>CM040793.1:7787693-8467693 GCA_022829025.1 Squalius cephalus | reverse complement strand
TTGATGACTTTTACACCACCGGTACACAAGTATGATCACTTTTACACCACCGTTACACAAGTATGATGACTTTTACACCACCGTTACACAAGTTTGATGACTTTTACACCACCGTTACACAAGTATGATGACTTTTACACCACCGTTACACAAGTATGATCACTTTTACACCACCGTTACACAAGTTTGATGGATTTTACACCACCGTTACACAAGTATGATCACTTTTACACTACCGTTACACAAGTATGATCACTTTTACACCACCGTTACACAATTTTGATGACTTTTACACAACCGTTACACAAGTTTGATGGATTTTACACTACCGTTACACAAGTATGATCACTTTTACACTACCGTTACACAAGTATGATGACTTTTACACCACCGTTACACAAGTATGATCACTTTTACACTACCGTTACACAAGTATGATCACTTTTACACCACCGTTACACAATTTTGATGACTTTTACACAACCGTTACACAAGTTTGATGGATTTTACACTGCCGTTACACAAGTATGATCGCTTTTACACCACCGTTACACAAGTTGGATGGATTTTACACTACTGTTACACAAGTATGATGACTTTTACACCACCGTTACACAAGTATGATCACTTTTACACTACTGTTACACAAGTATGATGACTTTTACACTACCGTTACACAATTTTGATGACTTTTACACAACCGTTACACAAGTTTGATGGATTTTACACTGCCGTTACTAGGGATGCAACGGTACACGGTAAAATCCCGGACCGTTCGGTCAGCCCTGCACGGGACAATCTACCCTCGTGTCCCGCGGGACTTCGGTTTTGCCATTGAGTTCGCGCTGATCCTTTTAGTTTTTGCTTTAGGCGCCGTTCACATATCGCGCCTAAAACGCGTAGAAAACGCTAGGCGGGCCGCGTTCTCCTTTTTCCAAAGCGCTAGGGCGGTTGCGCTCCGGAGGCGTCTGTCGTTGCTAAAGCAACCATCAGCTGCGCTCTGGTTGGTTCTTGTCACGTGACCTACGGTGCGCTTGCGGCATTCTGAAAAGTTGAGAATTTTCTCCACTGCTGGGGACATCGTTAGAGCCAACCGGTCTCGCCTTGCACCAGAAAGTGTTGATAGACTCATCTTTTTGCACAAGAATCTCTCAATAGTGGATGAGTAAATAACATTACACTTTGTATCCTGAATGCAGTATTTTTTTATTATATTATTTTGCTCTGCTTTTTTTTATTCAAAGCACAAGCTAATTTATGTTTGTAAAAGGTAAAAGTACACTTTTTCTTTCACATTGATCACTTCATATACCAGTTATCAAGGTTTGGAATTGGGATCCACTTGAATATTTTGAAGTGTGTTTGTTTACATTTTGTATTTCATATAAGTGATAGTTGAAGAGGTTGTATTACTTAGTGTTGTTCAGTACAGACTAGAGTGTTAATTTATTCCATACATTGATGTTCTTCCTACTGTGACATTCTGTTTATGCTCATAAGAAAAATAAAACATATTTTTGGGATGAAATAGCAGTCTCTTTCTGCACAAAACATGTACCGAAACCGAACCGAGACCGTGGCCCAAAAACCGAGGTACGGACCGTACCGTGGGCTATCTGTACCGTTGCACCCCTAGCCGTTACACAAGTATGATCGCTTTTACACCACCGTTACACAAGTTGGATGGATTTTACACTACTGTTACACAAGTATGATGACTTTTACACCACCGTTACACAAGTATGATCACTTTTACACTACTGTTACACAAGTATGATGACTTTTACACCACCGTTACACAATTTTGATGACTTTTACACAACCGTTACACAAGTTTGATGGATTTTACACTGCCGTTACACAAGTATGATCGCTTTTACACCACCGTTACACAAGTTGGATGGATTTTACACTACTGTTACACAAGTATGATGACTTTTACACCACCGTTACACAAGTATGATCACTTTTACACTACTGTTACACAAGTATGATGGATTTTACACTACCGTTACACAAGTTTGATGACTTTTACACTACCGTTACACAAGTTTGATGGATTTTACACTACCGTTACACAAGTTTGATGACTTTTACACTACCGTTACACAAGTTTGATGGATTTTACACTACCGTTACACAAGTTTGATGGATTTTACACCACCGTTACACAAGTTTGATGGATTTTACACTATCGTTACACAAGTATGATCACTTTATAGTTTAGGGTCAGTGACGTACCCTAAGATGCCAGTATTTTGCGAGTCCTAAAACGGGAAATGTTGGATTAACTGATGTTAACTGCTGACGCCTTTCTGTGGTTTATCATATCGTGTTCTTCATATAGGACATTTTCATAAGGATAATGTTTATTTATAGTGCAATGTCAATATAGCCTCAATATAATCATTCGTACGCAAATTTCACACACAAATCTGTGCGTACGCATGCTTAGTGAATGAGACTCACTGTCACAGTATTTTTTTACTGTGAATTTCTGGCAACCACAGCTGCCAGTTTTTTACCATAAATTCAAAAGGAGATTTCTTTACAGTGTATTTTCAAAATGAAAAGAATGGATAGATCATTAATTTATAACTGACTGCAATCGCAGGAAAAGATCCCTTTCCTTTTTACAGTGTTTGCCAAATTAATTATTAATTTTCATAGTTTCTTCTTGCTCTAAATGGGGATTTAAATGGTAAATGCTGAAGCTGGATACACGCGCGCACACACACACACACACACACACACACACACACACACACACACACACACACACACACAGAGAGAGAGAGATGTGCTGAACGTGATAACATTGTTCAGTGACATGTATAAAAATATGCAGTCATACATGCATAAACAAGACAACGTAAAGAACCAGTGAAATGGGGACAGTGAACACACACACACACACACACACACACACACACACACACACACACACTATAACAGGCTAAAATTAAACAGGAAAGTAGGTGGGCAAACACAAACATGCACATGTATAACAGACATTTGGCTCTTTGGGCTCTTAATGGATGTTGTACAATAGACTCGTGTCTTTCGCCCAGTGCAAGATCTGTTCTGACAAAGCTTTCCATTCCTCCGTAATAACCCTCCCTCCATCCTCTCCTCCGTAAAAACCCTCCCTCCATCCTCTCCCCCGTAATACCCCTCCCTCCATCCTCTCCTCCGTAATACCCCTCCCTCCATCTTCCACTCGCTCGCGGGAAGGACGAGTCTGTTCCTTCACGTCCTCGGTGGCGATCCGCTCACGAGTCGAGCTCATCTCCCCAGACATGCTAACACCCCCAGGCAACGTTCACGTCGCACACACACACTGCTTTTGCTCACTTCAACACACACTTCAAATGGGGTTAGTCCAGTCTTTGGCCCCATTAGCCACTCCTGTAGAGTCCCGTTACTGAATTAACTTTCCTAACTGTGTTTGTGAGGTTAATGTCTGATAAGCTACGGTTAAAGTTTGCAGAGTTTTATTTAATCACTTATGATTGGCCCGTGACTTGAAGATTAGAGTTAAATCATTTTCTAAAGTAAATCAAAATCACAAAAACTGTCAAGAAAAAAAGAAGATTATTCATTTATAAATATATATATATACACACACACACTGTATATGCATAAAGAAAATGAAACCAATTTTATGAGTTTTTATGCATTGTGACATATTTGACAATGAAGCATGTATCATTCATAAAACACTAAAATGTGTAAATTGTTAAAAAAAAATTCTTGCGTAAATTGAAATGAATGCAATAAATTACATAAAATGGGTTGACAAACTATTCACAGAGAAACATTTGCCTTTGTCAAGAGCTTAATATATTTGTATTAGTGCAATGCAAATATGTGTGTATATGTGTGTATACACGTTTAAGTATATTTGTAAAGTATCACTTCAAGTATATGATAGCATTTTTGCAATTAATCTAATTTTTTATTTAATTGGTAAAAAACAGGAATGAGATTCTCACAAATAACAGTAATTGAGTAACTGAGCTTGATCATGACAATAAATGTCAAAAGAAAATGGTAAAAATAAATATTAGTGTTCCTGAACTAGGCTATGAAAAATGTATACATTTAAATTTATAGCAATAATCATAAAAATAATCCATAGCACACTTCAAAATCAAAATATTAAAAAGCCTTTTTTTCAGCTGGCTATTTTATGGTGAAAACCACACTTTCTTTGTTAGATTGGTCCTTCAGCATTATCAAACGCTTAATTCTGACGTCTGGGTGTAAACGGTTCACTTTCTGATAGAAAGCGAAAGCATCAGCGTAATCTTCAGAGACGACGACACGACTCTGTGACCTTTCTGTTCTGGACAGATAAGAGACACATGTACGTCATGGAAGTCCCACACACCGCGGGATGTCCCGCACGCTGAACACACTCTCAGAACAACATGAGACATCCATCAAACACTCGCTCAGCTTTCATTTCCACTGAACTCAAAACAGACTCCGTGAGACTCTGAAATCACACACTATAGACACAGTCTTTAAAGGGTTTGATGCTAAATCAAATGAGTTTGAGGTTAAAGGAATGATGGACCGTCAGTGTTGTTACTGCGAACTAAAACTATAGAAACAAACTTTTTGAAAAATAATAATAAATACAATTAAATAAAATTACATTAAATTACATTTAAAAATATATATTTGATGAAAAACTTAACCTTAAAGAAAAATTAGAAATGTGGCTTTGGCAAGTAACTAAAATATGCAAGTTTAATTATGAATAAAACTGAAATAATAAATTATAAATAGAAAAAAAGAAAAAAAAAATATCTAAAAATATATATAAAGAAAACTAAAATGACAAAATGAAATAATAAAATTACTAAAACAAACTAAAATTAAAAATGAACCTGAACATAAAAAAATAAAAGCTAATTAAAAATATTCATAAATAAATACTATAATAGTATATAAAATAATACTGTAAAACGCCTTTCCAGTTGTATGGCAAATAAAGCTGCTTTTTATCAATATAAAACTAAATAAATTAAAAATACATTTTAAATGATCTTCATATTATTGGCCATTATGTATGCTCATGACAAATGGTCCTTGGGGCAAATATTGATTTTTGTCCATCCTGTAAAACAACAAGTTAAACACTGATCAGTTTAAAGAGATGAATAACTCTCACCAGCTCTGACACACACACACACACACACACACACACACACACACACACACACACACACACACACACGATTAGCTACTAATGATGCTAAGACGGAGATGAGATGGAAAAGCTATGAAGGAGAGTGAATGTTTCTCCATTATTATTACTGTTCATAATGAGCAATATTTCACTTGGACAATAAAACCAGTGAAAACACACTGACTGAAAGGAATATCTTTAGACTGGAAAATGGGCTATTTTGACCACCTAGAAACACCCTAGCAACCAAAAATTAAAATTAAAATTAAAAATGAACCTGAACATAAAAAAATAAAAGCTAATTAAAAATATTCATAAATAAATACTATAATAGAATATAAAATAATACTGTAAAACGCCGTTCCAGTTGTATGGCAAATAAAACTGCTTTTTATCAATATAAAAAGCTATGATAAATAAATTAAAAGTACATTTTAAATGATCTTCATATTATTGGACATTATGTATGCTCATGACTAATGGTCCTTGGGGCAAATTTTGATTTTTGTCCATCCTGTAAAACAACAAGTTAAACACTGATCAGTTTAAAGAGATGAATAAACTCTCACCAGCTCTGACACACACACACACACACACGATTAGCTACTAATGATGCTAAGACGGAGATGAGATGGAAAAGCAATGAAGGAGAGTGAATGTTTCTCCATTATTATTACTGTTCATAATGAGCAATATTTCACTTGGACAATAAAACGAGTAAAAACACACTGACTGAAAGGAATATCTTTAGACTGGAAAATGGGCTATTTTGACCACCTAGAAACACCCTAGCAACCACATACTTGACTCAGAACTAGGGATGCGCGGCGTAATTTTCCATATTGTGCCGATGTTTACATTTATGTGAAAAATTACGCCGATATGCCCTGGCGACAAGAAGACACGATGATTATCTGCAGTGACTGATATATTGGTATATATTGAAGTTCAGCGGTGAAGAATGTGTCTCTGCTGTCACACACACACACACACACACACACACACACACACACACACACAGTGATGCTCGATTGCAACCGCAGCCAAGAAGAAAGGGTGTGGAGAACGACAGACACACACACACATGCTCGATTGCAACCACAGCCGAGAAGAAAGGGTGTGGAGAAAGACACACACACCAACACGCCGATCACACACACACAACCTTATTATTCGAATCAGAGAGACTGAAATTTAATCGGAGTAATGACATCATCACTGGAGCTGAAAGACTGGACGCCCACGCCTTATGATGATGATGATGATGATGATGATGATGATGTCATGCACTGTCTGTGACTCAAACATCTGACAGGAAATACAACGTGTTTTCAGTTATCTGTCCATGTGGAATCTGAATTTCATCCGTTTTAATATTTAAAAACACATCTATTGTCTACACAGGAATATCCTTTCTCATATGATATTCATTATCATGACAAATATTTGCTTATTTGTCATTATGTTTTTTTTATACTATTAGGCATTATTTTCTTATAAAACAATGTTAGAATTATAATGTGAATATTTTTCCATTTGGAATCCAGTGCTGATATCGTTAACTAAAGCTATTAAAAGTTATTTTTGTTAATAAAATAAAATGTGATATAAATATTACATGAAAAACTTTCAAATTGAAAAAGTTTAAATAATTATTAAATTACTAAAACTGTAAATAATTAAAAATAAAAATCAGTTAAAATTATATTAGAAATATACTAAAAAACAAAAACTAAGGAAAATGACAAAAGCACATAACAACATTAAAGTAAATTGTAAATGAAAACTGATATAAGCTAATATAACACTAACACATACTACTATTATAATGATTATAATGTTAAACTATATTATAATGATATAAAAAATAAACACTAACTCAAAATATTAATAAATAATATCATAGTATATAAATAATGCTAAAATATCATAATTTTAATCAAAATTAGAACCAGATTCATCAAATTCTTAATGTTATGAATGACTGAAATCATGTGACTGCTGTCTCTGTGTGTCAGTGGGTCAGTGTGTCTCTGGCCTAATGACACGAGAGTGTGTGTGTGTGTGTGTGTGTGAATCTTTAGAAATACAGTTAACAATCCCAGGAAACACGTCTGAACGCTGCTGTTGATTCAGTTCCTCAGATTATATCATCATCATCGTCGTCGTCATCATCGCATGTGTCGTGCAGAAACACACACTTACACAGATGAAGTGTACGACGCTCTCGTGTGTCAGTGTTAAGCCTTCATAATAAGCTTCAGGATCCCAGCAGTCAGTAGTTTTGCAGTTGAGTCACATGACCACTGACAGGCCTGTTGTGACACACACACACACACACTGATAAACGTGTCAGTATCTCAGCGTTCCAGTGGGTCATTGCTGTGGTTTCACTCGCATGCATGGACTCATCAGTTAATAATCTCTGTCGTCAACATTTTTGTTGAGTGTATGGTTTCATAACCGTAATGATGACATAAACATGCACAAGTCACTGACAGGAACAGAGCTGATGCATGAAAATACAGCTGATATGCAGGTCAAATCAGAGAAACACAATGCATCGTGCGTGTGCGTGTGTGTGTGTGGCAGGATTGATCAGAACATATTTCAGCATAAAAGATCACATGATCCATTAAATTGAAGGTGAAAATAATATATTTACAACTATCAAATACAAACGCAAAAATTAAAAAGTCTTCAATACAAACCCACCAAAATAAAAGTTGGATTTAACATTAATTATGATAAAAATGCTCTTCATGACAATATTAGGTCAATGTTTTGGCTAATCAGTGTATAATTAATCATAGCAAATGATGAAGACAAAACTGCTTAAATACGATATTTGACAATGTATAAAAGCCTGTATGTGCACGGCTTCACTGCAGAAGAGTGCGACTATCTGACTCTGAGAAAGAGAGAATAATCCTCCACCTGAGCGAGGGAAAGAAGGAAAGAAAGAGAAAATGGGAAAGTCCATCTTGATCAGCTCTGTGAGGATGGGACAAGATCCTGCAGCGACAATCACTGAAAAACACCCGAAGCGGCAGAGCCGTGAGGATTTCCCAATTTATAGGATGGAGAGGAATGTCAGGCATCACTCATCTCCGCTCCCGAGCAAAGACTACCCATAATGCAACTGTCGAAAATTCCCCAACACTTTCAGTGAAGGCAGGAAAGATCTTGCAAGGGCAAGTCGTGAGTGTAACAACATTTAGCACTAGTTCACACATGCCTTCCTGAACAGGGAATGAGCCTCGGTGCCGTTAGTGCGAAAGAGGTTAAAGATTAAATATATATTGTTAATCTGAAATAAAATGTAAAAAAAAAAATTAAATAGGTTTTTTTAAGGTTACATTTTTCATGTATTATTTATATTTTATATAATAATAATAATAAAAAAAGAAAATTAGAAATGTTGCCTTGGCAATTAACTGAAATAAAATAAGTTTTCAATTTAAGTACTGAAAAAAATTAAATAAAAAATAAATTAACTAAATATAAATATAAATAAATACATATAAAAACGACAAAAGCACATAAAATTACTAAAACGTAAAATATAAAATAAAAGCTAATTTAAAATATTATTAATAATAAGAATAATAAAACAATTAAGGGGTGTTGTATGGCGTAATGCAAAGCAGAATAATAAACAATGAAAACAAAATCAATTAACAAATTAATACAAATAAATAAATCCCTGTAATGCACAGTCTATCAATTAATAATAATAATAATAATAATAATAATAAACTAATTTTACATCAAATAATAGAATTCTAAACTGTAAAAAAAAAAAAATGCTGCCTTAAATTTTTAAGTCCGATCAACTTGAATGTTTGAGTCATTTCAACTTAAATCACATTAAACTGACTTAAACATGAGTTGAATCTTGTATAACATAAAAAAGTAAATTTGTAACTTATTTTGATGAGTTTAAGCAATGCACAAACATATGTTGTCATTACTTACTGATTATATCATTTTAAGTGGTGTTGTGAAACTGGATCAAGCAGATCATCAAAAGTCTGCGTTCTGTGCCAGAATGGAGATGAGTTCAGAATAAAAGGGGCTTTTTTTGAATAATCTGCACAGATATATTGTTCACATTAAAACCAAGAAGAGCAAAAGCAATGGTCTCAGTGGCGATGACCTTCAGAGCTGATCCAGCCGGAGCCTCCAGTTCTCTGATAGTTCTTGTGGATATCAAGGAGAACTCAATCTCAGTTTGGAGAGCCGGCCTGCCGATATTGATTGGGTGCCACAGTTTCGCTTCTCTCTCTCTCAGAATCTTGCGGCAGAAACAATTACCTTTCCACCCTCGTCCCATCATCCCCCCCTTCACTCCCTCGCTCCCTAACTCACATTTCCAGTGTGAACTCTCTGCATCTCCCTCCATCCTCGTCTCTCTGACTGTCGGCTTCATTTCTTCTCTTTTTGTGCTCAGCAATCAAATCAAGTGAACAAAGCGTGACTCCAGAAATCGGTGGCAGCGCAAACAAAAGGATGTGACATCGCCAGCCCTCAGACTGCAGAGGGAAACAGATGCAGAAGAACAGGAAGTAACCAGAGTCTGTGCCAAACGCAATGCTAATACTGAAAATACGCCTCAAATGACCACAAATGTTCTCAAATTTAAGGAATAGTTGACTAGTTTTATTTTTATCTTTCTTTAGGATGTAATGATGCTGTTTGAGCATAAAAAAGGTCTACAAAGCCTCAATTGTAGTCATGAGTTTTCTTCCAGGAACAAAATATTCCTCTTTTAAATAATTCCCGCCCAATGAATACGCTAAATAAAGGGGCGGGGCCTGGTTGAGTTAGTTAAGCGGTTATGGTAAGGGGCGGGGCATTTCCCAAACACGCTCAATGCGCTTGACCAATCACAACACACTGATCCAGCTGACCAATCAGAGCAGGGGCTTCATAGAGACAGGAACTAAACAGGGGTGCGTTTCCCGTACAACGTCGTAACTCGCTGCTTTACTGCCATAATGCGATGCATCGTTGAAGAAATCAACTAGCTAGTCACGACTGTTTCCCCAAACCATCTTGTCACAAATACCGCTCAACCGCATTAGTTAATGATGTCACACAGCTGGTGGAGTAATAACTACTTTTAATGAATCTGTTAGAGATCGAATTAACGCTAGATGTTTTGCTATAAATTACGGACATGACATCTGAGGACTAATTCTCATTTTTCTCAGTTATTTTGCTTTATTTCCAGATTGAATCATAGGCTCGTTCTTACGCACTAGAGCAGGGTTCACCAGTCTCGGTCCTGGAGGGCCGCTGTCCTGCAGAGTTTAGCTCCAACCCCAATTAAACACACCTGAACCAGCTAATCAAGGTCTCATTAGGCATACTAGAAACTTTCAAACAGGTGTGTTGGAGCTGGTTGGAGCTAAACTCTGCAGGACAGCGGCCCTCCAGGACCGAGATTGGTGAACCCTGCACTAGAGCTCGTTCACACAAGCACACTCTTCAAGAACGACGCTTTCAATCTCGACAAACTAAAAGACGTAAATGACATTTGTATGTATTCTAAATAAAAGACACAGGTTGTACTGAACGTCATCTTGCTTATTTTGCTCAAGATAAGGATTTATTGAGTCCACATGTCATACAAACTAGAAGCTTCTTCTAACCACAGGTCGAGAGCTGTCGTTCCAAACACACGACTCTGCGATGCTGTTTGCAAATGTTCATTGGAACGATGGTTTCGGGAAACACAGACTCGTTGAACTGCCGATAATGACAGAACTTGCGACCATAGTTGGCTAACGATGCCTTCGGGAAACACAACCCTGAGCGTTACTGACAGACTGGGAAGAGAGGAGCTGCAACAATGGAGAATATGGGGAAAATAATGTGTTTTTGAACATTCAAGCATGAAATCTTATTCTAATAGAGCCCAAAAACAACATCCACTTTGAAAAATGGCATAATATGCCCTCCTTAAAGATAAGAATCTTTTCATAGTGTTTATATCAGTAAACCTGCAATAAAAGACAAAAAAACGACCATAAAAAATGATCCATACGGCTTGTGCGCTATAAAATAAAGTCATCTGATAGCTTTGTGTGAGGAACAGACTGAAATTAAAACCACTGAAGCTCTAGCTCGCTCTCACCAAGCCCACGTTCCTGTCCAGAATTCAGAAATGACTAGTCACGTTCTGTGAGAACCAGTGGCGTTTTGGTGTCAATGACGTCAATGTTTGAGGTCGATCGATGTGTGTTTTCAAAGACTAAACTACTTCGTTACTGAACATTTGGTTAGATCCTTGTATTGAAGGTTTTCTGGGGAAGTGTATGACAGAAGCGTGAATATAATGGCACACTGAATGTGTTGTTGTTGTTGTTTGTGTTGAATGAGGTGTCAATCTGTTTTCCTGCTGGCCTTTGGCATCGATCAATGATTCAGCTGCCAAAAGACGCTCAGGGGTTTCTGCAAGGAGGGATTTTATCTTAACAAATATCAGACAAATGACAGACCTGCGACAACAAAACGCTTGACATGCAGATACAGATGACAGCTCATTTGCTATAGCCAAACACAGGCTTGGGAATCGAGGACAGTTCTTAAGGCCCATTTACGACAACTAGAAAGAACCATCATTTTTCGATTACTCTTGTGAGTAGGTTCTTTTAAATGACTCGTCAAAAAGACTTGAACTCTTGTGCCCTGGTATTGAGATTTTGTGTTTTGGTCGATCGGATCACAAGTGGACGACACTAAATACAGCTGTAAACGGGTCTAAACGCTTTGAGCTCGTCCACTTTCCAACACTTCCAGAGGAAGATGAAAACACATTCGGCCGGATTGCTTTCGTAGTGTAAACACTCGTGTGATCGAATGTGTTCAAACAGCCTCAGAAGCTCGTCTGCTCTCCGTCTACTGAACTCATGCGTAACATTATGAGAAGAGGTTATACAGACGAGATTTAAACTCTGTCGACTGAAGAACCAAGTTTAGTTTGAAGATGAAAAACGTATCAAACACAATGTTCTCTCTCCATTCCTGATTTCTAACACACACACACAGCGTTCGGCTGATCTTGCGGCTGTCAGAGCAGAAACTAAAGTTCATATGTAAATTGCGCAAGCTTATTTTTGTACATTTGATTGAAAGATCTGAAAAAGCCCGTACATTTACCCATCCATAGACCCTCCCCTTGAAGAAATCAGGACAGAAGTGGATGAAAGTGGACAGAAGAGACGGATTAAAACACCAGGAGTAAACGGGAATGTGTCTCCCTCGTCTACTTGTGATCCGATCGACCAAAATGCATCTTAATACCAGGAGTAAACAGAGCCTGATTTGTCTTTCCAAAAGTAGAGCCCATTAGTGCCAGTGGTGGCCGTGATTTACTCAGTCTTACGATGCTTTTAGGAAACGCAGCCCAGAGCGGTTCTTGACTCTTTTACTGAACTGACGGTCATTAGTATCATTATGTCCACTTTGAACCAAGAAATGTTACTGTGCTGTTAAAGGGATAGTTCACCCAAAAATAAATTATGTCATCATTTACTCACCCTCAAGATGTTGTCAAACAGTCGGTCCCCATTGACTTCCATAGTATGGACAAAAAATACAATGTGACCAACATTCTTCAAAATATCTCCCTTTGTGTTCAACAGAAGAAACTCATACAGGTTTGGATCAACTTGAGGGTGATTAATGATGACATAATTTTCATTTTTGGCTGAACTATCCCTTTAATGCTCATCAATTCCCATTCCTATTCGCAGTTTTCACACAGAGATGTGAAACTCACAAACACGTACTCAAAGCCACAGTCAGAAATCAGACCCGCGCCGCACGGGTGCCCTGTGCCGCCCACTGTGCCATCTTTAGCTCTAATTAAGTAGCTGGGGTGAATTACAGGGCTATTGTCCACCTGAATTAGACATAAAACAAGATTGCATCAATATTTAATAGCAGTTGCGAGCAAGATGATAGTAGTGGAAAGAAGAGCGCTACGCTCTTTTCCTAATGGATTACATTTTGAATACAGCCACCGCTCCGGCCAAACAAAACATCAACAAGCCGATCAATATCTCCATGTATTTTTAGAGTTTCCTGTCAATAACAGCAGCATGACGCCATGCAAAACAAGCGCACGCTGTGTAACCCAGATCTATCCCAATTGCTCCATCAATACGCATTTAATACAAATAAACCAATTAGCTTCAATGGGCAGCCATTTCACGTGCGTGTTGTCTGTATCCGTAGCCGATATTAACTCCAGGCCAAAACAACAGGGAGTATTGGATTTCAAACGGACAGTTGTTTTGAAGATTGACACATACATGTTCACCTGATCACATGCCAGACTGGAGCACTAAGCTTGAAGCTCTAGTTACCATGGCAGCATCCCAAACCAGTTCCATACCATTCCCAATTTAGAACACAATGCCTGAAACCTGAATCTACACATTAGGATCACCACATGACTGCAACATATTCCAGACCTCCAGGTTGGAATTCAAAGCATGAAGCTCTACAGTTACCATGGCAGCATCCCATATATACAAGACTATTTCCATATGAATCCCTGCAAATCTTGAACCAGCATTTACAGGATCTTTCGCATCAATATATTCCCAACAATGCAGCTGTCCAAACATACATTTCAGACTATTCCCAGGTTGGAACACAATGCATGAATAGGATAAAATAGCGTTCCTCCATTTAAGTGGGGAGGAGAGATATTTTCCCGATATTCTTCCCGATATTCATGATCAACTTAATCGGTTCTCAGTTGTTTAATATTGGGTCTACAAACAAAATAGCATTAATTGTGAAATAATAATAAGACTTATTATTACTACTACTGTACTAATAAAAAATAAACACAAAAACAATAATCAGTTAATCGATATTCTTTACTCCAATATTTTCCAGAACACCAGGTTGGAATAAAACGGATCAAGCTCTACAGTTTCCATTGCAGAATCCCAATCCAATTCCATTCCATACCATTCCCATTTCGGAATACAATGCATGACTCTATACAACAGAATGCTAGCGTTTATAGGATATGTTACACTAATAAACATTCCAAACATATTTTAGACGATTCCCAGGATGGAATATAATGCATAAATATGATCAACTCGGATTAAATGGGAAGAAATCTTTAGGCTAATCGGTTTTCATTTTGTCAATATTGGGTCTAAAAATTAAAATGATAAGAACAATAATCACGCTGACCTTAACAATACCTGTATATCCATACAGGTCTGTAAAAAAATCAATATCGGTCTATTAATATTAGACAACTCCAATATTTTCCTGAACAGCAGGTTTGGGAAACAAAGCATGCAGCATTCCAGACAAATAATCCAGAGCACTGACAGGCTGAAGACCACACATGAACCCTGCATGTCTGAACATTTCTTTGTTAAGCAGAAGTTGCTCTGGTTGTCTTCACCGCACTGTCGTGTTCAGATTGAGCCACGTTCATTCTTCATATCGCTTTCGCTGCAAACCGCGACACACACATCGTGTTGAAAACTGTTCACGCCAATTTGACTAATTAATTACATCTAGTTATATCCACTATCGCAGATTGCGGATAAGCGTCAAGAAAAAGCCCTGAACCTCACGCATTATCCGGCGGTGCATCGCTGCTTCCCTCCCCGGTGTAGAGGCGCCTTACCTCGGCACGCAGCTCGGGGACGACCGGTCCACTTCCCAGGTGGCGTACAGGTTCATGTGCACCGGCCGATTGGAGGTGATCGCCATCGGCTTGGAGGGCTGCGGAGACGGTACTCCTCCAGTCCTCGGGAGCCCTCCCCGATCCGACATACTGGAGGAACCTTATGTTTGAAAACAATGAAAGAAAACCCGAATAAAGCGGCTATTGTCGGAGGGTTGATCCACCACTGCTCCACGAACACCGAGGCTCGGTTGTATACCGATCCGCCGTTCGCCGTCAAACTCGCGGCCAGTGTTTCTCAAGTTGCGTTAGTTGTTTATCGGTGCAGGAAGCGGAAATTTCTCTTTTGCCTCGCAGAGAGAAGCGCCACTGCCGAAGAGCAACGCCTCTAGTGAAAGACGAGCCCTCACAACCAACCACTGAGAGAGAGAGAGAGAGAGAGAGAGAGAGAGAGAGAGAGAGAGAGAGAGAGAGAGAGAGAGAGAGAGAGTTTTTTGTGGACACATTACGGGGTTTTTATCGTGCAAAACGGTTGTTGCCTTATTATATTTGTCCACAAGGGAATATTTTGTATATATCTTACGTTCTTATAAAGAACAAGTAAAATAGGAAATAGGCCTATCAAATTTCCGCTCTTCTCGAATATCCAGAATATTTAGGCCTTTTGCCTATTTGTTTATTGTGTAAATTTAAATTGTCTCATATTTATCTCCTCATAAAAACTGTTCCCTACACTAAAAATAAAGAAACTGCATTGATTAAACACGGAATTTTGAAGTAGCATTTTCATAGCCTACTCCAATAATCTTTGTATGCACAGCTTTAAAAATTCATATTTTTAGCCTACAGTGTATAGGCCCTACCTACAACATAGCCACAATGGGGATCATTTATTTTAAATTTAGCAAACACTTTATCCCAAACGACTTGTGATTAAAAGGGTACAAGCCATTCTGGATGCAATTTTCTCTTAAAACACTGACAGCAAAAACCACAACAGCACTTTTCGAAACACTTGTGGTTCCTCAGGAAATGGATTTGTGTAAGTGGAGGGAGGGGGTGAATTTATTGTGATAGATGTGTAAAGTGTGACTATATGTGTTCCAGTTGCAGACAGTGGAGATTTATTTATTAATTAAACATGAATTAAATTAATGGTAGCTGTAAGAAGTTCACCATTCATTGACAAATAACATAATGCATTGTTTAGAAATAAGTGAAATATAAAATGACAAAAGTGATTGATATTCAACTTTTACCTCCGATTGTGTTACTCCATCAATATTCCATTAAAGGAGAACTCCGGTCAATTTTAACATTGAGCTCATTTTATTGTACATTTGGAGTGCTGTCAATACAGAGAACAACGACAAAAATCGGTGTTGCCTACACCGAGTTATTCTATTTTTAAAATTTGCACCCTGTTGACTTCAATGGGGCAAGTACTAAACCTGCTTTTAGCCTCTTAACATCCTTGATGTGTCATTACAAGTGCACAGAAAATGTGAGTGATTCCTTCTGAGTGAACACGAGTGAGTCTGACTGCAGTAGATGTGAAAGAAATAAAAATGATGTTATTTAAGCCAGCGCAAATACCTTTGTTTACATCCTGTTTTTCGGTTGAAGTCCAAAGTAGTCGATTGCAGAGTTCACACGCATAGGTTTAATACCTATGATCACGCACGTGAACTCGGCAATCGACTACTTTGGACTTCAACCGAAAAACAGGATGTAAACAAAGGTATTTGCGCTGGCTTAAATAACATCATTTTTATTTCTTTCACATCTACTGCAGTCAGACTCACTCGTGTTCACTCAGAAGGAATCACTCACATTTTCTGTGCACTTGTAATGACACATCAAGGATGTTAAGAGGCTAAAAGCAGGTTTAGTACTTGCCCCATTGAAGTCAACAGGGTGCAAATTTTAAAAATAGAATAACTCGGTGTAGGCAACACCGATTTTTGTCGTTGTTCTCTGTATTGACAGCACTCCAAATGTACAAAAAAATGAGCTCAATGTTAAAATTGACCGGAGTTCTCCTTTAAGGGGCCATTTATATATGAATATATATAGCCTATATAAGTATACAACACCGTTTTCGACTAAAAATGGAAAACTTTTTATGCATTTTGGACATTTATTTACACAACAACAATGTTTTGGGGCCTGAAAACTAAAACTTAAGAAAACGGGTTTCAAAGTGCAAGTTTTTGAAAACGATACCGTTATCTTCGCCATGTAAACGACAAAAACATGAATCTGTGAAAACGGTGATGTCCTGAGCGTGTGTATTACGTGTATATGCGCGTAATGTTTTTTTTTTTTTTTTTTTTCAAAGTGACATCGCCATCTACTGGCCTGGCAGCAGAATACAGTGGTTTTAGTCATTTTCGCTGATCATTTGAATGAAGATAATTTTGACAATGTTTGTCGTCTGTACATGAAAAAACGCAAATGAACATCTTTTATGTTTCTAGTACATCATTGTTGTGTAACCATTATTTTCTCTCGATCATAACACTCTTTGGGAGCAGATAAAACACATATTTACATGACAAGTTTTACGTTTTTAGTTGAAGAGGGTGTCAGTGTAAACGGCCCCTTAGACCCACTGAACCGTGATTAAGAATTCATGAATTATTGACGGTTTTCAATGTGGGTCAAATTTGAGTTTCTCAGGACAGCCGGAGGGTTTAGAGCTCATCTTCATGACTTCACGACTGCTTTTGTTTGAAGTGTTTAAGAGTTATTTAATGTCTCATGAATTTGTATTAGATATATACTTATAGACATATGAAATTAGATATATATCCTCATTAAAACTGTCCACTGCTATGGCATTTTGAAACGTTTCCTTTATATCTATCTCAAGCACAACAACACTGTCATTGAATATTTTGATATATTTTAAATGATATGTTTCTGTATTTTTGCCGGTTTTAGTAAATATTGTGAAATAGTCGTTCAATCAAATTAAACAATTTTCTGTACATCTCATTATTAAAGAAATATTTAATTATTTAATGCATTATTCAATTAAATAATAAATTGTATCATGCACATCTCTGTCAGACAGATGTCTAAATGGCTTGGTTATGAACAGTATTAAAGGCCTCTAATGGGACACTGAGCTAGTCATAATGCAATATATTAATAAGTCACCCCATATCAGAGTATCCGCAATTTGAATGCATTTGATTAAACACACAACCCATCGCAACCAACATTTGAGGTTAAACAACCTTTTATCTGAGGTCAAAGCTAACTTCATTGCACTTTGTTGGTCATGTGATCATGTGTCAGCAACTTTATAATGAGCCTAGATTATAGATATGACACTGATCCTCTCCTGTCCTAATACACACATCCACATCATCAGGACAGAGAGGAATGGGACGAGAAGGTCATTTAGAAACGGCCCATGTGTCATAACAAGCCACCGCTCAGATTGAGTGAGTCGCATGTGCTGGAAATAAGTAGATACACCCTTAAAAATAAATCTTCCAAAAGGTTTTTGTTTTTTTCTCACAGCAGTGAAGAACATAATAAATAATCATTTTTTCACACACAGCCTCTGTTCCATGGATGTGAAAGGTTCTATATGGAATTATGGATTAATATCGCAGTAAGCAATTTCTGAAAAATGCTGTTGAATGTGGATCGGACCGATCAGCACAACACTCCTGTAGCCAATCAGCAGTAGGGGGCGTGTCCACTCATGATTCGGGGAAGAGAGAGAGAGTGAGCCAATCAGCAGTAGGGGGCGTGTCCACTCATGATGGGGGAGGAGAGAGTGAGCCAATCAGCAGTAGGGGGCTTGCCCACTCATGATGGGGGAGGAGAGAGAGTGAGCCAATCAGCATTAGGGGGCGTGTCCACTCATTATGGGAGAGGAGAGAGTGAGAGCAAGAGGGAGATTTGAAGAAGGACTGTAGAAAGAGAGATGGCTGAGAGACATTACAAAAGAGAAAAGCTCAGAGGAGTATCACTGGGGAAAGAAGGGTTATGATCAGGCAAGAGTTTTAAGACCCGAGTTAATATTAGAAAAGCTTTCCAGCGCTGGAGAGACAGAAGCGGGAAGATCTGAAAACGGACGCCGATACTTCATACACGAGTAACATTTGTTTTGTCGTTTCTCATGACCAAGATGCTGTTGTTGTGATGTTAGTTACAGTAACAGGACAGTTTGAGTGTCATTGTTTGTCTGGAGCTGCTGGCGAATGTGTACTGTTCATTTTTTGTTCTTCTTTGTTGTCCATTCGTCATCTTCGCTTTAACAATGATACAGAGACATCCACTCTTGCATTGTGTGTTTGTGCATTTTAGGGGCGGAGCAATGAAGCAAGGGGTGTGTTTGTTTGTTTGGGCGGATTTCAAATATCAACAGTGTTTCTCAGAAATCACTAAATATATATAAACTAAAAGCTAAAAATATATATAAAAAGCTCACATTTGAAGTAGTTGTTTAGTCACACAGTTCCAGGCAAATGGGATATTATTTGTCCAGAAAGCAGGCGTTGGGAAACCCACACAGAGGCTGGTGATGATGAAAGCACATCTATATTTATCAGACTCATTAACCCCTGTGGGTGTGTGTGATGGAGAGAAACACGACCCGGCTGATGCTGACCAATGCATGACACAACTGGCTTTCTCCTGTGTGTGTGTGTGTGTGTGTCTCCAGCTTTCGGCGCGTTCATGACTTCATCTTTTAATGAGCGCAGCCTGAAGAACGCTGATGATGTTGTACAGTTGAAACGGAAGGTAAGAGCCCACGCCTGTGGATATTCAAATCAACCACTAATTAGTTGAGTCATTACAAGCTGCCTTTAAAAACACTCCATTTACTGGTGTGCATCACAATTTTAGTCATGCAATGCTGCTCTTTAAAGTTTAAAACTATGGAAAGATTTTATTTCAAATGCATGGAAGCCCATTTCTGCCACATAAGAAAAAAGCGTGTATTAGTAGATAATTATGACATAAAAAGTCAAAATTATGACAAAAAGTCAACCATGACATAAAATGTCAAAATTGAGATACTAAGTCGTAATTATGATTAAAATTTGAATTATGAGATAAAAAGTCAATCATGACTGAAGTCGTCAAAATGACGGGATACTACGATGAAATTGACATTGTCATAATTGACACAAGTCGAAATTCTGACATAAAAAGTTGATATTATGAGAAGTAATTTCACATAATTTTTACTTTTTATGTCATGATTGACTTTTTATCTTATAATTTTGATTTGACTCATCATGATCTCAAAAAAGTCACGAGCCAAAAAGATGAGATAGTCAACCATGACATAAAAAGTCAAAATTGAGAAATTAAGTTGTAATGATAAAAAGTTTAAATACAATAAAAAATCAACAATTACATAACATCAAAACTAAGTTACTAAGTCACATATATAATAAAAAGTTTAAATTATGAGATTAGGTTGTCATAAACAAATCAAAATGTCAAGAAGTTAAAAATTATGAGAATTAATCATGACATAAGTAAAAATTATGAAATATTAAAATGACATTATGACACCAAGTCATAATTGACAAGTCAAAATTCTGACTGTGTCATGATCGACTTCTCAGAATTTTTACTTTTGTCATGATCTCAAAAAAATCTTAATGAGTTAAAATTATGAGAAAGTCAACCATGACAGAAAATATCGAAACTGAGATACTAAGTCATAATTATGAAATGTTGAAACTGAGATAGTCAACCATGACATACCAAAATTATGGTTATAATTGACAATTTCTAAACTGAGATAAAATGTTTAAATTATTACAATGCAAAAAAATAATGACTCATAATAATTGTGACTTAGCTCATATTTTCTAGTTAATATGTTGTCTATGATTTAGAGTCTTATGATTTACTATGTCGTAATTGCAATTTACCAAGCACCCCCCACCCCCCTTTTTCTTGTGTGGCAGAAATGGCCTTTCATGAGGAGACGAGAGTGCAGACCCGCTTCGACAGCACACCTTCCTGAACAAGACAATCCCTCGAGATCCTCCTCAATCCACTGAACAAAGGAAGGACTGAGATGATAGTGTCTTTAATGAAGTCACACTGAATCTTGCCCACGGACGCAGTGTGTTTCAGCTCATTCAGACTGTGTGTTTGGGGGGAAACGAGAGTGTTATTGTCTGAGAAAGCGTATTTGACTCTTTGTTTGTCGGTGAAAGTTTTATGTAGGTCAAACCGAATCCCAGACATCAGGTGACGGTCAGACTCTCTCTCTCTCTCCCCCTGCTGGCCTGAGCGTGTCACTGCACACCTCAAAATTATCGATTCATTTAAAGTCCCTGTGGTGAGAACCAAGCTTTTAATGTTGTTTATGTGTCTATGTGGTGTTTTTAATACGCTTTAAGACAAACCATGTGTAAATTCATAAGTCGACACCATTGCTGAGTATTTTCTTCTTAAAACTGCAGTGAACCAAAGACAGTCTCAAAAACACGCTTTGAAATCGCTGGTGTTTCTGACGTCACAAACTACCTTGTAACCAATCAGATCAACGTGTGATCGTCAACCAGTGGATCTCTGAGCTGAGTGAGTGAGTGGAGGCGGGGCTCATTTGCATATTCATAGAACCACATATACTAAATGAGGCAAGTGTGTAGAGTTACATTCAAGCTATTTTAATGTTTTTTCTAGCCTTAAAATATATTTTAGTGATCATAGATGAGTTAAGGATACAATTATTGAATACTTAATATATTGATTTTTTTTTTTTAAATTTTCATATAATAAATTATATTCAGAGATCCCAGACATACAGAACAATAAATACCACAATGTTTTCAGTTGTTCAAGGTTAATGACTAAGGATTTAAAATAAATCATGTTAAAGTTTACAAAGATTCATTTCTAGAAAAAAAAAAAAAAAAAAAAAGTCATTGAAATTTCCATGATATATTTACATTTTAAGAAGAAATTTTCCATCTTACAAATCCTACTCTTAGACTATTTTAAACTGATATTTCCAGGAATGCTACGTATAAACACACCATATTTCAGATATTAGTAGAAGAAATCAAAAACAGACTAGCTTTCATAAGCAGTTAAACCTAAACGAGGTGGATGAAACGTTAAATAAAAACTCTGTAACAACAGCTTGTCATTGACGGCCATTTTATTTACAAAAACATTGAGCATAAATGAAAATCGTCACTCACTGTAACGTAACGCACAAACACGAGTGCGCTTCTACAGCGTATCAGCAGATAAAAAGAAGCAGAATGAAGGAGTCCTCTGGCAGGACTAGAACTTGAACTCTTTGTACTTCTTGGCCCCGGAGCGCGTGTCCTGCGGCTGAGCCTTGCGCTTCTTTTGCTGCCAGGAACAGAGGAGAGGAAGGCTTTAGGGAACACGTGTAAACACTAAACATTTACAAACAGGAAAAAGAAGGTTCATCAAACATCTCGTTTGATCAGATGCGTTTAAAGGGGCTCTCCTAGAACTACTGCATTTTTAATGTGTCCCATTTAGTTCCTCGTTAATATTGCGATTTTAAAATTCGTACAGTTTTATTCATGGCATCCTCAGCAAATCCTTTCAATATCATGCACAGGTTACATTTATCAAAAAAAAAAAAAAAAAGTGGAAAATTAAGAAAATATGGCATGAAGACAGTCTATTTAGGATTGCGATTTGTGTAATTGAGAGAAAATAATAATTAAATACATCAAATTTATTATACATTTTTGGAATTAATTTTATTTTTTATATTATACATTTAAAAAAAATGTATAAAAAATGATATATATATTATATATAATAATATCCATGTATAAAATGATATATATATATTATATATAATAATATCCATGTATAAAATGATTGATATATATATATATATATATATATATATATTTTAATACATCATGGCAACATTTTTCCATTTATTCATTTAGGCTAAAGCATCTTACAAATGAGGAATCTCACAGGCAAAGTTATACATTTTAATAATATATACACGTTTTATTTATTTCTGTAAATATGGTAATTGAATTAATCTAATGAGAAATTTAGAGAAAATCTACCCCCAAAAAATGTATTTAAATGCAAGATATTTTCCTGTTTCCTTGTTTATGCAGTGATGTATACGAGTTTGCTTGTGACCGGCTGCAGTATTTGAGCTCACCTTCTGTTTGGCGGCGTGTTCGGCCACCATGTCGCTGAAGTCCTCCTTCTCCACCTGCGCCTGCTGCTCCCGGACGTGCTCCTCGTACTTCTGCGTCATGGCCATGGGGTCGAGCTCCAGCTCCTCGGGGGCCAGCGCCACTTCCACCGCCTGAGAGTCTCCGCCCAGCGCCGTCACCCCGGCCTTACGGCTCGTCACCGTCTGAGAGAGACAGACATATCATGTGTCACATCAACCAAGTTCAGTTTCTTGCTCTTCCCTCAAAACAGCTCTTGTAAAACGTAATGGACTCGAGTAAAAAAAAAAACTAAAAAAAAAACAGTAACAAATCCTTCCCTCACCGGTCAATTTGACCCCCATAGGAATGAATGGAATGCAAGGAGTACTTCAGTGCTAACCTAAAAATGCTCAATTCAAACTAAAAATGCTAAAACTTTACCAAAAAATGATTTTATAATGTCTACATGTGTATCTGAAAGCACACAGAAGACAAACTGACTTTAGGACCCAGCGGAACAGCTCACTTGATCCATATAAACTGGAGCTATAAGGCCATCAAGTGGCAAGAGTCATGAAATGTGTTATTTTTCCTCAAGAGGTCGACAAAGACACCCAATGTAAGGTATTTTAGCTGAATTAAAAGGGTTATGTGTGAAATAGTGAGTTATTTTGAGTTGAAAGAATGTGAGGAATGTGCTTAAATTACTAATTATTTATTATTTATTGATCAAATCTAGTAATTTAAAGGTAAATTAAATAAAATAAGCTTTCTAGACAAAAAAACAAACAATTAAGTCTTATTTTACGGCGTCGCAAGGGAAGGATTTGCTACAAAGGCGAGGGAAGGATGAGGGCTAATCGCACTTGAATGGTCATTGAGAGCACTTTTGGCCACTGAATATTAATTGTCTTTTAAACCGCAACTGATCCAGCCAAGGTCACACATCAAAATCTCATTCATTTCACATTCGCGAACAGCTGCACTATATCAATATATCAGCAGCGGCATTAACGCTTTATAGCTGACATTTCCACGGGCAGCTGTCGGCTTCTGCGCGTCACGGCACATCGTTTATATTCTCGCTGTCGTCGAAACGCAAACGAGTCCCATATGGATGGAGTCATTAGCATGTGACGGCTGTGACAGATGAGGCGCAGGTCGTTCTGTTATCAGAGGCCTGGAAAGGTTATCTGCCACATCTCAACCCACCAGACAGAGAGAACTCTGGGATACGAGCGTGTAAAACAACTGAGGCAAAATGATTACCATACAAATGGTTTGGGTCAGCAAGCACTGGTTCATCTCGTGTCTCTGGGTTTGTTTTTTACCACATCAATGGGAAGACGATGCAGAACGAGTCCAATGTTTTTTAATGAACAATAGTTTAGGGTTAAATGTATAAGGGAAAGTGTGTATCTTTGGTCCTGTAGCTTTCGTATCCATCTTTATTGTACTGCGTTTTAAACTATGGGTGGAACTTATTAGAAAGATTGGCATATTTTGTGTGGTTTAAATGAAAGTTACCCACATAATTAGCACAAAGCATCATGGAGCGTAGGGAAAAAGGTGGATAGGAACATGCCAAGAGTTTAAAAACTGATCTGAGAAAACACGGGAATTTGTAATTGGAATATCACAAAACATTCACAAATAAAGCGGCGTTTTCATCCCATGTGTTCAAGAGAACAAAATCATCCCTTCCTGGGAAACTGGCACATAAAATTGGAAGTTGCTGCAATCGGGAAAGAAACTGACTCTTTTCCTCCATTATAACGGAGTTAAACTCTGTCATGTTCTCTTGCGTTCGGATGCTGGTGTTTGGGAACGCAATCATGTGATGCTTCTGGAAGGGATTAAACCAAATCATTCTGACGACAGACTTTGGTTCAGGTGTTTTTGAATAACTAAATGAACATTTGAGATGTTGTGCGATGTGACTGGTCCGCTGGCTAGTCCAGATATCCAATCACATCCACTGTTGAGGCAAAGTCACAAGTTTGTCATTGCGCACCGAGGGATTTATTTTGTAAATGTGTCAATTGTAGTTTATGCGCATGTCTTATCAGATAATAAACTGATCAGGCTCAATTGAGCGCATACGCCTTTTAAATGAAATTATGCACATCGTAGCATTTCCATCCAGTGTTTTTTTTTATGCAATACCCCAAAATTGGCATAAAAACAGGTGTATGGAAACATGGCGCACGACACACTCCATCTCTCACACACTGACGTACCGCAGTCATGTCGTAGATGTGTGTGGACGCCATCATAGCAGCTCCGACAGGCCCAGTCCTCCTCTCCGGCAGCACCGTGAACAGCTGAGGCGTCTCGTTCCTGCACACACACACACACACACACGTTAAATAAGATATAAGTGTCTGATATACCGCTGCTTAAGTGCTCGACGAGACAGTTGTTGCCTCAGAGCGCTCAAAAGTATAAACCGAGTCACAGTGCACTCTATTAATAGTTTTATATGAGACTATTATATAGAGAAAGTAAATGTAAGAATAACTTTTATATTGTTAGTAATGTTTCAAGATTAACATTATTGGACTGAAAGCAGCTTAGGTTTTACTTGATTATCCATATCATTTTTAGAAAATCTTGTTAAAATGTATCAAATATTTTTGATATATATCAAATATATACAGGCTTTTGAGGAATGTTTATTTGTTCATCTCTCAATCATCATTGCATTGGCATTATGTTTTAAAACTACAGAGCTTTGATCATAACACTAAGCACTTAAATATCTCCTTACTAAAACATTATTGGCAGATATTAATATGTATATATACACTGTCAGTATCTGCTATAAAGATCTCATTGATTACAATACAAGAATTTCATCTTACTTTTTGACCATATAAATATCAGCATCGGCACTAAATTTAATATTTTGCAGTTTGGGCCTATGAATAAAATAGGTGTGTTTTTTTCCTCCTTGAGTATGAGCTCCATATTCTCACTATATGAGCCATAAAAGCCTGACGTATCAAATATGACAACACAACATGAATTTTTTTTTTAAAGATTATCTTAAGCTTCAATAAACTAGATTTTTCTGCCCATTTCATATGTCAGGCTTCACAGGGTTAAGTTAGTGATTTCCGGGGCTTAAATCTGGTGTTTGCACAGACACTCACCCGTCCATGATCTCTTCGATCTTCTTCTTCCTGAGCTCAATGAGCTCTGGAGTCTCCATGCCGGCAGGAACGGAGGAGAATCCGCCCGGAGTGATCAAGCCACTGTCACAACAACAACAAGAAACGTTAACGACTTCAACACATGACACTAGCCGTGTTTCCATTACAGATTTGCGCAAAACTTTTGTGGCATTTCTTTGAGGTTTAGAATTCATTATTCCTGTAATTCTTCTATCTATTATGAATTTAATAAAGAACTGTCTCGTATTCTGTCCAAACACACCGCGTAATCTACGTCAGGTGACCTGTAAATACGCAAAAACGAAATTTATTATTCGAATTGCCTAAAAAAAACCTCCTCATGTGAGCGCAAAAACTTTTTTGCGATGAATGGGAGTTTTTGCGAAATTGACGTGTTTCCATTGGGCGTATTTTCAATTGGGCAATTTGAAGGGTAATGGAAACGCGGCTAGTGACTGAATCGCTAGAGTTTGAATCGCTGAGATGAATCGGCACCTGTCTGCAGGTGTGAAGAAACCCGTTTCATCCGGTTTGTCCTCGTCGCTCTCCTCCTCCTCTTCCTCCTCAGATGACTCTTCATCGGACGGCTCCAGTTCGCCCCACGTGGTTCGGTCGATTTCCTCCTCCTCGGCTTTGGCCTGGCAACATTTCAGAAGGAAGTCACATTTATTTATACAGCGCTTTATACGGTTTCAAAGCAGCTTCACATTAATAAAGCAGGAAAATAACAGTGTTAATGTTGTACAGTTCATTAATTATGAAACTATTTGAACTGCAATACTTCAGTTTTATTTCAGTGTTTCAGATCAGTTGCAAAATTTTAACTAAAATATTTACTTGAAGTCCCCCTGAGATGTGAAGTTAATAATTCAATAATTTAACATGTACATTTCTCGTGATTCTCAGATGTTGGTTAATGCCCACGTCACATGCAGGCAAACATAAAATATTTAATCTTTTATAGTAAGGGTTTTATTTCGTTTTTATATTTACTTTAATTTGACATTTTTATGATTTAACTATTCTTTCATCATCTCATGAACCCCATGGGTTCGGGAAACGCTGTTCTTTACTTCAATTACATTTTATGAAAACTTGCACCTTAATTATTTTCTGTATTAACAGTTTTATAAAACCAATAAGGCATTTTGCTTTAAGAGATTCAGCTCAGTTTATTTCTAAAGCACATTTAATAACAGCAACAAGGCTGACAAATCTGCAGTACAATACAAAATAATAAACCCATAATATAACAGGAAACAGAAGAACATAAGATATTACAATGTATTAAAAGCCAAAGATAATAGATTGTTTTAAGACTAGATCTGAATGCAGATGAACCCTAATGTAGTTTGGAAAGCTTCTCCATAAAGTGGGACCAGCCTCAGAGAAAGCTCTATTACTCCGACACTTCGTGACATTAGTAGTTGATCTTCAGATCTCAGGCGTCGCAACTTTTAGGATGAGGTTAATCACGAACACAGTTGTTCTCCTGTGCTTGATGCTGCTTAAATGTGACTATATTCACAACATTTTGCTTAAATGTGCAGCTAACTGAGCATCCTCACCTGGAAGTCTATGGAGTTGGTCCCGAACACATCTCCGTACAGCGGTTTTCCCGTCTCATCCACGGGAGGTTTTCCCCACCCGCCGGCGTGATACCCGAACGAACAGCTCTGAAACACACACACCTCAGTATGAACACCTCAGCTTTACATCAACATTATGACGGCCATGACATTTAGATTGAGAAAGGGTTTTTCATGAATGTAAATCAGATCCTCTAATGGAGAAGGATGCACATTTGTTGAGTTACAAGCATTACTTTATATCTAATTACTGACTAAATCAAATGGAAAATCTCTTCCTTCCTCATAAGAGCTTCCTCTAATCAAACATGACGGCTCAGAGTTTTGCATATCACTGCGGGAAGTGTTTACATCCTTTTAAATTAATTGTGAAAAATAACAATTGCATGTTGCAGTCCCACATGTTGAGTTAATTAACTTCCAACTTAATTGATGTATGAACTTGAACATTTAATAGAGCTCACACTCACCAACAGGATCGATCCTGCCAAAGAAATACTTTCAAACTGAGCATAACAAGAAAACCTAAAAATCCCGATGGAAAGTTCCCATATATAGTTCATAACATAGTTGCTTACATTTTTAGTACATTTTTTACATTTTATTGCATTACAATACTCAATAAAAAAGGTCAATTAAAACCCTGCAAGTCAATTACACTACCATTAAAGAAAAAAAAAAAAAAAAAAAAAAAAAAAAAAAGGAAAAGCATCTAATACTTTCCAATAAAAAGCGACAGTTAATTTTACAAGGTTTAAGGCATGTATAGGAAAGAGCTACTTATAAAAGCAACATTCCACAACACTATTTTCCCCAGTGTGTGTGTGTGTGTGTGTGTGTGTGTGTGTCTGACCTCAGGGATGGGGGCGTTGAGGCCGGGGATCTTCAGGTTGGGGTAGGAGGGTGGAGGACCGTATCTCTGCATGGCGATCAGCCACGGCGGAGGAACTTTATGAGAGTTCTGTCGAGACAAACACATGTGAAAAGCTCAGCTAAGATTAGACAGCAGAAATTACATAAGCGTCGAGGTGCATGAGGAGCTCTCCTGCAATTTCACACAACAGCAACACTTGCTGTGCACAAGCAGCTGATAAAGCAGCACTCACAGGTCCTGTGGGCATCCCGAGAGCAACCCTCAGCTCATCCGACAGATCGCCCGGCTTCTTCTCCTTCAGACGCGTCTCAAACTCTTTTCCCTGAATATCAACAACAAAAAGGGTTTCTTTCTTAGAAAGTGCCATCATAAGAAATAAAGTGCCATAATGCTTTCGCAGTAGGAACAAGCCACCAGGGTGGTTCCCATAGGACCGTTTTCCTGTTGCATTCGCACCGCCAGTAGGAGCTGTGAAGTGACGCAAGCGGCGCTTGTTGTGACTTATTTTGACGGCGCTGAGAACGCCAGAGCCTGAGCAAACAAACAGCGCTCGCATCCTCAGTGTCTGTTCATTAGTTTACAATCTGTCAAACAGTCCTGTCTAATACATTATTAGATAGAACTGTTATACACAGGAAGTAGACAGTGTGTGAAAAGTTATTAGCGTATGCCGTGTGGTTGATGTTCAGTAATGCTGAGCAGAAATACATAATCATGATTCTATTGGTCCCTCAAAGTCGCGTTGGATTTTCTCCTCAGCGTAAAGGTTGAGAGGCTCATCTATCACTGTTTTCATGTTCGTAGAGTTAGTTTGTGGAGTAAATATATAGGCTATAATCTGTGTTTACACAGCCTTTTTAAAATGGCGGGTGCTGGTGTTTCACGTGCATTCGGCCAATCAGCGAACACTAACGTCACTGGTAGTTCCTATAGCGCTGGTTTAGACCGACTCTGAAGTAGGAGTAAATTAGTTCCTCCTAAAGGAGATCCTAGAACTAAAATCATTCCTAGTTCCTGCGCCAAAATCCGGGAACTTCCGCCAATAGTTCTAGGAAGTATGAAGAGGTTCCTCCTATAATGAGCAGGTAACGCCAGCGCACCTCATAGTACAGGTCTCCGTGAATTGTGAGCTTGGGTTTGATCTGCCATTTGAAGAAGGCGTCGTGCAGCTTCTGGTAGTCGATGTCGATCTTCCCCATCTTGGGCCGAACTTTCTCTCTCATTTTGGTCTTCATGGTTTTGGCGTCTTCCTACAGGGATACAGAGACGTCAGTAGAGCTGACAGCAGCGGGAAACACATCAACACTGAACATTAAAGTTTAAAATAACCAGCTTCACAATCGTATAACCGTCAGTCAAGCGCGGTCTCGGATGGAAACTTCACAAGATGATGCCAGATGAAGCAAACAAATGATCACACATCAGTGTCACCCCTGACGGCCTCATGAGCTCATGATCTGACACATTTCAAGACAGGAACGAAACCCTGAGGTGCTCTTCACGATGATCTGCTTAAAGCTGTTCAACTGCAGAGCTCATGTTTGACAAAAAACAGCTTCATAACTGAACTATATTTAACACTCTGGTTTTATGACCTTGCTCAAACACAATATGATCAAGCATCATCATTATTATTATAGGAAGAATTCATTATATTACCACAATAAAAAGCAAAAATGCAGCACAATAACAGCCAAGAGGAACATATTCAATACATTTTTATACAGCTATGTACATTAAAAGCACTTAATATTTAAATATAGTTTTATATATTACCATTTAAAAGTTTAGGGTTGGTAATTGTTTTAGTTTTTGTAAGAAGTCTCTTCTGCTCACTAAGGCTGCATTTATTAGATCAAATTTACAGTAAAAATAGTAATATTGTGAAATAATTCAAAATAACTGTTTTCTGATTGAATATCTACTAAAGTGTAATTTATTCCTGTGATCTGTATTTTCAGCATCATTACTCCAGTCTTCAGAGTCACATGATCCTTCAGAAATCATTCTAATAGGATGATCTGCTGCTTAGGAAACATTTCTGATTATTATCAATGTTGAAAACAGTTGTGCTGCTTCATAGGACACATTTTTCGTGATTCTTTGATGAATAGCAAGTTCAAAAGAACAGCGTCTATTTAAAATAGAAGTCTTGTATAACATTAGAAATGTCTTTAGTCACTTTTCATAAACAGTGTCCTCGCTGAATAAAGGCATTATATATATATATATATTAGGGCTGCACGATTAATCGCAATAAAATCGCACGCGATTTGGCAAAGGCTGCGATTATTTTATGCGCAGTTTGTCAGTGGAGTGCGGCTGATTGGAAGTAAACACTGCCTCATCTGAACGCCAGAGGGCGCTCTTCCGCAAACACGCTAAATATGCCGCGCCACAGAAGTACAATAATGCACATCATTCCAGGAAATCCCTATTGCTGTAGCTGAATAAACAGAAGATTGAAACGCTTCGGTTAAACATGACTTATAAATACACGACTGCCTTATTCTGTGTAAGAAGGCACATCATCTCACAGAAGGAGGAGCTCAGCTGTCGTTATGAAGTGAGTTTGGAGTAAATGCATGTTATTAAATGTTGTCTGTTGTTGGACAAGAGGTTCATAAATGCTTCTCATGTTTTGGAAAGATGTTTGACACATGTTGTTTTTTCAAATGCACATTATAAGTGAGTCAAACTCACAGTGCTTTCAGATGCAGCAGCGTTTACATAGCCGTACATCATTGACAAACTGCGCAAAAAAATAATCGCAGCCTTTGCGATTTTAAAATCTCGATAAGCCATCTCGATTTAAGTGCGATTACATGGAAAGTGCGATTAATCGTGCAGCCCTAATATATATATATATATATATCATTTTTAAAAGAAATCGATGGTATAGTATGGCAGTGTGCGGTACCTTCTCCTGCAGAGCCTCTCTCATCTCCTGGATGCCGGTCCTCCTGATGAACTCGGGCAGCTCAAACGGAGGCTTCTCTATGCCCCTCTTCCCCTGCAGGTACTTCCTCTTGAAGCACCAGTGACGCGGCACCGGCACCGTGTTCCTGGTGGCCTTCAGGTGAACCAGCAGCTTGGGCTCCTGCGCCGTCACATCGTGCATCTCCACCACGTCAGGGCGGACCACAAGCTGGCAGAGACACACGTGAGGAAGGGGGACAAACAGGGATCGACTTTAACACCTGTCAAATGCGTGTGGCGCAGTCACTCCTACCAGCCACTTAGGCGGGTTGAATTTGATATAATATACATTTTTCAATTGTAGTCTTTTAAAAAGGCATCTGAAATAATAAACTAAGTGCAATGTAGTGTTGTCAAAAATATTGATTTTTTGATACATAGATACTGAAATATCTGAAGCTCTTCCGCAGGATCCACAATACCAGCTGCGCTTGAGTTACACACAAACCCGTGACCCTTTACTCACTCGTTTCATTTGCTCTGGATGAATATTGATGTTATAGGGCTTGAGTTTTGCCATGGTATTGCACATATTGTGCAAGATTTTGCTCACACCCAAAGTGCATGCACATTGAGACAAGTATATTGGCTATATAAAACAGTATAGTGGGTCTGTGTGGTCTTAAAGTGAGAGCAGCCTAATATACCGGCCACCAAATTATGAGATAATATTACAAATCTCTCTCTCTCTCTCTCTATATATATATATCGATGTCAGACCACTAGCCACCATGGCTGGTGTCAAACCCTGGTGACAATAATATTTGATCTGCTATAAGTACTAAAAACAGCAACAATTCCCATGTTGAAATGACTGGATCATGTTATTTGAGTGCCAAGTAAACAATAAAATGCAGTTATGACATTTTCAGTAAGTACATTTACAATTCTACAAGTCTTTTTAACACGCATTTTGATGTAAACATTGAACAATAAACTCAAGTTACCTGTTTGAGCTCCGCCACGGTCAGCCTGTTCATTCTCCTCAGTTTCTTTTTGGACAGCTTAGGCAAGTCCTTCTTGAGGTCCTGTCAAACAGGAAGAGGAGGGGTTAGACGGGAACACCATCAGGAGACCATAAGAGGTGGGCGACTTTCAACTCACATCGTCGCTGTCATCACTGTCCTTCTTCTCCAGCTCAAATCCCTTCTTCTTAAAGGAAAGGATTTCTGGCTTTTCGGGCTTCTCCGGCTCTTTTTCCTTTTCCTTTTTCACATCATCTGTCAGCTGTGATAGAAAGACATTCAATGTCAAATCCATCAAAATGTAACGTTTCAGTCTTTAAAATACTAGTCTAGGTGAACGAAGCTAGAAGGGTCATGATCTGTCAATCAAAAATCTAAAAACACCACCAAAAAAAAGCTTCATTCTTCATACTTTCTCATATCAGACAATGTTTTGCAGCAGTTTTGTTTCAAGAAATGTTATTTTTAGACTTGGGAGGAAATGTTGAGCTTTGAGAGTTACAGTAAGCACAGTTTCTTATCTCAAAATACCAAGTAAATTTAGCATTAGCCACCCTGTAATGAAGCATCTGTAGTTCCTGTTAAGCTCCTGACCTTGAACGCCTCAAAGATCCTCTTGAAGAAGATGAAGTTGGGGTCGTAGATGGCGGGCTCCTCCGTCACGTACTCGATCTCCACCTCGGCCTCTTTCTCACGGCTCTCCTCTTTCTTCCTCTCCTCCTCCTGCTCCTTCTCTTGCTCCCGCTTCTTCTTCTTGTTCTTCTTCTTCCTGTTCCTGCGCTTGCGGTTTTTCTGCAAGCAAGCGAGCGAGAAGGAATCGAGTAAAAGTGCTCAGAAGAAATACAGCAGTCAATATTTAAAGTGGATCAAAAAAGTTCCTCAAAGTCGAACAGGTATTGTTCAAAATTCATGTATAGCTTTGATGAAAGGATTTGCTGGCAAAACGGGCGAGGAGACCTACGTCTTTTTTAGAAAGGCCGCTTTCATCGTCATCATCTGAATTTCCACGGGCGGAGGAGCTGTTCAAGTCCATCTCATCGTCATCATCTTCCTCCTCTAAAGACAAAAAAGAGCCAGAGAAATCATTTAACAAGCATTCCTATATTGTTTAAAAGTAAACCAGGATTGACTTAATCACAAAGATTGGTTTTATTACTTCACACGCCCCCGCTTTCACATTCAAGTCTCAAAGTAAATTCAGTGTTTCTCCCACTGGTAATTAGACTTGATGTGCTCAAGTGCTCTCATCTCTTAAACACGATCATTAGTGACATTAAGGCTGCATTTGATGATAATGATGAGTTCCTCATAGTGACCTATAGGGGCGACGCTGAGCTGCTCCTGCCTCATCTCCTTCAGCTGCAGGATCTTCTCCAGAGCCTGAGGGATCTTCGGCCCGATGCCAACATCTTCACCCTGCCACGCCTGAACACACAAATCAAACAAGTTAAGATCAGTAAATATAGATAGATAGATAGATAGATTTTATTTAATGCCATGTCAGCATCTAAGGCTATTTTCATGGCAACAATTAGATTACAAAAATACAAATATCATATAAATACAATAAAACCAAGCAAACAAACACAACAAGTCATATATATATATATACTTTTTTTTTTTTTTTTTTAATTAACAGTTAAAAAAGAATCTTTTCAGGCATAATCTTACTATGTAAGTCCTTAAGTGAAATAACTTCATTTATACCATGGGCTGTTTAAATACTCGATTCTGATTGGCTGGAAGGTGTGCAGTAATACCGTTTAATGCACAGGTAGTTCCAGTCAGTTTGATTACAGTTCGAAATTAATCCGCTACATTGGTAACCATAGTAACACAGATACACTTGCAAGCAGAGTGAGAGATGCATATGAAAACGTTTAGGTAGGCTTAAGCAACGAGGGGACTGTAGCTGCTAGACTTTAAAGAAGAGATCGACGCACACAGGTAACGTTAACTCGTGCACGCATCTCTCTCTCTCTCTCTCTCTCTCTCTCTCTCTCTCTCTCTCTTTTAATAATGAATTTAAATAAATGTGAATTCATTCAAATAAAAGCAATCCGATGGCTCTACTTTATTTAAAGCGGACGGAGTGCAAGAACTGACGAGCCTAAACTTAAGAAATAACCGTCATTTTTACACGTCTGTTAAAAAATTACACTGTAAACATCAGTTACAGCTTTAACTTATTTTTAACTTGGCAAATAACCAAGGTATAAGCGGGATAATCCACGGCTAGCCATGCATTAAAGAATTTTAATGCACTTCGTAGAGGCAACCACCCTCCGCTTCGCGTCGGGTGGTTCTTCGCCTCTACGTCGTGCATTAAAATTCTTTAATGCATGGCTAGCCGTGGATTATCCCTTACAAAAGAGCATTCTACTTGTATTAAACCCCGGACAGTCCAGTACAATGTGTTTAACAGAGAGGGGAATCTTACAAAACATGCTTAGAGTTGGGTCTCAAAGCATGAGTCAAACTTGTATGACCTTTACGATATTGGTGAACACCACTTGATCAGATCTAGTTTTAAGAGTGATTAAAAGTCTGTTTGAGATTTATAGCTTATTATTCTTGCACATGTTCCACTCCTCTTGCTCAAGATCAGTAAAGAGATTCATAAGTAAAGGCTCTCGCACCTCTCTGGCGTCCTCTCCTGGAGGGGGTGGGACTTTCTGCCGTTGATTGGCAGACTGGAGCATCATAGACACACCTGGAGGAGCCGGGCCACCTTGAGTCCCAACTACAGGAGCAAATCAATGATTAGCAGATTTACAGGCGTTTCAATCTCGTCGTTTTGTCTTAAAGGGATACTTCACCCCAAAAATTTTAATTCTGTCATTACTTACTCACCCTCAAGTTTTCTGTTGAACATAAAGGGTGACATTTTGAAAAATGTTGGCCACTAAACAGCTGCTGGTCCCCATTAACTGAATTGAGGTCAATGGGGACTAGAAACTGTTGCTACCCACATTCTTCACAATATCTTTAGTGTTCAGCGCAAGAACGAACTTCATGCAGGTTTGGGACAACTTGAGGGCGAGTAAATGATGACAGAATTGTAATTTTCAGGTGAACTGTCCCTTTAGACACCACAGATGAATAGGGTGAACATGCAACTAATAGACATCATCATACTTCACCAGTTGATTGATTAAAAATTGCAAACATTTTTTTGCATTCAGTTTAAATATGCTTATAAGGCAATATTGAAAATTAAATATGCATTCATTTACAGAAATCTGAATATTGATAAAGCCGGATTTAAAATTAGTGTTTCATTTTGTTGACAAAAAGAAAATCTGAAGGTGAAAACCAGAGGGGATTTCAGATGTCACTTTTTATCACTCGATAAATCATATTGCCAGAAAAAAAAATAGAAAATAAAATAAAATGTTATATAAATCAGTCAAATTATTTATGAACAAACCCCTCTGTAAAAACCTTCAAAATATAGATATTAATAAAGCTAAAGTTTGGTGTGTAAAGCTGCTGAAGTGGAGATTTCTGACTGACTGAAACTGAAATCTACAGATGCAAATAGATAAAGTGCAATAAACTAAACACTTAAGTGTATTTTGGATGTTTTCTTTTCCACTAGTCTGAAAGACGTAATGGACGCAAAATAGATCAGATTTACCTGAATCTACCAAAATTTGGATGAGAAATGTTTTGCCCATTATATATCCTTATTTAAAATTCAAACACGACATCCAGTCAGCATGATGTGATATTAGGTTGACATGATTTGATGTTTGAGCATGTTAGAGAGCATCATGGTGAATGACCTCTGAGAGGGGGGATGGGGGGCAGGAGGTTGGGTCGGGGTCCCAGTTCAGGTCCTCTGGGGCCCGGTGGCGCCCCCTGCTGGACTTTAGCAAGTTCCTGCTGTCTCTCGTGTTCCAGAAGCACAGCAGCCTGAGAGAGACACACACACACTATTAGACCTTTAAACTGGTTTCAGAGTCATACTAATTCACACTGAGTGAAGGAAAAAAAAAAGAAAAAAAAAAACAAACCAAAGAGAACATGACAGGCGAAAGATTATTTAAACTTTAATGGTACATCGCAGAATATGGATCAAAATATGTAGACTATCATTTAAAAGTTTAAGGTCGGTATGATTTTTTATGTTTTTGAAAGAGTCTTCAGCTCAACAAGACTGCATTTATTTGATCAAAAATACAGTAAAATTGTGAAATATTACTACAACTTGAAGCCCTTTTCTATTTGAATAATAAACTAATTTTGTCTTGTGATTAAAGCTGTATTTTCAGCATCATTACTCCAGTCTTCAGTGTCACATGATCCTTCAGAAATCATTCTAATATGATGATTTGATGCTCAAGAAACATTTATAGTTATTATCAATGTTAAAAACAGATGTGCTGCTTCATATTTGTGTGGAAAACGTGTTTATTTCAAATTATTGAATAATCGTGAATTAATTTCGTGAATTATTTTTCACGATTCTTTGATGAATAGAACGTTCAAAAGAACAGCTTTTATTTTAAATCGAAATCTTGCAATTTTATTTACAAATATCTTTGCACTTTTTGATCCAAACCCAAACGTTTTTGAAGAGTAGAGTGCATATCAAATCATTCACATTCATATAGCTGTTAAATGTTTGGGTTATATGGCATTCTTTTGAAGACAGCATCACAATAATAAGCGAACATTCACCCTTTTCTGCTGCTCGAGAAGTTCCTGTTCCTTCATCTGCTCGTCCATCCCTCGGGAATCACCCTAAACACACACATACGATTATAAACTGCAGTCATGTGACCCCTTTATTTCATTGTATTCTTAAAGGGATAGTTCACCCAAAAATACAATTTGTCATTAATTACTCGCCCTCATGTCGTTCCAAACCTGTAAGATCTTCGTTCATCTTCAGAGCACAAAGATATTTTTGATGAAATCTGAGAGCTTTCTGTCCCTCCACAGGTAGCAAAATCATTGCAACTTTCAATGCCCAGAAAGGTAGGAAAGACATTGTTAAAATAGTCCATGTGACTCCAGTGGTTCAACCTTAATGTTATGAAGTGACAAGAATACTTTCAGTGTGCAAAAAAACCCAAAATTACGACTTTATTCAACAATCTCTTCTCTTTCACGTCATTCTCCTCCGCTATTGACGTAGTGTAAACAGTGCAGCGATTCCTGGTTCTACGTCAGAACAACGGCTCACTATTGGCTAACTCCTGCGTCAGCATCACACGCACGTGTCATGGTGCTCACATGATCAGCGTCAGCCAATGGTGAGGACTCGGAAGCGCAGCTTACACCACGTCAAAAGCGGAGAATGACGTGGAAGAGAAGAGATTGTTGAATAAAGGCGTAATTTTTTTTTTTTTTTTGCACACACAAAGTATTCTCTTCACTTCATAACATTAAGGTTGAACCACTGGAGTCACATGGACTATTTTATCGATGTCTTTGCACCGTCATTGCAACTTTCAATGCCCAGAAAGGTATTAGTCTATGAAGGGGTCAGAATGCTCTCAGATTTCATCAAATATCTTCATTTGTGAAGGTCTTACGGTTTTGGAACGACATGATGGCGAGTAATTAATGACAGAAGATTCATTTTTGGGTGAACTATCCATTAAATAATGTTATCTTGATCATGTAAGTTGTTCAGCATTTAACATATCTAAATAAATAAAAAATGCTTCTTTCTTTTAAAGGGGTCCTATTATGCAAAATTCACTTTTACATGGTGTTTGGACAAATGTGTTGGCAGTGTGTACATAACCACCCTATAGTGATATAAATCCATCCACTCCTTTTTTAAATCCCCATAAATCATCAGCAGTGTCTCCCAACGACCTGTTTTCAGCCATGGGGCCGGTGTGACGTCACATCAGCCACAGGCCCCGCCCACGAATGTTGACAGACACTACCGTTTTAACATAGACCCGCCCTGACACACAATTTTGTGTGATGTACAATAAACTTCATAAAACTCATCAGTACATTTTTGGCCATCATTCGGACGCAGACCCATACAGAAGGCTTGTATTAATAGTGGATAAAAGCAAATGACAAATTAGTTATAACCGTAATTAAACTAAACGATACCTGTTCTATCTCCATGCAGCAAATATTCTCTGGCTCTGAGGGCATTATTGTCCGACTCGAAATGAACACCGCTACTGAGAGTTTCTGTTCTGATATTATCATTCCGTCAGATGAGATTGTCCTGGCTCTAACGAGCTTGTGCCGGGAGCAGCAGCTCATTTGCATTTAAAGGGATACACTAAAACAGCACGTTTTTTTCTAAGCCCCAAAAAGTGACAATTTAAACATGCTGTAAAAAATGATCTGTTGGGTATTTAGAGCTAAAACTTCACATACACACTCTGGAGACATCAAAGACTTATTTTACATCTTGTGAAAAGGGGCATAATAGGTGCCCTTTAAGCCAAACATAATGAACGTTTGCTCTGATTCTGAAGAAAACCACGCCATCATGCAAGTCTCTGCTCAATTTTATGCCTAAAGTACATCAAGCATTAATAGGAAAGTTTGGCAGTAGTGTAACGCAAGTATCAACAGTAGTGTAACTTGACAGTAAAGTCATCCATCATCTACCACACAACTGCAGCTTGCCTCACAGTAAAAGGTTTCACACAGAGTTAGCATGCGCGGCTCTCACCTGCGCGGCTCTGTCGTCGTGTGGCATCATGCCGGGCGGCTCCATGCCCATGTGGATCGGTGGAGGGCCGGCCATCATATTCATGGCCTGCATCATGTTCATGCCCGGCGGAAGGGGCATTGAGGGCATCGGGGGCATGGGCGGCAGACCTGGCATCTGACACACACACACAGCACAACCTTTAACACTTATAGTCTTAGCAATGTTGTGTCTACTCCTAATTAGACCAAAACATTAATAAACAGAATAAAAGACACATTGCAGTACCGTAGTCATGACCTTGTCATCTCCTCCTGCTATGTTCGGCTTATTTAAGATCATCCCAGACTGCAGACAAAATAAAAGTTACACTCAGGCAAAGAAATAAGAGTTATGATCAGATTTGCAGTTTTAAACTAAACTGAATAGCTTACCTGTGCAAACGATTTGAGCCTGTCTATGAGCTCCTCTCTGGGACCTGAAGAACAGAAAACCATACATGAAGATGGCGAACAACACTGGACTGAATTAAACATGGTTTACATTAGTTTAATGGGCTGTGTGCTGATTTGTAACTGCAGTGTGTTTGTGTTTAAAAGTGCTGCATTTAAATACGATCACAGTTACAGTTCACGCAGATACATTCACACTACGACTTAACTTGCTAGTTGTTTAACGACATTCACAGCTCACAGGTGTTTTAACTAACTTACCAGAATAAACGCAAATACAGCTATCAATTAGACTTATTTACATGTACTGCACACGTTAGCGCGAAGTTTCGAGCACTAAAGGCCCGCAGGGTATCAACAGGGAAATAACAGGCTAACAGGCTAGCTAAGCTAACGGAGGAAATCTGAGCTAAACTCCGTCACAGCGCTCTTATCAAAACGTTTTATTCTCACCCATGTTAGGAGCACCAAACTCGGCCAGTTTGGCCTGCAGCTCGCCGTGGTTCCATGTGTTAAAATCTATGTTTGATTCAGCGCCTGGCGGCCCGTCGCTAGCCATGATGAAGCTCTACGGCACAAACGCGTTCAAGCGCGAGGGATCACGGGAATGCGACGCACTGCATTATGGGATTTGTTGTTCCTTTTCTCAGTTTGAAAATGACGCGTTTGCGTTTAATACTTCATAGTATTTCATTTAACGCTTATTTTATATCAAGTAACGAACATATTTGTATGGTTTTCGTTACATTTAATTATAATAACGCAACAACAAACACGATGAGCACTGAAATGAATAAGATGAATAATACTGGTGAAATATTTGGCGTCTCGTCTGGACAAATGTTTATACAGTATATAGGATGCGTTTACCATGTTCTGCCTCAAGGTGGTGGTCTTTCTGACATCTGAAAAAAAGAAAAGAAAATCTGAAATAAAACAATACTTTCCTGCTATTTAATAGCCTACCAGCCTTTGATATACGCAAAATCATATCGAAATGCAAATGTATATTTAAATAATTCCAACCATGGTGTCAGGACTGTGGTCTTAAAGTTTATACTATGATTTTTTGTTTGTTTAAACGAGCTATTGTATTTATATTAAACATTTATTGTGGTTATTTTCTCCTATTTATCGAACGGGAGCGTTTTAATTTTGTCGCGTTTAAACGCACTCTTTGATTGGTCGACGTGATGCTACGCCACGACCCCATCGCGTCGCGTTCCCACTCATTGCGCACGCGCCGCGGATCCGCAGGGCGTTTGTGCTGCAGTGCAAAATCAGTGGAAAGACGTTAAACTACACGAACTCCAGATGTTTGAGGGACCAAACAATAACCAAAAGGTCTGGATTATATAATTATTGCTCATACTCGAAAGTGCACTGCTAATCAAGACACGAGGTAAGTGAAAGAAATCAACGTTTTCTCGCCATCCACGCAAGTGAGACTTTGACACTTTGTTGCACTTTTATTGTTTTTTTCGCGTATTGTTGTTATAAAATATGCTTTACGTGAAGGTTGTGTTATAAGATAATTCCTTGTCAGCCAAAAGTCTTTTTTTTTTTAGACTTTAAAACGTCTAAAAGTGAATGAACTTCATTTCCTTGTTTTGCAGTTTCTAAAGCTCGCCTGTTTATGGCCATTATACACTCATACAGTATCGTTTGCATGCATATATTGATGTCATAGTGGTTGCGAATGTGTGTAGTTGTGTGTGTCAAGTTCTGAGAGTTGATACTTTCTGTTTACAGTCGTGTCACTTCTCCATAAAAACATCTGAATTGTTTTATGCTGAATGCATGCATGCCCTGGCTATTAAAAGCTTTTTAAATCACACACACACACACGCACACACACCCACTCATGGTTCAGCTGTTGTGGTCAGGGTGGGTTTCTTCGATCACACAGAAAGTGATGAAAGCGAAGCCCCATTATTTCTTGTCTAAAATCCACTTTGGTAGTACAATGGTGCTTGTTTTTGTTATTAAATAACGCCATTGGAGAACGTACACTTTAATAAGACAGGATTTTTCCCAATTATTCCCCAGTATTCCCAATTATGATCATCCTTGTGTGAGGGACCCCATCCTAAAATTTAATCTATATAGGTTCTTGTATAAAAACCCAATCTGTACTCTGAAAAAATAACGTTATAAATATTTCTAAAATATTATTTCTAGACTAGTTTCTGTTAAGTTACATTATTATATTAAATACAAGTATATTTAAATCAATTTTTTATTTAAACCTATAACTACTTTAGGTTTTATTTATTTGTTAATTTATATTTATTCTTTAGTTATTTAATTATTTTATAAATTAATAAATAAATAATTTGAATGTCTTTTTTTATTTTTATTAAAGATTTATTGTTAATTTTCTTTCTCTAAACAACATTTCCACACACCCCCTAGCACTCCCTTGTGGCTCCCAGTTTGAAAACCCCTGGACTAAGACACTGAACCCGTAGTTGTCTTTTGAGACGACTAGAACCCCTAGTGGGCTCTTGTATTGCGTGTTGCTTTGTATGAAAATCATGGCTTAAATCGGATGTAACTTGATAAGTGTTGTAGGTATTGTAGAGTTCTGCCACTATTGACATGTGATCATATCAGATTCAGGGAAGTTTAAAAGTTGGAATCAGAAGCGCCACTATTTACATTAGGAACCGTGCAGATGTTTTACTGTGATCACAGTGTTAGTTGTGTGATTTAGTGCAGTAGTTGTTTAGGGTGTTGTCTGTCTGTGTGAGTGTGAGAAAATCCCAATACCTGCAGGCTAACCTGACCTGACCTCAACATCTGCTGTTTCTCTGATTATTGAAGAGTACAGAGGGAATACAGAGGCTTCTTGATGCTTCCCATTGAGCAATGTTTAATTTAATTGTGATTTCTGCTCCACTAATGGCATCAAACAAAATCTGTATTTTGACATTTTATTAATAAAAAATGATATATCGATGAGCCACAACATTATGACCACGTGCCTAGTGTGCTGTTGGTCCCCCATGTGTCTCCTAAACACCACCGTCCCGCAGAGGAATGGACTTTAGAGCCCTGAAGGTGTCCTGTGGTCCTGAACCTGTTGGCCCAGCACATCCCACAGATCCTCAATTTACCGTTCGCAAAGACCCGCCCCCTTTAGTTACTGTTGCTATGTCCGCAATGGACGCTCTCACACCACACATGTTCTCACGCAGTGAAAAATACACTGACTATGCGCTGACAGACAGGACAGATCAGGTTACCTTTGATATGAAACAAAGTCTCAACTTTCAAATTTGGTCCTTTTTTAAAGAAATGTAAACAATAAATACCGTTTTGTGGCTGTTTAATGTGTCTGACAGATCCTCAGTTAAAACTGCTCGGGAACCGATCATCTCTTTCTTCTAGTTTATTTATAGTATCAAATAAACATGAATAAACATCAGAAGGAATGTTGCTTCAACCGTGGAAAGATGTCAGTACACTCCGTCTTTTAAATTCAAGTCCACCAACGTTAATCTACTAACTCTCCTGACCAATTTGTCGGACAAAATGGCGGATTCGGCGAATGGTGGACTAAGATAGGTCAGATCGCCTGTCAATCAAACTCCCTGCAAAAGGTGAATTGGATTGAGATTTGGAGGATTTGGAGAATTTGGAGGCCAGGGCAACACATTGAACTTGTTCATCATGTTCCTCAAACTATTCCTGAACAATGTGTGCAGTGTGTGTGCAGTGTGTGTGTCAGTGAGATTATCCTGCAGAAAGAGCCACATCCACCAGGGAACACCAGTGTCATGAAGGGGTGTTGGTCTGCAACAGTGTTTAGGTTGGTGGCACGTGTCAAATTTATATCCACATCTCGTCGTCCCATAGTGCACCCTGGTGACATCACTTCCAGGTAAACGGCGCACACGTACACGCCCATCCATGTGATGTAAAAGAGAACGGGACCCATCGGACCAGGAGACCTTCTTCCACTGCTTCAAGGTCCAGTTACGACACTCGTTTGCCCATTGTAGGCGCTTTCGACGGTCATTCATTACAGGCTCTCTGATTGGTCTATAATTATAATTCGTTACATTTATATAGCGCTTTTTCTGAGACCTCAAAGCGCTTTACATAGATGGGGGGAATCTCCTCAACCACCACCAATGTGCAGCATCCACTTGGATGATGCGACGGCAGCCATATTGCGCCAGAACGCCCACCACACACCAGCTTACTGGTGGAGAGGAGACAGTGATGAAGCCAATCAGTATATGGGGATGATTAGGAGGCCATGATGGACAGGGGCCAAGGGGCAAATTTGGCCATGATGCCGGGGTTACACCCCTACTTTTTTTCGAAGGACATCCTGGGATTTTTAATGACCACAGAGAGTCAGGACCTCGGTTTAACGTCTCATCCGAAGGATCGGTCTACAGCCCCATACGCAGGCAGAGTGCGATCCATTGTGACACATTCCTCCCGCAATCATCATTAATATTTTGCTTGACTTGTGCCACAGTAAATCTTCTGTTGGCTCGGACTAGATGGAATATCTTTTGTTGCCCTCGTGCATCGATGAGCCTCGATGAGCCTCGATGAGTCTTGACGCCCCACACACCCTGTCGACGGGTTGTGGTTTGTCCCTCCTCAGACACTGTTGGTAAACTCTCACCATTGCCGAACGGGAGCAACACACAAACCTTGCCGTTTCAGAGACTCTAACCCAGTCGCCTTGCCATAACAATTTGGCCCTTGTCAAAGTCACTCAGATCTGTATTCTTGCTCATTTCTCCTGCATTCAACACTACAAGAACTGATTTTTCGCTAATCATCTAATCTTCTGAGAACTTGACATGTGACCATGTTAGGAGATGATCAGCATTTTTCACATACATATTTGGCTCATCAGTGTGAATTAAACGACTCCCGTTCGCAGTCTTGGGAACGGTTTTAGGTCTTGTTTTTAGGTCATGTTTTTCCTCAGATGTTTTCTCTCAGTCTGTGCACGTCTTCAGCCTCTCTCTGATTGGTCGACTGCGTCTGTTCAAAAACTGAGGTTTCATGATGTGTCTTCACTTGTTTTTCTTTTGTCATCTTTGTCCCTTTTTTCAGAGAGCTACAAAATAGAGGTTCCCGCTTCCACAAGAGACGAATTCAGTATTTACTTGAGCATGTTTGTGAGCTTCTGCTCATCAGGCTTGAGCGCCTCCACCACCAGATCTCGATGATAACAGGAACATGTTTCATGAGGGGGGTTTAATGGCAGATGTCTGGAGATTTGACATGAGACAAATAGCAAGGACTGGTCTTCACAAAACAAAGAAGGAAACTCGCTTTAGAGAAAAGCATCGCTGAAGGCAAAATTGAAAAGGGTTTCCCGTTTTTTAGCTGAAGTGTGTTTATGCGAAGTCACTGTTCGAGCACTGAATGCTGCATCTGTACTCCTGGCAAACATCCACACACACACACACACACACATGCCTGCAGTTTAATACACTCTTGGCAGCGTGTCTTATACTCTCCCCGGCTCTCACGCACCACACCCTTCCACTGCTCTACTTTCTCTCATTGGTTTGAATGAGTTTATTGAGTTCATTCATTAAGTTTAATGGGGACTGCCTTCATGTTCACGATCATGACTAATTTGCTGTCCTAGGCAAGATTGAACCGCTTGCATTAGCCACTGGTCCTTGTGTTTATACACTTACACAGAAACTGCATATATACTAGAGATTGAGAGATACCATTGTGTGTTACATTATATTATACAAAAAAAAAAAGCTGATGATGGTGAACTATACAAAAATAGTCATAGCTTGAACTCAAATAGCAAGAGTAATTAGCAATTCATGCTAACATGTATTCATTGAGCATACTCTAGCATACTATTTAATTTTCAAAATTAATTTTAAAAGTGTTTGTTTTCCAGTAGATGGCAGAAGTCTTTCTAAACTAGGGCTGAACGATATGGACAAAATTTCATATCTCGATTTTCATGCCAGATATCTCGATATCGATACAATACGATATGACTACGTAAGTACTAAAAAAACAATACATTTAGAGTTTGTAAAATACACACTGATGTCTATGGAAGAGGTAATAATAATCCTTTCCATTATAATTCGACACGTTTTATTCATGAGATACACATTGTGTAAGTAACTTCAATGTTTACTCTATTCCCCAGTTCACCAGCCACTTACTTTTCAGTATTTCGGGAGAAGTGGATGAATTCACGTGTTGTAAACATAGAGGTTGTAAATCCAACAGATAAATGATTCTCTGAACTGCGTCTGCGGCACAAACTAACACGGCGGCGCCCATCGCGCATACAGCTCAACTAACGCGATCGTTATAAAGGTGTTTAAACAACAATATACTTCCACTTGCATGTATTTGACCATCGGAATATCAGATATTTCATGCCATAGCTAACACATTTGTGAATATTCTGAATAAAAAAGGAAAAATGACATAAAAGCAGATCATCATTCATTCAGCGCTGTTGCTGCTGCGGTGTGTCACGTGACAAGCAATGACGCGTCACCATGGAAACGCCGCCCCCCCCTGGTAGTGTGCGCGCGCTGGCTTTAGCGGTGCATTCAAGGGCACTCGTAAAACTGATGTTCTCTTACGAGAGGTCTCTCGTATTGCGTAAGGTTAGCTTACGCATCGGGAAAGTCTTCTTTCTTCGAGATCTGAAGCCAAAAAATTATCCTTAATTTTGTATACATTGTCAACGCAGTGCAGCAGCCGACAGACCTAGGCAGGCTGTATAAGCGTGCTCATTGGCTGCTCGGCGGCAACTGCTTAAGCCTATCGGTGAGCGCTCTGAACGCGGCAACCAATGAGGGCGCTTCGCGCCCTCCGCACCCTTCTAACCGTCAGAATGGGTGTGGCCAGCGTGTATATATTCAGCGCTCATAGGCTAAAATTCTGATTTTCTTGTCTTCAGCGACGCTCTTCGCATCGCTGGATCTTGAGAGCCGCCGCCGTTGAAACCAGCGACCAGCAAGCTTAGGACAGCGCCTGAAGAAGCCGGCCGTCTTCGCCGCCTTCAGCCATCCGTGCCTGCTACGCTATCCGGCGACATATCCTTTACATTATTACTGTTTCTGTGTGTACTCTAAAAGAGCACGAGGCGTTTTTGTAAAAACGCCTCGTTTTTGCGGCTCGTGCCGCGCCCCGCTCAGCAACGGAGACCGCCACCTCTCTGCGCTCTCCACCTGGGCCGCGGGCACGCCGCCACCGCACTCTCCGAGTGCGAAGAGCTTTCAATGTCGACCCTGCGGGCTCGACTTGAAGCTTTCGACCAAGCTGTCGCTCCGCCTGTCCCTGCCGGGCCGCGCAATAAGAAGCGCCGCTCGCAGCGACCACCGGAGACTGTTGTGACTGAGGAGCTCGCCGGAACCTCTCCCTCGAGCTCTCTCTCGCCCTCTCCCTCCCGGCCGCTCAACCGCCGGCTCTGCCCGCGCCGCCGCCGCGTCAGGAGATGAGGCGAATGTGATAGATACCCGTACTCTCCCTCTGTTCGAGCCGTGCAACTACGCCGCTCACAAGGGATGGCAGAAGCGGACGGTCTCGGAGCGAGTTTCCTCTCCCTCTGTTCGAGCCGCGCAAACTGAGCCGCTCACGAGGGATGGCAGGAGCGGACGGTCTCGGAGCGAGTTTCCTCTCCCTCTGTTCGAGCCGCGCAAACTGCGCCGCTCACAAGGGATGGCAGGAGCGGACGGTCTTGGAGCTCTCTTTACGTTACAAGAAAGCTACTCCGTCCTCGCGCGTCACTCACCGGTGAAAGGGGAACAGAGTGTTTTCGTCCCGCCGTGGCCTGGACTATAACCTCCATTCTCACACATTTCTCAGTCCCCTCTTAAGTTCAGGCGACTGGAATTGTTACTATTGCAGTATACGAGCCTGTTATAAATACACGCTCGCCTGCAAGCAAACGCCGTCACAAGACATGATGACGCTAACCGAGTACTAATGTATTCTCCCCTGTGGCTCAGTGGCGGAATCCTAGACTGTCAAGCTGGAGACCGGGGTTCGATCCCCGCTCTCGCGGCAGTTAAAGTTTATGCTGTTCGCTTCTCCGAGCTCGCGGCTAGTTTTTCTTACATACAGAAAACAAGCCCGCTCTCTCCCTCGTTGGGCCGCGCAGATTGCGCCGTTCAAGGGATGACAAAGCGGACGGTCACGAGCAGCGTTCAGCGTGCGCGCCTCACTCGCCGGCGAAAAGAGAAGAGAGTGTGTTAGTCTCGCTACGGCTGGACAACCGCCAATCCTCACACGTTTCTCAGTCCCCTCTTAAGTTCAGGCGACTGGAAATATTACTATTGCAGTAAACGAGCCTGTTTTAAACACACGCACGCCTGCAAACAAACGCCGACGCGACACATGAGGTCGCTTTTTATATGCTCGCGCTAACTGAAAGCTTATGTGTTTTCCCCTGTGGCTCAGTGGCAGAATCATACGCTTTCATGCGAGAGATCCGCGTTCGATCCCAGCTCGCGGGGAAGATAAAAATTTATGCTGCTTGCTTCTCCGAGCTCGCGGCCAGTCTTTCTTACTTACAGAAAGCGAACCCGCCTCTCGCACCACACCTTCTCAGGGTGCTCGAGTATTTTTGAGCGTCTAAACACGAGAGAAGAAAAGACGGTTAAATCCCGCAGCTCGAAGCTTAACGCTGTCAGTCCCCGTTGCCACGGCTACTGCAGCTGTTTACCCCGCAGTCAACGAGCCGGTATCTACCCGCTCGCCTGCGCGCATCCGCCGTTCTCACGGCAACCCAGAAAAATTTCAAAAGAGCATATGTCTGGTTGCACGGCTGACGCCGTATGTGTTTCTAGTACAGTGAATGTGCCCACGTTCTGTGCTCACCCCTGTACACAAGCACTATACATCCCGTGTCTCTCACAGAGCCCACTCTCATGAAGCAGGCAAAAGCCGCTTTAGTGTTAAAAGTAGGTCACGTGTCCACTTCTCCGTGCCCACACCTACTCACTGCCCGCTCTGTCACACGGCCTCGCACGACCGGTCATGTTTTAAATGTAAGTCCTGTGCCCGCCCTCGAGCGCTCACACATACTAACTACATTTTCGCCCCGACGCCGACATCGCGCGTCGCGCCTCACACTATATGTTCCCCGTCCAAAGCCACCGGGACACTGTGTGTAAAACGGCCAGCTATCGCTACGTGCGATCCGCCGTATCTAACCACCAAGAGCGCGCGCGCCGCGCCCGCCCCTGAATGTAAGTCCTGTGCCCGCCCTCGAGCGCTCACACATACTAACGAACATTTTCGCCCCCGACGCCGCCATCGCGCGTCGCGCCTCACACTTTATGTTCCCCGTCTAAAGCCACCGGGACACTGTGTGTAAAACGGCCAGCTATCGCTGCGTGCGATCCGCCGTATCTAAGCACCAAGAGCGCGCGCGCCGCGCCCGCCCCTCCGTTTCGAGCTCTCGAGCCCGCGATGCGCGGCGATCGGAGCCCGGAGGCCATTCTGCCCCTGGCTGCACACGCAAAAGCGTGGGAAACTATTCCAGGCGCATCAGAACGGGTGCTAAGCACAGTAAAACAGGGCTATACTCTGCAGTTCGCTCGCCGCCCTCCGCGCTTTAAAGCGCGTATCGAGACCAGAGTGAATGGGGAAGTAGCACATCTACTTCGAGCAGAAATAGCTACACTTCTGTGCAAAAGGGCTATAGAACCGGTTTCCCCTTCCATGAGCGAGTCGGGCTTTTACAGCCGTTATTTCCTCGTTCCCAAGAAGGACGGAGCTCTCAGACCAATTTTGGATCTGAGACGTTTGAACAAGGCTCTTATGAGAAGACCGTTCAAAATGCTCACAACCAGACAAATTCTCGCGCAAATTCGCCCGAGGGACTGGTTTATATCTCTCGATCTAAAAGACGCGTGCTTTTCAGATCCTGATAATACCCCGTCACAGGCCATTCTTGAGATTCGCCTTCGACGGTCAGGTATACCAGTACACGGCCCGCCTGTCGACACAGCGCGCGCGCTGCATTCGACGCCTGGCCGCGTCCCTCCGGCCGGGCAGCACCGTACCTCTCAAAACATTTCAGAGGTTACTAGGTTGTATGGCCTCAGCCGCAGCAGTGCTTCGGCTGGGTCTTTTACGAATGCGCCCGCTACAACGCTGGCTGAATGCCCGAGTGCCTCACAGAGCATGGGCTTCCGGCGGTATCCGCATCAGAGTGACTCAGAGCTGCGTTTCAGCTCTGAAGCCCTGGTTAGCGGCCGACTGGTACCAGCGGGGAGTGACAATGGGAGCTATCTCACACCGCAAAGTTATCTCGACGGACGCTTCCACCTCAGGCTGGGGCGCTCTGTTCGAGGGCAAACCGGCTTTTGGCCTGTGGTCAGACCGGGAAAAATGCCTCCACATAAACTGTTTGGAGATGATAGCGGTCGAGAACGCGCTCAGGCGCTTCCTCCCATTCATACGGGATCACCATGTGCTAGTCCGCTCGGACAACACGTCCGTGGTATCCTATGTGAACCGACAGGGCGGTGTCAGATCCAGGAATCTGTGCAGGCTGACAGAACGCCTTCTCGTGTGGGCTTACCGCTCGCTGCGCTCGCTGAGAGCCGCGCACGTGCCGGGCCACCTGAATGTCGGTCCAGACAGACTGTCCAGGGACAACATTCCCCCGGGAGAATGGTCTCTGCACCCCCAGACAGTCCAGTTTCTCTGGCGCCTATTCGGCAGAGCGGAAATCGACCTCTTTGCGTCGAAAGACAATGCTCAATGCCCGAAGTTTTATTCGAAGAGCGAGGACGCGCTGTCCCAGACATGGCCCAGCCTCCCGCTGTATGCTTTTCCTCCGATCTCCCTGTTGCCACAGGTCATTTCGAGGATCAGAGAAACGCACCACTCAGTGCTGCTTATAGCCCCGCGATGGGAAAACCAAACTTGGTACCCAGAGCTAGTGAGGCTGTCGCACTCACCCCCATGGCCGATCCCGGTGAGAAAGGATCTCCTCTCCCAAGCCGGTGGATCGATCTGGCATCCCCATCCAGAGCGCTGGTCGCTGCATGCATGGGTGATCAACGGATACCCGTTGACCTGTCAGAAGGGGTCGTGAACACGATCACACAGTCGAGAGCCCCCTCCACGAGACGGCTCTACGCGTCTAAATGGTCGGTGTTTTCTAAATGGTGCGCTACTAAAAACTTGGATCCGCACGCATGCGGGGTCCCGCGGGTGCTCTCCTTCTTACAAGAGCTGTTGGAAAAGGGCAGATCCCCTTCCACGCTCAAAGTATATGTGGCCGCTATTGCAGCGTTCGCTGAGACGACGCGCGGCCGGGCAATGGGAAGGAATGAGCTCATTATCCGCTTCCTCAGAGGAGCTAGACGGATGAATCCCCCGCGGCCCCCCTCGGTTCCCTCGTGGGATCTGTCCTTGGTCCTAGCGGCCCTAGAGGCTTTTCCCTTTGAACCGCTTGAATCCGCGGATCTAAAGTATCTGTCGCTTAAAACCGTTTTTCTGATAGCTCTGTCTTCAGTCAAACGAGTGGGTGATTTGCACGCGCTATCTGTTAGCCCTGCATGTCTTGAGTTCGGGCCGAATGACTCGAAAGTCATTCTCAGACCGAGACACGGTTACATCCCCAAAGCGATTGGAACCCCGTTTAAGGCACAAGTTATGTCCCTCTCGGCTCTGCCAGCATCCGACAGTGGGGACAGTGATAACCTCCTATGCCCTCCGGGCGCTGAGAGTTTACATCACGCGCTCCGCCGCTTTCAGGCGTTCAGAGCAGCTCTTTGTTTCCTTCGGCGGACGCACCAAGGGTCTTGCCGCCTCGAAACAGAGCTTGTCCAGGTGGATAGTGGACGCGATAGCAGCAGCTTATGCCTCCAGACACCTGCAGTGCCCTCTGGGCATCAGAGCCCACTCCACTAGAGGCATGGCCTCGTCGTGGGCCTGGTCCAGCGGAATTTCTAATCACGGTATTTGTATGGCGGCGGGCTGGGCCTCCCCATCAACATTCGTGAGGTTTTATAACCTGGAAGTTCCTGCCCTACAGGCAAAAAGACTGTCAGCATAAGTGACATGTATGCTCTGCCCATTTCTCGTGTGCAGACTACGTTCATATGCTGGCGCTATTCTGGTACTATACTCAGGGTGAAGTGTTTGACTCAGACCGGCTGATCCGCTCTGTTTCCTATTTCCCGTTACGCGCTGTTGTCGGTGCTGGCCCGCGCTGCTGGCCGCCCGTATTATTCTCTGTCGCGCGGGAATTTTTCCCTTCATGTGAGACCGACTATGTCGTTTTTCTCCTACCCTTATGAGTGCTTATGTACTGTATGGGCTCGCTCTGCCGGCCCTACTGTTTGTACTGTTATATGTTTATAGACCGGCCGCGCCGCTCTATTTCATATGCTGCATGAAGTGCCTGTACTGCGCTGGCCCGTCTCTCCGACCGGCCACATTTCCCAGCAGAGTGTTTTCCCCGGTTTCCCTGGGATTCATGGGCTGGATGCTCGGCGCACACGGCGTTGACAAAGGGTTCCCGATGCGTAAGCTAACCTTACGCAATACGAGAGACCTCTCGTAAGAGAACGTACTCGGTTACTAATGTAACCTCGGTTCTCTCTAGAAGAGGGAACGAGTATTGCGTAACCTGCCGTGTCGCGCCACGAGCTTTTGCGCTTCAGACTGCGAAAACCAGAATTTTAGCCTATGAGCGCTGAATATATACACGCTGGCCACACCCATTCTGACGGTTAGAAGGGTGCGGAGGGCGCGAAGCGCCCTCATTGGTTGCCGCGTTCAGAGCGCTCACCGATAGGCTTAAGCAGTTGCCGCCGAGCAGCCAATGAGCACGCTTATACAGCCTGCCTAGGTCTGTCGGCTGCTGCACTGCGTTGACAATGTATACAAAATTAAGGATAATTTTTTGGCTTCAGATCTCGAAGAAAGAAGACTTTCCCGATGCGTAAGCTAACCTTACGCAATACTCGTTCCCTCTTCTAGAGAGAACCGAGGTTACATTAGTAACCGAGTACGTTTGTTGTGACTGCCAGAGTTGTATGCAGGGCGAGCGCGGAGAGGGGAAATCTATATCGTCTATATCGTTGCTTTTTTCGATATTAATATCTTGAAAGTTCATATCTCGATATAGATACGATAACGATATATCGTTCAGCCCTATTCTAAACTATGGCACGTTTCATGATATAATCACAAATAAAATAGAAAAACGGGAGAAAAGCAGATATTTTTTACTGTGAATTTTACTTAAAAACGTTGCTATTTTAGGGTTAAAATAACTGGCGTTAACTCTGGCTAGATAGCTTTCAGAATAATGAACATCACTCTTGTCGACTACTAGATAAACTGTTCATTCATTACATCCCATAACTGTCTTTATTTTTTTCTTGCATGGGCACCAGAGGTCTTTGGTCTACTTTTTTAACATTGCATGCTATCTATGGCAGGGTATAATGCTAATTTTTCATGCGTCGTGTGAATTCGCCATGACCCCTAGCAGTAGCCTACTCCGCCTATGCCACAGGCCGGCCCTGAACTACTATAACAAACAACAACAAATGACGTAAGTAAGATGGGTCGACAGCATTTAAATAAAAAACATTAACATTAACAAAAAACATTAAATGGAGCTTCAGCCCTAAGACTAGACTAATAGTAGTTTATGGTTTACCAAACAAGGATAGACGTTTGAGGAGGAGGGTAAATTACGACAGGTTTGACTCATAGGAGGGAATGGGCGGGTGTTCGTTTACTGTATCGCTCTTTCAACTCTTTGAAATAGACTCAGATGTTTTTGCTGTCGTTGAAGCTCGAGATGATCTTTGAAACATCTTAAATCACTGTGGAAAACCTAATTCATCATGTTTTGTTCTGTGTGTGGAGCATATATAGGACAGTATATGAATGTTTTCAGTTTGCTGGAGGATTAACAGTTCTTTCTGTAACTGTCAAGTATGTTAGCGCTAGTGAGTCACTATTCTGAAGGTTAAAGCTGAGCATGCAGGCTGAGGTCAGGCTTATGGAGGTTGTGACAGCAGATCTCAGGCTTTGTTTGAAATGAATGCTAGTTTATTCTGCATTCAGAGGCATGTCAGAATGATCATATTTAAGCACCATATAGGCAAAGTTTCCTGTGGGAAACTTTCTTAGGTTCAAAATCTGGGTAGAGTCGTTACTGTGGGGTTAAATTGACCCAAATTGGATTCAATTCACCAAATAATTGATATTTGGTGAGTTGAATACAATTATTATTCTTTTAATAAACAAACAAATAAACAAACACAAAAATCAATAGGGAATGGAAGGGTGTTCGTGCATTTACTCTTTTAAACAGACTTTCAGATGTTTTTGAAGTGTGGAAAAGCACGTCTTTTGTGTGTTTTCCTGGAACTCAAACAGTAGGACGCTCGCGGCGCCAAGATCATGTGTGATTCCCAGAGAACTGAACATGTGTGACCTGTTACAAATGTACGCCTTCAATGGACTGTGAGTTTCTTCGAATTAAAGCATCTGCCAAATGCATAAATGTAAATGTAAATACTCTCTGAGGGTAGTTGAGAAACTGGCAAAACAAAGTACATCAATATATATATATATATATATATATATATATATATATATATAATATTTATATTTATATATTTTTAGGAAAAGTTTCAAATTTCAAGAAAAGCATTATAAGTTAACCTTTATCTGAATGGGTCAGACTGACCCGACACCTAAGTTAGGGGTTAATTTCCTTCTTTCGAGGTTGGGAACATGGTGGAAATGAATGGATATTGATCATGATATAATTGTGAATGATTGTGTGCATTTTCTGTCCTGTTGATTAAGAATAGCGATGAAAGTAGTTAGAAAATATGACTCATTTACCTGGAAAACACAAGAAACTACATTTCCCATCAAGTTCACAAGAATTATAATATACATAAAGCAACACATATATATAGCTAAAGCACAACCTTCTCTCTTTATTTTGTTGCAATAGTGGTAATAGTCTTTGTCTGAAAGAAAAATGTCAGAAAGAAATATGCAATTGTTCATAATTCAAGCTAATTTTATTCAGACCAAATTCTTCTCGTTTCCAGGACTTGGACCAGAATTCATTGTGCGCTCTGATTTAATGTCATCCAACATCATTCATTCAAAGTTAAGACATTCGTTCCACTCCTCATTTCCTGGGTTGTGATTGGCTCGTCTCTTCCCCTTCCTCTGTCCTCATTGGCTCTCTGGGGTAACGTCACCTGTTAGCGCTCTAGTGCCAAAGTAAAGCGGGCCGAAACATGGAGCCCATTTACGCCACGGGAATGGCTGCGAAGCTGCGGAGTCAGTGGGACCGGGATGCAGGCTTGGGTCAGAACCACAATGCCGTGAAGTTCCTGGGACAAGATTACGACTCGCTGAGGGCCCAATGCCAGCGCACCAGGACCCTGTTTGAGGACCCGCTGTTCCCAGCCAGCAGCTCTTCTGTGGGCTTCAACGAGTTGGGCCCGCGATCCTCCAAGACGCAGGGATTACGCTGGAAGAGACCGACGGTGAGCCGACCCATTGGGTCTTGAGGGTCAAATGGGTTTGTCTTGTATTTGTTGTCCACACTACTTCCTTTATACGCCATCACTGCTTCCTGTTCCTCTCGTTCTCTTCTAACTGCATTATTTTAAAGTCCGCCTATAGTCAATCATTTTATCCCTTAAAACTCATCTTTGATCACTTAAATGACATATTTAAACGTTTTTTTCCTTGATAAAAAAATCCTCATGCCTTAAAATATCTTGAATGTAACTTGACACCCTTTCCTCATTTAGTATGCGGTTCTATGAATATGCAAATGAGCCCCGCCTCCACTCACTCACTCAGCTCAGAGATCCACTCGTTAACGATCACACGTTGATCTGATTGGTTACAAGGTAGTTTGTGATGTCAAGAAACAAGAAAAGGACTGTTCTAAACAGAAGTTTCAATCTGTTTTAATTTTTAATTTACTCCATCACTACCTCTCGTTCTCTTCTGCACACTTCATCTGTGCCATCCCATGCGTTCATGCGTTACCTCATCTAACCTGTCTGTCTCTCTCTCTCTCTCTCTCTCTCTCTCTCTCTCTCTCTCTCTCTCTCTCTCTCTCTCTCTCTCTCTCTCTCTCTTCTCTCTCTCTCGTTGATATGGGCGGTTCAAGAGCTGGAACAATTTGTCAGGAAAAATGGCATCTCGTTTTACATTTGTTTCTCCTTCCTCCCTTTATGAACCGAACATGAGTTTGAATTTGAACGACACACCCAGTCTTTCCACACGTTGCTGCATGTGTTCATCACCCACAGCTTACAGACAGGCCAGAGTGTGTGTGTGTGTGTGTGTGTGTGTGTGAGAGAGAGGCCAAATGTTGCCTCATTTCCGTGTGTAAATGCAAATGTAATTTCCGTGTGTTTGTGTGCTTCAGGAGATCTGCACGCGCCCCCAGTTCATCGTGGATGGAGCGACTCGCACTGACATCTGTCAGGGAGCTCTGGGTCAGTCTGTCCAGGACTTTACCTCACGCAACCTCAACCAAACATTCACTAGACCAATGGCTGATCAAAAATCTGATAAAATTGTGAAATATTATTACTATTTAATATATCTGGTTTCAATTTGAATATATAGTATACTGTAATTTATTCCTGTGATCAAAGCTGAATTTTCAGCATCATTACTCCAGTCTTCAGTGTCACATGATCCTTCAGAAATCATTATAATATGATGATTTGATGCTCAAGAAACATTTCTGATTATTATCCGTGTTGTATTTCACAGAGGAAGGCACATGGTGTAGTAAAGCACTGCAATGTTTACTCCAGACTCAGAGCCCCGTTCATAATTAAAGCTCTGCGGTCATTAAATAAAGATCTGCTGTCTCGCAGCCACGCAGATAATGCATTATGGGTAAATCATAAATGGATACTGTGTTTAAACGAGTAAAAGCGTGAGGAAGAGCTGTGATTGGTCAGGATGTTTGTGGAGCACACACAGTGACTGCTGATGTTAGTCTTGTGCTTGTAAAAGCTTAAACAAACATGTGACTCTCCCTCTTTTATATCAGATTTCCTTGAACCTGATGGAGATTATTTACATTTTCTCTGGCTTGTAATATCAGGTCATCGAAGCTCGTCTGCTCTCCGTCTACTGAACTCATCGAGATTTAAACTCTGTCGACTGGAGACCCAAGTTTGGTTTGAAGATGAAAAACGTATCAAACACAATGTTCTCTCTCCATTCCTGATTTCTAACACACACTCACAACGTTCGGCTGATTTCTAACACACACTCACAGCGTTCGGCTGATTTCTAACACACACACTCACAGCGTTCGGCTGATCTTACGGCTAAAACTGATGATCTCCGTATGTTTTGTTCATGCGTAAACAAGCTTATTTTTGTCCATTTGATTGAAAGATCTGAAAAAGCCCGTACATTTACCCATCCATAGACCCTCCCCTTGAAGAAATCAGGACAGAAGTGGATGAAAGTGGACAGAAGAGACGGATTAAAACACCAGGAGTAAACGGGAATGTGTCTCCCTCGTCCACTTGTGATCCGATCGACCTAAACGCATCTTAATACCAGGAGTAAACAGGGCTTTAGACAGGCGTTTCATTACACCAAAGACCATTTCTGGTGGACTCGTGGTTAGTTAGACAGTACTGAACTGTACTGAAATAAAACTGGGCCAAAACACCATAGACACTGATATTTAGACAGTTTAAGGAGAAAATACCCAGCAATGGTGTCGACTGATGAATTTGCACATGGTTTGTCTTAAAGCATATTTTAAAAACTTCACATAGACATATAAACAACATTAAAAACGTGAGCTTTCATCTCAGGGGGACTTTGACCAAGTGTTTACGTCTTGTCTCTTGCCTTCACTGAAGCTCATGTGTGGTGTGTGTCCTCAGGTGACTGTTGGCTGCTGGCGGCCATCGCGTCTCTGACTCTGAACGATAACCTCCTGCACCGCGTGGTGCCGCACGGACAGGACTTTGACGGAAGTTATGTGGGAATCTTCCACTTCCAGGTACGTCACACTCCTAAATATAAAGCTTCTTTACTGGCATCTGTGGTTCCACTGAGAACCTTCATCTTCCATGCAATCTTTCCAATGCACAAAAGGTTCTTTATAGTGGAAAAAGATCCTCTGATGCTCTTCGGGCATTTTTGACCGGAACATTTTACTTTATTTATTTATTTATTTATTTTTTTTTTTTTTTAACGGAATGGTACGAAACTTGGTAAAGGTTTTGGCACTTGCTATGTGAACACACACACACACACACACACACACACACAAAATCATGGTCATGATTCGAAAAGGTTAAATGGTCCTGAAAAAAATAGTCACATGGTCAAAAATGAGCAAATTGGAAATTAATGGGAGACGAATATCATCTGGTGGAAACAATTGGTTCTGCTGCCAAAAAAAATCTTAGTGAAAGCTCATTTTTTGATATCTCAAATTTGGATCACAACTTGTTTATATTTATGTATGGTTTTGATTTTCTTGCAGTTTTATGGCTTTGATTTTCTTGCAGTTTTACAGTAAAATGTGTTTTTGAAATTGAAAACAATTTTTTTTTAATAGTAATAGTAATTTTGTGCATTTTTCGTAACAATAAATGTAAAATTCTGTAACTTTGACTTTTTTAAACTTTTTTCACTCCAGCAATAATTTGCCAAGTGTGTTCTTTAAAAAGAGATCAAACTTCAGTCTGTGCTTTAAGCATTCAAGACTTATGAAAGATCTGCAGTTCAGATCTGTGCTCAAAACATGAATAAATGGATTATAATTACTGCGTAAATATAATGTAGTACCATAAAATCCCCTAAAAATACAAAATATTAAATGAAAAAATATTATCAAACTAAAATATAGTTCCATAATATATATATATACATGTATATTTATCATTTTTTTATTTTTTTCATTTTTGACCGATGTGCGAAGACTCGAGGGTTAAAATGTTCTTCTAGGGCACTGCTGTGAAAACCCCCTTTGGGAGCTTTATTTTTAAGAGCGATTTGAAACAAATGTAGCCATAAACCATTCATGAACTTTGCTCAGTAAACAGACTAGAGTGAGAAATGGTGTGTGTGAGAATTATAAAGCGGTGAAGTGCTTCTCAGAAACAGTGAATGCGTATTCAGGCAACATGGGTAATCTGTTCCTCTTGTGCTCTACTGTAGTGCGTTCACAATGGCAATAGGTGTGATCACATTTCAGTGTCTCGAAGGGAGTTATTGTGCGGATGTGTGTGAGATGAGGGGGAGGGCAGGTTATACACTCTTCAAATAACCTCAGTGAAGTGGCATTATGGGTAATGAGGTGACACCGCAAGCCAAGGATCCTTTCACAATTTGTACTGACAGCATAATGCAATGCAGCAAATTACATCACAAGTTCAAATTGAGAAATACCACGGCTCTGAATGATTAGCATGTTCATGCGTCTTAGTGTTTACGTGGGATGTTGCTACTGTGGCACGTGTAAAAACACAGATTTTATTTGGGGGTGGCATGCACTCGTGTGCAGAACAATACAACAACACAGTGCAGTCAGACTTAACACTCAGTAGGACTCACAGAAGTTTAATATAATCCTGAACTGCTAAATATATCATCATCAAATACTGTACACACACACACACACACACACCCACACAGCCGATGTGCATCATGCATGAATGAGCGTGAGAACAAAAACACAGGGCTTCTTTAGGACCCAAATGTGTTCACTAATGCATCTCTCTCTTTCTCTCTCTCTCTCTCTCTCTCACTCACTCACACACACTCTCTCTCTCACACACACACACACACACACACACACACACACACACACACACACACACACACACACACACACACACACGTTGTCTGTCTCATCTGGGACTCATTGAGATTACATTACAAGCAGAAATGCAGCGAGTGTGTGTTGAAGCTGATGATGAGAGAGTGAATCACGAGGGACAGTGGGAGAGAATTACACACACATGAAAAATGTATGCGTGAACCTCACTTGTCCTGGTCATATTTAATAACAAGTAATGCAGTTTTAGAAAATTATTCTGCGATGTTCTTGACAGGCTGTGAGATTTAATCTTGCCTCTGCATATATAAATCAAATATCCTGAAAAGAAATTACTCAGGGATGTTCAGTGATTGATGATTGATTTCATGGCTCTCAAATCCATCTTAAGCTTCATTTGAATGGCTCTTTACAGGAGCATACATACAGTACATACAGTATAGAATGTGTGTGTGTGTGTGTGTGAGAGAGGCTAAACATTCCCTGAATGTTTTGAGTTCATAAAGGAAGCCAGTCAGCAGGTGTGTGTGGAAGACAGACGTGTGTGTGTGTGTGTGTGTGTGTGTGTGTGTGTGTAGATGTGTGTGTGTGTAGGTTTGAGTGTGTATTTCTGGTGGAAATGTGGATGGACGTAAATATCAGTGTTTTCTGCTGCACCAGTAAATTCTGGAGTTCATATTGATGAATAATGAATGAGGGTTCACTAAACGCTGCAGTCACATCATCTCATACTGAAAACCCTTGCCGGAGGAACTGTTTTCACTCTGAATCTACTAGTAAATTTCACAAATAATTACAAAGAAATGGCAAGTAGCACATTGATTGAATAAAAAATGTAAGGTACACTATGCAACTTTCAGCGCTCTAGCGGTTAATAAATAAAACTGCATGTGTCTCGCGAGTCCCGCTGGGTCTGGCTCCTGTCGTCCTGCTCGTGCTAAAATAGTCCAAATATAAACTCTTAGGAGAGGTGTCGCGGAGTGATTCAGGATGAGGCAAAAACACAGTTTGGAAGATGAATTCACCCATTATATACACTATAATTTTTTTTTTTTTTTTTACAAAAAAGTTACATAGTCTTCCTTTTATATATAAAAAAATCAGATTTCAATTGAACATGAAATGTTGAAGTTGTAATTACATTATGATGTGCATGCAAGCCAATTTGTTCAGAGCGTTAGTTTCTTTCTTTCTTTGACTTTTTAGCACTAATGCAACAAAACAAACTGCAAAGGATGTGCATTATCTGTGAAGTTGATGCTTTAGCTCTGTTTTTTATCATGTTTGTGCAGCCACCTTTTTCAATGATCAGTGGATGCTATTCCTAAAAAAATCATTACAAAGTATGTTTAACAGATTGGCACTAAATGATCATGTATTGTAGAATGCTATCTCTATCCTAATGGATAACTGATAAGTGTAAGTTATAATCTGTGTGATTCAGTGATTACAGGAGCAGAGAGACTGCTGTTTTTGTGAGGTGTGTGTGTGTGCGCGTGTGTGCGTGTGCGTGCGTGTGTGTGTGTGTGCGTGTGTGTGTGTGTGTGTGTGTGTGTGTGTGTGTGTGTGTGTGTGAGCCACCTGCTGGACGGTCATGGAAGAACCATTTTTGGCTCCCAAAGAACCTTTAAATGAGCAGTTATTTCTTAAAATAATATATAATAAATAAATATAATTAAAATAACCTTTTTTTCTTAGTGTGAAGAACATTTTGAAAATCTAAAGAAGCTTTTTCCACCATAAATAACCTTTGGTGGAACTCTGAAACGCTTGATTCTGATTGGTCAGTCATGACATTGAACCTGATAATGACCGCTATCAAGAGCATCGCTGTATACTGAGGCTCATCCGGGTATTTGAGGAAGACGCTTCTTTCATGTCTCTCGAGTCACACCACACACTCGCTCTCACTTATTTACTAAGTAAGTGAAACCGGAGGACTTTATTAATAGTAGGTTGTTAGAAAGAATGATCGTTTTGTGCATTGTCGTTACAATGATGATAAGATATTAAACAAGTAAGACTTTAAAACGGTTTAATATTTCATGTCCCTGAAACAGAATTCTGAGACAAAAAAAGTAAAAATTGTGAGATGTAAACTTTTATGTCAGATTCGTGAAATAAAACATCACAATTACCTTTTTTTATTCCATGGCAAAACCAAGCTTCTATATGATGTACATTATCCTTTACATGAAGAACCTTTATTTTTATATGAAACTCTCTCTCTCTCTCTCTCTCTCTCTCTCTCTCTCTCTCTCTCTCTCTCTCTCTCTCTCTCTCTCTCTCTGTAGTTCTGGCAGTTCGGCGAGTGGCTGGACGTGGTGATTGATGACCGTCTGCCGGTGAAGGATGGGAAGCTGTTGTTCGTTCACTCAGCGGAGGGTGGAGAGTTCTGGAGCGCTCTGCTGGAGAAGGCCTACGCCAAGTAAACATTCATTCATTCATTCGTTACTAAGCACTGATAAACACAACAGTAGTTGAACCACAGTGCTGTACAAATAAGATAAAGCAATGAAAGCAATGAAAGGAAAAATAAGATTTCAATTTAGATTTAAACTCATGAACAGAATGTGACGTTTTCACAGATAAGAGGAGACTATTCCATAGCCTAGGCCAAACTATTGTGTTAGGGGTTAACAGTTTAGGACCCAAGGACCAGATGTTTGAAAGAAGACCCGGAGTCAGAATTATAATAAATTGAAGAAAAGATTTACTGGAGATAGTTTGCAGTTTCATCATTCACACACACACACACACACACACACACACACACACACACACACACACACACACACACACACACACACACACACACACACACACACACACACACACACACACACACAGCAGTTATACCCTTCACCAAGGTCTGAACTACGTCCTTGCTTCAAGTTGCAGTTTCTGATTGGCTAAGAAAGATAAACAGTAATTTTCCACACATATACAGATAGACTGAAGCATATCTCCATTGATTATGCATCTGACACTCGGACCCTGAAGTTAGTTATCGACACACAGCTTTCCAAGGTTGTGGCCAGGCTCTAACTATAAACAGGAGAGTCGTCTCAAAACATCAAGATAATGTGCTCTTTCTCTGAAGGAGAGCTGCACTTTAGTCTAACTGGACAGTACGGCTTTAACAAAGAAATGGTCCCTTAAACTATTGGCTTCAGTGACCCCTGTATGTTTTAACACGTTGAAGACCTTTCTCAAACACAAAACAAGTCCATATTTCATTTCTGGAAGCTGGGCTAAAATAAGCGAGCACTGTTACTGCATTCAGATATCAAATACTGACATTAGAGAATACATGAAATGAACATTTCAGTGATCACACTGGTAACTTCTATAACAGAGTAAAATCTCCAGAGAAGTCATTCAACTCATTTGATATTTAGAAGGAAACATTGATTAATACCTTGATTATAATCACTCATTACATATACATTGAAGCAGCAGTGGATTCCAATCCCCCCCCCCCCCCCCCCCCCTTCACTGGCTAACACACAATCACCTCTTGATAATCCCTAACTCTACACATGAATCAAACACAGCTGAACTGCACTCGCTCAGCTTCTGCTCTGTTTTCCAGGCTGAACGGCTGTTACGAGGCTCTGTCGGGCGGCAGCACGTCCGAGGGCTTTGAGGACTTCACAGGCGGGGTCACAGAGATGTACGAGTTGAATAAAGCGCCCTCTGACCTCTTCAGCATCATCAGTCGGGCCGTGGAGAGAGGCTCGCTGCTGGGCTGCTCGATAGACGTGAGCGCTGATTCTCTCTCACACTCGGCCTCATGCTTGAACACCTCTCAATGAGCAACAGAACGCCAGTCAGAAGCAGCCTCGTTATATATTCATGAGCTTTGTACAGTCACAGACACTTGTGTTTGTGTTTGCAAAACGATGAGGCTGCATTTATATCGTTTGTTAAATAGGGCTGGGTATCGAGTTTGATACTTTTAAGGCAGCGTTTATTCACACGCAGAACATGCTGGAATCATATTTACAGTTTTTTGCCTTTTGTAGTGTAATATTCTCACTTTGACAACATTTCATTTGAGAGAAACTATCCTCACATCACACAAGGAGGTCTACACTTCAACCCGTCAAAATATATAATGTGCATCTTAATGTAATACTGCTATTACTTTTAATAATACTAACAATAATACAATTATTATTAAAACTCATTTTCTTCCATGTTATAATTTTAACAGTAAACCTCTGTTGTGTAGCACTTGTTTGCCAAAAAATTAAAAGGCTTGTTTAATTTTCATTTAAATAGAAGATAAATTATTGTTTTGTGCCTTCATTTGATTACCAGAAAAATTAAAATACACAACACAGAATTTCTAAAAACAAAAAAACATTTATTTTTTTAAAGCTTTGGCACGTTTAGAGGAACAAGCACAAGTTTTTAATCTAATATTTATATTTTATTTCAGCTTTATATAAATTCCTTAAATTATTTAATTAGTTGTAGTTTTAGTTAATGATGACAACACTGGTAAGTATGATTATTTTGCTCATGTTTGTATTGGTGAGGGTGTTGAAGTTCATTGTCTGATTGCGTTACGCTTCTTTTTGTCCTCAAGATCACCAGTAAGTTTGACATGGAGGCGGTGACCTTTAAGAAGCTGGTCAAAGGTCACGCGTACTCAGTGACTGGAGTGGAAGAGGTGAGCCAGAGACACAAAGACACACTAAAACACTTACTATACACAACAATCTAGCCAGTTTTAGATGCAGAATATCTGTCTTTGAGGTTCCTGTCATGCTTTCAAGTCAGATAAAGTTCCCAGGGAATGAATGAACTTACTAAAACATGTATATTTTTAATGCCATGTAAGTCAGTTTGGATAAAAGCATCTGGCAAATGCATAAATGTGAGTGAAATTCAGGCATCCCAGCTTTCCTTAGAAGCTCCGGGAGTCTCCCGCATATTGAAAGCCATCCCTGATGGCTGCATATTATATTCAATTTCCCAGAAATCAATCCAAGTGAGAGAGAATAATATAAATCAAAAAGGACATTGGACACATTTCTGGTCTTATTGTGGAAGATTGTTCAGTGCATGTATTTCCTAATCAAAATATGAAATATGTGTTGATCAGGTGGTCTACAGAGGAAACATGACTAAACTGGTGCGCATCAGGAACCCGTGGGGGGAAGTGGAGTGGACGGGAGCCTGGAGTGACGAGTGAGAAACGCGCAAGCGAACTGATAGAGTCTGTTTTACTGTGATGATATTGTTGTGATGACCGATCTGGCGTGTGTGTTCAGCTCTCGGGAATGGGACAACGTGGACCGCTCCGTCCGGGGCCGATTACAGAACCGCAGCGAGGACGGAGAGTTCTGGTGAGTGGATCATGATCTGACAGATTTAGATTAGCAGTTATTCTCCAGCCGTACTAGTGGGAAAAATTCCCTAGATTTCCTTAGCAACACCCTAGAAACCACCTAGCAAACTCACAGAACACCATAGTGGTTCTGAAGCATTAAAATCAGCTAAAGTCAAAAGTCTGGGCTTGAAGTCAAAAAGGTTGAGATCCACCAGCAAGAACCTATAAATGCCTTTGAACTGTTCAGAACACCTTAGCAACCACATAGCAACACCCTAGAAGCTGCCAAGCCACAACACATAACACCTGAACCACCTGGCAACAACCTATCAATGCTCTATAAACGTTCAGAACACCTCAACAACCACACAGAAAAACCTAGCAATGACCTACAATTGCCATACAAACTGTTCAGAACACCTCAGCAAAGCCTTAAGGTGATGATACACAGGGCAAGTTTTTGAGCAATGTTGCTGGGCAATCTTGCTGAGCGATTGTTGCTTGGGCACTTTCCCATTGAAAATGGGCAATAAATTTATATCTGGATAATTTAGATCGGTTGTGGGCCCTGTGTCTCATCTGGTTACCCGTTGACGGCAACATTGTCCAGCAACATTGCTCAAAAAGTTGCCCTGTGTATCATCACCTTGAGAAACCAGAAACCATACAGAACAACACCCTGGCAATGACCTATCAATGCTCTATAAACCATTCAGAACACTTTAGCAACTACATAGCAACAACCCTAGAAACCACCTGAATCACCACAACAACCTGACAACAACCTCTCAATGGTCTATAAACATTCAGAACACCTCAACAACCACCTAGCAACCACACAGAACACCCTAGCAATGACCTAAATGCCCTACAAACTGTTTAGAACAACTAGCAACGCCCTAGAAACCACACAGAACACCGTAGCAACGGCCTATAAATGCCATACAAACTGTTTAGAAATCCTTAGCAACACCCTAGAAACCAGAAACCACACAGAACACCCTAGCAACGACCTATAAATGTCATACAAATTGTTCAGAACACCTTAGAAATGCCCTAGAAACCAGAAACCACACAGAACACCCTAGCAACGGCCTATAAATGCCATACAAACTGTTTAGAAATCCTTAGCAACACCCTAGAAACCAGAAACCACACAGAACACCCTAGCAACGACCTATAAATGCCATACAAATTGTTCAGAACACCTTAGCAACACCCTAGAAACCAGAAACCACACAGAACACCCTAGCAACGACCTATAAATGCCATACAAATTGTTCAGAACACCTTAGCAACACCCTAGAAACCAGAAACCACACAGAACACTCTAGCAATGACCTATAAATGCCCTACAAACACGTTAGCAACACCCTATAAACCAGAAACCACATAGAACACCCTGGCAACGACCTATCAATGACTCAGCACCTGTGAAAATGAGTGTGTCTGGATCTTCTCGCTCAGAAAGGAAGGATGAAGAGAGTGATCTAGTTTTTAAGGGTCACAGGCTATCGTTTGCATCTCTCTCTCTCTCTCTCTCTCTCTCTCTCTCTCTCTCTCTCTCTCTCTCTCTCTCAGGATGTCGTTCAGTGATTTCCTGCGCGAGTTCAGCCGCTTGGAGATCTGTAACCTGACGCCAGACGCTCTCCAGGCGAGTCAGGTGAAGAAGTGGAGCACGTCGCTCTATCAGGGCGAGTGGAGGAGAGGCAGCACGGCTGGCGGCTGCAGGAACTTCCCAGGTACAGCATCCGCAGAAGGACATCACTGCCTTCAGTGTTAGGGTTGGGAATCGAAAAACGTATCCAATACTTGTTATAAAATGAAAGGAATCGATAAGCGGAATCGGAATTGTGCGCATTTTAATGTGATTTTAAACCATTCAAGCGCAAGAAGATGTGAAAAAGAAGAATTCGGCGCTGTTTACCATGCTGGGCACATCCAGAGTGCGTGCACAAAAAACGCCTCACATAATGTGCAAATACTGAATTGATTTCTCTTTCGCGTCTTAAATCTTGCACAATATCCTCGTAAACACAGTCGGTTATGTCTTAAGTGAACGTAAACAGTTGAGAAAGAAAACACACGTGTAACAGTATATTGGATCCGTGCGTCAGGTCTTAAAGTGACAGCAGCCTAATATACCTGCTGTAGTCCAAATAGTTTTTTGGAAAGGTTTGTTTCTGCCGCCCCCTCCTGCTCAGACTCTACGCTCGCGACGAGCCTTACACTGTACGTTGATGAGTTGATTTATCCACGTTTTAATATGCCTCTGGACATAGAGCTTGTTAGATGGATCCCCAGGCTTTTAGGTCGGGTATAATCTGCGATCTCTGTGTTTACTGGCTTCCATGGCTACAGTACTCTGTGTTTTCTGCCAAATGGCAACCCGGGGTGTCGGAATATTACTGGGTGAACTGGCAGTGGGCGGAGTCTCACAGACCAAAACAAAAGCACACATTCCGACTCGGAACGCATATTTCAAAGTAGAATAACTGGCTGTAGGATTGTTTTCCATAGAAACAAGTACTGTATGTGAACTTAGCATGATTCCTAAATCTCTGCAAACATATGTTGGTATTTTTGTGCTTTAGTACAGTAATAAAAAAAATACATGCAGCACCTTTAATCAAAGAACAAAAGAAAAATATTATCACATATTTTATTTATAAAAAGAAAACTGTGCAGTGTTATTTTACATTTGATTTCAATTTCTGACCTTTGTTCAGTTTTGATTTGCACTTATTGTATTACTGACTGTATATTTGTCTTTAATAATGTTGTATTACTTCAATTTATATTAGTCTAGCTTATTAGTTAGTTGCTCTTTAGGCTGTAGATTTTTGTTCATGGTATTCAGCTGCAACAGAATGTTTTGATATCTAAATGTTTGACTTTTTGTCAAAGTTTTGTTTTATAACATAGTAGAATCGAAACCGAGAATCAATTCAGAATCAGAATTGGAACCACTGAAGTTCAACGATACCCAACTCTAGTTAGTGTCTGCAAAAAAGGTGAAATCCTCATCATCCTCTTTTGTTCCCATAAACCATAGCCACGTTCTGGATCAACCCTCAGTTCAAGGTGGCCTTAAAACATCCGGATTCTCCCGGCCAATCAGATTGCAGCTTCTTGGTGGCGCTGATGCAGAAGGACCGCAGGAAGAAGCGGAGAGAAGGACAGGACATGGAGACCATCGGGTTCGCCATTTATGAGGTCAGAAAGCAGATCGCTTTTGTTTAACTTGTCTGAAGTTTGTGTTCACTTGTTCTTTGCTCTCTGTTTGATTGCTCTTTTTGATCGGTTGTTTTTTTCACCTTTATTTTTGCAGGTGCCAAATGAGGTACGATCAGAGGCCGTTTGAATGACTGTGAATTTTAGATTGTGAGATATTTCAGAGTTTTGAAACACTGTAGAACATGGAGAGATAAAGCATTTTGTCCGGAAAGGTAAATAAGATCATCTTGAAGAGCTTGAGGACACTGGGTCTGTTTCACTTATAGTTGCATGGATTACTCATATTTATACTCACAGGAGAACTTCTCATGAAAAATGTCTGCCTAATTCTCAACATATGCATACGCATGTGAATATGTTCTTAGCCTCGTTCTAATGTTAATGAATTTGGACTCTAAATGAGCCACCTCATGCCCAAGGTTAGTAATTTGCTTAAAATGCCCACAAACTGTCTCCATATAAGGGCTTTCCTCCACTCTTTTTTTCTTTGTAAATTTAGAATGCATTTTAGTAAGAAAGTTATTGATGAACCATGATTTGTGAAAACGTTTGTACACTGATTTCACACACAAATTCACATGTGCTCATGATTGGTGTATGAGACCCAATGTTTGACCAAAGCATCATGTAGATCAGACACAACCCACAGTTGATGTTGTGTGTATTTCTCCGCTCAGTTTACGGGCAGGTCAGCCGTGCATCTGAAGCGGGACTTCTTCCTCAGTCACGCGTCCAGCGCTCGCTCCGAGCTCTTCATCAACCTGCGGGAGGTGAGCTCGCGCTTCCGTCTGCCGGCCGGAGAGTACATCATCGTGCCGTCCACCTTCGAGCCCAACAAAGAGGGAGACTTCGTGCTCAGAGTTTTCTCAGAGAAACCAGCCGACTCACAGTGAGTCCTGCATTTTACAGCATTTTACAGCTGTTAGTCGGAATTAAAAATAAGGCTTGTTAATGGGGTCCAGAATTATTTTTCACTGGCCATGCACATTTATTTAGCATAATTTTCTTAAAAAGACAATGAAAATTGCATTATTTATCTGTTTTAACTGTTACTGCAAACAGCGGAGCTCATGCTGTCACTCAAAGCATCATATATTATCCATATTTTTGTTTTTGTGGAATTAAAAGGCAGGGATATGTCTGAGTCTGGCTTTCTAACTAAACTTTTAATTATTTTTTTTTCTTCCCTCTGCTGTATTTTTTTTTTTTTTTTTTTTTTTTGAAGATGCCCAACAACATTTCTTTAATTCTTTAATCTCTCTGATTTGATTTGCTTTGCATTGTCAAGGAGAAAAAGCGTAGAAGATTATTGCTCTTATGTTGCAATATTTTTTTGCCATCAGAACAAGCTTTACTTTTAATTAGTGATGTCAAATCGATTAATCACAAGTTTTGCATCTAACATCAAAATGTGTATATACACACTGCCCGTCCCAAAAAAAAAAAAAAAAATTTGCTGTTTGGATTTGAATAGGCAAATGCTTAATAGTCTATGACTGGATCATTATTGCAGTGATTATTCTGTTTCTAGCATGTTATATGTTTGGCAACAGTTCTTATAACCCTAATTGATGGAGTGTGTAGCTTTTCATTTCTTAAACAACTATGAAGGAAGACACATCATGGCTATATTCCAGGATGACAATGGCAAGATTCATCAGTAAAACAATGGTTGGGAGGAACATGAAGAATCATTTTCACACATGAATCGGCTCCTCTGAGTCCAGAGCTTAAATTCAGTGAAAGTGTTTGGGATGAGCTGGAGGAGACTTTACAGAGAGCTGCACTCTTGCATTGACAACACAAGATTGTCAAGCACCTCTTGATGGAAATAACATCACAACATGTATTTACATTTTTGGTCAAGATCTATCAATGAGGGTTAGAAGAACTGTTGCCAAACTTTACATGCTAGAAAATGATCCAATCATAGAATCACAGGCTGATAATGTATTTTGTCTTTGTACCCTTCAGAGAAATGGATGATAAAGTCACGGCTGATATTCCCGAGGAGGTGAGATGATCAGTTTGAGACACATTTCTATATTTAAGCAATAAGATAAGTAAGATTGCACTGCATTGTCAATATAGTCTTGGCTAAAGGCTGTAGTTTGGCACGACACACAGCTGTAGTGTGTTTGTGCTGCTATACAAAATACAAAAACTGTAAATTCATTAAATAGAAGATCTAGTCCTGATGTGTAAACTAAGTTAATAGTATTTAATAGTTAGTGGTGCTGTGATATGCTGTTATTTTATCAGTCAATCAATCATTACAGACACAGTATTCTCTCTCTTTCTCTCCAGCAACATCTGCATGAGAGTCAGATTGATGCCGGCTTTAAGAGTCTCTTCAGACAGCTGGCCGGACCGGTGAGACACACACACACACACACACACACACAACTGTTGTGTGCAGACGTTCAACATTATGATGCATTGCTACAGAAATCATGTGTGTGATTGTGTTTTCTAGGACATGGAAATCAGTGTGACGGAGCTGCAGACCATCCTGAACAGAATCATCTCCAAACGTGAGTCTTCACAAGCACACATGACAGACACTGTAGCTTTGATTTCCAAACCTTAGGGAACCACTTTACTGTCCACAAAGACTGCGTCCTAAATTACACGCAATTAAATAAAGGTTAATAAATCGATAGCATATACTTCTGTAGTCAGTCGTCTCACTCTTGCTACGCTCTCAAATTACTGGCATATTTGCATCTGAATATTGAGCAATAAACTTAAAATAGTGTTTTTTATTAAGTATTGACTGTCATACTTCTATATTATATTTTTGATTCAGTTACGTTATTCATAGAATTTGCCCGAAGACTGTATGCCATCTCTCACTAGTTTTTGAAACGGAGCTAATAACATTTTAAGTGCCCTATTATGCTTTTTTGATACTTCTCTTTCATGTAGTGTGTAATGAAGCTGTTTGTGAATGTAAAAGGTCTGCAAAGTTTCATAGATCAAAGTGAACGATTAATGAAGCTATTGTCTCCTAAAAGAAAGAACGATTCTGAACATCCTGAAACGAGTCGTCAGTAATTCCAGTCTCACTTTCTACTCGATTCTATGAAGGTTTGTTACTAATTTGCATAATTCCAGCCTATAGTTTTCATTGGCTGCCGGGAAATAACGTCTCCTTTGCCCCGCCCTCAAACACTGTAGTTGCAGCGGAGACTGGAAGAGTTTGGTTCGTGTTGTCGTGTTGAGAAGACGCTTTTTTAAAGCAAATCCACTTTGCTGCACTTCCAAAGGATGAGATTGATATGATAAAACGACGCCATCCTTACTGTTCTGAAAATCTGAAATTCAGATATGGTAATGAGCGTTTTGTTTCCGACACACGCTGTAAGCAATCGACCAATCACAACAGACTGGGTCATCTGACCAATCAGAGCAGAGGAAAGCTCTCAGAAAGGCGGGGTTTAGAGAGACCGAATCTTTTATCGAACCGTTTTAGACACTTAGAGAAAAGAGCTGATGCTGCAGTGTGTATTATGAGAAAATGTAAGTGTTCTTTCACATTGCATAATAGCGGCACTTTAAATGAACTATCAGACTGATCACCGCTCAAGAAAAGGACATGATGAGTCGTGAACACTCATCTGTGTTTGTGTCTTTATTCCACAGATAAAGATCTAAAGACAGACGGCTTCGGGAAGGAGTCCTGTCGGAGCATGATCAACCTCATGGACGTATCCTTTCCACAGATTCTGCTTTAATGCAAAACATATTTAATGCAGAATAACTCATCTGCAAATATGAGTTATCCTCTTTTGCTTTGTCCCCAGATACATTTTGCCAGTGCAGTGTTTAGATGTCACGTCTTGATCGCGTTCAGGCCTCTCTGTCTCTCACAGTTCTGACTGTATTTCTGCTGGTCTTGCTCTTATTGTCCTTGACTTGCTTCAGGCGGACGGCAGCGGGAAGCTCGGACTCACAGAGTTTCATGTGTTGTGGGAAAAGATTAAACGCTACCTGGTGAGATGATGTTATATTATATTCATGTTTTTCAAAGATGGTCTTTAGTGAAGGCTCTTATGACGGGTTGTCACCACATTTACACATCAACAGCTATCCAGCTAAAAGCTGGAACGGGACATTACTTATTTCACATGCACACAGGTCAGCCAGTCACAACACAGGTCATTTACATATAAACATATTAAAGGTGCAGCAGAAGAAGCAGCATGTTTAATTCTCAGGGTCAGAGAGAAGGTGGGAAAGGTCATGAACTGGTCAAGCCACCTGTGTTTATAGCAATATACTTAGGGATGGGATTATACAAATCTCCATACTATCCAAACTGAAAAGTACGAATGGTGTAAATCCGAGAAAAAAAATGGTTTAGTGGGGGAGGGACAGGATTTTGTCACTGTAATTGTGAAATGGCCTTAAGTAATTACTAAATAATATGCACATTTTATTACGTTTTCTAAAACAAATCAGGGTTCAAAGCGCCAAATGCGAGTAAAAATAAGCATTGAAATTATATTATTCGCCAATTGCCTGGTTACTTTTTTATGAATTTGTCAATGCATGTGATATGGTTTAGAGCGATCATCAAATCGCAATGGTATATTGTCTGACACGCTGCATGTTTCAGAGTAAAGCACAGCACTGTTCATTTTCAGATTCGATTCACAGTAAATGCTACTCTGTGTGGTTGAGTCGCTTTTGGGACGCAACGTGCCAACTATCTTCCCAAATTTGTAATGAAAATCGTTTATTAATCTGTTGTTGTCAACAAAGATAAGTGTAAGATCTCCCTACGGTTTCCCGCCAAAATAAAAGCACAATGGTTTAACGTTTGAAAGCAAAGAAATGAAGACAACCATAAATGTTAGTATTATAATTTCACTGTTGTTCTGTAAAATAGAATAATAATAATGGTAATTTATTATTGTTATTATTATTATTATTATTAATAATAACAATTCTATTAATACTTTTATTATAACATACATTATATTATTACATAATATATTATTATTACATAATATATTATTATTACATAATATATTATTATTACATAATATATTATTATTATTATTATGATTATTAAATACTTGATTTACTTGATATTATTTAACAGTACGATAGTATATATTATTGTAATAGTAATATGTTTCTCTATTAATTTAAGAAGATAATTATTTTATTAATAATTGCTTATGAAGGTTTTCCTTCTTTTTTGTCTTTAGCCAATCACATGCCTGGACACCAGACAGATTATTTCAAAGCAGCTGCAGATTAATAAAAAGGAAAATAACAGTGTTCATGTTGTAAAATAAATGCTGTCAATTCTGATTGCCGACTTCATATTGCAGTTATTTCTGCTCAGTTTATGAAGTCTTCCACCTGTTCACAGCAAATCTTCCGAGACCATGACCTGGATAAGTCCGGCACGATGAGCTCGTATGAGATGAGAAGAGCTCTGGAAACAGCAGGTACACTGACTTACACTGGACGATAGAAACAGAACAGAGGAAACGGCACTCATCTCTTCTTCTCTTCCTCTCCTCCTCCAGGTTTTAAGCTGAACAATCATTTATTCCAGCTGATCATCCTGCGGTACACGGAGCAAGACCTCTCTGTGGATTTCGACAACTTCGTCACCTGTTTAGTGCGGCTGGAGACCATGTTCAGTGAGTCGGGCTGGAGAATTTGTTTTGTCCTAAATATTAGACTTGTACTGTTTTTGTTATTCAATAATGCGCAAAGATTAAATCGATTATATGTAGAAATATATGCACAACTGTTCAAAAGTTTGAGGTCAGGAAGATTTTTTTGTGCAAGATATTTATACTTTTATTGAGCGAGGATGCATTAAATTGATCAAAAGTGACAGTAAAGCAGCGTTAGTTTTTATTTGAGTTATTATAGTTTTATTCATGTTTTTTTTTTAATTAGCTTTTTATTTTCAGTTTATGTGTTTTAGTAATAGTCATTTCATTTATTTAATTTTTTTTTTTTTCTATTTAGGTTTAAGTTGTTTTTATTTGAGCTTTTATTTATTTCCAGTTATTAATTAATTACTAGTGCTTAAACTTAAACTTATTTAAAAAAAATATTTTTGCCCAGGCAAAACTCGTTTAGTTACGTTTTTTCAACTAATACTTGTATTTTATTTTATTTTATTTCAGCTTTATTTCAATTAACATAAATGTTTTAATAATTTTAATTATTTAAATATTAACAATAATAACCCTTGCAGTGAAGACATTTATAATGTTGTAAAAGATTCTATTTAAAAAAAAATGCTGTTTTTTTTTAACTTTCTATTCATCAGAATTAAAAAATGTTTTCACAAAAATATGAAGCAGCACAACTGTTTTCAACACTGATAATAATCATAAATGTTACCTGAGCATCAAATCATCATATGAGAGTGATTTCTGAAGGATCATGTGACTCTGAAGACTGGAGTAATGATGCTGAAGATTCAGCTTTGATCACAGGAATAAATTACACTTTACCGTATATTCACATAGAAAACATCTATTTTGAATTGTAATAATATTTCACAATTTTTACTGTTTTTACTGCATTTCTGATCAAAGAAATGCAGCCTTGATGAGCTGAAGAGACTACTAATATATAGAGAATTCATGTAATTAAGTATTCTGCTGTTTTCATAACAACAAATCATTACATGAACATATCTAAACAGAATCTCTGTCTAATAATACAGCAATTCTGTCATAACATAAAGCTGACTCAGACGTCTGTGTTTTTCAGAGACCTTCAAAACGATGGACACAGACGCAGACGGAGTTGTGTCGCTCACATTCTTTGAGGTTTCACTTCACTTTCATGAACACTTCTCACACACACTACTTCTGCTTTACCTGGTGCACGACATCAGAAGCCGCAGCACTCTTTAACTGAACCCTGAAACAACACACTGACACTGACGTGTGAAGGAAACAAGCATTTGTGTCATATCTCTCTCTCTCTCTCTCTCTCTCTCTCTCTCTCTCTCTCTCTCTCTCTCGCAGTGGATCTCTCTGACCATGTTTGCCTGAAAAGGACAGATTTCCACCCTTTGTATGCACTGAGACCGTCTAAAGAGTGCCTTCATTTCTACACATCTCCAATGCATTTCTAATGGACAAACAGCCTTAAGTCACGAAGCCCTGTTTACATAGACTTTAATCAGAGCGTGGAAAATACTGTGCCAATCGTGAGTGCTTCTGAAGCCAAGAGAAAACTCTTATCAAACCATTTACAGCATGTTTTTAGTCATTCTGGATCGAGATGCATGTGTTTCCCATGGATCACCAGATAAAACCCGTTTACACTATATATGCCAAATCAATCATTGCCAATTTCAATCATTCTCAGCCGTTTTTAATCAATGTTTTATGAGCTGCATATTTTTCAGTGCATGTCATATCTGAATGTTGTACACATAAAGAATGCCGTATTAGAAACGCAGCCAGCTTTACTTACAGAAAGTGTTTGTTTGGACTGAAGTTCATGCAGCTGTTTTATAGGACAACCCAAAGGATCTTTTATCAAGCTGAAACAGACATGCATTTGTATTTTATATACATGACTTAAGTTCTGTTTATATGAGCACTTCAAAACCTCTCTTCAACAGGACCGGGAACAGATCGAATCTGATATACAGAATCACGAGACTGAACCAAACTTTTTATCTTACAATACAAAGATGAAAATGTGGAGGAAACTGTTCTTCTTTTAATGCCAATCAGCAGGTTTTACAAAATATTTTTTTCCTTTGTTAATTCATTTTTGTGGGTTTTAAATAAACTTTCTTTTGAAAAATAAAATATGTGCTCTGTTATGGATTTAACAGAGCTTGTCTCCATGTTTTTAATTTTTTTACTTATTAGTTTTTGTAGGGAAATGTTTCCAGTGTGGGTCAATATATAATTAAATTATATGAATATATTAAATATCAAATATAAGTAATAATGTCTGTTGACATGATGGCTCTGCATTGCCCCATCCTACAAAATAATATAGCCTATTTAATACTATTTTAAACAGCATATAATTAATATATGTACAATTATAATGCATGCAGTTTTATATTACGTGGAATATAAAATTAATTTGGATGGTACTGTAACTATTTAAATATAAAAATGATTTTAAATGATTTATATATATATAAAATGATATGCCGATTTTATAGACAACTAGAGATCTATAACAAGATTTGTCACTACAGAAACTGTGGTAGTTTAATGTTAACTTGGTATTAGTAAATGAAATAGAATTTGACATTTATACAAAGATATAATTTTTTTTTTTTTTTTAAATGCTAAGCTATTAAACTGAACCACAGAGTTCCTGGAAATGTTTACACTGTTTTAAGGCCATATTTCAGATTCATTAGTAACGAATTAAACGAACGTTGTATTTTGTGGAAATTATGGTCAGGGGCTTTTATTTTGAAATTAAAGGGTGCACCGAGCTTAGGGTTCCCCGCTTTGTTTACAGCCTTTCCTCTTTAGTTCCGCGGTGCGATCAGTGTCGTTAGATAGAGATGAACTCTCTCTCGCAGGAGATCGAGGGATTCTCCGCGGCGCGTCTGAGGAAGCAGATCACGCGCGTCACGACTGTAACGGGCGAGAAACTCGTGGAGACGCGACGCGGCGATGATTTCCACGTCACGCGCGATACGGAGCGCGAGAGTGACGCGGCGTGCGGGTTCGTGCAGGACTTGAACCTGGACCTGCAAGTGGGCATCATAAGGCCCTTCCTCCTGCTCTGTGCGTTTTGTCTTTAATGTCTATTTGTAATATTTATTGTGAAAACCCGACAAAACTCCCACTGTGTTTGGTAAAGTGCGGTAATACCATTGTAACATGGTAATTATTACTTTATTAATGGACTCCAATGTATCAACAGTGTCTAAATGGCATTAGCATGTTACTTTTTGTAAAACGAAGTAAATTATAAATTTGTAAGTTCAAACTTTAAAATAATGTTGGATTATGATAATATATATATAGGCCTATATATATATATATATATATATATATATATATATATATATATATATATAGCACATTAAGTATTAACCTCTAACTGTCAAATTTTTATTTTCTAGCATCCCAGGATGCAGCTCATGACATAGAAACATTGAAAAGGTTAAAGGTAAGGTAGTGAGGTTTTTATTGTTATTTTATGTTTATATTATTTATTTTATATATCTTACTAAAGCCACTTATAAACTTTATAAAACTAGGCCAGCTAATTTATATAAAACTAAATTTATATATACATACATAAATGGGTGTATGCACACAAACACACACATATTATATACACACACACACAAATATCTGTTGTGTTTTAGGTGACTCATGTGCTGAATGTGTCGTATGGGGTTCAGAACGTGTTTCCTGATCTCTTCACATATAAGACTGTTACCATGATGGATATTCCAGAGACAGACATCACCTCATACTTCCCTGAATGTTTTGAGTTCATAAAGGAAGCCAGTCAGCAGGTGTGTGTGGAAGACAGAGAGGTGTGTGTGTGTCTGTCTGTCTGTCTGTCTGTCTGTCTGTCTGTGTGTGTGTGTGTCAATAAGCTCTGATCTGCGTGTTCTTCAGGATGGAGTGGTGCTGGTCCACTGTAACGCTGGAGTGTCTCGCTCTGCTTCTGTCGTCATCGGGTTCCTCATGTCCCAGGAGAAGAAGTCGTTTGATGAAGCCTTCAGCTCTGTGAAAACTGCCCGGCCTTCCATCCAGCCAAACCCAGGCTTCATGAATCAGCTGAAGAAATATAATCCATAATGCCATACAAACATTGAGACTGATCTGATGTTTCTGTAAACCCAATTCTTCTGTATATGTTAAAATATTTTTTATGGTTATGTTGTTGCATAAATAAAACATTTGCCATTGCTGATGATTTATCGATGGTCTTTACATTTTCATGAGGTTTAATCATAGACTGTAAAAAATAGGGTTTAATAGGTGACTTTTATTTTGAAATGCATCAGGACTGGAAACTGATCAACCGTTGAATCCGCGTTCACGTGCGTCACAACACAGTAACCGAAGGGACTTTGGCAAAACAAATGAATCAGTGATAGTAGTCGCCTTTTTTATTAAACATTTTAATGATATATCAAAGGAATAGAAGTATGTCGTATGAACTCTCTATCCAGAAACAACTGCTCACAATAATGGACAGTTTAGTCTCATCTATAGTGAAAGAAATTTGTCAACTTGATATTTTTCAGTCAAAACGTCAAAATGCAAATACAGAAACTGATATCAAATTGGTAAGTCCGTTCAAATATATCGTTGCTGATGTCTTAAAATTCGTAAAGAATAAGATATTTTACTAAAAATCACCGTGGTAAACATAGTTACTGCTAAACATACCATAGTTTATACTAGTTATTTTAATCGCTGTAAAGTAAGCTTGTAAGTTATAAATAATTAATATGGAATCTCCTTAACTTAGCTTCTGTTTTTTTATTTTTTATTTTATAATAAGCACTGAAGAATATGTACATTTGAAGAAGCATCGACTAATAACTGACTAATATTAAACTGCCACAGTTAATGTTTGAACTAAGTTACCAGATACATTTTATTGCTAATAATTAACGGTAAACTTTTTAAGGCGAAGTGTGCTGTTGAAATATTATTGCACGTATTAAAACAGCTTGTGGGTATTCAATTAAAACATTGTCTTAATATATTTTTGAGCTTTGATCATTGATAGTACATGCGTAGTTACATTAAGTTAATCTGTTATACGTGTTAAAAAGTTAGGCAAGCAGAACTTTAAACTTTACCTTCACATTTATAGTTACTAATATGTGTTGTTTGCTTCAGAAGAATCTGACAGATGCTATAAGGAAAATAACAAACTCAACAGCTGAACACATCTGCACAATCCTTCATAAAGCATCAACTGGACGAAGAAAATATCTTACACAAGTAGATAAACTCAACAAAAGCATAGACAAGCAGTCTGCTGGGACGGGGAAACCACTCAAGACCCAATACCCCAATGCCAAAGATGAGGAACACGTCAAAGGTCGTTCTTATCGTAAATAAATCATGTATTAAATTATGTTTTAAATGATTAAACATGAAAAATGCATTGTTGTAGAAGGAAACCAGGAGGATGTCACCTCAGGAATCCAGGATTGCACCACATTTGGTGGAAATCTTCCTCAGACTGTTGAAGTAAACCTGCTGTAATTGTTTACAATATAATACAAACTATAACTTGCTGTACATTAAACTAACATAGTCTTGTATTTATCTAGGAAGAGCCTGAGTTTACATTTGAGGATGCATTTGGGCATGAAGAGGAACACGTAGAGGGTCAATCTCCTGCTGTTGATGGTACTGACGGCATGTTTGTGCCATGCACATTAATGCATGTGGTGTAATATGTTAATGTGAGGCCTAAATATCCAATATCATATCTATAAACATTAGGGGTGTAACGATACCCTTATGTCACGATTTGATACATATCACGATACTGAACTCATGATACGATATTATTGCGAATCTCCAAGACATATGGTAAAAGGTTAACAGAAAATGTTGAATTTAATTAAAAGGCTAAATTTGATTTTATATGGTGTGTGTAAATGAATATGTTTGGACTTGGTTAAAAACAAACATAACACTCCAAGTGAAACAGTGCTGAACTGAAATGTGCTAAATTAATAAATATATAAATATGAATATGTTAAAATGAGAAGTTCTACAGAATGAACTCTACAGAAAATAATTTAAACATTAAAGTGTTACCGGTCAAATGTGTGTTTCTTTAGCTATATAACTTAGAAACAGCCGATGTAAATTTCATAGGTAACACTTTGCAAAAGTCCCATTTGTTAACAAGGATGTATTAGCTAGCTTTCATGAACTATGCATTATGCAATATACGTTTTTACTGCATGTAATAATATTTGAGCAATAAAATTGTACCTTGATCATTCATGTTAGTTCATAGTACATTAACTTAGGTAATAACAGATAAAATAAAAATCAAAACTCAATTTAAAATGCATATGTTGAAATTAACAAACTAACAATGAATAATACTTCTACAACATTTATTAACCTTAGTTAATGCTAAAATTGTAATCTTATTGTAAAGTGTTACCATTTCACAGGAATCATGCTTAAAGATGGCCATATTTTAATATCTGAAAAGGCCAGAGCATTCAAATTACATAAATGTAGACCTATATTACATGTACAGTCTCTCACTTTATTTGCTTCTATTTTAGAGCAATTGATGATTATCTAATCAAAATAACAATATGTATTGTAGTGATAAAAAAAAAAAAAACAGATATCGAATGCGTTTTTTTATTTGTTTTATTTGTTTATGTTTCTGACATGACCATATCAATGTTGAGAAAGCAATCAAGTCACTAGCTTTAAATATAATTTTTTTCTGGCTAATGAATGCATAAAAGTGACCAGCTGGATATAAACTAATGCAAATAGATGGTAACGATTGTGACAAAAAACATTTGGCTGAGGTTTGCGTGTGTTTTTGTCACATTGTTTTAATCGCTTGAGGTAGCCACTACAATGCAAGTCCTCTCAGCCTCGACGGCAAACATACTTCTGTTCTTTCTCTACTAATGCAGCATTTAGTCAACAAATAAATTACTTTATAATGACATGGCAATATGTACTTTAGTGTTGTTCTGTATTCATTCTGTATTCTGTGATCTCTGTGCCTCATGTGTTAACGTAAACATCGCAGTCAGTGAAAGTTTGTTATTTGTCCTCTAGAGGTCGCTCTCGCTCTGTATAATGCCAGCAGTCTCTTCTCAGCGCTCTCCTACTGTGTAATGACCGATCCAGCAATGGACGCAACCCGGAAAAACTATCGGTGTGGATTTTTGCCAACGATAGTTCCACCAATCAACTATCGGTACCGATATATCGGCAAAACCGATGATTTGGTCGACCTCTATTTAACATTATATAGTAGTTTAATGTAGTACTGACACTAAAACAATGAAAACTTGATTTGTTTCTCACACAGTAATTTTTATTTTGGCCGAACTATACACAATACATATTGTCACTATCCATGATACATATTGTTGCATTTTTGTATTGTGATATATTGTGACACGATATATTGTTACACCCTAATAAACATGCAATGTTCATATTACAGAATCAGTAGAGCCCAGTGCAGAAGAAACTGAATCTGTAGACCATCAAAGAGAAGAACGAAACCAACCAAACCCCAAAGACGAATCAAATGACATTTCAGTCCAGTTAAACATTGACACACTGGATGTACCCAACATTATCGGAACAGGATTGGATGCAACTACACACACTACTGAAGAAGTGCAACTGAATGCAAAAGATGAGCAGAACACATGCAGAACCTGTGGAAAAACCTTCACCTTCCTCAATAACTTGAGAAGACACCAGCAGAAGTTCCACAGTGGAGAAACACCTCACGCTTGCCAAGAGTGTGGAGAGCGTTTCGCCCGCAGTCGCCTCCTCCAAATCCACCGGAGAATCCACAAGGTGGAAAAACCTCACAAATGCGAGCTCTGCGAGAAGACGTTTCGCTTGCCAAACCACTTGAGGAATCACATGACGAGTCACGGTGACGAGAGACCGTTCACCTGTTCCACATGTGGCAAGAGCTTCACGTTGATGAGCATCCTCAAATCTCATGAGCGAACACACGGTGGCGAGAAGAACTTTGTGTGTCTGCAGTGCGGTTCCCGGTTCCTCACCAAATCTTACCTGGATTACCATCAGCGAGTTCACACTGGAGAAAAGCCATTCCCGTGCAAACACTGCGGGAAGAGCTTCGCTCAGAAGGGGAACCTCAAGGCACACGAAAGGCTGCACACGGGTGAACAACCCTTCAGATGCGAGGACTGCGGAAAAACCTTCGTGCACTCAAACACCTTCAAATCCCACAAACAGCTCCACACGGGAGTCAAAGCCTTTTGCTGTGAGCTCTGCGGGAAGGGGTTTCGACGAGGAACGCATCTCAAGACTCATCTACTGACACATTCTGGAGACAAACCGTTCAGTTGTGACGTGTGTGAGAAGACTTTCACTCTCAAGGGGTCTTTGAAGACTCACAAGCTCACTCACACAGGACAGAAGGGTTATGCGTGTAACATCTGTAATAAGCGGTTTACTCAGCCCAGTTCGCTGGGAAAACACAGACGGGTTCACACCGGAGAGAAGCCGCATCGCTGCCGAAACTGTGGCAGGGCTTTCTCTCAAAGCAGCCACCGTAACTACCACTCGAAGGTTTGTCACGCTGGGACAGGAAGTTCAGCCAACTCGAATGTGGAAGAGAACTAACCAGTCATTCCACCTGTGACTTTCCTGATTAAACCAGGGTTCCCACGGGTCCTTGAAATCCTTGAAAGTGTGTGAATCTGAAAAAAAAAATTTGCAGGCCCTGGAAAGTTTTGGAAAATAAACATACATAGATACAGGTCCTTGAGAGTGCTTGAATTTATTTTGTGCAAGAAGTTTTCTGAAAAAAAAAAAAAAAAATCCATATAATTCCCTCCGGTCGGATGAAAGTGTTATTTTGCCAACACTTCGTGGCCTATGAATACTAGCTTGCTTGATTTACGTTAGTTACGCGCATTTACGCGTTACGTTAAGTGTTTCCCACGTGAGGTACTTTGTGTTGCCATTACGTTGCCATGACGTTCACACACACAAAACTACTGTTAGGGGTTAACAGTTTAGGACCCAAGGACCAGATGTTTGAAAGAAGACCCAGAGTCAGAATTATAAAAAATGGAAGAAAAGTTTTACTGAAAATAGTTTGCAGTTTCATCAGCAGAGGTCAGCTTCAAGACTCACACAGGAGTTCGTAGGCCGCCCCGCTTACAGTTACAAAGATCTCAGCAGTTATACCATTTCCAAGGTCTAAGCTACGTCATTGCTTACAGGCTGAAGGATTCTGATTGGCTAAGAAATTCATAAACATAGTAAATTTTCCACACATATACAGATAGACTGAAGCATATCTCCATAGATTATGCCGCTGACACTCGGACCCTGAAGTTAGGCACGTCGTGACCTTCCAGGTCGCAGATTTGGGTTGCTGGGTGCCAGCATGTCCCGAACAACAACTCAGTCAATCTCCAATAATGCCAGTGGTTCCTTAACCTGTAAGCAAGAAGACTAACACACACACCGACACACATCTTTTCCAAGGTTGGATTTGGCCAGGCTCTAACTATAAACAGGAGTCTCATCTCAAAACATCAAGATAATGCGTTATTTCTCAAGGAAGGATACATTTTAGTCTAAGTAAGGCTTTAACAAAGAAATGGTCCCTTAAACTATTGGCTTCAATGACCCCTATGTGTTTTAACATGTTGAAGACCTTTCTCAAACACAAAACCAGTCCCTATTTAATTTCTGGAAGCTGGGATAAATAGGCAAGCACTGTTACTACATTCAGATATCAAATACTGACATTAAAGATACATGAAAAGAACATTTCAGTAATCACACTGGTAACTTCTATAACAAAGTAAAATCTCCAGAGAAGTCATTCAACTCATTTGATATTTAGAAGGAAAAATATTGATTAATTCCTTGATTATAATCACTCATTACATATACATTGAAGCAGCAGTGGATTCCAATCCACCCCCTTCACTACTATGGTACCTCAACGTTTGTTGTTGAACACAACAAATGTTTCCCCACATTAAATCCTTGAATTTGAGGATATTGGATCTGGAAAGTCCTTGAAAGGTTCTTGAATTTGAAGTTAACCAAGGTGTGGGAACCCTGTTTAACCCAACAGTGCCCAAATACGTGAGAATTTTCATAGATGAACTGCAATTTCCTGTTTAAGTTCTGGATTGGATCATTAGGGTGAATCTATGAAACATCTAGGTCATATTTCACCCTTAACCTTCCCTCGACTCTTTGTAACACATCTTTCCCTCGCGTTTTTTTCTATTTTTAATGCAATTTTTTGGGATTTGTTTTGTTATTTTATTTACCTTTAAATGACTAGATTTGATCAATAAATAATACATAAATAGTAATGTAGTAATTTAAGCACATTCTTCACATTCTTTCAACTTAAATTCAAAATAACTCACTATTTCACACATAACCCTTTTAATTCAGCTCAAAATACCTTACATTGGGTGTCTTTGTCGACCTCTTGTGGAAAAATAATAATATAACTTATTACATGGCTTGGTTGAATTCTAATGTACAGGGTGGGCCATTTATATGGATACACCGTAATAACATGGGAATGGTTGGTGATATTAAAGTCCTGTTTGTGGACTTCTAAATGGCCACCATGGTCACCACCCATCTTGAGGAGTTTGCCCCCTCACATATACTAATGTGCCACAAACAGGACTTTAATATCACCAACCATTCCCATGTTATTACGGTGTATCCATATAAATGGCCCACCCTGTAGAATGCGGTCTGTTATTTCTTGATAACCACTGCTAAGTATAACACACCGTTGCCATGAAAAACAGAGCGTTGCTATGGACGCAGGATTCTAACCGTAGAGACGGACCAAACTATTTTCTTTAGAAGAAGCAATACAATTGTTTTTAAATCAATAAACTCCTTTTTAAATCAATATTTTGTGTCAAATTATTGATTTATTTGGTAGGTAACCAATAAGCGGGATAATGTAGAGCGAGGCGGTTGTTATAGCGAATACAACCCCTTCAGGCTGATTCAAGACGCGCCTCGCTCTACATTATCCCTTACATATTTCATGACTCTAGATGTCCTTATATCTCTATATGGAGCAAGTGAGCTGTTCCACTGGGTCCTAAAATCAGTTTGTCTTCAGTGTGCATTCAGATACACATGTAGACATAATTAAAAAAAAGATTTTTTGCTAAAGTTTTAGCATTTTTAGTTGGAATTTTGAGCATTTGTATGTTTTTCTATGTGTACTGAAGCATTCAACGCATTCCATCCATTCCTATGGGGGTCAAATTGACCCGTGAGGGAAGGATTTGTTTCTTTTTTAAATTTCAACCACAGAACTCCTCGAATCCATTAAATTATTTTTGTGTGTATTCGTGGTTCAAGTTCGACAAAAGTCCTAGGGTTTTGGACCCCTCTAATGAACACTCATTTTTTTACATTTAAACAAAAAAAAACATTTTCAGGTCAAAATAAAGCCATTATATCCCCAATAAACAAATACATATACAACTTGAAATGTAAAATACTTATGTAACTGTCTCAAGATAGTCAAAATAATGATTGATAATGACAAAATAATGAGGCTTCATTATATTTATGCAAAATATAATTTATTTTTGATGTTGGGGTGAAATATATATTAAATATATATATTAAATATATATTTTCTTCCATCTCGATTTTTTCATCCATCACCTCGTCAAATTGACACAAATTGTCAGACTGACATAAATGTGTAATATTAAGTTACATAAACGAGAGGGAGACAATAATAATAAATAGCCAATTTAGCTAATAATGTTAAAAAAAATACACAAGATAGACCTTTACTGTACATCTACCTACAAATACTACAAACCAATCAAAGTGTTACAGAGATTTTGAATTTAAAGTAACAAATGGTAAATGAAATGGAAAGAAATAAGAAACATTAGTTTATTATTCAGAGGAATGTAAAAATGATTTGTATTTTTTCCTGTAAAAAGAGAGAAAGAGGGAAAAAAAACCCAAGCACTCCCATGCTCACCAGATCTATATACATAAGCGCAAAATATCAGGCAGACCAAAAATAAATGAAGACTTATAAGATTCAATAAACATTATAAATAAGTCTGAGCTGAATGGAATTGACCTGTATAACATGCTTTTTGAAACCATTTATCCAGTGTGTTTGTTCACAGATGAATCGGCGTTCTTTGGTCTGTGACTGATCTTGGATCTGATCCGAGAACAGTCTCAGGCGTAATTGTTGTTGTGTTCTAGCCGGGCGACTATGGTGGACACCAGTCTCTCCAGCTGCTCCGCTCTCTGTTTGCCCGTCTCCAGAACTTCCTCGTGATTGGCTTTTTCCTCGCTGTCGTAGTCCATAACCGCTTTATTAGTTATCAAAGACAGAGCGAAGACACGCATGCCACAGTGACGTGCCACGATCACCTCGTGAACAGTGCTCATGCCTAAAACAGACAAAGCCTGGTTAGTAAACTAGTTCACATCAGAAAACATGTTTAGTTATTTGTATTTCAATGTTACAGAAATGTCACTGTCTGCACTCTCATTGGTCACTGGATTTAACTTCATGCAAATGAGAAGTGATGTAGTTTAACTTGGTTACATTGAAAAAGTTTGAAAATGAATGACTTCAAGTTACTGCAAATTGTTGTCAGTGTGAACGCCCCCTTTTGGCCTGTCAGAGAACTGCATAATTAAACTATAATACCATTTACAGATTGGGTCTTAAAGGGATAGTTCACCCAAAAATAAAAATTCTGTCATAAATGACTCGCCCTCATGTCGTTTCAAACCGGTAAGACTTCGGAACACAAATGAAGATCTTTTTGATGAAATCAGAGAGATTTCTGTCCCTCCATTGACAACTACACAACTACCACTTTGACACTTCAAAAAATTCATAAAGAGATCGTAAAACTAATCCATATGAATTGAGTGGTTTAGTCCAAATATTCTGAAGAGACTTTATATGGTGAACAGATTTAATTTATTGGTTCATGTCAAGTGAACATGCTTGAGCTTCTGTTTACCACAATTAATGTGTGAGTTGATGAATGTTTATACGTGAATAAAAGTCTAAATTCAATCTGTTCATCATATGAAGTGATCGAGACTCTTCAGAATATTTGGACTAAACCTCATATGGATTAGTTTCAGGATCTCATTATGAACTTTTTGAGGCGTCAAAGTGGTAGTTGCGTAGTTGTCAATGGAGGGACAGAAAGCTCTCAGATTTCTTCAAAAAGATCTCCATTCATGTTCTGAAGATGAACGAAAGTCTCACGGGTTTGGAACGACATGAGGGTGAGTAATTAATGACAGAATTTTTATTTTTATGTGAACTATCCCTTTAAGAGAGGCGTGACAGCTCTTACCGACAGCATCAGCTCCCAGCTTGTTCAACATGCGACACTCCGCGATCGTCTCGAATGAAGGTCCTCCTAGAACGCAGTAAACGCCCTCTCGCAGAAAATCACTGAAGCCAAGCTCTGAACCCACGTCCAACGCCAGCTGCTGGAGTTCTCGATCATATGCGTCAGACATGCAGGGGAAACGTAACCCAAACCTAAAAAAAAGCAATGCAAGTTAAAGGGATAGTTCACCCAAAAGTGAAAATTACCCCATGATTTACTCACCCTGAAGCCATCCTAGGTGTATATGACATTCTTCTTTCAGACAAATACAATCAGAGTAATATTAAAAATGTCCTGGCTCTTCCAAGCTTTATGGGCACCATTTTTTAACCCCCGGAGCCTTTTGGGACACTTTTATGATGTAAAAATGCACTTGTATGGACTTCAAAAAAAGGATACCCATTTACTCCCATTATAAAGCTTGGAAGTGCCAGGACATTTTTTAATATAACTCAGATTGTATTCGACTGAAAGAAGAATGTCAAATACACCTAGGATGGCTTGAGGTTGAGTAAATCATGGGGTAATTTGTAATAAAGTATGCATGAAATCTCTGCATGTCAAAACAGCTCCATGGCGTGAGAGTGTTAAATACAAGTTAGTGCTGCAACACATATAAACACACCTTTCGTCGTTGGGTCCCGTCAGTGGGTTGTTTCCAGCAAACCCAGGCATGTTGAGATGATCTTTGATGATCATGATGTCTCCTACTTTAAAGTCCTGGTTCAGACCGCCAGCGGCGTTGGTAAGAATCACGGTCTTCACTCCCAGCATTTTGAAGATCCGCATAGGCATCGTAATCTGCAACAGAACAACAATATTAGTTTGAGATGCTCAGAGGAAACATCAGTAGCAGTTTACACGGACCAACATTTACATACAAAAATGGCACTAAAGAAACGTGTGCCAAGTACACAAGCATCAGATGGACATCTTGTCACACCTTGCTGATTTTAGCACTAAGGCAAGTTTTAAAGTTAATGCAAAACCAACAAGTGTTCTGGACTTTGCATTTCATAGGGTCGAAGAGTTTATGCTTCAATCACACACAAAACACAAACAGTTCAAACGAATTCGATTTTCAAATTAGGTCATTTGGCAATTAGATTAATCACGTGGTGAAGAGCAAAAATGGTCATGAGAAATCTAGGTCAGGGTTCTTTAACATTGTACAACTTGCGATTTTTTAAGTGATATTTAAATACATAGAAACAGATAAACAATCAGTCTCCTACCAGGATAACTCTCAGCCTAGCTGTCAGACTGACAAAAAAAGCTATATTGTTTTACATTTTGGATGCGAGTATTATGGGGCGTTTGTACCTTTTGGATGGCATATCCCTCATAGAGATGAAACCTTCCCTGCATGCAGACACATGGTATTCCCTTCAAAGTGCCAAACACCAGTCGACCTGCGTGACCGTGCACTGCAGAACAGAAACAAATGCACAGATTCAGCACACAAAATAAGAGGAGTAATGGAAACCTTGCAAGGTAATACCTCACATTATACAGAAACGCTCACCTGTACTTTGGGGGAAGTTGGGGATGTCTTTGTAGTTGAAGGCCACCGGGTCCTTCAACCCGTCAGCCAGTCCACCCATCCCCGAGCCACACACGATGCCCACCAGAGGCTGCACTGCAGTCTGGGACAGGAGCCAGTCCGCTGTGGATTGGCAATCCTCAAAGCTGTAGCTGCAAAGTTACAGTGGAAACATTTATGAGACTACACACGACTTTAACAAGCTCACTGCATTCCCAGCACACATGTTGTATCTGCCCAGAAGTCGAGTTCCTGCGATGGAAAGTTTTATAAACTAACCTATCCGATTCTGGCCTGAGGCACTAACATGGACTAACCACTTTTTCCACAGGTGTTATTAACCCAACATGGGGGATGGCGTCCTGTCCAAGAAACACTATTACTTAAGTATCACTTTCAAAGTGTTGCTAGTGCTTCCCTTAAATGATCAGAGCATCAGAGACGTTCCTCTCTGCAGTAATAAAGTTTATTAGCAGCCGGTCGGGAGTCACTTCAGACGCAGCAGAGCAACTCAATGGCCAGAAAAATACACACTCGTTTAAAACTTCACAGAATATGTTAAAAATACTCATGAGTGAGTGTGTGTGCGCCACAGCTTTCTACATTCTGATTGGTGACGCTCATACTGGCCAGACTCGCAGCTGACAGTATTATCATATTAATCAACAAAGTCTAGACTTTGTGTGAGTATTTGTAGATTAGATAGACGTTATATAGGGTTTGATTTTACTCTCCTCCTTTTGTGAGAAGAAATTTTCCACAACCTCCACACAGGGGACATAACATTTCAACATAAACATACTTTAAATCATAAAGTAGGAATAGACATTGTCAAACGACACTTTACGTTCATCAAAGAATAAAAATTTCATCACATTCCCCGGAGTGTGACACACTTGAACGTCACAAACATTCAACTTGTATAGAATTGACTTACACAAAAGGCATTTTGAATAGCATCTGCATATGTATCATGCATTATAAGATGCCAAATACTGAATGGATTTGAATGTCTATGAATCCTACAGATAGCAAATAAAAATATCCTGGCAGATTTGAAACTTGAGCCACTTTTGGACACATCACTACTGTAATCTGAGCGCCTGACTCCTGAAATAAACTTTCTGTGACCGAGCAGCTTTACGATTAACTATGGCCTTTGCAGTTTGGAAAACAGTAACAAAGTAATCATTAAAAAAAAATAATGTTTAGATTTGCAATTCAATTGTAGCAAATACACATTTTCTATACAACCAATTAATTGTAAAAAAATCTAAAAGAATGTGAAAATAGCGCAGGTCCAAAAAGATATATATTATTAAATTTATAATTTTTTTTTTTTTTTTTGTTATTTTTTTTTTTGTTATACTTTTAACTAAACATGTCAGTCCCTTTTCCTTTTAGTCTGATGTATTGTATATCATAGAATTTACAACTAGTAGGCTAATGGTTGACCAATATTAATGGCTGAAAAATTAAGCTTATCTAGAGAGTAGGGTTGCAGGTTATATTGTGTCTTTGTTGTATATGATATGCATGTGTGCGTTACGTATTTTACCATTTTATTGTAGAAAATATACATTTTCAAAATAATTTCAATACAATCAGCAGTCAACATAGTTAAAAAAAAAATCAAAATAGCCAAATTTTCTTTTTTTAACGCGACCCATTTTCATTGAATAATTCGAAGTTTTCAAGGAAAACCCGTTTAAAATCCGAAACGTCCTCTTATATAACGGTACCGAAACGCGCACGCACTGTAGTTCAGTTCTCTGGCAGCTGTTCAAGACACGCAGCGTGCACGCGCATCACCACGTGCTCCTCACTGTGACGATTCGGTTAAATGCAATCTCACATTGATTATGACAGAATGAATGGATAAATTATGATAGATCAGCTCTAACTATGCAACCCCCTGTGCTATGGAGCCATGGAGCGATTATATTACATTCACCAACGAAATAGAATTCAAACATAGGATACACTTTTAAAAGACAAAATAAAGAATGTAAATAGTTAGATCTGAAAATAATAATAATAGTATACCCAGTGCTGCTCTCAGGAAACATGTTCAAAATCGCTGGTCAGATCCTTGACAAATACGGAACGGAAATATCGATGTTTCTATAGCGACGGATACGGAGGGAACTTATGCGACGAACGATCAAGAAAACAAATAACGGAGATAGAGTTCAAACAAAGCCACTTTCGCGACAGTCAATGAAACTGTTTAATAATTCCTGAAGTGCTGCGCACGTCGCCGGTGTTTTATAGATCCTCTGTTTCTGCCGCTCCTCCCCGCGTTCTGACGCAAATGAAAAGCGGAACGCAACACACACACCCCTGACGCAACGCGCCCTGACGCATCGCCTCCGGTCAGAGTGGGCCAAGTCCAACACGGGCTCTTAAACACGAGAAACAGCTGATATACTGGAAATGGGTTTTCAGCAAGATTAGATTTATGGATGGTCGAACAAAACAAACGCATGAGACTATCATTCAAATATTAACACTGTTATGTGGGTCCATGTGTATTTGGCTTATTCAAATGATTTAGATAAGGAAATCGTGAACTTACATCACGACAATTACCTTTTCTCTTTGCCAGACCTATTGAAGAAGTGTGGTGCGTAATATTAACAATAACGCACGATTTTTTTACCACCTTTTTACCATCATGAAATCATGTAGAAAATTAAACTCAGTTTTTTCCTATTTAGAATTTTAGGGTGTGTATTTTAAAACAGGCTATGCACAACCTAAACAAACAAAAAAAAAAAAGGAATGTTGTTGGAATTTAACATATTTTGACCCACTTTGACCAGTCTTGAGTCAACATTTCGGAAATGCCTAAAGTAAATAAGTCAAAGAATTCAGTTCTTCAACATTCCCCTCATTTAAGCCACCTCAAATTACTGGAGAACGACATGTTAGAATGGTCGAGCACACGTTATTTTAGACCTAATCTAAGAACATGACCAACCAGGGCACCTCCGGAACAGAGGTCATGACCCCTGACCTACGACCTGTCTCAAACATATCACATTAGGTAGAGTTATCCTATTTATATTAGCACCTCACTACCCACACATGATCATGTCTGTCAAAACAGTCTCAGAGCCACCGATGAAGAAGAATGTTTTTCAATAATGATTGATTGATGCGATCACCTCTTTCTGTCATTCTGTAACTGTGGCACCTAAGACTGGCATCATTTCAATTCATTACATCACTTATTCTGTTTTGATGTAGCCTGTTGTTGTGATCAGCAGGTTCAAGGTACACACGTGACTGAATGGCGAATAGATAAACATAATATTTACAACCTCACCTATACAGTGAAAAATAAATATACTAAAATATATTTAAAATGCATTAATTTAATGCTAAGTATGCTATAAATATACATACATATTACATACTTAATATAAATACTTTATAAAAACTTTTAATGTAGCCTACTTTATTTATTCAGAAATAGTTCTGAGGTCCAGCTAAATATATACTTTGATTGTGCTTTGAAGTGGAATATATTTTAGGTACACTTTAAATATCTTGCATTTAAAGACTGATATTATATAGAGATCAAATTATCCTTACTAATAGTGATATTGAACACATTTTAGCATTCAAATTAAGAAATGTGCATTGTCCAATAAAAAAGTACTCCAAATAAAGTTTAATTGTAATTTTTATATCAGTAAGGCTCAAGTGATATGTCAGTAAATATGTTAATGGAATTATAGTATACTTAGTATGAAATAAATATATTTTAAATACATTTAGGTATATGTTTCCCCCCCCCCCCCCCCCCCCCCCCCACTAAGGTATAAGATAAGGCCTGATAAGGGCCCTTGTTTTCGTCTCAGTCTCTGTTGTGACTCCACCCAAAAACATAATGAAGAGAAATAACAAGTGTGGAGCTCTACATGATGGATGACTCTTATTTCCCTGGCCAAGCTGACACGCCTGCATCTTGACCAATCGCGTGGCCTCTCTGGATCATGATGCCACAAAACAATTGAGCCTTTTCCTCCAGAGCCCTTGTAGGAATCAATAAAAATGTTCCCATGGCTGTCACGATGCCAAGTTCATTGAGCAACAAGTTCTGCAGAACAAGGTCGGGGGGCCCTTGTCATTTCCCACTTTTATGATCTCACGCGATTACACAGTATTTGAAAGCCGAGACATCTAAACACTGTGTGAGCAAAGTATACAATACACACCATGATATTTTACTCCATTGCAACTGTTTTTTTGTTTTTGTTTCTTTAGTTCGACAAGAGGGAGAGAGAGAGAGAGAGAGAGAGAGAGAGAGAGAGAGAGAGAGAGAGAGAGAGAGAGAGAGAGAGAGAGAGCGAGACCTCAATGCGGGAGACGAGTAAGTAGGTCAAGTGCAAAATGACCACCTGGATCTCGTTGCAGTAATTGCCACGGGGAGCCGGATAAAAGCCACCTGGAAACGGGAAGCAAGGACAGAGAGAGTTGTGGAATAGTGTGGACGTTTGTGCTGCCAGAGAAGATGCTTGTGGAAATTATTGGAGAAAGTCTGTGTGAGAGCGCGACTTTGTTTTTGGTTGAGAAAATATTGAATAAACAATCCACACGTTCCACAGCAAGCCAGCCCTGTCTCCTTCCTTCACTACTTCATTGAACTTTGCTACAATCAGCATTCAGCATCAGTCTTAAATGAACACATGAATCTTTATGCAACAAACTGCAGAGATAATAACATTATCCGACCACGCCAGATAATTGAACTGTTCTCAAGGACACGCCCCTTCAGTCACTGACGCAGTGAGAAATACATCGCGGAGCAGAGACACACTGACATCAAGCAGACAGACAGACCGACAGACCAGGTTACTTTTGATATGAAACAAAGTCTCACCTTTCAAATGTGGTCTTTTTTTTATTTTATTTTTTTTAAGAAATTTAAACAAATTCCGTTTTGTGGCTCCTTAATGTGTCTGACAGATCGCTGCTCATGAACCGATCATCTCTTCCTTCTAGTTAATTTATAGCATCACATAAACATGAATGAACATAAGAAGGAATGTTGTTTGGGGAACGACGTCAATACACACCGTTTTTCAAGTTCAAACCCACGTTAATCTACTAACTCTCAGATCGTCTGTCAATCAAACTCCCTGCAAGGGTCAATTGCAAAGTATACTCACTTCAGGAAAGTGTGTGCATGAAAGTCACATGTGTCGTCATCCGACACAGCGACCCCATTATTCTTAATGAGAGAGAGTGTGTGTGGAATGCGTGTGTGTTTAATGGTTTAGCTTTAGGCTACTTCTGAGCCTGGCTAATTGCCACGCACAGAAAAGAAGATGTGGTTTTGATAATCCAACAGTGTCGTAGAAAAGCTCAGTCACGAGCAAAACCGTCATGTCTGTAACTCGGTATGAGACTCAAGGATCTAGAATGTTCTGTGGCCAGTTGCATCACTGTGTCTTCAGAACTAGTTTGACCAACTAGCAGTAAACCATCTTACTTTTCCAATTCAAGACCGATCTTATGTAACGGGCCACTGGGCTTCATCTTTGACCCTGTCTGATTATGATCTACAGAGATAGACACACAAGCACATGACTTAAGAATCTGTGGAATCGTTTTGTCCTGCACCAAAGCACCCGATTTAATGAATGAAGAGCGGCTTATGCAGAATCAGGTGTCATCAAAGTTAGGAAATAAAACAGCCCAGTACATGAGTGACGACCTTTAATGTGTTGCTTCATGAACTGATAAGCATTGAGATGTTTTTGTGTATGCAGTCGAGTAAGAATCTTCTGTATGGGTTCTATATAGAACCATGAAGGGTTCTGTCAGCTTTGTTTATATAGGCCTAACTTTTGAGGGGTTCCCATCAATTTATGGATTTAGTTTTAATTCATTTATTTTGTTTTCATTTTAATTAAATTTTTATAAACATTTAAACAGCTCACATTCATAGTATATCACCTCTTAAACATGAATATCATTTAAGACTCATTATAGAACATTTTTGGCATCAATGGTTCTTTAAAATTGAGTCAAGAACCATATGGAAGTCTATAGAACATTCTTTTTAAGAGTGATATATTGGGACTGTGAAACACAGTTGAATGTGTTTCAAAATGTTATGTAATGTGTGTTTGGGTCAGTTTAACTGCAGAAATTGACAGCCAAACGTATTTGGACTCAGACCAAAGTAAATGTAGACTTAACCTCAGTTTTCTCTCACAGTCCTTCGTGAATGACTTTCAAATGTTGAATTTCCTGTGCAGCAAACACACAGAGCGTTAGTAAATATACAGACGGGTACAAAAGTCATTGCTGAACTGCTTCTGTTTGGCATTTTTGTGAATTTAATATAGAATATTTGAACTGAAAAATACTTCTGGCACCTTTAGAATAAGAAGTAGAAGAGGAAGAACATTTTGAGGAACATATGAGGAAATTGTTGACATTATAAAAGTGATGTAAAAGGAAGGGTTTAACTGCGATAGCGATCAAGTATTATCTTTCTTATTAAACTCTTGCCATGAAGATAATTAGGTTTTCCAAATGATGTTGTTGTGGCTCATCAGTCTTATGAGAAATTTTTCACTGAGTCATCTACTCCCACCTACTATCAGAATGTGGACACTGTGCCAACCATTCCCTTCTAGAACAAGCCATCACTCTGTCCTTATCTCTCTTATCACCCTTATAAGAAACAGTGGGATAACAAGAGAAAGAAATAAGACAGGAAATGGGTGATAAACCATGATAAGATAAGCTATCAATAAGCCATTCTTTTGTGTACATCATAAAACACTTTCACACATTAGACTTGGTCAACAGTGGAAACTAGCTGGAATTTACAGTTTTGCAACAAATCTATTATGAAACTCAGACCATCACAAGAACACCGGCGTCATTTTAGCATTTCTAAATTCCAAATTGAGACATCTGAGGAGAGAATAATGGGCAGCCGCTGACATGTGCAGACACTGTTTATTTTAGCATTTTAGAAATTTAGGCCAAGGCCCTATACAGGTCAGTCAACGCACAGTACAGATGTGAAGAGAAGGAACTGTGCGGCACGCCAGCAATTGGCGCATCCAGGGGGTGGTGTGTTGATGGTGGCGTTTCGTATCACTTTGAGAATAAAAGTGAATGTCCTGCATGTCCCTCCCTCAACTCTGAGTTTAACAGACTGTTTTCTTCGATTACTATTGCACAACGCTATATGCTTTTTGCAAGTCATTGTATACTAAGTTTAGGGATCGGTTGGGTTGCAGATGTAATGAACACACTCAAAGACAAAAATCCTATTGTTCAATTCTAAAAGGGCTTATTCATTCATAATAAAGAGATACTTTGCCTAAAAGCATGCTGCCATGACTTTCATTAATCCAAGCAACCATTTTGCATTGAATCAAAGCAGAAAGTTAATATTATCACCAAGGTAGGCCTACATGCAATGTTTAAAGGGCACCTATTCCCCTTTTTACAAGATGCAAAATAAGTCTATGATGTCCCCAGGATGTATATGTGAAGTTTTAGCTCAAAATTCCCCACAGATCATTTTTACAGCATCTTAAAATTGCCACTTTTTGGGGGTTAGCAAAAAACACACTGTTTTTGTGTGTCCCTTTAAATGCAAATGAGCTGCTGCTCCCTTTATAGAAGAGGGCGGCGCTTTAAGAGCTCGTGCTCTGGTGTCAGGATGCACTGATTTTGAATTCCATTCAAAACCAATAGAAATCCACTGTGTCTTCAGCAGCTCAGATGTTGGGAGTAAATGACGACTGCGATGTTCATTCTTACATCCAACAACAAAACACCTTAATTGCTTACGAGACATTCTCTGACATACAGCTCCTCCAGCATCGAAACATTTACATTACATTTATTAATTTAGCAGACGCTTTTATCCAAAGCGACTTACAAATGAGAACAATAGAAGCAGTTAAACTAACAGTAGGACAACGATATGCAAGTGCTATGACCCTTCCCAGTTTAATCTAACGCAGTACATGTTATTTTTTTTTTATTTTTTTTTTAAACAATAGAATAGAATAGAAGAGAAAGTGTTAGTATTACTGGATCAAGTGCTGTCAAAAAAGAAGTGTCTTGAGCCGTTTCTTGAAAGTGGCTATGGACTCAGCAGCTCTGGTTGAGTTAGGCAGATCATTCCACCAGCAGGGAACAGTCAAGGTAAAGGTCAGAGAAAGAGATTTTGTGCCTCTTTGAGATGTGTCGTAGATTTTTCCCTAAACCTAACTAAGTCCTATCTCATCTGTGTCACGGAATGGATGAATGTGAGACGAGGATTCAAATGCAGAGGAAATTTATTAACCGGCAGACAAGGTACAAACTCAAAAACTCAGATTGTAAAACGGGAAGAAAACACCAGGAACAAGCAACTAGGACAAACGAACCAGCACAGGACTACAAACACAGGGAGGCTAAATAGGGGAACAAACAAAGGAGGGTAACGAGAAGGACAGGTGGGACAAATTAACCAATAATCGGATAACAAGATGGGAGGGGCTAGACAATAGACAGGAGAGCACATGGCACAAGGAAATAACATGACAGCCATGTGCTCACAACAGACCAAACAACACAAACACATGACAAACCAGGAGTGTCACAGCTCTGTCACAAACCAAGAGGAAACCCAGAACAAGGGTGACAGAACTGTGACAATCTGACCTAAGTCTACCGGGGACGTCTCCAATCAACGATCCCCCTGGGCCGTCTCCAATCGACGATCCCTAACGTCTCCAATTGATGCTTAATATATAGTCTACCTAACTAACTTGCTTACCTAACTAGCTTTCTTCCTGCGCAGGAATAATTGACAAACAGACCTCAGCAAATGTCCTTCAAATGCTTTAATCACGGCCAGGAGATCTTCCCGAGCAGTTCTCAGGGAATCTCTCCCAAGAAGCAAGGCCGGAGGATCCCAGACAAATTCCATTGAGAATCCCACCAGCTAACATGAATACAACCGTTTTTATAGAATAAGGAGGTATGCAAAAATGTCATACTGCATTACATAATTTCCCCACAATTTGATTGGTTTTCATAGACAAACCCTTCTGTTACCAGGTAAAGCAAACTTTGTTTTAATGATTACTTCATTGTTAATCACAAGGTTCAAATTTAGTCATCTGTCTAGTTTCAATTCCCAAATTTGTTATTTTTACACTCACACAACCAAAGTCAAAGGGGTATGGCAACACAACATACAACATTAAACAACACAGGACAGAACGTTTTAATACATTGTGTTTCAAAGTGTTATCATGTTAGGCCTAAAAAGAGAAGTAAGGTTAGATGTTAGAAACATGGTTAGTTTAATATACAGTTTACTATTTTATCTATTAAAAATCCACCACAGATGGCACCACAAGATGTTGTTTGCTTGCAGAGCGCAAGTTTCTAGATGGCACATAAGTCTGAAGTAATGAGTTTAAGTAAAAGGGAGCAGAGCCCGTGGTTGTTCTGTAGAAAAATGTCAGTGACTTGAATTTGATGCGAGCGGCAACTGGCAACCACTCTGGCAGCAGCATTCTGGATCAGTTGCAGAGGTTTGACTGTGCAAGCTGGAAGACCAGCCAGGAGAGCATTACAATAGTCCAGTCTGGATAGAACAAGCGCTTGGACAAGGAGTTGTGTAGCATGCTCTGATAGGAAGGGCCTGATCCTCCTAATGTTGTGCAAGGCAAATCTACATGACCGGGCAGTTCTAGCAATGTGGTCTGTGAAGTTCAATTGATCATCAATTACCGCTCCAAGGTTCCTGGCTGACCTTGATGGAGATATGGATGACGAGCCTAGCTGAATGGTGAAGTTGTGATGAAGTGTTGGGTTGGTCGGGACCACAAGTAGCTCTGTCTTCGCAAAGTTTAGTTGAAGGTGGTGGTTCTTCATTCAGCCAGAAATGTCTGTCAGGCAGGCTGAGATACGATCAGCTACCATCGGATCGTCAGGCTGGAATGAGAAGTAGAGTTGTGTGTCATCAGCGTAGCAGTGATAGAAAAATCCATGTTTCTGAACCACAGATCCTAGTGATGTCATGTAGATGGAGAAGAGAAGCGGTCCCAGCACTGAGCCCTGAGGCACTCCAGTAGCTAGATGTTGGGTCTTAGACACCACACCCCTCTACAATACCCTGAAGGACCTACCTGAGAGGTAAGACTTGAACCATTAGAGTGCAGTTCCAGAGATGCCCTTCATCTTTAGGACTGACAGGAGAATCTGGTAGTTATGTGTCAAAGGAAACAGACAGATCCAGCAGGATGAGAACTGTGGATTTGGAATCTGCTCTTGCCAGTCTCAGAGCTTCAATTACTGAGAGCAGGGCAGTCTCAGAGACAATAGAGACAGAGCACATTTAGGCCACGCCCACCGAGGGGGACAATCCAACGTCTCCATTAACTTTGCATTGTGAGAAGCTGCCTCCTTGTCATTTCTGACTTATAACAAAACATATAACAACATCTAAAAGCTGCAAGGTGTATAGCAAACAAGCTAAAAAACACAGAAATAAGTTTTTATAAGCTGTCGACCCCAAAAAATTATAGTGGATAGTGGATAGGCAATTTAGAAAGTGTGCAACGTGTCATATTACTGAGAACTACTTCACTGGAGGGGAACGTAATCGGCGACAGGATAGCTTAGTTTACAGAAATATAATATATAAAACTGACATGTGGATATTTTACTTATACAGTGACAAAATGTTTACTGCACACGCTATTTTTTTGGGGGTCGACAGCTTTGTTTTAGCTTCTTTGCTGTACACCTTGTCACATAGCAGCTTTTAGACATTGTTTTGTTTTTTGTTATAACTTATAAGTCAGAAATGACAAGGTGGCAGCTTCTCGCAATGCAAAGACAATGGAGATGGTTGGATTGTGAGATAGTTGGAATGTCTGTCATGCAGGCTGAGATACGATCAGCTACCGTCAGATCGTCAGGCTGCAATGAGAGGTAGAGTTGTGTGTCATCAGCATAGCAGTGATAGGAAAAGCCATGTTTCTGAATCACAGATCCTAGTGATGTCATGTAGATGGAGAAGAGAAGTGGTCCAAGCACTGAGCTCTGAGGCACTCCGGTAGCTAGATGTTGGGTCACACACACACACAGCAGTTATACCCTACACCAAGTTCTGAACTATGTCCTTGCTTCAAGTTGCAGTTTCTGATTGGCTAAGGGTTATGTGCCGTTTCCAGAATGCTGCAGAAGGTGGCAGCTTCTCGCAATGCAAAGTCAATGGAGATAGTTGGATTGGATTGTCGCCCCCCCCCCACCCCCACCCCCGCTTACAGTTACAAAGATCACAGCAGTTATATCCTACACACACACACACACACACACACACAACAGTTATACCCTACACCAAGGTCTGAACTATGTCCTTGCTTCAATTTGCAGTTTCTGATTGGCTTAAGAAAGATAAACATAGTAATTTTCCACACATATACAGACAGACTGCAGCATATCTCCATCGATTATGCAGCTGGCACTCGGACCCTGAAGTTAGGTACATCGTGATCTTCCAGGTCGCAGATTTGGATTGCTGGGCGCCAACATGTCAACAAGTCCCTATTTAATTTTAAAAATAAGCGAGCACTGTTACTGCATTCAGATATCAAATACAGACATTAAAGAATACATGAAAAGAACATTTCAGTAATCACACTGGTAACTTCTATTACAAAGTAAAATCTCCAGAGAAGTCATTCAACTCATTTGATAGAGGAAAACATATTGATTAATACCTTGATTATAATCACTCATTACATATACATTCCAGAATCCAAACCTTACAGCATAATAAGTCCCCTTTAACATTAAAGGGTAACTAAACCCCTAGTCAGAGCCTGACTCCACCCACTGGCAATATTTGAAAAATGCTGGAAAAGTGGGCAGACCCCAGATAGAGGGGACGAACCAAGGGCGGGGCTGGGCGGGGGTGGGGGAGGGGGTCTATGCGTGCACCTGAGACCCGCAGTGACGGATTAATTGACAGCTGCTGTCAGACTCTAAAATAGAGAGTGACTCACAGGGTCGCAAGACGACGTAAAGTACATGCATCTGATGAGTTTAATCGAGTTGATGTCAATAGCGCGCGCTCTCTGTAGGCATATTCATATTTTGCCGCTATGTGAAAAAATCCAGCAAAATGCGTCGGCGCGTTTGTCGACCCCAGAGGATTAACTTTAGCCTAACCATAAATTGTTATTATATATATGATCACTCACATCATATATATAATCACAATATATATTATATATATGGCACTGCGGCAAAAGCGACGCAGTGCCAAACGCTGCTCCTCCTGCATGGACTCCACCACCGCAGCGGGAGCAGCGTTTGGCACTGCGTCGCTTTTCAGCGCGAGCTGTGTGGAGAAGCCCATTTCCACCTCTATTGCGTTGGAGAAGCAATCCCGCGTAAAATGCAGGTTGCACACTTGAGCTCCACTGGCGCCTAATTTCCAAGTCTGCTGGAAAGCTATGCAGTCCAGCAGTGCTGTTGCAACCAGCAACACTACACCTACGTACCCTCCTGACCACTGTACTAAATACAGATAAATCTACGCTAACTTGAAGCTATCCTAACTGATGCAATACTAAGCGTGGTATAGCTCGTACCAAGGGAGGGCGTGGTGAGCTGGAACCTGCTTACTTCACGTAGTACCACTTACGTCACGTACCACCGCAAACATCCAATAGGAAAATTCATCTGCAGTAGCCACCGTTCAACCTGAAGAGGGCAGCACTCAGACATTTTTACACCATATATTGTAGAATTAAAACACTTTATACCCAAATGTCAAAAAAGTTACTCGAATCAATGAACAGCACTAATAAAGCCCCAGTCTTACAGATCATTAACTAAAAAAAGTTGGTTTAGGGTTTAGTTACCCTTTAATGAAAAGATAGAAAGAATGAAAGAAAGTCATAGATAACGGAAAACACTGGACTTAACGCTTTGTTAACAAGAACAGAGTTTTCTCTATTAGTCATCAACGAAGGGGACATTGACGTTGTTCGTGATGTCAGAGATTGTACATGCTCTCGTTTTTCTCTCAGACATAAATTCGATCTTTGTAGATCCGAGTGAGTTATGTGAGATCATATCTGGAGAATCCAGTGTCATGCGTGAAACCGGCGACATCCACAAGAGTGAACCTGAAGGACTTTATTGTTGTAACGTGCTCCTCCTGAAACTGAAAATCAGATGAGCTATTTGAGGGGACGTGCCGTTTCATATTAGGTGTAACAAGTTGAGGACAAAATGCAAACCTGTCCGTGTCCTGCACGTGAAATTCAGAAAGCAGTTAAACTGAGAAAAGCAGAAAGAGATGACTTGAGATTAAAGACCTCTATCGTCTGATTCTTCGCGTGAGAAATCATCTTGCTGCCTTTTACTTTCAAACAGTGAGACGTTTCAGTAACAGGCCTTCAGGAAAAAAAAGATGCATTCTGAATTCTCCTTGAACTCATAATTAGATGAGTGGACATGTGTCACCAATAACATGGAGGAAACTGCAGAACAAACCTAAAAAGACAGATTGTAAATGTGAGTCTTTATAACATCAAGTCAGGCCAGTTTAAAAAATGTACATCGCTTCAAAGCAGCTTTACATAAAAATACTGAAGTGTTAATGTCTGAAATGGATAGATACATTAACATTCAGCTAACTGGTGGCAGGTGATTATTGGTTATTGAAACGAACAGACTAGATTCTCAGTCACTGTTTTCTGCCTGATAAATGCAATAAAAAAGACAACAAACAACAGTCATTAAAAAACAAGGCTTTGAATGTGTTGGAGACTCTTGACTCAGGATGAAGAGCATCTTATGTGAAGGGATTGAATGTTTCAGTCTTACTTATGGATGGTGTTACAGCAAGATTCTTAATCTTAACATACATCATAACAGCTTTCAGCTCATTTGACATAATTTGGAATGGAATAAAAAAACTGGTTAAAAGTTACTCTTGTTGCTCCAGAACTGTATGACTTACTTTCTTCAACTGAACAAAAAAGGAAACGTTTTGAAGAACACAATTCTACTGAAAAACAACAGTTTTATGTGAAGGACAGAAGTCATCACTCACTGGTAATAAGCTACTGCATTTTTCACATTGTGTACCTCAATGTTTCACCTCTTTGATCCCAATTCAGGTTAAAAAATTTGAAATATGAGCAAAGCCCCATTGACATCCAGTCTATACATGCAAAAAAAGAGGCAGACAAGACCTGATGTGCAATTATCTTGTTTATGAGGCAGGATGTTTGAATTGCAGAGTATATACTTATATATATATATAGCCTATATATTTGATTTAAATAGTATGTTAAGCAGTACGCAACATGCAACCATAAACATGGTACACCTTACTGGGTTGCATGTATAAATCATGATATTAGTTAGCTATTTTCTCATTTATTTATTTTTAGTTTGTTTTCCCCCCGCATTTTTGTGTAAAAGAGTAAAACTTGTCAGTGTGATGAAAAAAAAGAAGCAAACAAATTAATTGAATTCATTCAAAATGCAAATAGCATACTATGCATTATACATGCATATCACAGAAATAGTAAGCAGTTTGGTAGTGTGCTAATACAAACATAGTCATACCCTAGTTGTCCAAGTACTCATTGATTCTGTCTATACTGGGGATTATTTGGGCAGTACTGCCCTCTACTGGAGGCTCACATTCTTAACTCTTTTTCTGTTGCTGTTTTTTCACCACTAGCCTGCAAGTCATAAAAGCTGCATGCACAATTATGAAATAATTAGCAAAATGCTGTTTAATGGAGTATTTCATGTCCCACCACAGAGCATGTGTGCTTCCCAAAAGTGTTAATGCCAAGTTGTCAACTATACCCTAATGTCAGAAAAAAGACAGAATGCATGACAAAATATTATGATGCAACATTGAACATTTACCCCCGGTTTCACAGACAAGGTTTAAGACTAAAATGCATGTTTGAGCTGTTTTATCTGAAAGCAACTTGACCCGATATATCTTAAAATATGTCAGTGTCATTGTTTTGTCTCAAGATGCTAATGTTTTTCTAGCATGTTTAATAAATCTACTTAAATGTCCTAATTGAACTAAGGTCTAATCCTGGCTTAATCTAAGCCCTGTCTGTGAAACCAGGGCATAGTCTGAGTTAATTTTACAGAGAATGGACTCCTACCAGTTGGAAGGGTCTCTTTACAGCCACAGGAGGGCTCTAGAGCGAAGCGTTCCTAAGAGACCAGGGAGCTGATCGCAGGAATGGAGGAACATGAGGAGAATCCCTTGGCTGAGCCATGAGGCCAGCTGTAAGTTACAGGAGTTAACACAGTCAGAGCACTGATTATTACCCTAATAAAACTTCCCTTGCTGATTGTCCAAATAAAACTTCCCTGACTGAAGGCATAAAACTTCACTGAGCGGCTCCCTCGGACAGAAGATGGGCACCGCTATCCCAGACATCCTAATGGTTTCCTCTTCCTTTGAATAAAAATCCTGAATGAAAGTCCCAACGCTCCGTGTGTGTGTGTGTGTGTGTGCGTTTGTGGACTGGACTATACAAAAGCATTGAAACTCATTATAAAGTTCAGCTTAGAAGGTATAAACTGAACTGCAGAAAGGGTATGATACTGAATTGAATATCAACGGCTCAGAAGGAGACACTTAAGGGAGAAACTGAGAGAGGGACGGAAGTTGAGTAGGAACAAGCAAGTGAACCATGTGTTCAGTAAACAAACGGAGTGTGATGCCAGAGAAAAGGGTCAACAAAGAGAGGGAACAAGGAGAAAAAAGCCTCTTCCGACAGAGCCAAAAGGAGTCCTGACTGACTTACATCACCTCTGCTTCCTTTTGAGCCTCATTCTGTTCTTTTCCATCCATCCTTTCTTCTCTTGTTTATCTACATCCGCTCATTTGCATCTTACATCCCTGACTGGGTGATTCAGGTTGATTGGGACACTTTTTTCTCAACACCTCAATGAAAAAAAAGTGTTTCAATCAACCTGAGAACACCTTAGGGTACTTCGTTTAAGGATAGCCTACATTTGGTTTAAATGTAGGCTATATTATGTCGATTAGGGTAGATTTCATACTTAAGTAATGAGGTCTTGATTTCGTTGATTCTAAAAATAAATATTGAAACTTACCGAACCTCAGGTTCTTTCTGGCCCAAGAAAATCGCGTGCTTTGGCAGATGGGCGGGAGATTTATGCGCGTGTGAAAAAGAGTCTCGTGCCGTCGCGTGAGGATTAATGTGTCTGCTCCGTCTATAGGGCACGCGGTAAATTTAACTTCCGCCACAACAAGCTTCAGCACGTTGTCCAGCCTTAAGAAATAACCTTTATAGTGTAAATAATTAAATTTCATTAGTTGGTATGAGTCTGACAGCAACTTGTTATTGTTCAGCCTAGTTTTTAGATGGTGACGCCAACAACAAATAGCCTTTCAACATAAATTAAACCGCTACAGAGCTTTTATGTGTGATGGATAACCGTATTTAGAAAAACTTTTGTAATAAAATAAAAATACACATTATCACATTGTCTTCTGCCTCAACTTCAAATCAAGCGCGACGCCATTTTTACGTTTTTTTGCGAATTCGTGACATTCTGATGCTACATTTTAAAGTAGATTTTTTCCCCCCAAACAAACAACCAAATATGTGACATAAATTAGCTCGATCTTTAAAAAAGGTATTTAGGCTATTTTTCCTCTCACAAACATTGGGTTGTGTGTGTGAAAATAAAAGCTTACCCATTGGCCCTTGTACCATTCAACTTCTATTCTTTAGCCTACAGACAAGTTTTAATTAGAAAAAAAAGTAGCCTAATAAATAAATAAATATCTAGACCCTACTATTACTTCAAAAAAAAAAAAAAAAAAAAATAATAATAATAAAATAATCTCCATATTATGCTTAAATTAAATAACAAAGTAGGCTACAATTTTAATAGGCCTACATTTTTGTTTATTCTTTTAGTTGTAGTGTCAGTAATAAATAGTGTTAGCCTACATACAAATAGCTACTTAATAATTAGCCTAGTCATTATTTTTTTCTCTGCCCCTTTCAGCGCCTCTTTTCAAAGGTTTGCACCTGTTTTCTGCGCAGTTATTCATGCGGACTTGGATCGACTTCAAAGTCATGTCACTTTAAAAGTCGCAAATTCCGCTTGGATAAAGAAATAAAGGGGGAAAAATCGCCACAGAACAAATTCAACATCCGAGGTCGCATGTATAAATAATGAACGTGTCGTCCGAACAATAGCAACATACAGTTTGTTCATTTCGACATATTTAAATCAAGCAGAAAAGTTGACAAAGGCTGAAGAGCGGAGGAGCTCAACAAGGGCTCTATTTACAGACGGAGGAGGAGGAGCGGAGGGCCACTGAATTAATGAATTAAATAGTGCTGAGGCGCTGAAAGTACGTATTTTCATCAACAATGAAAGGCAGGACTGAGACGAGAGGAGAAAGTTTTCAGATAGAGCTGCAAACAAAACTTATAGAGCAGTTCCACTTAAAACAAGACAAGAGATAGAAAGATAGCGAGGAGGATTGAGAGAGAGAGAGAGAGAGAGAGAGAGAGAGAGAGAGAGAGAGAGAGAGAGGAGGGCATTACATAATAAATCGGTAACATTCGACCGGGACGAGGACCGACTGACACTTAACTTATTACTGGGGTCGAACCGATTATATATCATTTTTTTTTAGCTTGACCGATTGCATGACAGTTTAGGTAGTGCATTTTTAAAAATAGTGTTAATAGTTTCAAATTTGTTTATTGAATATTAACATGTAGAATTATGAGACCTCCGCAGCTTGTCACTCTCCTGGCGCGGATGATGATGTTGACAAAGTTGTCAGGCACGCGCTTATCTTCATTCTGAACGCCTTCTCAACTTTCGCCTCAAATTCTCCTCTGATGTGTCCTGATATCGGAAAACAGCAGTAAACTGTTGCAAATCACAAATAGAGCTCTGCGTTCAAGTCCTCAGTTAAAGGTAAGTGCTGAAGTGAACCTTGTGAGGCCTAGCGGTTGTGTGCTGAGATTGTGTTCATCTTTATGAAGCCATAAGCATGCCGTTTATTTGAAAAATGTGCAGTTTTGAATCCAACAACATTTCTCATCCTCAAATAAGTCAAGAGATTGAAGAAGATCCTTGCAAGGTAGATAACTCCATATGTGACCGTTGAAACAGGTGCACGTCAACAAGATACATTATGATTGTTCATGTTAAAAACATATATCATTGATAATAAGAATCAGGATGACAATGTACAGTATAATGTGTTGAATATTGAGTTGTTTAGCCTGCTGACTGGTTGTTCAAATGTCCTGTTACATGTTTAATTTGTCATTTAATTAACTAAAATTAGGCATTTTCTCATATTAGTCAATATTCGATTGCTTTAGTTTTATTTGAGTTTGTATTCATATTTTAATGCAAAATATGTTTACCCTAAAAACAATGTTTCCCTAACTTAATGTTTATGAAAAATTTGACTGTGAAATTGAAATTTGCAAATGCCCTTTTTTTGTTAGTTTTTTTTTTTTTTTTGTCTGGTCTTGGTTTTGATCTTGTCGAATGCATCGAACACTTTAGACATTTAAATATCATGGTTTTTGGTAGCACTTTATTTTACAGTCCTGTTTCCCATGATGTACGTATTACAGTAATTACAATAACTGTGTAATAACTAGGAACTAACCCTGAACTACCCCTAAACCTAACCTTAACCCATGTAGTTACCTTATAATACCAGTACTTACTTTCTTATGGAAGTACACTGTAAGTACACATACTGTAAAGGGTTACACTTTATTTTAAGGTGTCAGTGTAATTATACATTTAATTACTGAGTAATATTAATTAACAACATGTACTTACTATAGGGTTAGGGTAGGATTAGGGTTTGGTTGAGGGTTAGTTGCATGTAATTATGCTAAATGTATTGTTATTACTATGGTAAGTACATGTAACATATGTAACAAGGACACTGTAAAATAAAGTGTTACCAAATAATGTGCAACCTTTTTTTTTTTAAGTAGATTGATTTATAACTAGAACTTTCAGTGTTTAAAGCTTTTAAATTCAGTTACAGTTCGCTCAATTAAATAACGCTGCTTCTGTTTCATGAGCTGTAGAGAAATAACATTTACTGATGCAGAGATATAAACGAGGAGGCATATCTGTCACTATCAAATCATTTCATAGGCTTTGACTGAAACACAACATTGCGTGGGGCTTTTCTTTTTTTTTGTTCCTTGATCTGATACGCTCCCCATGGCTCTTTCTGGCAAACATCACAACCGGCAAAGTTTGTGGATTTCCTCTTTGGACTGTTTTTCCCCCCCCTCATTCATTTCAACCTGGTTATTTTTGAGATTTAAACCAAGCTATTAATGAAATAAAGACTGCTTGCATAGAGATAGTGCAAAAGATTAGTTCAGAGATAATGGATCAAGGAAATGGTGTCTCGATTTGTTGGCAGAGTGATTTCCAGAACACTTTGCACTGAATCAAAGACATCAAGCACATTTAACTGTGACTGTGAGAGCTGGATTGGATCTGGTGAATAGAGGAAAATAAAAGTTTGCACAGCCACAGAATACTGATGAGAGACTTTAATATCGGTCTGTTTTTCGGTCTGTCCATCTCTCAATGTCATTCTTTCCTTTCTCTCTCTCTCTCTCTCTCTCTCTCTCTCTCTCTCTCTCTCTCTCTCTCTCTCTCTCTCTCTCTCTCTCTCTCTCTTGTAAGCCCGACTAAAGGTCCAATAATACGGGGAAGGTTTCTGCACGTTACTGTCTTTCCTTTTACGCAACACAACAGGATTAAATGAAATACATTTTCTCACATGTATTTCCTCGTTATTTCATCTGACTTGAAAGAAAAAGGTTTTAATGATATCTGAGCATCATTAAAAGTGAGCGAATGTTTGATTATTCTTTTTAACTCTTTAAGTATGTTTTACCCGTTCCAGATTAGGAAACTGTCGCTCAGAGGTCCTCACGTCTTCTGTTTAACGCAGGTCTCACGTTCACAAGCTCATCAGTTTTGATCACCAAACAGAGGTAATTGCTACCTAAGATCGGTCACATTTACGCTTACACAATCAAAGATACTTTGGTATAGCCCCCATGGAATTGCATACACTTGAATTTAACTTAATGTTTACTTCAGTAGAGGTATGGCCACTACTACAGATATAAGTCAACCAACATTACTTCTCGTATAATAGCTTTGGATTGGCCATGCCGTGGTTTCCCACATTCACTTATCTAAAGTAACATTAAATTAAAACAGAGGTAAGACACACCCAGATTTAGATTGGTCAAGCAGCATTTGCTGCCCTAAACGAAAATTCACTTCTTGTCTTTGCAAACCAAGTACACTTAATTAGTGCCAAATATTAGTCGTCACTAATCTGGAGCAAAACTTGCGGGAACATACAAATTCGTTCATTCTATTTGGGAAAACAATTTCAGAGTCAGTCGGAATAAAATCTAATGTTTACAAATTTATTATGTCAGGTAAATGAATCATGCCAATTTCATAATCAGTTCAAAGATAATAAATACTAAACATCAAACGCTCTGTGAACCTGACATCAGAAAATACATCACAGGCTAATAAGCTCTATGCACGATCGCTTCCGCCTTTTGTCTCAGCCCGCCCAGTTACATCCGGTGCTGTATCGGAAGCCGTTTTTGCATTCGGTGGAGATAATGGCAAATTACACTCGCTGTTTACAAGAACTTCCAGTGGTTAATGTGAATGGTGTTAACAATTTTGTGAGGCAGTTAGCTGTCACACCTAAGAGTAACAAAGAGAAGGGCTTGGAATTATATATTTCGAGCTACATCGACAACTTTGAGGGCGAGCTACATCGATAACAATTAACTTTGAAATTAATTTTATGAAAGTTTTGCCGCTAGTACACTTCGCTATAGAACGCACTATGTGGAAGTAAAGATACTGGCTGAGATTCTACCGGAAAAACGCCAGCAGCGTTCATGCGTATGAGTTCACAGTGGGAATTTGCATTAATCACCGTCCCAGGCTTACTGGGGACAGAGGTTGATTTACATGGAAACATCTGCTAACAATGTGAATTTACATTGAGTTTACACCTTTGAGAGCAAGATGCCATTCGCTTTGGGAGACCCACCTCCTCTGTGTGCGAGTTATCTCTAAACTCTTAAAAACCTTATTACCTTTTGGTTGACTTCTTTGGGAATGAGACCTTTGTACCAGTCGCACTGAGACATTTCAAATGATACCAAACATGTGTAATACTGTATGATAATTATTCACATTAAACCATATAGATTCTTGGGTGAATGTTGGTGATCTCAGCATGAGAGAGAAGGAATGGGGGAAGAGGGAAAGAGATGTAGATTAGGATGATTCTGAGGTGAGACCTGCGTCTTGAATGGTGATGCTACCTGCACAAGAGTGAGTTCAAATGTTAATTTCCTTTGTTCTCTCAGAGAGTTGCCCTCTCTTCCAGTTTTGCCAGTCTTACACTCTCTCTCTCTCTCTCTCACACACACACACAAACACACACAGACACACACACACAGTGTTATATTTTTCAATGGTGGCTTTTGTCTCTTTCATCTCATCTCTGAACAAAAGGATTCTTGTGTATATAGGACAGGGAGTGAGAAAGAAAGAGATTGAGGGAGGAGAGGAAGAGTGACAAAAAAAGTCAAAGACAGTTTGTAAACTGCGCAGTGAAACTATCATGGCTTATTTAAGTGTGGTTTTTGACGCTCTCTGTGAATGCACACTTCATGTAAGCACACATCAGTGCGTATTTGAGTATATTATGAGTCTGGACACGCCTCCTAGGACTGTTTTGCACATTGTGGGACATAAATAAAGTCATAAAATAACAAATTGAAATATGTAAATGCTGACAGAATTCTCCGGTCCCTCTAAGTAGTATTGAAGGAGTTTGCATGTATTCTGGACACTTTATATTCATAGTAAAATATTCATGCGTAGGCTAAATGTACAAGCATTTATTTATGCCTTTAGATCAAAAGGTCTTTGAGAGCATGAGAAACACACATTCAGTGTCTGCTGTATGTACTGTACTTGTGTGCGCGCGTGGGCGCGTACTCGCCGGGGTTCAAAGGTCAGCTGTGTGTACACTCTGCTCATAACACGTGTCTCGACGAGGAACCGCCTCGTCCCGTTAGTATTCAGAGCACAGAGAGCCAGACAGATACCTATTCATTCTCTCAGTGTGAGTCCAGAGAGAGAGAGAGAGGTCAGAGAGGGGAGAGCGTATCAGATCGCCCTGGTACTCATTCATTTCATTTATTTATTTTATTTGGTGCGGAAGGCAGAAGCTGAGTGAGACTAAACTACCACTTAGACGTTTAAACAAGAGAGGGAGATCGAGAAGAGAGGGAGATTGAACATAGTGCATGAATGGAAAGTCAGTCCTTGTGTAACCACTAAGATATCGCCGCTGATCGTATCAAATATTTTAGAGGTTGATCTTTCATATTTCAGGAGACTCAGTGGAGTTTTTAGTTATGCTTTTGTTTAAATATTAACTTTGTATTTGCACTTTGTCCTAAAATTCACAGATGAAGCACATGATTCAGTTGCATCTTTTGTAATTTTGTCTGGCCCAATCAGACATCAGTGGGCGGAGTCAGTGTAAATAGCCTCTGCCAATTTATACTCTGCCAGTATAAATAGACACTCCGTAAAATTAATTTATAGCTGCTCAGATCATTGATCCTGTAAGAATTTAATGAGCCAAATACATTTATATAGTGCTTTTCACAACACGCATTGTTTCAAAGCAGCTTTACAGAAATACATGATGTTAATGTTTAAGATGCCTTAGGGTTTCACACCTTACAGTCGCATTTAGCAGTTTACAGCTGGGCAATTTTTTTTTGCAATGATACAAGCAATCAAGCAGTTGAGATTTGCTATGTTGCTTTACATGAGGTTACTAAGGAACATGCGTGCAGGTAAAGTTAGACATACATTATGGGTTATATTATGTACAAAATAATATAGTGCTGGGTGATATTATATACAAAAATGAGATTTTAAGATACTCGTGTTTTTATATATATATATACACTCATATTAAGGTTTCAATTGATTGCAGACTAGGAATCTTCTGAAACACTAGAGAAGACTGGCATCTCTTTTCTTAGGAGAAACACTTTTCTCCATTATTTTCATATCAGTGTGTTTGAATCAGCTGGTGTTTTGGTGTTTGTTTTAGTGGATGTATGAAGTCAGTTCTCCACCAGTTCACACAGTTGTCAAAATTAATATAAATAAATAATTTTCAAATAAAAACGTTTCAAAATGAAAGATGATGCATAATGCCCTTTTACACATACTACAGATTAAATATTTTATTTCTTTAAAAATTATATGATCAGTAAGTTATGACAATGTGTTTTTACATTGCTTTAACTCATCAAAATAAGTTAAGCAATTTACACAGTTATACAAGATTCAACTCATTTTTAAAGTCAGTTTAATGCCATTTAAGTTGAATTTACTTAAACATCCAACTTGATTCTACTTAAACTTTTAAGGCAGAAACTATTTTTTCTTGCAGTGTGCATGTCATGTAACTGACCATTAATTGACTTGAGAATTAGAGAACCGTGGACATGCAAATGTGTTGTTAAATTATTTAAATGTAAGTCTAAAATCTCATGTATTTAAAGAAGTCAAAGAGGTTTTGACAAAACTTTGGGAATTCTTGTTCCAAAGGGATAGTTCACCCAAAAATGTAAATTCTGTCATCATTTACTCACCCTTATGTCGTTCCAAACCTGTATGAGTTTTTGAACACATATTTTGAAGAATGTTTATAACCATACAGTTGTGGGGAACCATAGAATAATAATCATAAAAAAAAAACAAAAAAAAAAACAAAACATGGAAGTCAATGGGGTCCAACAACTGTTTGATTATAAACATTCTTCAGAATTTCTTCCTTTGTGTTTTGAGAAAACTCACACAGGTTTAACTTGAGGGTGAGGAAATGATGACAGCATTTTCATTTTTGTCTGAACTTTCCAAATACTTTTGAGGCCACCGTAGATTTATTAGAGAAAAGCAAAAGTAGTTGTGTGATGGAGCTTGAAAAGTTTCTCCTATGCTATTGGTTCTTGACTAGTGTATGATTGTGTTGTGAAGTAAAATTTGGGATTAACAACATCCAGATAGACAATGTTTGGCTTGCATACACACAACGTTGGAGCTAAAGCCATAGAAGAAGTGAGTGAACCGTTGGAAAAGCTGTCCAAGCAGCATCTACCTTGAAGTTTCCAAAGGTGAACGGTTGGGAAACGTCATCCTCAGTGTAACAGAGGAATGCAGTGAATAATATTGTGGTGTTCTTTCCATCTCTGATTCCTTCCTGCAGTTTTGTGTTTTTGGACGGTGAATAAGTCGGCCTTTTTTTCAAGCGAGTTCGGCATGTGAGTCGGTCTGCGTTGACGACCAGCCTTTAAATGAGAAAGGGCAGCTGCTTCCACTGTGTGAATGAGGGGCATTTAATGCGCTTGGGCAGCTGGAGGGTCTGAATGTAGAGTTAAGAAAGAGGAACGGACCACCGCAGTCGATTGGCCCCCCAAACCCGGCCCTGTACCCCTGCCTGGCACACATAATCCTCGGGAGAGAAGGATGCGCTCACGTGTCCGTGATAAAGATCGCTGAGAAAGCAGCTTTCCTCATTTCAGCTCTTAGAGAATACGTTATTTAGATACTCACTAATGTGTCCCTAATGTGTCTCTCTTTACTTGGACGATGCACGTCTTTCAGATAGAGCTCAGATAGAGATAGAGCCCTCTCTCTTCCCATGTGCCATTCTTCTATAATGCTACGAGACGACCTAGTTTTTACCGAAGGCGATAAGGTGACAGGTTTCTCACAGGGAAGATAACTGTTGGATCCGTTAATTCGTTAAAAAGAACAACTTTTTATGTCAGAGTAACTTGAGACTAGTTTTTGTAACCTACTGTGGCTTGTATGAGTCCCATCTGATAACGTCCAATGCTGCCCAGAGAAATTAGTGGAATTATTAGCAAAGAATAAATGGCAATTAAATGAAAAGTAATGAAAGATCACAATAGTATTGCTGCAATACACTTGTTATAACAGCAAAACCTGAACAGTGAACACTCAAACAAAGAGATGTCTGGGTTACATTTTACCCCGCAAATACCTTTAAAACATAAAGCATGAACTATTTGAATTAATGACATTTTCTTGCTTTAAAGAAAATTTATTGCAATAAAGAAAATCATTGAAAATAATGAGGAGATGGCAATACTAGACTACATTCTAGGCAATTAAGATAAACATGCTTAATTGTCTTGAAAATAATGCCACAATACAAAACACTGTTATTTTTTCTTTCTGCAAAACATTATTTTTGAATGTCTTTTGTATGAAAACCTGCCATGTTGACTGAGTAAAAAAGTACACTATGTTTGTAATGAATGACGGTATTGTTCTATGAAGTATCTGTGAACTGTTTAATATGGTGAATAGTTTGCTTCACTGAGAGATTGTAAAATGTAAAACTCATGCCGTTGAACTCTAACTGTGAAAGAGTCGCTTTTATGAGGCACATTATTAGCTGTTGATCATTGTCTGCTCATCGCAGTGTTAGTCACAGAAAAACATGTTACTTGCATAATTGAAAATAATTACAGTCTGTATTGTTTCCACATCACAACCAGTGTGCTTAAAGCTTTAGCCATCTTTATCTAGAGTTTTAGATGAACAACTTCACCATCAATCAATATTAGCTATATATTTTAAAGGAGTTAAAGTCCCCCTGTAGTCAATCATTTTATCCCCTAAAACTCATCTTTGATCAGCAAAATGACATATTAAAAAAAAAAAAAAATCCTTGAAAAAAATGCCTTAAAATATCTTGAATGTAACTCGACACCCTTGGCTCATTTAGTATACGCGGTTCTATGAATATGCAAATGAGCCCCGCCTCCACTCACTCAGCTCAGAGATCCACTCGTTGACGATCACACGTTGATCTGATTGGTTACAAGGTAGTTTGTGATGTCAGAAACACCAGCGATTTCAAAGCGTGTTTTTGAGACTGTCTTTGGTTCACTGCAGTTTTAAGCAGAAAATACTCAGCAATGCTGTCGACTTATGAATTTACACATGGTTTGTCTTAAAGCATATTAAAAATCAAGCGTAGCGTTAGTTCTGGCAGGTCACGTTAGTCTAGCTCACATCAGCTGACTCTCAGCTGAGCTGATCCACATCTAACTATAAGTATACGACGCCTATCACCGTATAAATATATAAGCTCCTTCAGTATCAGCAGCCATCGCGTTTCTCAGGAGCTCATTACCCTCCTCCATCCCCAGCTCCTCCTCTCGCCCAGTCAGGATTTGGCATTCTGATTCCCCTTGAATCAGAATAAATTCTCGAATTATGTTGTACGTTAAAATCTTGAATTAAATATATTTGCAAACATTCATGTTGGTTCTGTTCTGTTTACCCCAAGGGGGGTTATTGCTGCTCTCCCTGCTCTTATCCATGCTAGGCTGCATGGATGTGCAGGGAGTTCTCGCCCAGAACGTAACCATACCGCCAATCCAAACTGTATGCTAATTGTCAATCGTATTTGACGGTAGTGGTCATGACAGAAACACCACATAGACATATAAACAACATTAAAAGCTTGATTTTCACCACAGGGGGACTTTACTAGCAAACTGAGTATAAAAGATGAATTTTATACTCAGAGTTATAAATAAACAAACTTGTACACTTTAAAGCAGAGGTCTTCAATCCTGCTCCTGGAGGGCCACTGTCCTGCAGAGTTTAGTTCTGCTTCACCTGCCTTTGAATATTCAAGCGATTCTGAAGAGCTTGATGAGCTGATTCAGGTGTGTTTGATTAGGGTTGGAACTAAACTTTGCAGGACAGTGGCCCTCCAGGAGCAGGATTGAAGACCTCTGCTTTAAAGCATGTCTCTCTTCCCATTGTGGGAATATCAGTTTACGGTTTGTCACTGTAAATCATAAGTTGATTTGTTCTGGTTACTTCCAAATATTTTTGTATATATTTACACGAAATGTAAGATTACATCTATTACTGTTTTTCTCCATATATGAACCAATTAGCAAGAATTTTACTGTCGCATTCTACAGTCTTTTACAGTTAAAATGACACATTTTTACTGTGTATATACATTTTTAAAGGAGTTAATAGGTGGTTTGCAGTCACGTGATTGTGATGAGGCGCGAAATTCAAATGGAGGGAAGGAAGTGAAGAGCGGAATGGACGAGATGGAGGAAAGTCTGTACTGTACTACTTTAGACGCTATTACAAGAGAAAGATAAAGACAAAAAATCTAAACATATGTTGGATGTGATCCTTGCGTTATGAAGAGGAGTGATTTTTCAACTGAATTGAAAGATTTGCCTGTCATCGCGGCTGTCATTCTATTTTGTCCTGTGGATTAATCCGTAATGTTAACCCTAACAACCATTCAACGCTGCGGCGATTTTCCGATTCCCGACCGCAGACGTAGGTTTGCAAGCCATTTTTTCTGGCGTTTTTCGGTCAATTTCTTGCATTTTTCCCCCTTATGAACAACAACTTTTGGTACACGATAAACACTCCTCATGGGTTCTCGGTTTGATCAATTTGAGCAACCATAAACGACGCAAAACATAGGCATTTTGAGTTTGTTATAGTGCTTCCTAAATGTAGCAAATCACTTCCTGCCCTCCATCTGCATTTCGCGCCATGGCAACGCAGTAACGTGAGGTCATATGCAAACAACCTATTTGCAGACTTCTATACTTCTATACTAGATTTTTCATTTACCATGATCAGTGAACACGCACACTTTAAAGCATGTCTCCCCCCCCCCCAGCTATGACATCAGCCACGCCCCCTTCCTCCCGTAGCCCCTCCCCTCAGAAGGTCTGCCACTCCCAGACTCAGACAGACGTCCTAAAGCCACTCCTGGGCGGAGGAGGCGGGGCTTCCCCGGGAAACGGACCCGCGGCGTTGAGGCGTCGTCGACGGGTGCTATCTAAAGATGGGCGGAGCAATGTTCGCATCGAACACGTCAGCGGCCGAGGGGCGCTTTACCTGCGTGACCTGTGGACGACCTTTCTGGACATGCAGTGGCGCTACAAGCTTTTCCTGTTTTCTGCCACCTTCGCTGGCACCTGGTTTGTCTTTGGAGTGCTGTGGTACTTAGTGGCACTAGTCCATGGAGATTTACTAGGTGAGGATGCTCCTCAACTGTGCCTTAAATCACATTTTATGTACATAAATATTACTATGATATTGTATCGTTGCTATTTCTGGGTCTTGTCCTTCCTCACCAGAGTTTGACCCTCCATCCAATCACACGCCGTGTGTGATGCAGGTCCAAACTCTGACGGGAGCGTTTCTTTTCTCCCTGGAATCGCAAACTACGATCGGTTACGGCTTTCGCTGCATCACTGAGGAATGTCCGCTTGCCATCATCCTGCTTATTGTCCAGCTTGTCATCACCATGGTGATGGAGATCTTCATCACTGGAACCTTCCTTGCTAAGGTACAACTAAAATTTGGGTAAACACAGTATTTTAGTTGTCATTTTAGTCACATTGTCATGCTTTTTAATGTAAATGCGCTAGACGGACGTCTTTAACCATTGCACTCGCGTCTCGTGTCTTTTGCAGCATCTGGTGCATGACACAGCTTCCTAAAAACCAGGAATGTGAATTTTCCACATTTATACGGATTTTTGTATTTTCTGACCTTACAAGTATGACAGATGTGAATTGCGTGAATCAGATAAAAATAAGGGGGTGTTGGGGGGTGGCTGGTTACTAAATGATGATTGAAATCGTGAAATGGACTTAATTAATACAGTTAAACTGCAAAATGTTACGTTTTCTTATACACGAGCTCGCGCCGCCATCTGCAGGACACTATTAGCATGTTGGTCTGGGTTCAAAGTGCCAAATGCGAGTAAAAATCTGAGTTGAAACTGTGTTACTGGCCAGTTGCCTGGTAACTTTTATGAATTGAAGACAATGCATGGTTGTGATAATGTGATAATGTGATATGGCTTTAGTGCAATCATCAAATCGCAATGGTTATGATGTAATTATATAAATATATTGTCTGACACGCTGCGTGTTTCAGAGTAAAGGACTGTGTTCATTTTTCATTGATTCACAGTAAATACTCTGCAAGCGCTGTGTGTTTGAGTCACTTATAATTTGCATTTGGAACTCAACATACGCCAACTATCTTCCCAAATTTGTAATGAGAATCGTTTATTAATTTGTTGTTGTCAACAAAGAGAAGTGTAAGATCTCCCTGCTGTTTCCCGCCAAAATAAAAGCACAATGGTTTAACGTTTGAAAGCAAAGAAATTAAGACAAAAAATGTTAGGATTGGAATTTTACCGTTGTTCTGTAAAATAAAATAAAATAAAAATAATAATTATTATTGTTATTATTATTATTTGTTAGTTTTTTTTCTTTTTTGTTTTTAGCTGATCACATGCCTGAAAATGTGGTGCTCGAGTTAAAAGAAGTTCAACTTTTAAAAAACGCGTCTCTAGACCCTGCACTTTTTTTCGTTCTACTACCTGCGTATCGCTTTTTAATCAGCTAAAGACAAAAAAGAAGAAAAACCTAATTAATAATAATAATAACAGTAATAATAACTTTTAACATAATCATTTTTTATTTATTTTATTTTACAGAACAACAGTAAAATTACAATTACTATCCCTTTAGGAGCCCTGGCACTAGAAAAAAAAATCAAGTTGCTAGTTTTCTTATAATAAATATAATAATAAATATAAAATAGAAAAAAAAAGAAAAAAAAATTAATAGAAATAAAAAGAAGTTTTCTTATAATAATTAATAATAATTATTATTATTATAATTATTTGTATATAAAAATATGAAATAATAATTTCAATTGAAATATTTAAATATTAAATATTTAAGAAAATATATTAATTTGATAATATTATTACTGTACTTTACTCTAAAACAAACACTGCATATGTGTATTTAATTTAATTGCAGCCTTTGCAATCTGATAATTGCACTAAGCCATTTTGTGACTAAATCAATGACTAGATCTGGAACAATATCTGATTTAAAATGTACACTTATTCTGTGATATATAGGTAGCTCGGCCGAAAAAACGTGGCGAGACGGTGAAGTTCAGTCAGCATGCTGTGGTGGCCAATCACGAGGGCCGACCTTGTCTCATGATCCGTGTCGCTAACATGCGCAAGAGCCTCCTTCTGGGCTGCCAGGTAAACACATCTCTGTCAAATTCTGCTGAAAGAATGGTGAACCTCATATACATCGTATACGTGCAGCTCATCATATCTCTGATTTTGCAGGTGACAGGTAAGCTCCTGCAGACGTCAGTGACTAAAGAGGGTGAGACGGTACGTCTGGACCAGAGGAATGTAGCCTTTCAAGTGGACACGTCCAGCGACAGTCCCTTCCTCATTCTGCCCCTCACTTTCTACCACATAATAGATGACAACAGCCCAATGCGGGCCTGGGCCGCCAAAGGTACGCAAGCCTTGAAGAACTAGAGTTATTAGAACAATAAAATGTTATGATGTTGGAATTCCAAAATGCAGTAAGAAAATCTAAGTCCAGAACCGTCCCATCCGAAAACATATTGCTTACTTTTTAATGGAAGTTGAGCTGGTATAGGTCTTGGTTCAAGCATCTGCCAACTGTGTAAGTGTAAGACAGAACAGAAGATGTACCATTTCAGCTGGTGCAACCTTAGGTGTCGACCAAAGGGTTGGTGTTGCCAATGTAACGGAGGCCAGCTAGTAAGAGATGTGCAGGTAAACCTCACTCCCCTGACCTCAAGAGGTGCCCTAGTGACAGACGCAAGAGACTGCGGTCTTTAGCGTCCTTGTTAGTGCACACGCCTCACATGCCAGAAACCTTGTCGCAGTGCGAGTAGAACCGGAGGGGTTTCACCAACATCTTTGAGATTCCTGATGCTCAAAAAGTAGAGCAGGGTTCGATTTTCAGGGTATGCATGAACTGATCAAATTTATTTTGTGAATGCAATATAAATTTCGTTCGATAAAAGCGTCTGTCAAATGCATGAATGTGTTTTAGCTTAGACTAATTTGAGCTTCTTTGTGATTGCGCGGGAGTGCAGAGGTGGCACTAGGTATGGTGGCAGATGAAAACTGTCAGTAGGATACACCTGAGAACAGGGACAGCGTGGTTCGGCTCCAGCAGAGTTTCTCTGAGGATAGAGAGCCGCACGAGAGAAACGTGAAACAGCAGTGTGGGGAGAGGTGTCAAAGACATCAGAGAAGCTCTGTTTCAGTGCTGAGGTCACGCTGCAGGCAGAAAGATCGAGGAGTTCTGGCACTTTGAGCACACGCTGGTGCCCTGTTTCCACTGACACTTCACACCTGAATCAAGTGCGCGTAGCTGGCTCAATTTATGTTTCCACTTTGCCTCTACTTGATTAATCATGAGGGTAAATGTGAACTAGATTTGTCCATTTAGTGTTTGCCTGTGCAAAACTTGCTGCCACGATTCTAGGGTGTTGCTATACCGTTGATTGGTGGTTTCTAGGGAATTGTTAGTGGTGTTCTGGGTTTTTGCTTGCTGGTAGGGCTGCACGATATTGAAGAAAAATGCGATATGCGATAACTCGTTAAATAATGCAATATTCGATATGCAATACGATAATGCTTAAAGTGTGTAAAATAAACTTAAATTATCTTTAAAATATATTAAAAATTATATAACCAACATACGTGTTTCACATTCTTCTTTAGACAAGAAAACATCCCTACAACTTCTGAAAGTGAACATCAGTGTTTTACTGTAGCATAAGAAGTGTTATTTTCACATTAGTGTAAACCACGGGGTTTAGGGGTTCAGGTTATCCTACATTAGGTTTATTTAACAACAGAAACTGAATAAGCAAATGTAAAATAAAACACTGCTTAGTTTTCACTGTGTGAATGAAATATACTAATTATGATTAAAGCTACAAAAGTTATTCAGCCAAGAGGGGCGAGTGATTTTCTCTTCATATTTTGTTCATGACCCCAGTTATTGCAAGCCGTTGTGATATCGCGATATATACATTTGCGATAATTCGATCATTTCGATATATTGTGCAGCCCTACTTGCTGGCCCAAGTCAAAATGTAATGGTGTGTTCAAGTCATGTCGGATAGATCATATTTAGATGTTGAACACAAATGAAAGGAACCACAATGTCATAATTGTGAGTGGGAAACGCTTTCTTTGAGCCCTGAGTTTATGAGTTGGAGTGAGAAATGGTCAGTGAAAAACATAGTGGACTCAATGAATGTGATGGTAACTTTATTAATTTACATTAAAGCTAGGTTGCATGTACAAAATATGATAGTATTATACAATTACGAAAGAATGTAAAACAATTCAGTTTGCAGTACCTTTAAAAATGTCATTAAAATAAATCCTATTCATCACTTTGTAGAAAAGGTACATCGCCAACTTGTTCTGACCAAAGTGATTTGAACGCGCCTGACATCATAATTACGACTTCCCAACCGAGGAATACGAATTTGCAGGAGAACACAACATGAGTCTCACATCAGTGTAAGTTTGTAGAACTTTATTTTAGGCTGTTTAATTGCCAGCCAGGTGAAAATCACAAGTCAAGATTGCTTAGACAAGTGATGGCACGCCACAAATCACTAGAGCCACTTAATTATAATATTCCTTTATGATTGTTGTTTGTCAGATCTCAGTTGTCTTTAATGTCAGACTGTATGACAGTCAAGATTAATTAAAAACGGACGAACGCAAGAAAATTCGTCTTAGTTTTACATCATCAATCCGTGACTCTTTCGGTGCCGGTTAGCTGCATTTACATGAATAGTTGCGTTGAATTTGGTGATGACTTTTCTTGAAAAGGAAAAATAACGAAGCTGATATGTGGAGCGAGTGGTGGTTTGTTGTTGTTGCACTAATTTCATCATCAGTTTCTGTCGTTTCTTGACGTTTTCGTAGGAGAAGCCTGACTGGCAGAATTTCATCTGAGCTCAAATTTGATTGCAATGGTCATTAATCGGCTGTCGGTGAACATTAAGCGATTAAAGACTTCAGATTTCGGCCTAGGCCCTAGGATCAAAATCGTGTGCACTTGACTTAACTCTAACTAAAGCCGGGTTCACACTGTACGATTTATTATATTATAGTCCTTTACGACTGATGTTTGTCAGATCCTCGCTGTAAGCCATGTCGCATTGTAAGATCTCAGTTGTCATTGATGTCAGACTGTACAGCGGTCAAGACGCGTTAAAAACGGACACACACAAGAAAACTTGTCCGGAGTTTTACATCATCAATCAATGGCACGTTCGTTCACCGTGAGCTGCGCGTTACACGCAGGATTAAATTGGTGGCTACAAAGAAAACTCTAATGTTAATTTGGGTCATGCCTTGTCTTGAAAAACAAAGACAATTTGACGGTCGTCGTACGAGAAGTCACACTGCAGGACTATGAGTCAAATCTTCTGACACTACCAGAGATAAAATTCGATCTCAACAGTCATTAATTCGGCTGTCAGTGAACATGTCAAAACAACGATCAAAGACTTCAGATTTAAGCCTAGGATCAGATGAATCTTTTAGGATTTCTAAAACTTGTTTCAGACGGCCAAATCGTTGTCAAAATCGCACAGTGTGTGCCCGGCTTAAGTTTAAGCAATAGTAATTGCACTTTGGCAATCAGAAACAACCAGCATCAGAAGTGATCAGCCAAGAAACAGTTAGTTTTTTTGATGCAACTGTAATTATGTATTGAGGCACCTTCACATCCAGTGATAATGAGACTAAATGTCTCAGGTGTTTTGGTGACCAACAGATCTCCCCGCATTATAAAACAAGATGTTTGAAGTATTTTAGCCATTAACTAAGTGAACGCTGAATTAGTCTTTGCAGGTTTGAGGGTAAAAATCAGGACCATGCAGGAAAGTAACAGCTTTTAGCAGCCTGGCCAAGCTGCCTATTCATCTGTTTTTGATGGTTTTTAATGGATTTTTGGGCTTTGTCAGCTGGTCAAACAGGAAGACTGGGTTTTTGGAGTTTGGGAATTATAGAAATCCTTTGTGGGAAACATTTTAATTGAATTATTGGAGGTTAAAAGACAGAAGCAGATTTCACGTTCTCTCTGCAGCAAACACAAAGATTTAGTGTGAGTTGTAGAAAATGTAATAATGGCTTCGGTGAGCGGGGCATGTTTACAGGAACTAGGGGTTTCTATTATTGGCAGATGAGCTGCATTTCTCATGTCTCTTCTTCCTCCCTCCATCTCATTTTCCCTCTTTTACACCCCTCCCCATTCACTTTCTCTGCAGACGTAGCTTTATCAGTCCCCCATCCCTCTTTCTTTTATACATTCTCTCTCTTTGGCTGGAATGCGTGTGTGAGAGCGTGCCAGAGCGTCTCATTAGAAGCACAAAGCAGCCCAGTTCCTGGTGCTGACACGCAGGTCGTGGATCCAGTTACGGTCCCAGTCTTTACCCCATCGAGGGCCCAAACTATCAGACCCTCCGGTCCCCGCGTTTGCACTGAATACGACTCTCATCTCGCACATCTATGGGTTTTCCTGTACGTGCATCTCCTAGTGTATTTGTTTATAGTGTCTTCCTCAATGCTTGTTTCTCATCGGGTCTGTAGTCTAGCCAGATCGCCCTAGTGTAATTGACTGTAGTCGGATTATACGGTATAGGGTTATACTTAATAGACCCCACTTACGCCTAATGCTACCTAATCCAAATGAAACTCTCGATGACTTCCCGTGTCATCTTGTCAAACTAGAAATGACTCTGTTTTTGTATGTCGACCATAACATTAATATGAAGCAGAAATAGCCACTCACAATGCTCCCATGGAAGCGCATTTGCACATGAATGGAGCTCAAAGAGGAACTGGCACTGGTTTTAAAAACGTGTGCGAAAGCGTGTCGCTGCGTTACAGTCTAAATCTGTAAATGCATGAGTGGCTGTGTGTAAACGTACGTGTGTGGATGTGTGCCCACAGTGTGTGTGAATCTATAGTAAAAAAAAGAAAACCTAAATGCAGTGTGCCCGTCTGTTGAATGTGGCATTGTGTTTGTGTAAGAGGCTGAGGAGGAGAGACACGGGCCTCTGCGTGCTGGAGCCCAAAGCCATATGAACCACTGAACATGAACATGTTTGAGTCCCTGCTGAGGTGTATGCAAAGATTGTGTGTTTACTTGTAGTAATTAGAGATGCACAAATAGAAATAATAGCTGGAAAATGGCCTTACCTCACCCAAAAATGTAAATCTTGGCATAATTTACTCACCCTTATGTCATTCCAAACCCATACGATTTTGGTTAATCTTCGAAACACAAGTTAATGTATATTTTTTAATAAAACCTTAAAGGTTTCTGTCTCTTCATTGACAGTTCAGGTAAACCAAATTTAGAAGATCCAAAAAAGTCATAAAGGTGTTGAATCGAGCTTAATGAATCTGTTTAAGTTTCGCTTTCAATGGTGAAACAGAAACCTCTCAGGTTTCGTTAACAAATATCTGAATGTGTTTCGAAGATTAACTAAAGTCTCATAGGTTTAGAACGTCATGATGGTGAGTAAATGAATATTTTATTTTTGGATGAACTATTGCTTTAATGCAATAGTCAAATTACTTTGGATGTAATTTACAAAAATACAAGGCTGGTTTTAGATTAAGCCAGAATTAGGCCTTAGTTAAATTATGACATAACAATTTTTTTTTTTTTAAATGTGCCTTAGAAAAAAAACATTAATGGTGTGAATCTTGAGAAAAAACAAACAATGGCACTGATATATTTTAAGATATTTCAGTGCAAGCTGGTTTCAGTTAAAGAAGCTCACACATGCCTTTTAGTCTGAGATTGGGATTAAGCCTCGTCTATGAAACTGGACAATAGAGTTTCAGAGTCTCAGATAGCCTTGGTTTATTTACCGAGAATCGAAACACAGTGTATCATGAGCTGCCGGTGTGCAAATGAACATAGAGCCGCTTCTCTCTCATTCATTTATTTGCAGACAAACCACCAGAATAAAAGATCAGTGTAAAACATAAATATTAGTATTGCTATTTTACCATTGTACTATATTGTACTATGCAATAAAATTACTTATTAGTGTTATTAAATACTGTTTTATACAATTTCTTATTTTGCTTAATTTTTTTTTTTAAATCAAAATAATATTAGTTATATTGAATGTGTCAAAAACATTGGGAATGTGGGAAAACTCAAGTGGAAAGTTTTTTTTCTCAGTCTTTTCACTTTATGGTTACTGAAAGAGGTTTGAGTTATATTGCAATACCATTTTTTCCAATCTCGTGCAGCCCTAGCTCAAATGAGAGCAGTGTGTGTTGAGCTGTCCTACTGAAATTGATAAAGAAATATTCCAACAAAATGTCTTTCACTCCCCCTCATGTCGTCGCAAACCTGTGTCAGGTTTGCAAAAGGAGATGTTTTGAAAAATGTTCCTCCTACTATTGTCCATGCAGTGAAAATATTGATATACTGAAATATATCTTAATAAATAAATTGCTTTTCATGTCAAATTAGTGCATTTTAGTGCATTACTCATTTACTATGTTTACTTATTTATGATACTATAATAGAAGAAAAGTAACTAATAGGATTTTCTTCCTTAATTCAGTATCATATCTGATGGGGACATGAAAGGCACTGCAAGGAATGACCCATATATAAGCGTGTCTTTTCCTCAAACGCATTAAAGACACAGTCGGAGGCCACATCAGATCTGCTAGAAAACACACTGACGGCCCCTGAGGGTCTTTCCACTGAGCTCTGCCATGATCAGAGTGTGAACCACACGTCAATGAATTAGCATTAATTAGCCAGTATGCTATGAATTTATGAGTCTTTATGTTATATAATTCTTCTGTCTATGTATACTGGCCCTAAACCGTTTTGGACGCTTACCGTGTGCTTACCGTCTGAATGTCATTGCATTAGAAAATATCACACCATTTGCCATCTGTTGTTTTAGCATTAACACTAACTTATATCTTACAAACTTATATCTCTGAAATGTTTTTTGTGATTCTTTCTGTAAAATAATGATACTTGCTCAATATTTATAATGCAATATCTGATGCAATGACATGTATAAGTGTGACCTAAGTGTTCAAATACATCTATGCATTGGATATATTTGTGTGTGAATGTGTATGCATTCCAGAAACACACTTTGCCAAATGTTTGTGATCTTGTGTTTATGGATTATGAAACCCCATGTTTTTTGCTCCCAGAATGCAGAACTGGCTCTGGGTTAAAGGAGAGACTGTTTTCACAGATGACAGTCTCTTGCTCTGAATGTGGGATGTTGATGCAGGTGTGTGTGTGTGTGTGTGTGTGTGTGTGTGTGTGTGAGAGAGAGAGAGTGTGTGTCAGTGGGTGAATGGCATGTTTACGATTTAAGGCATTTGTATTTCTGTTGGTGTGAGCCATAAGTTTCCTTGCACACCATTTTTTTAAACACATTTTTCTGAATTGTGTTAAACTATCTACTTGTGTTGCTGCTGTCTGTTTTGATGCAAAGTGTGTGCATGGTGTCGGTTTTTATTCTAAAGGGCTTTTTGCACATCTTTTGAAATTTTTGTGAAAGGCTTTCTTAATTTTAAAGGAATCATTCACCCAGAAATAAATTAATTTTGTCATCATTTTCTCACCCCCATGTTGTTCTAAACCCATTGACATTTGTCTTTTAAGAATATACATTTAATGAATATGTATGTAATGAAACCGGAATGTTAAGCTCCGAAAAAGTCTCTAAAACTAGTCAAGTCACCTTCATTTATATAGCGCTTTTAACAATATAGATTGTTTCAAAGCAGCTTTACAGTGATAATAGGAGATTACAGTAACAGAGATTGTTTGTCTTTACAGCAGCTCTAGAATAAAGTTATTGTCCAGATAAAGTTAGTTTTTGATTGATTCACTTCCATTGCAAAAATCATTATTTGAAGACTTCAGATGCAAAAGCCGTCTAAGTCCGTCTAAAGTTTTCGTTTAATATTAACATTTATATCAGGCTCCTATGTATAGGTTTCTACCCAAGTACCGGCATTTCTGAATGGGCTGAGGCTGCGATTCAGTGAGTTTGAAGTGAAAGTATTTGATGAGCGTATACTATGTGCGGAGAGCATTCACTCAATATTATTATCTCAGATTTTTGACAAAGGTGGCTTTTGCATTGGAGGTCTTCATTTATTAACTTAGGGGCCGCTTACACAACACTGTTTTAACTGAAAATAGAAAACTTTTAATGCGGCCGTTCATTTGAGAACGCAAACTTTGAATATAGGTTCCAAGCTGCAAGTTTTGAAAAATGTTATCTACCCTGGACCTTAAAACTATTCAATATGACAGAGTAAGTTTCTGATTTGAGAGTATGTTTTCATTCGCCACCCATACAGGTTTATAACAGCGTGGGATGAAGTGAACTGTATTAAGTCTGATTCTCTACGTCTCTTTCCTTCTAAGGTGGTGGGTGGACAGATCCGGAAATGGCTGACTTTGAGTTGCTCGTGATCATGAGCGCTACCGTAGAGCCAACCTCGGCCACGTGCCAGGTGCGCACCTCTTACCTGCCCGACGAGATCCTGTGGGGCTACGAGTTCCCCCCCGTCGTCTCCCTCTCCCCATCCGGAAAGTATGTAGCAGATTTTGCCTTTTTTGACAAGGTTGCCAAGACCAAGACCCCGCCTGTTTTTAAACAAACCCCGCCTCCCAGCACACAGTCTCCACATCATCAAGGCAGCGGCAGCGGAGACCATGACACGGAGAAGATGCGATTGGAGGAGAGCTACCGGGAGGAAAGGGGGCGGGAGAGGGGGCGTGTCCGAGACCAGCACAGCGTCCGCATTAGTAACGTCTAGAGAGAGAAAAACAGCTTGGATGAATGACTGAGAAAGGGATCTGATGGAGATAAACTGCTTGAGTACTCGTTTGATTCAGCGTTAGCCAACTTTTTTTTTTTTTTTTTCGATGCCACTGAGCTTACCTGTTTTACTAGGTAGCGTGCCAGCAGAGTTGGCTAGCGCTGAAGTACACTGGCATGCAAGCATGAAATAGAGAAGAGAAAGAGAGCGGCTATGTTCGGAAGAGCACACTAGCATACTACTCTTGCTGTTTCTGCAGAAAACTCTGCACAGCATGACCGTTTTCTCTATGAACAGAACACAAATGACACAAATTTGACTCCTTTTCACGTAAATTATGATTACAGGGGCAGATTATCCGTTTATAAAAAATTTTGCGCGGTTCCTTGCACGTTACTATGTAATGACCTAAAAACATATTCACCGTAGTACTTGATTTGTACATCACTTAATCAGCTTCATATGTGTGGCTTTTCTGATGATTCATGACCTCATGTTTGCTTTTTCTCGCACTATTGGTGAGGTTTAGGGTTGGTGGTTGTAGGCTTACGTTATTTTCAAATGCAATAGTGCATTAATCTTTTACCGCAATCACCGGATGTTTCATTTGGTCATGCGCCACATCATGCGCCCCAGACACGTTTTTCTATCCTGGTGGGTGCGTCTCAATCAGCTCCCTAGTTCAGTAGTCAGGGCACTGATCAGGGAGTCCCCTATACCCTTAATTAGGGCACTGTTTGAGGGAGCGGCCATTTGTAGTGGTGTCTGAAACTATAGTGGACGTTATCGAGTGCACTCATGCAATCCCATAAATCACCGAAATAGCAAGTTCCCAACTGATGTACGCTCAACGGCTAGAGAATAGCCGTTTGCGTTTTTCACGTACAGACGACAACGTTGTCAAAGCGTTCCCCGTTCACATGGATCTGAGAAAACGATTAATAAAGTCGCTGTATTCTGCTGCCAGGCCAGTAGATGGCGATGCCACTTTGTAAAGAAACACTACACTTCTATAGATGTCACATGTGCATGATGTCACCGTTTTCACAAATTCACATTTTTGTGGTTTACACAGAGATGATAATGGCATCGTTTTCAAAAACATGCAGTTTGAATCACGTTTTCAATAGTTTGCGTTTTCAGGCCCCCAAAACGCTATTGTCGTGTAAATGGACCACTTGCACTGAGCTTTGTGACGCACTTCTGTTTGGAAATAGTACGTCTCACTTATTTCCAGTTATGTTTACTTTCAATGTACTGTGGTCAATCAGTTGAACAAACGCCACCTAAAATGAGATTTAAAAATCAGAATCCGCAATAAGATTTAAAACTTTGGCAATTTTTATTGACAGGAGAAGGGATATTCTGATGTTCACTGTGTGCAGAATTTTCCAAACTCATCGGAAACATGAAGTTTTAATTCAACCCAAGCCGATCTGAGAAAGTGTGTTAAAAATACGCCATTATTTCACCACAGGGTGTCACTGTTCGTCTAAACTAGTGACCGCGACGCTGAAGTGTGTGCGAACAGAGGAATAACATCAGTACGAACCACCAACATTTATTTATTTGGATTAAATATTTAATTCTAAGAAATTCTAAGAAAATGTCATTCTGTGTCATTTTTCAATGTCAATATTTTCACTATTTACATGTTTATGCTCAAAATGCTGTAATATTCAAAGTAGTTGACTGTCATTCTCCTCTACGCTGTGTAGAGCCTAGAGCCTAGCCTATTAAACACCGATACAGGCACCTCGCGAGTATTCATTCATTCAACTATTTTAAGAGACTGGAATAAACACCAGCGCACACAAGCAATCCTTTTAATAGTCAATTTCATTTAAAAATGTAAACCCAACAGGTATGAAATGTCAGAAAGAGAAAAACACTGTTAATGAGAAGATGAGCATATAGGACTGCTGCAGCTTAGTGGATAAATACATTTAGCCTATTTATTATCCAGAATGCACAGTTGGAAAGAAAATATATTTATAGGAACATTTCAGCAGGCTCAAGATAATTAACACAGAGATCATTATTCATTGTTTTGATCAATTGGCAGCCATAAAACAGTGATAATCTGTATTCTGATGCATGGAGGTGCGCTGAACGCTCTAACCGGAAACTCCCGATACGCACTAACTAGAGCACGGAAGTAGTTGTGCAAGTAGTCCATTAATGGCCAAAACGCATAAAAAGTTTTCCGTTTTTAGTTCAAAACTGTTGTGTAAACACCCCCTAAGATGCACCCAGAACTGAACCAGAGCTCAATATGTATCCCACAATGCAGTACACTTGCTATAATAGGTGTGTTTGACCTCGAGTTGAACATGCCTTATGATTTCAGAACTGTCGCGCCAGCATGATTTTTATCATTTTCCCAAAAGCTGCATGTAGTGTGAAGCTAGACTCTATGCACCTGTTGAGGAACCTGACTTTTCAGACTTTTTTTTTTTTAGGACTGCCAGAAGTTACAGGCCTATAAAAATGCAATGAAAAAGGCAAAACAAAGCATGTTAATTGTTTTCAGCTAATAACTCGCTGAATTAAACGCATAATGTGGATGAGCTCGTTTGACAACACTACTATTTGAAATGCTTATCACTGCATAATGCACATCAATTTACATGCAACTTTTAAAATAGTGCATACAGTAGGCACAGTCTCCTAGTGATCCTTTCCGAACATAGTCGCAGACATAAAATACTGTAAACTACTAAACTGTTAGACCATGTGGGATCAAATGATGATTCAACATAGATCTGCTGCTTTATACATGACAAAACGTACAGTGTGATGGAGCCGCTCAGTGCGATGGACTAGTTCACCACCTTGTGGCCAAGAGTAGCGATGCCACAGATCTGAGACACTTTGAGAAGAACAACTATTCTGTAAACTCTGATGGACATTACCTGATTTTATAAACACGTGGATATTGATCTATTTTTGCAGATGGATTACGATGGACTGGAGGGTTGCATGACATAGACTGAAAAAAATCATAATATTTAAACCACTGTACTGTAGTTAATGATAGAGCGAAGGTACGACATTTAGAGTGAATAACTTGTGCGTGTCTTATTGAGAGACTGGAATCCATCTATGTGATTTTTATCTTGTGTCTAACAGTGCCAGTATATAGAGCTATTTTGGGTAAAGATCTAGTTTTTTTTTCTCCCTATAGTTGATCTTTTGTCACTGGAATAAACGCAATGATGTTTTTGTTAACAATACTAAAAGCACTTTAACTCGAGGAGGAGGGTTTATTTTTTATATTTTCTTTGGGTCCAACTTAACTGTACATGGTCTGTTTTATATGTGAAGAGAATGAAGAAGAGTGAAAGAATATATTTTGAATTATAGTAATGGATATAGTCAAAGTGCCTATGAATTATGAATAATAATAATAATAATAATAATTAGTTAGTTTTTTTGTTATTGTTAGTGATTTGAACAAACCCCTGACCTTATTGAACTTTCACACATAATCTGTCCTGCACTTATTATGTTACAGACTCTTCAAATCATGCAGATTTTTGAGGTGAAGTCTAAATAGCTTTATGAAATTAGTTGTATAAGCGATGGGCGACTTAACTTTTTTGGTGATATAAACCACTTAGCAATGCCCTGTTAACCACTTAAAACACATTATTATTATTATTATTATTATTATTATTATTATTGTTATATCAGATGGCTTACGTTGTTGATAAAGAATGACTTTGGTTGATCTGAAGCACATTTTGCCTGTCTTTAACTGTGGCTGTAAGGAAACATCTGTTTCATGAATTTCCGTTTGTGTTTAGTCACTTTCAGAACTGGACTTTCATCACTTTAACTGCTAATGATCTCAAATGACTGTTTTTAATAAATGAGAAGTTTTGAAGCAGGTGCGCTGTGATTTTATCTGTGCTCAATGGACGGTGTTAAATCAGTTTCGCAACACCTGTGCTCTTGTGAGGTGAGTATTAAAAACACCCGCTGTGTATTCCCTAAAATTCCCAGCATCATGAAAATGAAAGATTAATGCAGATGCGTCTGCGGGGGAAGTCACTTTACAATGCTGCTTTTTACTTGCGTAACTGTGAACAATCACATGTACACACAGAATCCAAACACTTAAGATTGTGACTCAATATTTGTTGATGTTTTTGCTGTCCTGTCAGTGCTTATTTAATTATGTGTGCTGTTTAAGGAATGCAAAACCAGTTTAAAGACTTATTGGCACTTATGCTGCTTAAATGATTTTGTATTATAATATCTTAGTCAATGTAATAGATAGATGGATGGATGGACAGGCAGACAGACGGGTAGATGGATGATGAACGGAAAGACAGATAGAGAGATGGATGGCTGGATGGATAATAGATAGATAGATAGATAGATAGATAGATAGATAGATAGATAGATTGTCAGACAGACGGATGGATGGATGGATGGATGGATGGATAATAGATAGATAGATAGATAGATAGATAGATTGTCAGACAGATGGATGGATGGATGGATGGATAATAGATAGATAGATAGATAGATAGATTGTCAGACAGACGGATGGATGGATGAATGGATGGATGGATGGATGGATGGATAGATAGATAGATTGTCAGACAGACGGATGGATGGATGGATGATAATAGATAGATAGATAGATAGATAGATAGATAGATAGATAGATAGATAGATAGATAGGTAGATAGATAGATTGTGATGTCATCGTATTAATCAGAGAGTTTCCAAAAGACGTCACGTTTGTATCATGGGACTCACTCATATGCAAACGAACAGGAAGAGTTCATAATTCAGTTGTGAGTGGAAACACACACATCTGTCTCTCGTCCTGTTCAAGACATTTACCACAGCAGAGCTTGCAGGTAAGAGATTATAACTCTCTCGTCATGTGATCAATTTATTACATTCATACATTAGACATGTAATAACTGATATGTGAGTGCATGCATAATCTATTTCATTTTAGTTCATAACTGCATTCTGTGCACAGCTGTTTCTGAACAATGTCTGATTTAACACAAGTAACGTACTTTTGACAACATGCCAGTTTTTTGTACATTATATAAAGTGTTATAAAGTGTCTGCCTAATTTTGTGTAATACATAAACAGTTGCATGACTTTCACATACAGAATCTATAATATCTGCTAGTGGAATACATTTAGTTGGCGAGACTTAAACTATGAAACTGTGTGTGTGTGTGTGTGTGTTGGTGGAGGTGACCTTTTCTGCTGTCTGTGACTCATTGTGAAAAAAAAAAAAAAAACAGTGAAAAATGCACTGAAAATTCAGTGAGATTCAGATTTTCCACCAGAATTGGCAGAAAATTACACTGATACGCTCTGATAACTGCATAACTTACCACCCCCCCACACACACACACACACTCACACACCCACTAACACACTCACACACTACAATAATCGCTCATTTTCAATTGTGTATATTTTCTATTTTGTTGAGCTTTACAGAAGTAGTCTGAGGCGGATATATAGTGGATATGAGAAATTGAAATAGAATTATATATATATATATATATATATACATTTTTGGTTTGATGCTCTGTATGTAAAGCTTGTTTTGAAGAAAACTGCTCTGCTGACATTAACTTCTCGTTTTCTTTCCTGTTTCCGCCCTGCAGGTGCTCAACAGGAAGTCTGGTGTCTTATTTTTCAGTCTTCAAAGTCGAGCTGACAGATATGAAACTCTTTCTGCTCTGTATTTTTGGCTTCAGTTTAGGTACGAATCTACTTTATGATGGATTTCCCTGCTCAAAATATAATCTGAAGATTCCCTCACAGTTTCTTGTTCAGATTAAGACATATTTCTCACTAAACACCCCTTGTGTTGTTTCCAAACTCATAGGACATTTCTTTCGTCACGGTGGACCATTTCCAGACTTTCTTTAGCATGTTGTATCACTCAAAAGTTTGGGGTCATTAAGTTTTAAAAGTCCCCAATAATTTATCCCTTAAAACTCATCTTTGACAAAATGGCAAATAAATTAAATGACAGTAAAAATATTCATAATGTTACAAAAGATTAATATTTTAATGTTCTTTAAGCTTTCCATTCACCAAAGAAAAAAAACTTTTTTTTTTGTAAAAATGTAACAATTTTTTTTTTCTTGAGCACCAAATCATCATATTAAGTAATGCTGAAAATTCAGCTTTGATCGCAGGAATAGATTACAGTTTGCTATATATTCTTTGATCAAGTAAATGCACATACGTGACATCCTTCAAAAGTTTGAAATGTCAAGTTCTGCACCTTTGAACTGCTTTCTGATTGGCTGATGCAATGTACCAGTTAAAGAGCATTACCGCAGCAAAGCCACAAACCAGGAGTTTTGACTTCAGCAGAACAGTTTCACAAACAAGTTCAAATGTTGTTAATCATAAAAAGTGCTCAGTTTCTTGTTTCACTATGATTGTAGGACGATACTAAACTTCAGAATACTGAACGGATGTGTAATAGATGATTCAGACTTAAATTGTGTTTCATTCCTTCAGATTTTGCAGCTAAATGCCAAGAGAATCTTTATGGATTGAAAGGAAAATCGATCAGTCTGAGCATCAGTTCTAGAAACCAGTCTCAAGTCATATGGCGACGATTCAACAGGAATCAGTTGCTTGCAAACAAAGATGGAGTTCCACCTGGTTTGGGGGAAAAAATAAGTTTAAACTTCTCAGATTGGTCTTTGACCGTACACAACGTTCAGGAAAATGACAGTGGACTATACGAGGCTCTTCCAAAGTGGGAGGATAAAACTCTGGCTGCATTCAATCTTATAGTGGAGAGTAAGACCTCATTTACATACATGATGTAGTACTCAACATTTGAAGTGGATCAAAAAAGTTCCTCAAAGTTGTCCTAAGACAAGAACGGGTATTGTTCAAAATTCATGTATAACTTTGATGAAAGGTTTTGATCCTCTTCAAATGTTGACTCCTGTATCTATACTTCAGTACCTCAGCTCAGATGTTGCCTCTAACTCATCTACGGTCTTTTTGCAGACGCTCTCTCAGTGCCTGGAATCATAGTGAGTCCCCATGATGTAAATTCGTCTGCTGGAGTGTGTCGGGCCACGGTGAACTGCTCCATCGATGGCAGCTGGGCCTCGTATGACTGCGACCAGAGTGTGTGTGAGGAGACACAGCCGTCTCTATCCGACATCAACATCACTGTCGCTGTTCTGGACCGCAGTGGCTTCAGGTGCCAAGTCAACAACCACGTCAGCAAGAATCATTCTCACTCTCCCAACATTAATTGTAAGTTTATTTAATACTCATCTTGGTTCATGTTTCACACTTCACACATTTGTAAACCCTGTTCTTATTTGCATATTTCTGTACAGCATGCAACGAGTGTGTGTGTTTTAATAGCTGTCACATCTGTGGAAACATGCTCATGTAAATCCCCTCTGGTTTCTAATGAAGGACCGCGGAGGAGTGTTTATAACACTGTCTGAAGTTAATAACCGTTTCCTTCAGATGCTGAAAAATAAACTAAGTTTCCATGGCTTTACAAAGTGCATGCATATTTAATAAGGTAAACATGGAGGCGGTTGATAGGCTAAATGTCGGGATTATGTTTGGCACGACAAACTGCTTGTTTAGCCTATATCGTCACAAATATGTGTATTAAAGTGCCAAATGTGGACAGGCATTAAAGTATTGCAAATGTTTATGAATTCATTCATTTCTGTAAAGCTTCTTTGAAACTATTTTACAAATTGTCAGTGTAAACTAATTTTCTAAAGTATAAAGGGGAATACATTACTCTCTTGAGTAGGTACTAATTTGAAGTGATTGCTTCACGATATGTTCTATATAGTGTGAATGTAATCTGGACGTTGTCACTGGGATAGTGAAGTATCCATTGTATGCACACTTACTGGAAGTAGTAGGTCATAATGAGTTTGATGAGGACTGTGAATTCAGATATACTACTTTTGTCACATACTGTTTTCCGCCTACTATATATAGTAGGGAAGTATGTGATTTCAGATACAGCCCCTATTTCAGGATTATAAAATAAAATAAGATAAAATATGTAAGGGTTAATGTACATCCAGCCAGTTGTGATCTGAGAATAAACCCTGACAGGGTGATCAGGATCAGGTCTAGCATCATCCTGAAGGGGTTTATTCTGAGATAAAACACACACACACACACACACACGCACGCACGCACGCACGCACGCACGCACGCACACACATACACACAAACACACACACACACACACACACACACACACACACACACACACACACACACACACACACACACACACCTGAAGGGGTTTATTCTGAGATAACACAGACACACACACACACACGCACACACACACACACACACACACACACACACACACACACACACACACACACCTGAAGGGGTTTATTCTGAGATAACAACCGGCTGGATGTACATTATTCCACTTATTACACGGCTACTTGTCACATAATTAAATAACTAGACACGAAATATTGATCTGAGTTGAACATTTTTTTTAGGTCTTTAAACGTAAAGCTTCCATGGAGAGAGCAGCTGCAGCGCGGCAAGTTCAAACTAGACGCACATTTAAGAGATACAGTATACAGTCATACCACTTATTACACAGCATTTCAACACATTAATAATTATGGGGATAAGAGATATTGATTTGAGATGAAACTGTTTTAAAATCGTAACTGTTATCTTGTGATCCAGTGTTCAAAACAATCGTCGCAAAATGGCAGCAGCTGTGTTTGTATGAAACAAGAGAGAGTGAGTCCATGATACTGGATGGCATAATTAAATAACTGTACACAAAATATCGATATGACCTAGTTTTAATATTTAATTAGCTCACCAAATGCAAAACTTCCACGATGAAAAACCTTTTCAAGTGAGAATCAACTCAAAATGAAGAATTTTTAAATGCACCACATGTCTTATTTATTGAGTTCCTTCTCAGATAGACACCACGTCTAGACTGGGTAAACCCAACCTGATCTACAGGCGATTTGATTTAGCTGGAAACCTGTACATTTATCTCTGCTGCTTCCTTTACATATTTGCGGGAACCAATCAAAAACTGGCTTATCCACCTGGTTTAATCCAATTCCAGAGCTGTTAGGGCTCTATCCAATTCCTTTTAACCTCTCATGATGCTCAATGGCTTCTTTAGTTTAGCAAACCAATCGCTCGAATGGGTGTAAATACCACAAACTTTCATGTTTGATTTTGCATAACCTGCAAAAATCTCTCGCTTCCATTGCTGCTTCTGCAAACCGCTGATCAGCACGTTTGGTTACACATTTCCTGCCTGGAGTTCTCATGTAGCTCTGCAAAGTACGTCACCCGGATCGTTGGTCTGATTGGTTGACTATACAATTGCGTACAGAGTCATTTGAACTATGCTGCCCTACTAAGGCAAAAGACCTTAACTCACCAGAGTGTGAAACTGAGAAAAATGACTTTAAAGTTATCTTAATGTCCTGGCAATTGAGTTATAGGTATAATATTGTAATTTTCACATGTTGTAGTGTATACCTTTATTAACCCATCTACAAAAAAATGTTGAACTCAAATTTGACCTTTGACCCTTTTTCGGAAGTTACTGTATTCTGCCTTAGCATTGCCCACAAAATGACAATCGGTCATACCAAGGCAAAAGACCTTAACTTCTATTTTATAGCCAATGTTATGCTTAAAATGTAATCAATATTAAAATTGGACTCACTATGATAAAAATGGCTTTACATGTATCAACAAGAAGTTAAAGTAGTGAGAATAGAGAATAGTTGGAAAAGTATGAATGGTTTTAATTAACATGAATTTCATAAAATAAAGTTGATTAACATCACTAAAGTATAAAAGATGTGGAACATTTAAAGTTTTTTTTTGAAAAACTGACTCTAAAACTGAAGTGTGTGTGTGTGTGTGTGTGTGTGTGTGTGAGAGAGAGAGACTCGGTGTGTGTGAGAGAGAGAGAGAGGTGCGGGCGCGATCGAACAGTGGGATGCGCGCACACACACACACTTCAGTTTTAGAGCCGGTAGCAAGTTTTAAAAACTCGTGGTGGATGTAATGGATTTGCCTTCTCGTCGGTTGTTTGACATGGATTTTAACCAAGGTTCAACAAAAGGTAGGCTCTAAATTATTCCTGTTGCTGGTGTATAATGGGTGTGTCGTTGCGGCTCCAACCAACCAACTCGCGTAGTTTTCAGTCAGTGGACTGTCATTGGCAGGCGAGAGCTAGCTATGAAGCATATTTTATTTCAGTTGTACATGTAGCAGTAGCTTTGTATTACGGGCTGTAAAATAAAGATATCATACAAGCCTGCTCTATTCAGCGCTTAATTGTTACTGGATAAATAGTTGATTATGGCTCGAAAAGTGTTTGTGTCTAGTTTGTGAAGTAGTATCGCTAGCTTAAGGCTACCGCTAGCTATTATTGGATGTTAAAGATTCAAAGCCATCTCCACCATCATTTTCCCCCGAGAGTATGCCATTCTTCAAACCTAACAAAAGCAATCACTGTGAAAAATGTACGTGTGTGTCTGAGGTGATTTAATTGCTACATCATAACCCCGTAACTCCAGCGCGGCAATACTTTGATGGTCGGTTAGAAGGCAGAGTGCCGTAACTTCACGGCAGCGCACCCGTAACTTCATACGAGTGTTCAGGAGCAGCGAGAAACGAAGGCATAAAGCCGTAACTGACGTTACGGGCTTCTACCATAGTTTCCCCTTGGCTTTTTGAAGTTACGGCAAAAACATAATCATATTCCACCCAAAAAACAATCGAATTGAAACTTGATGTTTGTCTACATGATAAAACTTATCTTTATTGTCCTAAAAATTACAATAACTCATTTTCGCCAAAAATTGAAGTTACGACCTTTTGCCTTAGTGCGGCAGCATGCCCGTTGATCTTGTGCAGTAGAAAATACATAGCAGACTCCCCAGACCAATGTTCAATCTTAAAAGATTGAGCTTGGTCTGGTGATAACCAGACTACACCATGTCTGGAACTGAAGTGACTTTTGCACCACTTCTGGCCACAGTACCTATCTATACCCATGCGGTCTAGGCATGTGCCACACAGGATTCAAACCCACGACCTGAATGGTTCGGGGCTCATGGCATGTGGTTTAGCAGCTTGACTAGGCTAGATTAGGTTATCTTATTAGGTTATCTCAGATATCTTAATGCTAATGTAGCTTATGGTTAACCTGATAGCCGAAGAGCCACAATGAATAAAATGTAGCATTTAACATCATGAGAGTTATACATCATATACAATAACATCAAGGCAATGTCCTTGTAATGTTCTATTATAGTGCCACCAAGTGGTGCAGTTCCACCTTTTTTTTTATGTGTTCTCAGAGTGAGCCCATACATGTGTGTGTGTGTCAAATTTGGTGAATATATCTAATTTTGTTTTAGAGTTATATACATTTATATGTATGAGAGCATAAAAAGCGAATTTGATTGGATTTTTTTGCCACTTACTATAACAATTTTGACATTTGGCCATTAGTGTTTAGCCAACAACCTATGTTTTCAAACTTCCTACGGTGGTTTCGTCTCCATCGGTCTAATGGTTTCGAAGATACTGGCAAATGTTTTTTAATTGCTAATTTACAACATTGCGTTAACCATAAGGCAAAATCTAGCATGTTTGGTAACGTTGGACTCGGCAAGGATTCAGAAATGTAAGGAGATGACTCTCGTGAAAATAAGGCAACCAAATCCAAAGTTATAAGCATGTAAATATTTTTTCTGGTCCAAAACTTCTCAGATTCTTTCAGAGCATCGTGCCGATGACCCATACCAAGTTTTGAAACTATACGTTCATGCGTTCATAAAATACAGCATTTTAGCACAAAATTCAAATTGGCCGATGCCCAAAGTGGCCGATATGGGAAAATTGGATATCATTTGACTCGGCATTACGCCCCAAGTCTAACAAGACTTATATGATTTTTGGACAAACTGTTCAAAATTTATATCAAAAATAGCCATTTTTCGCATCTACGGACCAGTAGGTGGCGCTGTGCAGTGTTGTTGTACATTAAAACGGTATGCAATAACATAGTGTAAATTATTTTATTTATATATTATTTATATTTATTAAAATAATTGAATAGATGCTGCGTTATTGTGACAATAAAGCCCTCCCTACACCTACCATTAATGATAAACACTTTATTATTAAACACATGTTAAACACTTTATTTCCAATTTTCGAATATTTTCTTGAAATAAATACTTTTCTAATCTGATATGTGATGGGAGTAAACAATCCAGCTGTAATCTTATTTTGTTATTTACACTGACTCCGCCCACTGACATCTGATTGGGCCACACGTCAGTGGGCGGAGTCAGTGTAAATAACCTCTGCCAACAAGCCGGGCTTTTCACACTTAGCGTAAATAGACACTCCATCCTTGTATAAATAGCTGTTTTGTTGTTTTAATTTTTCTAGGCCATGAAAAACTGCAAAGTGATTCGCCTTCTCCACCAGACCTCATCTCTTGGATCGCCGTCATCGCCGGCGTCGCTGTTGCGTTGGGATTGTTTATGGGTTTGATTGTAGTAGTTGTCAAGAAAAGAAAGACTTCAAAAGTTCATCCGCAGGTATCAGTCAAATTCTCTCTCGGAACGCAATTATTTGTCGTGACTGTCATTCTTAACTCTGTTCTTTCTCTGTATCAGTCCAGTCACGCTGTGACAGGCCGTGGCATGAATACAGTGATTGAACAGCATCATGAAACCATCTACAGCACAGTGGAAAAGCCAGGCGCATCCCAGAATCCTCCAGCAAACAACACTGAAGCAACCATCTATGACACTCCATCACGACATGTATGTTATGTTTTGATGAATCATAACTGTATAGTGAGATTTGACCTTTATTTTGTGCCTGATATTACCAGGTTAGATGCAGTGAAACTCTGTTTGACCTGTTTATTTGTTGGCTTGTGTCTTTCTCAGCCCAGGGTCTGTCAAGTAAACAGTGTGACGCTAATGATAGAGGATCCGGAGCAACAGCGATCCGGACACGACAGAACTGTTAAAGTAAGAGCTACAGTACACAAGGCAGAAGAACCCGATTCAGAACAAATAAACACTGTTTACTGCAAACTAGGAGAGATATGACACAGAGACTGCACACGTCAGAGACGGAGAACCACAGAAACCACTGAAAAAGGAAAAAACTGTACATTTTGTGTGTTTTTAATACTGAATAGATAAGTAGGAATTATATGGTCATATGATGGATGCTTATTGCATACTGTGCAATATACACTGTATGCTGCCTGTATTTTTATTTAAAAAGTTTGTGAAATATTATGCACTACACTCTTAAAAATAAAGGTTCCAAACGGCGGGTTTTGTAGCGATGCAATTCAAAGTTTCCGGTTACGTGACGGAGACCTGGAGGGCAAAACATCCAGAATATGAACGCAATGTGTTAAAGGGTTACGTATTTTCTTTAAAATGTTTTTCTTTGGAAATATGCTCAATTAGAAACTGTGCGTTGTGTTTATATTCTGGATTTATCTGCGTACCTATGCATCATCAATAAGGTGTATATTGAATTTGGTCTCATAATATCATTATCTTAGTGATATTAAAAGTAATATTGTAATATAATAATATTTATAAGTAATATTTTATATAATAAATCCTTGTTTTGCCCTCCAGATGGGTATTTATATAAGGGTGTGATGTCAATTGAAGAACCATTTTTGGTTTCTCAAAGAAGCTTTCAGTGATCAGTTCTTAAATGAACATTTTTTTCTTGTGTGTGAGGAATATTATAAAAATCTAAAGAACCTTTTCCAATTTAAATGAAACCAATCATGGGCCAATAAAGGATCGTTATTTTTAAGAGTGTGTTCAGTGATTAATTATAGCCTACATTTAAAACAGTCCTATATCGTTATCCAGTGACCTCATTTTGTAGCATGTTTAATACAGCAAATTTTTTTTTTTTTTGCATTGTTTATTCTATTTTGTGTAAAAATGTCTTAATATTTGAAAATATTATCAAATGATGAGTCAAGGAACAAATGTTAATATCTCGTTCATTCATCACACTGGAAATGAAAAGTTAAAGCTGCAGTCGGCAAGTCTGGCAGATTGAGTGGACTTAGCCAAAATTTTGAATGTTTACAACTCTCATGCCCCTCCCCCACTACCAACGAGCACCCGCCCATCGTCAGTGCGTGTGTACCTGATTTTCTGTGAACGTGTCCGTCTCTTCAGCATCGATCAACACCATGGACTCGGAGGTAGGCTGCCCTGGCTAATCTATCCATAGATAGCAATAACCGAGGAATTGGAAGCTTGTTAGTAGATTTTATCTCCGCCATCACGCTTCGTACAATCTTCAGGCGAACTTTAGGCATGTCGTGTGCATGTGATATTGTAATGTGCGCGCCTGCGCGAGGGAGGGGGGGGGGGGGGGGGGGGGATCTGTGGCGTGTGCACGAACTGTGATTGACAGTCAGATCTCACACCCCCCTGCGCTGATTGGACCCGATGAGACGGGAGCGGTGGATTTTTGCAAAACAAATAACAGGCTCCAGGTGGAGTTAGAAGCTCGGGTTTTTTTCTAAAACCACCTTATTTATGTTGTTCTGTCGGATTATAGTGTCAATTTCACTGAATTTGATCAAAAAAATGTTGCCGACGGCAGCTTTAAGCTGGTCTATTTCGTTCGCACATGTGGGCGGCGCTGAAACGCCCCTTTCATCTGATTGGTCAAACCGCTTCGTCTTCAGTACAGCCAGAATAAGAGTCCATACTGCACAATCAAATCCCACTTTAATAAGCTTTTGTACCACTCGCTGAAATTTAATGCAGAATTATGTTGCTGGGAACACAATTAGTGGTGCAGGGATGTACTCAACAGTGTAGCCTACATCAACCTGCCAGGATAGCTTCGCTTCTAATGTACAGCTGAGAGATCGCAAGCCATAGGCTACAATATGCTGACATGCTGTGGTGTTTTATGTATAGCCTATTTATAATGCAATGAAAATATTTGATATAATATGGATAAAAGTAAAATGGTTTACTGTATTATTGTATAGGCAACAAGGATTGGGCGTAAAAACAATGATAAACATGACCGTGATAACATGTACATAAAATTTCCCACTCGCCTTTTAATGAGATCAGTAGATGTGTGTGTGTGTGTGTGTGTGACACCAGAAGCTGCTGTGTGCTCTTCCTAATTGAATGCAAGTATTATTTCTACAAACTGAGCTCATAACTCATAGGACTGACAATTAATAACAAGTGTATTAAAAAAAAAAAAACATACGTAATGTCACTCTCATATGGTGTTTTTTAAAATGTATTTGCATTTGTTATAATTTATATCTAATTGAATTTCTTAATTTCGCTCATGGAGATAGCACGGACAATGTGCCGTGTTTTAGTGGAAGATTGCTGCCATCTACTGGAAAGCAAACACATTTGAAATTAAAATAACATGACATTTCAAGGACAGCCACTAGATGGCTACAGAGTATCACTCACTGGCTCGTTTGCGTTTCCACATACTGTAGGTATTCGTCTGTTTTTTACAAGTTTTCATTTAGATTTGTGTTTAGACATTATAAAATCATTATTATAACAATAAAAAATAATCTTTGGTCAAAGTATCTGAAGTATCATTGTTTTTTACAATGCAGTCAAACCTGAACATGGTGTTATATGTGTGTAAGCCTATATGTGTGTGTTTTTGTATTCGTTCTGCTGAACATGGTGTTATATGTGTGTAAGCCTATATGTGTGTGTTTTTGTATTCGTTCTGCATTGTGGATGTTTTATGTGGACTTTAAATGGCTGCCGCGTGTGCGTGTCCGATATGTCTGTGAGACCGTGTCCCATTTGTCATTTTAGGCCTCAGAAGGGTGCTCACGAGCGCCCCCTTTGCGGTCAATATGCGCCCTCGATGCGCACTTTTGCCGAGCTCGCACTGATGCGGACTCCGCAGCAGACTTCTTCCCGACAGTCAAAGCGGCATTACGTCACGAAAGTGCGGACTCATAGGAAGACCACGAGTGCTTAAGGTGCCATTTGGGACAGGGCCGAAATATCAAAGCCATAAACCGATTTGTAAACCACAAACGAAAATTGAGAAATCGAGCCAAAATCGCATTTTCCGTTTATTAAACTAAACAAAAAAACAAAACAAAAAAAAAAACAAATAAACGATCCGTCTTTTCATTTCTCGTTATTCCATTCCTAATAGGAAATGAAATGATCAGATGATACCTTGTGCTAATCTTTGGCAAATGCAGTTGGTCATCCAAGTATTTAATGCAAACAAAATAGCATACAGTGCACAGTGTATATAGGCTACTGCAAAAATATTGGTAGTATATTGAAGAGAATCATGGATTCTGCTGTGTTACACATTCTCTCAAACGCACTGCTTGATGTTTAATATTTCTTTGTTGCTCCGGTTTGAATGAGTCTCATTTGCTCAGTACAAAGGTCTTATTTTTGTAAAATAAAGGTTTTACTTTTGTTTGTTTATTTGTTATTTATTGGCTGCACTCGTTTCATTTAAGGAAGATATAAAATATATAAAAACTTACACAATCAGTTAAAAAAAAAAAAAAAAAAAAGCTGTAGAATCCAGATTGTGATGTATTTAGCTGAATGAGGGCATATGATTAATGATTTCCGCATGTAAACGATGTGGTTTTCACAGGCAACACACACAGGAAGTTCACATTTATTTTTGGAGAATGAAATAAGATACTTTTTTTTTTTTCTTAAAAAAATGCCATAGAGAAAATTCAAAGATAAATAAATATTCAAATTATATCATTTTTAAATATAAAAGTGAGTAAAAGTTGAGTTGGAATAATAAAAAAAAGTACTTTAGTTTGCCTTACAGATTCTATTTTGTCATTTATCATTTATTGTCATTTATCTTTATTTTACTAAGTGAATGATGGTGTTCTTAAATTTGGTTTTAAAACACAATTCAGAGCAAATAATGTTTGGTTTTACATTCATTGAGTGTTCTGATTATCATAATCTATAGACAGATAATAAATGTGTCTTATAAACAGTTACAGCAGCCATAAAAAAACTAATGTTAAAAAGTCAAGGACTAAAGCAAACACTTGATCATCGTAACGGTGACTTTAAAGCACTCACTAAAACAGACTTCTTCCCGACAGTCAAAGCAGTGTTACGTCACGACAGCGTTACGTCACAAGAGTGTTTAACTGGATTGTAAAAGGGCACATGTGTGGTTCATATAAACCTCAGAGTCTTTCTCAGAAAGATAGAGGTGTATCCCTGGTGTAAAATAGTCCCTACATCATGGTTAGTTTCACTTCACAAGTGATATAGTACTTTATTTAGTTCTTACAACTTGCGTGGAACCACTTGACGTGCGTCTTGAATAAATTTAATATCCTGTTTTTGAGTGCAACTCATAATAAAAAAAAGGCTTTAATGTCATACACAGGCACACACACACACACACACACACACACACACACACACACACACACACACACTCTGAATATATTGTTTTGAACTAGTCTGTACCTTTCATGTGAAACTATCGATTGGTTCAGTTCTTACACAGCATTAAAAATTGTCATCCATTATATTGATCACACACTAGTTTTATTTAAATTTTTATGTGTTTGCATTTACTTGGTTAGAAACAGTTTGAATTGATCAGGGTCCATCACTTATTCTTTGGTTTAAGTTGACTCAGTTGTTGATGATTTTTCCACGATGGGGCTCATGCGTTAGCGAGTTAAACAGCACATTTTAATCATAGAAATTAATCTGTTATTTTTAAAAACCGTATTTAAAATCTAGGCTAATGATTTGAATTATTTTCAATATATCTTAGTTTGCAAAACACTATGACAACAAATCTGTTAAAAACGAAATCTAAACTACAATGAAAAGTATTGTCATTAAGTTCGCTGTTTATTCTTTATTTTTTTACACTTCAATGACATTGTTGTGGAGCCAAAGCTCAACTTGTGATCATATGCAGATCAGACACAAACCACTTAAAACTATTTAATTAACATGCATCATTGAATCACAATGTAATGCAGGTATTAATGCAAGAGTAGCACACAGTAAATACAGAAAGAAGACACTAGAACACAAGTACAAAGCAAAAACTATCACACAATGACATGAAACAACCAGATCGTCTCTATGAGGACATCTAGTGGACAACGAGAGGATAGATTCAAACATATTAATACATAATACATGAATACTTGTAGAATATTTACAGATGTTTTGCTATTTTTTTTCTTATAGTATTCAGAATTCTGTAATAACATACATAATACTATAGTAATCAAAGTAATAGATGAATGCATATGTAAGCATTACAGTTATTTCTCTAGACTTTCTAACTTTATATGACACTAACAGGGAAAAACTGGCAACATTTCAACCACATTATAAAGTAAAAATGGCATTGATGAGATGTTTTTTTTGCAATTTTTACGGACTTTTACATATTTTTGTTAATCGTGTGCTGTTGTGCTGACCTCAACTGACACAAAACATGTTTATATAATGTCATGATTATGCATATTTACTCATTATGTTAACTAAATTAAACTATATGATTAATAATAAAGGTAATATCTCCAATTCACCAATTTTTATTTGAATCACAACATTGAGTTTTGTGTCTCATCTGAGCATTCGTCATATGACTAGATCCAGCAACAGCACCTGAAATCATACAAATACAAGTATAAAATCTGATTTTTTTTTTATTAATTGCATGATATGTATGATATATTGTGATATTTTGCGCTGTTTTTAGCTTACCTCACCTTAAACTGTTTTGATGTTGAGTTTGGAGTAAACAGTGTCAGAACTCTCGCTGGTCTTTCCTACAGATGACAAGAGTAGAGTCTTCACTATGTAAATGACATCACTATTTACAACAATCATTTATGTATGCGTTTATATCACTGCATTATCACAGCAGAACACGCACGCAGAAGAGGTCCGGTGTGGCCATACCTTTGTTTCCTTTCTTTTTCTTCATTTCCTTCACTGGTTTCAGGTCAATCTCAGCATAGGTCACATCAGAAGGGCCATTCACAGAGTCTGCGTCTGAAGAAAGACTGAGTGAGATTGAGACTTTTTCTGGTTTTACTCTTTCACTTATTGAGTTCTTATTTTGTTATCCATGATGGAAAATAAAATTAAACCACATTTTGATAAACTACACCCTTTTATAGGTCAGTTAGATCACGTTTCTATCTATCTATCTATCTATCTATCTATCTATCTATCTATCTATCTATCTATCTATCTATCTATCCGTTCATGTCAGTGTCGATGTATATCATTCTGTATATTGTAATTTCAAATGTCAAAATAGATAATTGCAGAAGGTATTGTGGGTATGTGTACTCTTCTTCTGCTCTTCTGTTCTGATGTTGTGCTGCTGATGTTCAGTCGAGGGAGACGGAGATCCTCCTCCTGCTCAAACACAGAGAAACTTTAGCAATGATTCCTAAACACCAGCTTTTCAAAACGCAAAATGGCTTTCCTGCCCTCAGGTATTTATACAATTATCTTTAAATCCATCGATCATAATAGTGAAGTTTGTCTGTATATTTTTGAGGAGTTGAGAGGAACCTTTGTTGTGTTTGCAGCGCCACAGCAGGACCAGTAAGATGATGAGCAGAAACAAGACGCTCAATCCTGCAATCACTCCAATGATCAGATCACGATATCCTGATGCTTTAAAATAAAGGGTCAGTAGGTCAAATAAAAAAGGTCGGGGTAGCTAATCATCTGCAATTTGATTATTAACTTAAATTATTATTATTATTATTTTTTAATTAAAATTGCTTTTGTAGACGTTACTTATCAGCAGAGTTAATAGGCCTATCCATTAAAGGGATAGTTCACCCAAAAATGAAAATTAGCCCATGATTAGCCCATGATTTACTCACCCTGAAGTCATCCTAGCTGTATATGACTTTCTTCTTTCAGACGAATACCATCTGAGTTTTATTAAAAATGTCCAGGCTCTTCCAAGCTTTATAATGGCAGTGAATGGTTGTTCACTTTTTTCAGAAATTTTCATTTTTGGGTGAACAATCCCTTTAAATAACTAGTGCAACTCAATACATTAAACATTAATTCACCCAATCTATTCTGTGTTACTGTTAAATTGCTCACTGCTTGTTTTATTTTTTTAACCTGTTGGTTACAGTTTCTTATTTGCAGATGTTTTTTTACTCGTGATGTGAAGTTGATCTGAACACACTCACCTGAAAGCGTCAGTGTAACTTCATCACTGGTGTGTGTGTATCGTGATCCTCGCGTTTCTCTTCCACTACAGCTGTACTGACCTGTGTGAGATTCACTAACTGAACTGATTCTGTATTCCTGTGATTGACTGACATGAATCTCTGAATCATCTTTATTCCAGCTGTAGATCCAGCTAGTGACGTCTGTCTCCTGTATGTCACATGTGAGAGTGACCGTCTCTCCTCTGAACACTCGTCCATCAGGCTGAACACGCAATACAGCTTTGGGTCTCTCTGTGAGACATTAACTGTGTTTAATTTAACTGACAGAACATGATACTGTTGATGGATGACATTAATTTTCATAATATTACTCTTATTAAATCAGATTGGCACATTACCTCTGACTGTTAGCGTGACTCTATGACCTTGTGCTGTGGAGTTGTTTTCTCTTATTACACCACAACTGTACTCTCCTCCATCAGAAACTCTCACATCTCTCAGTGTTTCAGTCTCATCAACAGATTTTATTAGCTTGAAGTCTTTGTACCAGATAATCCTCTGTCCAGTTGAGCAGCTCAGAGTAACTGTGTCTCCAGTGAACACTGAACTCTGGGGCTTCACAGTTACTCTGGGTTTGTCTGTAAATATTTCATGATCTTGTGTTAATATACAGTCTTCAGCCATCATCTATCACTGTTTATGGCTTCTATCATTTATACTCAATGCGTCTTAATTTTACCTCACCCTTCAGCTCATTATGAGTGATGTAATTGTATGGCTGTTTTATGATCTAACATGAGAGCTCTCATAAAGAAGATGTAGAAAGATACAGATCCTGAGAGACATGGCTTGTAAAATCTAGAAATGTCTAGAAAGGTTCACTAGTACCGTTTTTTAAAGATGCAGTTTATTAATTGTTCATGTATCATTTGAGCAATATCCTTTCTATCAGTGATGATCACTCACCCGACACAGTCAGAGTCACTTCATCACTCCAGTAAGAGCAGACTGATCCTCTGGAGCCTTTACACCTGCACTTCTGTGTGATCTCTGCAGTGATCTTGAACTCTTTCTCTTCAGAGTCGTTCTGTTTATCATCTTCATCTTTCTCTTTAGAGTCGTGCTTTCTATCATCTCCACACTTCCAATTGTATGTCCATCCTTCTCCCTGTAAGTCACATGTGAGAGTGACAGTCTCTCCTCTGAATATCTGTGATGGTTCAGGCTGAACAGTCAGAACAGCTTTAGGTGTCTCTGTAAAAACTGCACAAACAGAAGTTATGATAAAACATCCAAAAGAAATCAAGATAAGTGAATAAAAGAATATAATGAAAATGTATTTCTTGTCTGTCCAGTAACAGTGCAATACAGTTAAAATATCACTAAATCTAACCGCTCTGTTCCTCTTGAAACATCATGCCCTGCTCGCTGAGAACAATAACCTCACTTTATTTACAACCTTCTTTTCTTCTGTGCAAATAAAAACCCTTCTTATCACGTCATCACTTCTCAGTGTAACTGATTTCTGCGGTGAAGAGGATCAGACTCACATGGTAATATCAGTGTAACAGCGTCACTGATCTCTGACTTCTGTCCATCACTTCTGTCTCCTCTACAGGTGACGTTGATGCTACTCTGAGATTCACCAGTTTTGACGCTGAATTCTCTGTCAGAGCTGAAGGACCGAGATGATCCGTCTGTAAACCAGCTGTATGTCCAGTCGTCTTCAGTTCCTGGTATTTCACATCTGACAGTGACGCTTTCATGTTTGTCAGGCTCTATAATCACTACAGCCTTTGGTCTCTCTATAACATCACACAAAACATTCAGATGTTTAAGCATTAATCATTCAAGGTATTTGTTTCATACACAGCTCAGCTGTATCATAAGGACCCACTAAATGACATGAACACTTGACATGCTGCTATATTGTATATAAGATTTGAATAAAATATAAGTGTATAAATCACCTTGAGTTTGTCCAGGGCGGATGTTTGAAATCAGCACTAAAAAGCAAAAAGAGACAAACCACACACACACACACACACACACACACACACACACACACACACACACACACACACACACACACACACACACACACACACACACACTTAAAAGGTGGGCTAGATTAATTAAAACATGCAGAAAACTTTTTTAAATTGAAAAAAAATCAGAAAGTGTGACAATGTTGATTTGGTGCAAGAGATCTGTACTCTTTCACATCTATATAAGGCAGTCAATAATAACTGGAGATATTGGGCATGAAAGAGGAAGTGTGAAGAAATCATCTTCATTGCTAAGAATATCTTCGTGATGCTGTCATGATACAACCACAAAGTGAAGAGAAGCTCAAGCCATCGGACTGCAGATCTTACCTTGCGTGCCACCAGTGCTTCATATGGGAAGTGACATCATTGGTTATTGATGTCAGTCAGCACATCACAAAAAGACTAGGATACACTAAAGATCTACTATGCCAAAGATATAAGATGCTGAAGATTTACTGAAGACAACAAAGTAACTTTACAGAACAAGACAGCATGTGTGATTCAACACATGAACCATTACAAACCATAAACTGAACGACTGAAGAATCACAGTAATGATCAATACACTCTCATTCAGCTAATGTTTTTCACACACACACACACACACACACACAAAATCACCAGGAATTTTAATTAACAGTGTGGATATTATGAGCCACAGACTGATTTGATGCTCAAATTATTAGATCAAATTATTAAAACAGATTTACTATAAAAAGATGAAATACAGATGAGCACTGATTCACTAGATCATTATACAAAATGTGAAAATAATGCATAAATGACAAAAAAAAGAATACTCACAGAGCATCAGAGGAAGTGAACTGAGCTCCATCCTGATCTATTAATGACACACTGTCAAACACAGTCAGTCTTATAGACTCAACACTTCCTGAACAAACACAGAAGAAACCGTAGTTCACAGTTGCTTATACTTCCCTGATTTCAGAACCGAATAAGAATTTACAACAAAAGAGAGAAACAAACTCTCTCTCTCTCTCTCTCTCTCTCTCTCTCTCTCTCTCTCTCTCTCTATATATATATATATATTTTTTTTTTTTTAAAGAAATTGTGAAAGAGTTTCTCATAAAGAGCCTTGAATAAATTTTAAGAAAAAGTCTTATTAGGCATGTTTGTTATACCGATAGTTTATTAGGAATTGATGCAAATCTACATCAGACTGTATGAGAAGATTAATTTCAATCCTGGATCTGAATTGGGCTTTATGCAGATCACTTTAAACCAAACATTATGAATTACTGTCAGACTAGTCAAAATATGTATTGCCAAATGTTGACAGTCTCAGAGCCTTGGAAAAGGGAAGTATGACAACACCAGTGTTACCAATAATTTCTGGGTGACTTTGCAACGCAATGACACATCCAGTCCACAGCCACTTTTAGCAGTTTGCAACTCCGTAGAAGGAGAGTGTGAGATGTGTGAGTGACTGGCTGGTCAGTGTGAGTGATTTAAAGCCAAACTGCATCATTATCTACAGCTGTCAATCAAACTTCTGCAGCTGCATAAAGGTTTATACAGTATGTGATAATATCAGAGGTGGTCTTTACAATGACGATCTGTGTACGTGATTCAAAACTGGTTGTGAGACCCTTGACAATAAGTATTCTTACTGTCATTATTTTGTCACTTGATTAGAGTCTGAATTGGTTAAACCCACAGAGCCACAGTGGAAAAAACATGTGAAAGTACAACTGACAGACTTTCTTCTGCTCTCAGGCCTCTGATGGTTGTTGTGGCGAATTATGATCTTTGGTTCAAGTGTTCAAAATCTGGTTCAGGTCTCAGAAGAAATCTTTCAGAGTCTAAGTTTCAGGTCTCAGGAGAAATAACTTTATTGACAAACAATAAAGTGAGAAGCCGGCTGATGGCCATCCGGACATCTGATCTTACAATGGTCTGCACTTGGGTCTTATACCTTTTTTCTCACCACTTGGTGTCCTATTACCTCACTTAGTGTCCAATTAGCGTTCATATAGTTATCTTTTTCTTTTTGCTCCTCCTCGTCACTTCGCCACGATTAGAAACACCTGCATTAATGTCCAATTCCTATTGGTGGCCATACTGGCGCATGCGCTTTTCTGACAATGACTTTGCATATGTTTTTTGGGTACTTTTCCATCCCTATCCTCATTCAACCTTTTACCCAGTTTTCTGTCTTGTCCTCACACGACTCTTATCCTCACATGCACTTTTGACATGTCCTGTGTTTCCCATCATGCTGTCCCCTTTTGACTTGTTTTCTCTTTCTCCCATAGTTGTAGGCCTCCCTTATCCTAGGCCTAGTTCCTTTGATGTTTGTATCATGCATTCGGACTCATGTATGAGACAAATGAAATTCTCCAACACATGGTCACTGTGGGTGCAGGCGGTTGATGTATATATAGCAATAAGTATAGAGAAATGACATGATGATCACAGCAATGAGAATCAGGGTTGGTGTTACACAATGAAGATAATGGAAACAAACACTTCCTCTTTACAGTTTTCTTCAATTGCTTAAGCACAATTTTGAAAACAGGGCCCAGTTTTTCAAACCCCTTCACACAATTAGCAATTAAATGGAACACTTTTGTCAAAACTATACAATGTCTTATAAAAACCTTATTTTGTTGTCATAACAGACACAACCATCATATGGTCTGACTCAGCTTGAATCAGTTAAACACTCCTGTGCTCAACCTAAAACACTTTTAGCATTTACACAGAGAAAGTGTAAAAATAACTTCAACACCACATGACACCAATTGTGCAGTATAATAAAAATATTTATTTCTTTTCATGTACTCAAGTCAGTCAATACTGAACATTTTCCAGTTTTCATACAGTATTACTGAACGTACCATTATACTGTATGCTTACAGTAATACTGTAACAAATTACACATCCAGTTCAGTACCGAATAAAAAAAAATAAAGTAAACATCTCAGATCCGCCTGGCTAGATCTGGCCACAGGGCCTCGTCAACATCACAGGCTATATTTTAATTTGCAAGGCAACGTGGGAAGAATCTTTTGGAGTGACGAATCCACCCTTGTATGGATGCTGGTTCAATTTGATCACATGCTTCCTCCATAGCTTGAATGAGGGGCATCTGGACATGGGGCCGGAGATCATAAACCTTCCTCCAACATTTGAGAAGAACTCCTCGATGGGGTTTAGGAAGGAGGGAGTATGGTGGAAGGTATTGAATTGTAAATTGTGGGTGTTGATGAAACCAGTTTTGGGCCAGAGCAGAATGATGGAAAGCTACATTCTCCCAGACGACAATGTATTGCATCTGGTCCCTTTGGTTTGCTGCTGTGATAATAGTGTAATCGGTCTAAAAATGTAAGAATGAGGTCAGTGTTGTAAGGACCCAAGGCGGTGGAGGACCCCATTCTGTGTAATGGCAGCACAAAGGGTAATGTTACCCCCACGTTGCCCTGGTACATTGACAATAGTCCTGTGGCCGATGATGTTTCTTCCCCTTCTTCGCACTGTTGTCAGGTTAAATCCAGCCTCATCACTGTATATTAACTCATGCGGGACTTCCTCCGCATCCATTTGCAAAACTCTCTGAAATACAGCAAAAGATCACATTGTATCGATCAATATACTGTAGGTCTGCTATACAGTAAAATTACATGTACAGTAAAAAGGTTATGTGTGCAGTACACAATACTACAGTCAGTGATCGAAACGTGCCACCACATATTCACGCCGCAGGACTTTCACCCTGTCTGAATTTCTTTCAAATGGCACTTTATACAGTTGTTTCATCAGAACTTGATGTTTTTTAAGGATATGGGCTATTGTTGACAGAGAAACCTGTTGGACATTATTGAAAATTAGGTGATCATTGACAATATGGGCTTGAATTTCTCGAAGTCTGATTGCATCATTGGCCAAAACGAGGTTTATGATCTCTCTCTCTTGCTCCTGTGTGAATATGGGGCCCCTCCCTCCTTGGTGTTCACAACGTTCAATCCTATGTTGGCCAAACAAAATACATAGCTTACTGTAAAATGATACATACAGGAATATATACCAAAACTGTTGATATAGTACATGCAGTAAGCAATGGATTTTCTGTTGACTGAAGAGAAGTTTCTCACCTGTGCTCTTGACGAAATGTCCGAACATATTGATGCCACCGTGTACCTGCTTATAGGCTACTCTCAGTCCAGCCTCCCTCAGTGTTAGTCCGTGGTTTACATGGTCCACAATTGTAGCACGAATTTCGTTACACAGATTTGGTTGTCTTCTTCGTGCATGTCCTACCCCTCCTCCAGGTCTCCGTCTCCATCTCCCTTTGATACCGTCCATTTTTGTTGAAGACAGGTGAACTTACCTGTTGCCTTTTTATAGTGCTGAAACCTGATTGGTGTGTCTACAATTAAGCACCAGTGTGTGTGCACACCTGGTGGCTGTGTTTAACCAATTGGTTCATGGGTGTGCTCATTTGAAAGCTTTTGCTTTGAAATTGCAAGGAAATGACATTGTGATAAATTTCTGTGTCAAATGCATACAAGTGTGTTTAGTATTTTGCAAATCACTGTGTGTAATGTTTTGCAAAAAGTGTGAAGCTGACAATGTGCTTACAGTTGTGCAAATCTAGGCCGGTGTTTTGCTCCTTGAGTGTAAGGTTTTGCTAATTGTGGGAAAGTTCTAATTTTAGTGTGTAAGCAATTGAAAAAAAACTTAATGCGACATACTGCTGATATTTACGTTACGCATTACGCTACTTCTGACGTCACAAGTTGCGTAAGTTGCACTTTAAGCGTAAGTAGACTACGAATGGCTGTTTGGCCGGAAGCTAGAATTTTACTTTGTAACATGTTAAATATGAATAGTTTTCTTACACAAACTCATTGTTTCGCTTCAGAAGGCCTTTATTAGCAAAACCTCTTCTCCAGTCTCCAAAAGTCTAAACACATTTTCTGCTTTACACACATTTTGCAATTCAAAATGGCACTTTTTAAATGCACTGAACACGTTCTCTGACACAACAATCTGACATAAAGTCACATGTTTGCAGTCAATATGCATTGACTTGTTTGGTGAAAATAAATAAATAAATAAATAAATAAATAAAAAACATGTTTCAACAGGATGTGTGTGTATCTGCAAATATTTCTGTGCATGTGAACAATCTGAAGAATTTTCTACAATTTGAACTATTTTAGTATTATGGCAAAGCATACTAAAGATGAGAGTGCTTTTCATTCTGCTCAACAGTGTGTAGTTGGTTAGACAAAAATCTGCTAATATGAATGAAGTGTATGCCATTTCGTGCACAAGTTTGATTTTGATAATGCTATGTAGTTTTGGTTGCAGTGCTTCATTTTGCTGGATATATTAGGTATGTTGCAGTTTGGGTGTGTGGTTTTGTGAATTGTGTTAAGTATTTTGATAAAACCAGCCTAGTCTGCAAAATTGTGTTTTAGCAATTGGAAAAAAACTGTAATCGTGTCAGTGTTTAATTTAATAACAATGAAGCTTTATTTGAGAAAAATAAATATGCATTAATAAATTTAGAAAGAAATCACGACCAACATTATTTTATGATATTATAACAATGCTTTCACATATACCAATACATTTTTAAGTTTTATTAATCAGTTCAAAAATATCTTAGCGATCAGGTGCTGTGATTTTGAACTTCATTCAAGGGTTCTTGCATCTTTATAACATGTGGGAATCATCAGTGACCAGAGATGCAGAGCAGTTACACAGACAGATGTGTGTGTGCTTCAAGCTGCACAAAACAACTTCTGAATGAAACACTCCACAAGTCCCTCAGCGATCTTCCATATATTAAAGCCATTGTCAAAGTGCTAGTTCAAAACCAAGATGACACACTCAGTAGTTTACTTCTGTTAATACACACAATTACATGAAATATACACGCAGCCTTGTTCATAACAGGTGCTCGCTTTGGATTTCATCCGACGATTCTAAAATAAATGTTAATTTTTCGCGTGTTTTAGTCTACAAATTAAAGTTCAATCTCTCTACTCGATGTGTACGTTGTTTTTACTCTATTAAACTCTTTTACAACTCCAGCTTTATTCCAAATATGAAAGGAGAAAACACAAGCAAAGGCGTTAGTGGAGGAGCAGACACTGAACAGAGCAGGTTGAGTCTACGCGGTTCTCATGCTGCGGTTAAATGCGCTGCGGTTCATTGTCGATCACAGATTGTGTGAGTCCAGATTCACTCAGAGAAATCATGGCAGAAACCGCTCCAGCATCCGCGACCAAAGCGGCCAAGAAGAAATCAGCAGCTAAAAGCAAGAAAGCGGGTCCAGGCGTCCGCGAGCTGATCGTCAAGGCTGTGTCCGCATCTAAAGAGAGGAGCGGTGTGTCCCTCGCCGCCCTGAAGAAAGCGCTCGCTGCCGGGGGATACGATGTGGAGAAGAACAACTCCCGCGTCAAGACCGCCGTCAAGAGTCTCGTTACTAATGACATCCTGGTCCAGACTAAAGGGACCGGCGCCTCGGGCTCCTTCAAGCTCAACAAGAAACAGACCGAGACCAAGAAGAAACCCGCCAAGAAAGCGGCTCCTAAAGCCAAGAAGCCCGCAGCCAAGAAACCCGCTGCCGCTAAGAAGCCCAAAACTGCAGCAGCAAAGAAGCCCGCCGCTAAGAAATCCCCGAAGAAGGTGAAGAAACCCGCCGCTAAAAAGGCGACGAAGAGCCCCAAGAAGGCCAAGAAACCGGCGACTCCTAAGAAAGCAGCCAAGAGCCCAAAAAAGGCAAAGGCGGCCAAACCCAAAACGGCGAAACCCAAAGCAGCAAAACCTAAAGCAGCCAAGCCTAAAAAGGCAGCTCCCAAGAAGAAATAAATCTAACGTTACTGTTTGTTTCTTTTTCTTTTCTCAAAAAAAGGCTCTTTTAAGAGCCACCCACTAATTCACAGTGAAGAGTATTATTTCATCAGTCATCTGTTCAATGAAAGTCATTGTTACCGCGAAGACAATACATGGGCCCTTTATGTTCACGTGCACACACATTTATCCCGTTTCACAGACAATGAAGGCTTAAGCCTAGTCCCAGACTAAACAGCATATTTTAGCTGTTTTAACTGTAAGCAACTTGCACTAACATATCTTAAAATAGGTCGGTGCCATTGTTTTATCTCAAGATGCACACATAGGCCTAATGTTTTTTTTGTTTTGTTTTTTTTCTCCCAAAGGCACGTTTATAAAAGCTACTTATATTTCTTAATTGAACTAAATGTCCTAATCTGAGTTTAATAATTTGAGACGTTTACGTTTAAATTTACAATTTAAACATTTTGATTAAATCAGTATCTGTTCGTAGAGTTTATGTTCATACCAGTGAACTTTGAAACTGCATTTCTTCAAGAGCGACTTTAATTTATTACTATGCTAAAAACCAGACAGTAAAGTGAAAAATGGTAATTCAACATGCTTTACAAAGTCATAAATACTAAATAAATAGAAAAATGTCAAAATAGTGCAAATGAAAAAAAATTAATGACCCATTAAAAACTTAAAGAAGTACATTGAAAGTAGCAAACACATTAAAAGTAGCAAACACTATTGAGAATAGTAGAAAGGGGGTTGGGTTTGGAGGGAAGTTCACTGATTGGCTCGATGATGTGTTCAGACACCAGCCAATAGGAGACTAGTGAGCTTTCTTTTTAAAGTCAGAACAAAGCTTTCGAAAGTATTATTCTCTCCGATCCTAATAGAAGAGCAATAACTGTAAGCTACAATGAGTGGAAGAGGTAAAACCGGGGGAAAGGCTCGCGCTAAGGCCAAGAGTCGCTCTTCCAGGGCGGGACTGCAGTTCCCCGTCGGCCGTGTTCACAGGCTTCTCCGCAAAGGCAACTATGCCCAGCGCGTCGGTGCCGGAGCTCCGGTGTATTTGGCCGCTGTGCTCGAGTATCTGACCGCTGAGATCCTGGAGTTGGCTGGAAACGCCGCTCGGGACAACAAGAAGACCCGCATCATCCCTCGACACCTGCAGCTGGCGGTGCGCAATGACGAGGAGCTGAACAAGCTTCTGGGTGGCGTGACCATCGCTCAGGGCGGTGTGTTGCCCAACATTCAGGCCGTGCTGCTGCCCAAGAAGACCGAGAAGCCCGCGAAGGCCAAGTAGACTGACCGAAGCTTCTCTTCAAACCAAAGGCTCTTTTAAGAGCCACACAATTTCTCCAAGAAAGAGTTTTTGCATTCGTCCTATTTTTATTTGATTTTTTTAATTAAAGTTCGTTTGATTAAAAACAAAAAGGAAGAATGACAGAAGAATGCCCATGAATTGATAGTTCTTATACTACTATACAATGCTGACTATATATAAACGAAATTTAACGAAACAAAGAATATCTATATATATATATATATTGAAACGAAATTTCTTACGGAAACTATGCTCTTTGATCTGAGATTCCATCAGTTTTTCAATGACGCTAATTTGTAACTACTTAAATCTGATTAGAAATGCATGTCCCTAGAGAATTTTAATAAGTAACATGTTTTATTGTTATCCAGTCTCCCTACACTATTTATAAGGATTTAATGAATGTTTTATGAAAGTGTGTATAGTTTTATTAGCATGGCTAAAAATATTTAAACTGATATATTGATATCAATACAAAGAATTGTAACATAACGTGGTTAAATATATGTACTATTTATCTCAGTTTTTAACAGTGCCACAAGTCCAACTCTACACTATCAATAATATTTTAAAAATCAATCACGGGTTTTGCTGTGCAAATTAATACCTGATTTCGCCTATTCTATTCAAAGAGAAACAAAGGATGTTCGGGCGGGAACCACAAACTCTTGTCTCGTCTTTGAAAACAGGAGGCGCACAGCCATTGGCCAACTGTCATTTACAGACGCCTGACAATAACCAATCAAATGCCTCTGAAGCAAAGCCATCCAATGAGCGCATGGCAGCCCTGGGCTTAAATACGCGCTGTGTTCTAGTGAACTATTCAGTTGTTCGTCTTCTTCACTGAAGCACAATGGCAAGAACTAAGCAGACCGCTCGTAAGTCCACCGGAGGTAAAGCCCCGAGGAAGCAGCTGGCCACTAAAGCCGCCCGTAAGAGCGCTCCCGCTACCGGTGGCGTTAAGAAGCCTCATCGGTACAGGCCCGGTACCGTGGCGCTGAGAGAGATCCGCCGTTACCAGAAATCCACTGAACTGCTGATTCGCAAACTGCCCTTCCAGCGCCTGGTGAGAGAAATCGCTCAAGATTTCAAGACTGATCTGCGCTTCCAGAGCTCGGCTGTCATGGCCCTGCAGGAGGCGAGCGAGGCTTATTTGGTGGGTCTGTTTGAGGACACCAACTTGTGCGCCATCCACGCCAAGAGAGTCACCATCATGCCCAAAGACATCCAGCTGGCCCGCCGCATCCGCGGAGAGCGCGCTTAAATCCACTGTATATCAGTCATACAAACACAAAGGCTCTTTTAAGAGCCACCTCAATGTCTCAAAAATTAGAGATTTCCTTTAACTTCTTTTTATTTGCGTTTAGTATGTGAATGCTTTCGACATGTCTACTGAAGTAAACTATTTTTCAGGACTAAACGCATCTTAAACAACCAATTAAATTTGAATATTTTGTGATAATTGCACAAACTTCTTAAAGGTCAAGATTACATTAAATAGTTTTTGAAGGTTTTTTCATAACAAGTGTAGTTCCATAAATAGTATGCAAAACGGTATGTAATGTCACAGTGTTTGCTTGAAGTGTTAAAATATTTATATATCTCATAAGTAGGCTATATTTTATTTAAACCCTATTATTTCCAGTAAGAAGCTGTAAGGGGTTTTACAGTCAAAGAGCCAGATATGATGAATTAAGACCCAGAGTCAGAATTATAATAAAGAAAAGTTTTACTGAAGATAGTTTGCAGTTTCATCAGAAGTCAGCTTTAAGACTTACAGTTACAAAGATCACAGCAGTTATACCCTACACACACACTCTCACTCACTTACACACACAGCAGTTATACCCTGGCCTACACCAAGGTCTGAACTATATCCTTGCTTCAAGTTGCATTTTATGATTGGCTAAGAAATAGAGAAACATATTAATTTTCCACACATATACAGATAGTCTGAAGCATATCTCCATTGATTATGCGGCTGACACTCGGACCCTGAAGTCAGGCACGTCGTGACCTTCCAGGTCGCAGATTTGGGTTGCTGGGTGCCAACATGCCCAGAACAACAACTTAATCAATCTCCAACAATGACAGTGGTTTCTTAACCTGTAACCAAAAGGACTAACACACACATGTAATAAATATTGAAGAACATTTGATTATGAATTTTTCTGATAAATCATCTTCTGATAAATTCCCTTAAAAATCTTCTTCTGAAGAAGTGGTATATTAATGACTATCTGCATGCATTGAATGTTACGGATGGAAATGACCCAGAAATAAGAAGTGTTAATGTAACAGACAAGGTTGAGATTTTTATGGACGATGTTATATATGAACACCTCTGGAGGGACAACGCAAAAAGAGCTCGCAAGACGGAGAAGAAGGAGAGAAAAGCATGGCGAAGATCTTCCACTAAGGCTCAACTCCCTAAGAATGGACTGATTCATCATGCACAGCAGTTAATAAAATGATCAGACAAGTTGAACAATTTAATAGGAAAGTAACACACATTGCAAACAGTTTTATGGTTGAAAATGAAATAAACTACTCAAATGAGGATGTGTTTAACTTGCAAGATAAGATCAAATTACTTAAAGCCTAATTTGAGCGTGGCCTGTGAACTTAAGAGTCATTGTTAGAGGTGTTATATGTGTGGGTGTATGTGGACTCGATATGTTTAGGTTGTTAGGACCACATGTATTTTTAAAGGGAACTGTGAACATCGTTCGCCTTAGACCTAGAAAATGTGCGAAACTAGAGAAAGGTCAAAAGGGCTGTGGTAGTCAAACTTACCAAATAAAGCTTTTGTGTATGTGCTGCATAAAATAGGTGTAAAAAGAAAATAGATATTTTCAATATGTGCTTCTGCAAGCTGATGTTAATACATAGGTCCAAAGTTTTACCTTATAAGGGAATTAGCTGTATTATAATGACAGCCCATAGTTAAAAGGCGGCCCAGAACAGAGTTAGTATAAAAAGCTTAGTGTAGACTTTTACGTGTTTATGTTATTTTTGCCTTTGGAATTTTTTGTCTTTGTATGATTCTGAATCTTTTTAAATAAAATGAAATCATGTTTTGGTGATTCCTAAAACTAAGAGTCTAAGAGTAATTTTTCCCTATCAATATTTCATGATTTTTGTAATGGAGTATTAATATTGGCAAACGCCCAGCGCATTCGAATCCAAGATTGAACTGGTTATAGGCACCGTTGAGGACCTTGAATCGACATCCTACATCCTTAATGTAAAGGTAAGGGCAATATTTGATTGCAGCAGATTATGGGTATTATTGATGATGATGATTTATGGGTTACAGGGGGATAAAAATACAACAACACCGACACACAGCTTTTCCAAGGTTGGATGTGGCCAGCTTCTAACTATAAACAGGAAAATCCTCTAAAGACATCAAGATTGTGGAGTAGACTAGTGTGGTGCTGGTGGATATTGAGCAGACATGGGCTAAGTCGTCCGGTCAGAGACGAAGTACACTTTAATGGATTGAGGCTTGTAGAGGCATTTACAGTCGTAGAATTGGGTTGAATGAACAATTGTAGTAGCTACAAGTAGTAGATAGAGGGTATGGCAGAGTAATTTGGAGTGTAACGTAGTATGAGTGGTTTTGTATATGTTCGCACTCTGCAACAACAATAACAGCGGGACACTAGCAAAGTCTCTATACAAACTATCCGAACTGCTTCCGGTTATGCCGAGTAATCACCGCTAATGTTTCAATATATGCATAGCTGGCCTTTTTAACAAAGATGATACGTTCTTTCTCTGAAGGAGAGCTGCACTTTAGTCTAAAGTACGGCTTTAACAAAGAAATGGTCCCTTAAACTATTGGCTTCGGTGACCCCTGTATGTTTTAACACGTTGAAGACCTTTCTCAAACACAAAACAAGTCCCTATTTCATTTCTGGAAGCCGGGCTAAAATAAGCGAGCACTGTTACTGCATTCAGATATCAAATACTGACATTAGAGAATACATGAAATGAATATTTCAGTAATCACACTGGTAACTTCTATAACACAGTAAAATCTCCAGAGAAGTCAATCAACTCATTTGATATTTAGAAGGAAAAATATTGATTAATACCTTGATTATAATCACTCATAACATAGGACATTGAAGCAGCAGTGCATTCCAGAATCCACACCCTTCAAAGCAACCCTCTGGTCCTCTTCGTTTAGGAGTCACACTTGTCTCCTTCGCAGCCAAAAGTGACCAAAGCCTTAAAATGTAAATTTTTTTTTTTTTTCAGGAAAACCAATGTAATATATTTTTGTTCAATAATATTTGTTGATTATTATTTAGAATTTTGAATGGTTTCTATGGTACTATGCAATAATTATAAAAAAAGAGCTATTTTTTCCATTAGAATAAATTTTTTTTTTTTTTTTTTTTTCAATAAATGCAACTTTTCACATTAAAATAGAGTGCAGGCCTTTACAATCCATTTTTTGAAGTGAGAAAAGCGCCATCCAGTGGCGTTAAAAAAGTAAAAACGCCTGTAGGCTATACTGTAGCTCCCTATAAATACATAGAGAGGCTTTTTGATTCCCACTGTTTTTTTAGACATGATTTCTCCATTTTTTTTTTTAAATATATATTTAGACTTTCTAAAAGATTACTTTTAGTCAAGGTTAAGATATTTTTTGTTAGATAAGTATCAGGTTTTGCATTATGATTACACTCAAACAATAACATTTGGTTAGAAAGGGAGCACAATGCAAGCACTTTTGTTACTCAGTATTTGATAATTAAAAAATCTGACAAAATAAGGGATGGATAGTGATAATTAAAACACTTTATACAGACATTTTGCAATTAATTGGTATTTTATTCAGTTTAATTCTGTAAATGGTAATACAACTTCAGAAGGGAACAGCAATTATGATCTAACAGCAAAAAACATAATAAAATAACAACAGCAAACAATCATTATCAAACTGTAGGTTAAAAACAGGAATTCAAATTTAATAATAATAATAATAATAATAATAAATATTATTTTAACTATATACATACAAACTGTAATTATTTTATGTATTGTTGCATATGAAACATATATCAGGAACACCTATTAGGCTAAATAAGAGCAAACACAATTATTATTTATGTGTGTGTGTGTGTGTGTGTGTGTGGACATGTGTGTGTGTGTGTGTGTGTGTGTGTGTGCGCATGTGCATTTGAGCGAGAGAGAGTTTCTTTTGTATTTTTTTCATTTATTGATTTTATTTTGCATATTCTCAAAATTTGCTGTTGGAGTCTTAACAGTTCATTTCTCTCTCTCTCTCTCTCTCTCTCTCTCTCTCTCTCTCTCTCTCTGTGTGTGTGTGTGTGTGTGTGTAGGGGGTATTGGGGGGGGGGGGGGCTTATTTGCAGTCTTGATGTTTTAGAGTGTCACCCCTTCATTGCTGTGAACTTTTTTCCTGCACAGTGACTGATTTGTAGTTTGTACCACCAAAAGTTTCTCTGAGTTTTCGTATTTCCCATTCATTTCCTATGTCGTCATTTTTGACCGCAAAGGAGACAAAGTGTGACTATTTTTTTACGACCCTTTAACATATCCGAATCATGTCCATGATTTTTTTGTGTTTACATAGCTAATACAACAAAAGTCACCAAGTGTCATCCCATTCTGATGAAGCAAAAATAAATAAATAAACAATTCAGAAACAAAAAAGTTTTCGGTCATTTTTGACCGAAGAGGACCAGATTAAAGGAAGACTTTGCTTCATTGGAGTGTAGGAGAGTCTGCAGACCCATGAGTGTGAAGTCCAGCTTACCCTCTCTGAATGTGTAAGTGTGAAGCATCAATACAAAGGAAAGACAAAATAAATAAATAAATAAAATAAATATATATATATAAATAAAAAATAATAATGCCATATAAATATAAATTAAAATCTGTTATTTTGAGATAATTAATTATTTCTCTCTGTCCTGAGCCACAACATAATAGATTTGATAGATTGAAATTGATTACACCTTTATCTTTAAATTTCTTAACCAACTCCTCTTGTTCTTTGGTAAATACTGCACAATGTAGAAGTATGCTCTATACATAAACCAGTTTATCTCCTATAGAATCATTATCATTTTCTCTCTTATAGAATCACAATAACTTCAGTAGATCTTTTTAGCAGCTCTAATTACCCCTCTCACATTGGCTTGTGCTTATATATATATATATATATATATATATATATATATATATATACACTCACCTAAAAGATTATTAGGAACACCTGTTCAATTTCTCATTAATGCAATTATCTAATCAACCAATCACATGGCAGTTGCTTCAATGCATTTAGGGGTGTGGTCCTGGTCAAGACAATCTCCTGAACTCCAAACTGAATGTCAGAATGGGAAAGAAAGGTGATTTAAGCAATTTTGAGCGTGGCATGGTTGTTGGTGCCAGACGGGCCGGTCTGAGTATTTCACAATCTGCTCAGTTACTGGGATTTTCACGCACAACCATTTCTAGGGTTTACAAAGAATGGTGTGAAAAGGGAAAAACATCCAGTATGCGGCAGTCCTGTGGGCGAAAATGCCTTGTTGATGCTAGAGGTCAGAGGAGAATGGGCCGACTGATTCAAGCTGATAGAAGAGCAACTTTGACTGAAATAACCACTCGTTACAACCGAGGTATGCAGCAAAGCATTTGTGAAGCCACAACACGCACAACCTTGAGGCGGATGGGCTACAACAGCAGAAGACCCCACCGGGTACCACTCATCTCCACTACAAATAGGAAAAAGAGGCTACAATTTGCACGAGCTCACCAAAATTGGACAGTTGAAGACTGGAAAAATGTTGCCTGGTCTGATGAGTCTCGATTTCTGTTGAGACATTCAGATGGTAGAGTCAGAATTTGGCGTAAACAGAATGAGAACATGGATCCATCATGCCTTGTTACCACTGTGCAGGCTGGTGGTGGTGGTGTAATGGTGTGGGGGATGTTTTCTTGGCACACTTTAGGCCCCTTAGTGTCAATTGGGCATCGTTTAAATGCCACGGCCTACCTGAGCATTGTTTCTGACCATGTCCATCCCTTTATGACCACCATGTACCCATCCTCTGATGGCTACTTCCAGCAGGATAATGCACCATGTCACAAAGCTTGAATCATTTCAAATTGGTTTCTTGAACATGACAATGAGTTCACTGTACTAAAATGGCCCCCACAGTCACCAGATCTCAACCCAATAGGGCATCTTTGGGATGTGGTGGAACGGGAGCTTCGTGCCCTGGATGTGCATCCCACAAATCTCCATCAACTACAAGATGCATGTTGAATCAATGCCACGTAGAATTAAGGCAGTTCTGAAGGCGAAAGGGGGTCAAACACAGTATTAGTATGGTGTTCCTAATAATCCTTTAGGTGAGTGTATATATATATATATATATATATATATATATATAGAATGAAGTCATCAAATACATGTCATCCTGACTTTTTTAAAAGCCTTTTAAAAGATTGGTTTAGTAAGGGTTGTTGTGGCAAATTCAAAGTTCTTTTTGGTTCAGGTCTCAAAGAAGTTTCTCAGAGTCGAGGTTCCAGGTCAGAAGAATTAACTTTATTGACAAGCAACAAAGTGAGAAGCCATTCGGACATCTAAAGTTACATTGGCCAGTGTTCATGTCTTATACTTTTTTCTTATCGCTAGGTGCCCAATAGGCACCCTCAAATCTATCTCTTCCCCTCTGTCACGCCTGGTGACCTTGGCACAGTTAGACATGTCTTCTCTATTGGTCAAACCTCACATAATGGTGCTTTGTTTCATACAGTATTTTGACACTCTGCATGTCTGGGTATTTTTCCATTCTCTCATCTTTTTCAGACCTATTTTTTCATGCATGTCATTTTCATTACATCATACTTAGACATGAATCAAGGAAAATTCTCCAACAGGGTCTTGTGGAATATTCGGCTTGCTAGATTCAGGAATTACTGTTAGCAGCTTGCAACCACACAGCAACATGCAAAAAATGACTTGTCCTTAAAAAAGAAATTCATATCAGGTAACCACAAGCAAACTTATTCCCAAAGCCAACATTATGGGTTAATGTTAGGTTTATACCCATAACAAGATTTCATGGCTTGAGTTTAGCTTCTAATGGAAACAAATCATCTTGATATCACCAACATGTCATGTAGGCATTTTGTCATGGGATGAGCAGTATTTCAGAGTATGTTGTCTTGAAAGAAATCAAGCATCACCAGCAAAGACTCAAAAGAGACCATGCCTTTCTAAAAGATTTGCTGTTGATATAGGTAAAATAGTTGTTGTTCAGTACTTAGCTAATATGATGTACTGCAATATTAAATATTTAATATTATATACAGTACCAGTCAAAAGTTTGGAAACACTACTATTTTAATGCTTTTGCAAGAAGTCTCTTATGCTCATCAAGCCTGCAGTTAAAAACAAAAAACAAACAAACAAAAAAAAACAGTAATATTATGAAATATTATTACAATTTAAAATAATGGTTCTCTTTTTTAATATACTTTAAAATGTAATTTATTTTTGTGATGCAAAGCTGAATTTTCATCAGCAAGTACTCCAGTCTTTGGTGTCTTATGATCCTTCAGAAATCATTCTAATATGATGATTTGATACTCAGTTATTATCAATGATGGAAACAGTTGTGCTGTTTAATATATTTTTTTGGAATACTTTTTTCAGGATTCATTGATGAGTAAAACGTTAACAGCATTTATTCATAAAAACAGCATTTATTCAAAATAAAATCATTTCTAACAATATAAATCGTTACCATCACCTTTTATCAATTTAACGCATTCTTGTTGAATTAAAGTACTAATTTCTTTAAAAAAAAAATAGTTATTGTTCCCAAACTTTTGAACGGTAGTGTATATTGTTACAAAAGATTTCTATTCTAAATAAATACAGTTCTTTTTAACTTTTTATTCATCAAATAATCCTGAAAAAAGTATCTCAGGTTATAAAAAAATATTAAGCAGCACAACTGTTTCCAACATTGATCATAAATCATCATATTAGAATGATTTCTGAAGGATCATAAGACACCAAAGACTGGAGTACTTGCTGATGAAAATTCAGCTTTGCATCACAAAAATAAATTACATTTTAAAGTATATTAAAAAAAGAGAACCATTATTTTAAATTGTAATAATATTTCATAATATTACTGTTTTTTTTTTTTTTTTTTTTTTTTTAACTGCAGGCTTGATGAGCATAAGAGACTTCTTTCAAAAGCATCAAAAATAGTAATGTTTCCAAACTTTTGACTGGTACTGTATATATAAAATGTACTGACTGCTGCTTTGTAAATTTTTATCAGGAACAGGCAACTTCAGTCCCTTTTTTGAGGTGCAAAGGAGGCCTAAAAAATGGACTGAAGTTGCCCGTTCCTGTTAAAAATTTACAAAGCAGCAGTCAGTACATTATATATACCTATACCTATACCATTATATATACCTCAAACCCTAATCGAGGACACCTGCATTTTTTTTTACCAAAGTCTTCAGGTTTACTTGGTTATACAATAGGCAGATGGGTTTGAGGGTTGGAGCTAAACATACCTAAAATGCTATTTCTTTCATTAATCAGAATAAAAACAAAAGATTATTACATGTATTAAGGAGTTTGATTGATTACATTAAGATTTGTGATTCTGTAATTGTATTGTGTAACACTGTTCTGTAATCAAGGCTAGACAACCAAATAATATCTATACAAAGAACACACAAAACATCGCTAGCATTCAGTCATTTATGTACATGGACAAACTGTTAATAAAAAAATATATAATAAACAAAAATTAATATAATTAAATGGTTATTTTAATAACAACATTTGTACAACATATTGCGCCGACTAGTACGATGCAAATAATGACAGTGCATTACGAATTGCAGTGAATACACGTATGGTAAGGCAGTATAAAGCACTATCAGCTCAGGTCAAGCTCATCGGATAGCGATGATAATAGCTTTACTATGCTAACCAAAAACACCAAGCTAGCTAAAAAAGAAAGAACAATGTATAATTTTACAATCTATAGCTTCGGAAATACACTAGTATATGAAACATATAAGTTAAAATACATTAATTGTCGTTATACCGTAGTTCAAATGACTTCTTATAAAGTGATTTTGTGTAATTTGTAACCAGGCACTAAAGCGAATAACGTTAACCATAAAACGTGCTTTGAACCAATCGGATTACTTGAGTCCTAAGGTGGGACTCATCGCTTCACCACATCTGCATCCTGTTTTTTTTCCCTAACAGTTCCCGATTCGTTTCTGCAAGTTTTCTTTCTCTTACGACTGTAATTTCATAAATTCCTACCGCTAGAATCTTCCTCCATCTCCGGATCACTTCAAGTACCAACGTCACTTCCCTCCATCAATGCTCCAATCACAGTCCAGTGTTTTCAACCGCCCGACCCTCTTTTTTTTTTCTTTTTTTTCTTTTCTTTTTTTGTGGGATTGATTTTTATTTTTTTATTATTAAACATTTATTTATAAAATACAAAAGTGAGAAATCATAATCCATAGAAGAAAGCCAGAGGTTCAGGGACTGATAAGTATTACATCACATTTGAATTCAGAAAAAGAAAGAGAAAAATAACAAAATAAATTCAAGAAAATAAACCAAATTAAATTACAAAATAAGGAAGTATCAACTAAAAAATAACTTAATAAATATTCTCCCCACAAAACATAAAATAATAGTAGTAAAATAATAATAATAAAAATTATAAAATATTTATACAAAAACACCAAAAAATGAGCATATATTCAAAGTTTTAGTTGCCTTTTTGTTACAAGAGGTAGATAAGGATTTTATATAAATCTTAACATCTTGAAAGTGAGAAAAATTTGGGGTTACTTTCATAGTTAACCGCCCGACCCTCCACTCGGAGAGTAGCGTGTTGATTGACGTTTAGCAGAACCGCCCATGCATCTGGTTTCAACTAGGTCCGCTAGCTGACTATAAACTACTCTTCCCCAGTAGATTTTCTATCATTTGCTGTTGAAGAGTATTTGCAGTCATGTCTGGAAGAGGAAAAGGCGGTAAAGGACTCGGGAAAGGAGGCGCTAAGCGGCACCGAAAGGTTCTTCGCGATAATATCCAGGGAATCACTAAACCCGCTATTCGTCGTCTTGCTCGTCGTGGCGGCGTCAAGCGTATTTCTGGCCTGATCTATGAAGAGACTCGCGGTGTGTTGAAGGTGTTTCTGGAGAACGTCATTCGTGATGCTGTGACTTACACTGAACACGCCAAGAGAAAGACCGTCACCGCCATGGATGTTGTGTACGCGCTGAAGCGACAGGGACGCACTCTGTACGGGTTCGGGGGTTAAGAGATCCACGAAGAAGGAAAAACCAACGGCTCTTTTAAGAGCCACACACATTTACACACAAAGAACAAGTTTCCATGTGCTGAAAATTACTTTTTAAGTGTTATTCTACCGGAATTATTGTGAATTATTTATAGTGTTTACATTTAATAAGTTATATGGGTCGTTCTATGAAAATGTCAATTTTTCTGTCCCTAGCCTTTACAGAAATATTACACAACACTTTAGGGTTACACTTTCTTTACATTTTAAAGTAAAACAATGTTATTTGAACAATTACACTTTCTTGAACCATCAATGGGGCAATATTTGATTTTTATTAATCATATAGAATTCCAAGCACCACAGAAGTGCTCGTCCCCACAGTCATGTACAGAGGGAAAATGCTTTATTTTGAGGTCAATAACAGATTTTTACACCATTTAAAATACAATAATGTATACATAACTATCAAATATATTATGTAAATGATATATAAAAAAAATGCAGAATAAATATACAATTTATAATGAAAGTAGTGGTCCCCTGGAGTTGTGTCACTGGTGTTACCGTTAAACAAAAATCTCTTATTTTGAAATAAAAATCACACTGATGACATGACTTGACTTCCTTCTTCCAATTTCCTGAATATCTATGAAGAAAAGCCCATGGTAGATCCAGTCTCTTTTCAGTTATCAGAAATCTTCTCATTTATCTCATGATTTCATATGAAGCTTTTAGTTGAAGTCACTGGTATGACCTACTTTACTGTTAGTGAATTGTTAAAAAACTAGAATACAAATGGATTAAACTACTTAATTTAGTTAGTATACCATGATTGACAACATGTGGTTTGATACCTTGCAGCAGCCATTTTCTAAAATGAATTTTTCATGAAAATTGTCATTGGTGTTACTGTCACTGGTGTCACCTTTCTTATGGGTAACACCAGTGACTCCCATTTATAGATCAACTTTATTCAAAGCTATTCATTTAGATTATATGCCAAATGTAACAATTTAGTATCATCTACTTTTTAATAGTTGTAATTAATTATAGTTGTCTAATTATAGTTGAAGAATAATGATCTTTGGTCTTATACATGTCATTGGTGATTCATTGTGACACTGGTGTTACTGTCTTTTTTTCTGTCACATTAAATACAATGTCATATGTGACATAGTAATAATGTTACATCCATTTAATTCTGCTACACTCAAAAGTTAAGATTTAAAGGACTGCATCATTACTTGCTTTTAACTGGTTTTCAAATATTTTCATTGTTATAGCAAATAGATGGTAGCGCAGATGAACTAACCTCATTCAAGCACATTTTTAACAAACCTGATTAAAATAAATAAAAAATAATCTCCTTATTTGCTGCATTATTATTATTTTTTCGGTAACTCTGTCTACATGTGCTGAAAAAAATGTATAAATAATATTTCATAAAAACCTTTAATATTGCCAAAGAAGTAAGGTAACACCAGTGACAAAAAAATTGATAAATGTACAAATAATATAAAAAATCATTAAGCTGTCATGTATGCATATTCATAAAGTCAAAGGGTAGTCTAATAATGTGGTGTAAGTTTAAATGATAGAAAAAGAAATCAATTTTAAGACATCTTGCCATACGTGGACGTTTCTGTAGAATGACCCATATCATTTTCAGTGGTCATTGTATAATGAAATATTCTAATATAATTAACGTATATGGTGCTTTCATATGTACTATTGCACACCCAAAGCGCTTTACAATTAAATGAAGGAATCTCCTCATCCACCACCAGTGTCTGTGAAGCATGCACTTGGATGATACAACGGCGCCAGCAAAGACAAGACAGACACCAGCTATAGGTGGAGATTATCGAGAGGAGAGCGAGAAATGGAGTCTGTTGATAAGGGCCAATGGATGGAATTTGGCATCGTGCCTCCAGAGCTAAACTCCTACTCTTTACGAGAAGTGCCATGTTTTTTTTTGGTTTGTTTTTTTAATGATCACAGAGTCAGTATCTCGGTTTACCGTCTCATCCAATTTCTAAGGATAATGTATGAAATACGGGGGTAATGTGATCTTGTGTTTATATGAATTGTGTATTTAATTGTTTTTTTTATTTTTATTTGACTAAACAACTGAAATGATCAATAATGTACTTTAATATTTGATACTGTGTTGCATTCCGAAAAATGCGGGAAAATGAAACAAAGAACAAACAATAGAATGGGGGATGGTAGTAGGACATGAGGCGATGGGCGATCAACATTTTAAAGTCTCTGATTGGTTGTCTAGCAACTAAAGGTAGCCAATGAAATCATTCTATGGGTTGGTCCAAGAAAACGAGCAATCAGAGAAGGACGTTCTTCCCTTTGGATATTTGCATAGAGCAGTGCATAAAGCCCGCCTGTAGTATCATAGCTTTATTGTTCTCTGAGTTTCTCTGACTGAAGCATCATGCCTGAACCAGCGAAGTCCGCCCCCAAGAAGGGCTCGAAGAAGGCCGTCACTAAAACCGCTGGCAAGGGCGGAAAGAAGCGCAGAAAGTCCAGGAAGGAGAGCTACGCGATCTACGTGTACAAAGTCCTGAAGCAGGTTCATCCCGACACCGGGATCTCCTCCAAGGCGATGGGAATCATGAACTCTTTCGTCAACGACATCTTCGAGCGCATCGCCGGTGAAGCGTCTCGTCTCGCTCACTACAACAAGCGCTCCACCATCACATCTCGAGAGATCCAGACCGCCGTGCGTCTGCTGCTGCCCGGAGAGCTGGCCAAACACGCCGTGTCTGAGGGCACAAAGGCGGTGACCAAATACACCAGCTCCAAGTAGAGGAGGCAGCTCAACACACACACACACAAAGGCTCTTTTAAGAGCCACACATATTGTCTTGAAAGAGCTTCAGTCTTATATTTTGTGGGATACAATAGATAACTATAAATGAGTGTTAATGTTTAACGTTCTTGCTGTTTTTATTGAAAACTAAAGTATCTTTTTAGCTCAATTTAGTGTTTCATTAATATAAGATTATTTTAACAGGCTCAAAAGTTTGTTGTGCAGTGGGATCCAGGCAGACAATAAATTATTGCCAAAGATAAATTTCAATAAGGAATACATTAATAAATGAAAAATTGAGAAGACAAAATAATTAGTTTATAATGGAATCCCAAGTATTGTATCTAACAGATGAAGATCGGAGTATAGATAAAAGATATTTGCAGAATGAAAAGAGCTAGAAGAGCAAAATAAGCAATGAACATATATGCAGGAAACTCACATCCTCTTAAACTTATGCTCTGGTCTAATAAGAAAAGGTCAAACAGACTTATCCATTATGTTACAGTTTGTGTAACAGAGTAACTGGTCACAAGTCAAAGATATATGATGGAAAATACACCCACTCAATCTTGCAGTACAGAAGAGACACCAAATATCATATATATAATAATATTTGGAAATAATCAAACATAAAGCATACAATAAAATATATAAAATGATTAAACTTAACATGTAAAATGATAGTAATTTATAAAGAATAATTCATAATAAAAAATATAAAATTGAATAAAGACACCATCATAAACATTGACCATTTTGGATATACCAGTTTGGAAAATGTGTTATTAATAAGCCCACCGGCAACTATAGTTGCCGCAGTGCATAGTTGTCATTTTCCTTTTGTAAGTATTTTTCTAGATGTTGTCCATGTTTTATTTCTCAATGACATGCAAGCAAACAACCAAATAAAGGATTTCAAGAAAAAAAAAAAAGGTATTCACTTCCTCCCTGTCACATGAGGCTGTCAACTTCCTACCCCTACTTCCAGGAAGCATGGCGAAGGCAAACCCTCCCAAAGAAAGGTCATTTTCATGTTACTAATAAGTATTTTTTTGTTGACATATATATATCTACATAATCATGAAGGTCTCTAGAATCATCCAAACAAAACAAATCTTACAAGAGATCTATAGGTTTTTGTATACTTAGTCAAAAGTCCAAGCGGCAACTATAGTTGCCGGTGGGCAAATATGCCTTGTAAGTTCATATATCATGGGAAAACGGGGTATACTGTGTTAATAGGTTAATAAATCAAGTTTATTGGTCTTGTTTAGTGCATAAACATAACTTAACCCTTTAAATGACATCTCTATATAGATATTTTTTTTCTTCATTCTATTTATTTGTATTTATTTATTTTCATTTAGCTTTTTGATACACAATGCCCTGTTATGGCTGCACTTTGTTCTGCACTATGTTCCACAACTTTAACCCTTGTGCGCTGTTTGGGGTCTGAGAGACCCCAGGCAACAAAAAGTAATTTTGTAACAATATATATATTTTAAACAAATGTAATTTTACTCAGTTTATTAATGTTTTTACTCTACATTTGGACATTTTTTACTCCACAAAATGTTCAAAAAAAGAAAAGAAAAAGTCTCCAAAAAGAAAAAAAAAAATTTTATAAAAAATTTGCCTTATAAAATACCCACATTTCTAACTTTCATTCATGGGGATAACATGGATAATTTGACATGGTTTAGTGTAAGATTTTTGGCCAAATCTTGGAAAATGCCGTTTTAAAAGTAAAAAAATAAATAAATAAATCACTTTAACCAGTAGATGGCTGCAGAGCTCTAAAAGTACTCAGAGCTCTAAAAGTAAGTTTCAAACTAAAATACATCTTTTCACAAGTTTTTCCAGTTAGATTCATATCTACATATAATGAAATCACAATTATAACAATAAAAGTAACTTTTTTGTCAAAGTTTAGCAGTTTTTGTACTGAAAAAAAAAAAAAACAGTTTTTCAATAATGTTACATTATGATTAGAATCAAACCTGATCAGGATGTTACAAAGAGAAAAGTTGGAGTTTTTAGAGTTTATCATTTATTTCAAACATCTGTTTTTCCATATAATTCTACAAATTTAAAGTGTGCCACTTCATTTCTGTCTATGTGTGTTCTGTGTTGTTTCTGATTTTGAGGATGAATTTTGTCCATTGATCAAATTCATTTGATTCTAATCATAATATAACATTACTGAAAAACATATATTTTTTTCAGCACAAAAAGTGCCTAAACTTTGACAAAAAGTAACTTCTATTATTATAATTGTGATTTCATAATATGTAGATATGAATACAACTGGAAAAACTTGTGAAAATATGTCTTTCAGTTAGTCAAATAGCAAATAGTTCTGCAGCCATCTACTGGTTAAACTGATAATTTGTTACTTTTAAAACAGCATTTTCCAAAAGATGGGCAAAAATCTTACACTAAACCATGTCAAATTATCCATGCTATCCCCATGAATGAAAGTCAGAAATGTGGGTCAAAAAGACCCTGAACAGCGCACTATGGTTAAGGCAAATGGATTTGTTGTTTGTTGTGTTTTCATATTCAAGAGTTTATAAGCTATATGCAGTTTTTTTGGGTCTGCATCAAATGTTCTTCGACTTTTATACATAATAAATGTGTTTGTGAATAAAGATTGATCTGTTGAAAGCAGTTATTTTGAGATAAATGCCAAATGTTCTCCTCCTATTCATATTTTACATTAAAGGGGTGCATACAACATATTTGCCCACCGGCAACTATAGTTGCCGCACATTCAAATATGATTTTCAAGAAAGAAAAAAAAAACCTGGGGAAAATAAATGCAGAACATGTTCACATAGGACACTATTAACAGGATTGCATGAAACCATTCAGAAAAATTTGGGCACAAATGGGTTAAAGATATTCCATCTGAAATGAGCATATAAGCAAAGGATCCTGGTGGCATTTTTATTATTTATTAGTAGCCTACTATTCTTTTAGAATAAAAAGTTGCCAATTTTTGTTGTTTTATAGAAATAATGTCAGTGGAGATCTGTTAGCTTGAAATATAATAAACCTGGAGTTTCACACATTCAATACATATTCAACATATCAGATATAGTAGCATTTGTCTCAGCTTGGAAACCATAGAGATTGCAGTGCCTGCAGTTTGAAAAAATAAAAATAAAAATTGTATGGGATTGTATGGGTCGGGAACCCTCTGGATGATTCTCTGCCAGAGTGAAATCGTCCGAAAAGGAGCGGTACTCCACATAACTTGACAGAGCCGCAGTGTTAGACAGTATTCTAGGTTATAAATCAAGAATAAAGAGATACATAATTAATTATCTCAAAATAATAAGATTGGAAAGGAGAATTAAAAAATCACATATTGCTTAAGTAATTTTATTTAATTAAACCAGACTTGAAAAATAAGACTATTAAGAAAGAAGATATGACAGAAACCATTGAAATATTCCTGGTAAAATAAAAAATCAAATGTGTACAAAACAGATGATGAGAAAAAATAGATTCCTAAATATTCGTTTAGGCTAATGTTGTGGATTTTGACTCAAAGTCATTATGTGCAAAACATTGCTGAACTGAAGGGGGAAAACAACAATTTAAACACTCTTCAAATTACATCACCAACAATCAAGACTGCAGGTCAAATAAGTACATCAAAAAGTTTTGCTCTCTGTTCAGAGTTAGTGAGTGGCTCTTAAAAGAGAGAGAGAAAAAAAGTGGCTTTCATATGGATGTTGTTTTGGTCAGCTTGAAGCACACAAACATTATCCGAGCCTGTTTGGGGCTCTTATCTTCGCTCAGCAGATGATCTGTCAGATTTTTTTTTTTTTCAAAATGTTTGAATAATATAAATTCACAAATTTGACTTGAAAGTTTGTCTAAATGATAAATCAGACGACAGAAGGCATCTAGTAGATTGTGTACAGCAGGTTTATCATTTAAAGGCTTATTTGTGTGTCAAAGTCGCTTCATAGGGTTTCACCTAAGATTTCTGTCATCATTTACTCGCCCTAATGTTGTTCCAAACCTCAGTGGCTTTCTTTCTTCTGTGGAATATTAAAGATAATAATTGTGTCCATGAAAGTCAGTGGTCACTAAACTGCTTACTTATATATTATGTAATACATTGTGTTATGTAGAATAATCGTCCCTTTACAAATCAATGCAAATGACACACTGACACAATTAAACAAAGTGAAATATATATATTACATATTTTGGCCCCAGTCCCTGATGTTTTCAGATTGGAAAAGCCCTTGAATTTATACATAAGAGGTTGAATAAACTTCCACAAAACTGAGACCTGCAGCAAAACAAAATGTTTAAATTATTTTAACATCATTAAATGTGTTCTGTTATAGTCTGAGCAAATCCAAGTGGAGAACCAGATGCAGTGTTCACCATCATTTAGAAAAGAAAAGCGATCTGTCTAAATAAATAAATAAAACATAATGGCCCATTGTACATACATAACCATGTTGTGAATTAGCATGTATAGTAGTTAAAATTAAATTATGACCTGTGCTGTCTCTTGCTATAAATGATCAATAATGTCCATAATTTCTATTCGGTTCTATATAGGAGCTGAATGGCGAATCAGGAGACAAAAATACTTTATTACAATTAAAATGTGTATGTCGTGATATGATGTTGGCCTACATCAACGATGTGTTTAATGAGATAACATATGGATAATCTGCTGACCGAAGATGAGGGCCAAACACGAGTCACAGACAGACTCGGAGACTCCGGATGATGTTCGTGTGCTTCAAGCTGCCCAAAACAACAGCTGTACGAGAGCCTCCTAACGCTCATCACTGATGCTGATTTCATTAAAGTCTCTTTCAGACTGTTTGCTAAACACACAGAGGACGCGTTCAGACTTTAATAAACTTTTCCATTAAAACTATCCATCAGATTTGCACGCGGCTTTCCCCCGCGGCTGATGCTCGCCTTGGATTTGGTCTGACGAAGGCAAAAGTAACGTTTCCTCTTCGCGTTTTTCAGTCTCTAATGAAAGCCCAGAACCTCTGCTTGGTGTTCACCTAGTTTTGAATGTGACAAACTATTTAACAGCTCCAGTTTTCCCCCAAATGTATGAGAAGAAAACACAAGCATCAGCGAGCAGCAGACACCGAGCGGGGCAGGTTGAGTCTACGAGGTTCTCATGTGTTATTTAAGACCGCAGCGCCGCTCGAGCGCTATTCATTCATTCATTGCTGATACCAGACGGAGTTAAATTGTAAAACTACAGTTCCGATCATCAGAGAAAGAGAAAGAAATGGCCGAAACCGCCCCAGCCCCCGCTGCTGCCGCCCCGGCCAAAGCACCCAAGAAGAAGTCCGCTGTGAAAGCCAAGAAAGCAGGTCCAGGCGTCGGCGAGCTGATCGTCAAGGCTGTGTCCGCATCCAAGGAGAGGAGCGGTGTGTCCCTCGCCGCCCTGAAGAAAGCGCTCGCTGCCGGTGGATACGATGTGGAGAAGAACAACTCCCGCGTCAAGATCGCCATCAAGAGCCTGGTGACTAAAGGCACCCTGGTTCAGGTCAAAGGGACTGGCGCCTCAGGCTCCTTCAAACTCAACAAGCAGCAAGCCGAGTCCAAGAAGAAGCCAGCCAAGAAAGCGGCTCCTAAAGCCAAGAAGCCCGCAGCCAAGAAACCCGCTGCCGCTAAGAAGCCCAAAACTGCAGCAGCAAAGAAGCCCGCCGCTAAGAAATCCCCGAAGAAGGTGAAGAAACCCGCCGCTAAGAAGGCAACGAAGAGCCCCAAGAAGGCCAAGAAACCGGCGACTCCTAAGAAAGCAGCCAAGAGCCCAAAAAAGGCAAAGGCGGCCAAACCCAAAGCGGCGAAACCTAAAGCAGCAAAACCTAAAGCAGCCAAGCCTAAAAAGGCAGCCAAGCCTAAAAAGGCAGCTCCTAAGAAGAAATAAATCTAACGTTACTGTTTGTTTTTCAACGGCTCTTTTAAGAGCCAACCACTGACTCCAAGTAAAGAGCAAAACTCATGTTTTTTAAATGATTAGTTAATTCTAGAATCAAATTGCCAATATGTGACTTTCACCCCTTACACTCATGCAATTAAAAAAGTCACCAAAAAGCTTATGATGGTTCAAACAGTGATCACAGTGAGTCCAAATAGGATGTTGATTAACAGTACAGAATACAATAAATACTATGCTGGGGAAATGTGACAATACAAACAACAATGGCAGTGATTCAATTCCAATATTACAAAAGGATAATACTGTACAGTATCAGATCTAGTAAATGTGCACAGAATATAGTGTGTGAAAGGTGAAGCACTGTTGGTAGGAAGAGTGTATAATATCCATTTTTGTACTTAAAAAAAAAAAAAAATTCTATCAAACATGAGTCTCTTCTGTCAGTGTCTCGTCAATACTATGTGATCGTTCCAAAAAGGGGGTGGGGTTTTGGAAGGAAGTTCAGTGATTGGTTTGAAACTTATCACAGTCTAAACCAATAGGCGACTGGCACTCTCGTTTAAATACTGAATGTGAATTCACTGATCTTAATCATTCTGTTTACTTCGTCAGGACAGTCTGTTGTAACTATTCTTGATAATGAGCGGAAGAGGAAAAACCGGGGGAAAGGCTCGCGCTAAGGCCAAGAGTCGCTCTTCCAGGGCGGGACTGCAGTTCCCCGTCGGCCGTGTTCACAGGCTTCTCCGCAAAGGCAACTATGCCCAGCGCGTCGGTGCTGGAGCTCCGGTGTATTTGGCCGCTGTGCTCGAGTATCTGACCGCTGAGATCCTGGAGTTGGCTGGAAACGCCGCTCGGGACAACAAGAAGACCCGCATCATCCCTCGACACCTGCAGCTGGCGGTGCGCAATGACGAGGAGCTGAACAAGCTTCTGGGTGGCGTGACCATCGCTCAGGGTGGTGTGTTGCCCAACATTCAGGCCGTGCTGCTGCCCAAGAAGACCGAGAAGCCCGCGAAGGCCAAGTAGACTGACGGAAGCTTCTCTTCAAACCAAAGGCTCTTTTAAGAGCCACCCAATTTCTCCAAGAAAGAGTTTTTGCATTTGTCCGATTTTTATTTGGTTTTCTATTGAAGTTCGTTTGATAAAGTAAAAAAAGAAATGGCTGAAGAATGCTAAAAAATGGTCTGTTTTTGTACTATACAGTGCTAGAAACTATACAGCCATACAATGCTAATTGTGTATATATATATACACAGAGAGAGATTTAAGGAAACCAAAGTTCTAGTGTCTGAGATTCTATTCATAAATCAGTTTATTTTCAATGACGTTATTTTAATGCTTTAAAATCTGACTGGAAATGCATGTTCCTAGAGAATTTTAATGTTTTATTGTTATCTGGTCTCCCTACACTATTCGTAAGAATTTAATGAATGTTTTATGAAAGTGTGTATAGTTTTATTGGCATGGCTAAACATATTTAAACGGATATATGAATATCATATCATGTCCCTAGAGAATTTTAATGTTATTGTTATCCGGTCTCACTAAACTATAAGGATTTAATGAATGTATTATGAAAGTGCATATAGTTTTATTGGCATGGCATTTAAACTGATATATTGATATCATTACAAAGAAATGAAACAGCGTGGTTAAGGAAATGTATTTATCTCAGTTTTTACTATTAATGCCACAAGTCCAACTCTATACAATAGTATTTTAAAATCAATTACGGGTTTTGCTGTGCAAATTAATACCTGATTTCGCCTATTCTATTTTCATGTAAAGAGAAACAAAGGAAGTTCGCGCGGGAACCACAAACTGTCTCGTCTTTGAAAACAGGAGGCGTACAGCCATTGGCCAACTGACATTTACATACGCCTGACAATAACCAATCAAATGCCTCTGAAGCAAAGCCATCCAATGAGCGCATGGCAGCCCTGGGCTTAAATACGCGCGGTGTTAAAAAGTGAACTATTCATTTGTTCGTCTTCTTCACTGAAACACAATGGCAAGAACTAAGCAGACCGCTCGTAAGTCCACCGGAGGAAAAGCCCCGAGGAAGCAGCTGGCCACTAAAGCCGCCCGTAAGAGCGCTCCCGCTACCGGTGGCGTTAAGAAGCCTCATCGTTACAGGCCCGGTACCGTGGCGCTGAGAGAGATTCGCCGTTACCAGAAATCCACTGAACTGCTGATTCGCAAACTGCCCTTCCAGCGCCTGGTGAGAGAAATCGCTCAAGATTTCAAGACGGATCTGCGCTTCCAGAGCTCGGCTGTCATGGCCCTGCAGGAGGCGAGCGAGGCTTATTTAGTGGGTCTGTTTGAGGACACCAACTTGTGCGCCATCCACGCCAAGAGAGTCACCATCATGCCCAAAGACATCCAGCTGGCCCGCCGCATCCGCGGAGAGCGCGCTTAAATACACCACAGTCCTACAAAAACCAACGGCTCTTTTAAGAGCCACTTAAAATATTTAGAAAGAGGTTTTCTCAATTGAACTTTTTTTTTTTGTTTTGTTTTTTGTATTTTTGTTTTTAGCGAAGTAGTTTTTGCTTCAATCACCTTAGCCCCTGACATGTTGCTCTTTACCGTATCGGTGGCTACTTCAATTAGAATTCCAAATATTACCCTTAAAGGGATAGTTCACACAGAAATGAAAATTAGCCCATGGTTTGCTCACCCTCAAGCCTTCATGGGTGTATATGACATTTTTCTTTAAGACGAATACAATCGGATTTACACTAAAAAATGTCCTGGCTTTTCCAAGCTTCATTAAGCTACCAACCTACCAGCTCTGTCACTCGGCATTGTACAACTCACCAATTGTCCAAGCATTGATTTTATTCCCTGTGCCACTTTCTGCTGTTTTTCATTTTTACCGAAAATTTCCATTTCTCAGAGTCTCGGCACACTGTATATTAGGCCTACCTATTACTTTTTTTAAAGGCTTGGTTAATTTTAGTGGATTAATCAAATTACTATCCGCAAACTTCATCTGTACCTTAAAATCCTCTTTGCTATTCCATGTTGGCATCCTGCCTTTTTCACAATCCTAAGGTGGGACTCATCGCTTCACCACACCTGCATCCTGGCTTTTTCACGAACAGTTCCCGATTCATTTCTTCAAGTTTTCTTTCTCTTACGATTGGCAATTTTTCTCCAATAATTTCCTCCTGTATTCCTACCGCTAGAATGTTCCTTTTTTTTCTAGAATATTGAATATTTAGAATTCAATTTACAAACATTCAGTCATCACGGTCCATAAACAAAGATTATACATCAAATAATTACATAACATAAAATGAATAAGTATGAAATTAATAAAAATAAATTAATAATAATAATAATAATAATAATAAAAACAACAACAGACTTACAAACTTCATTAATGATAAGGATAACAGGATTTTTTTTTTTTTTTTTTTTTTTTGGAATCAAAACATGGTCTTGATTTGGAAATTTTTGCTTCATGAAAATGGAAATTACCAAGTGAAATAAAGAGATTTACAATATTACATGCATTTCTTTAAAATAAAAAAAAGTAATAATCTGCTTCCCTTCAAGTGTGATTGTATGTGTTGTTTTAGATGCCATATAATTTTCAACACTTTTCCAGAATGCAATACAAAATGAACAACCATAAAAGAGATGAGTTAACGATTCTTGTTCTGTCTTACAAAAGCTACAATAATTATCAACAGGCGTGAATTTTGAGATAAACAAGTTTGTGGGATATATATTATGCAATATTTTCAAATGTAATTCCCTAATTTTGTTTGTGATACAAAATCTAAAGGGAACAAGCCACACCACATGCCAATCAATCTCAGTAAAATGAGAATTCCAGAAAAATTTCCCACAAGGTGTTATTTTCTTTACATTTAGAAAGCATTTTCTGATATGCTTATTAGTACAATTGCTGCTCATAATATCCATACCATTTATATAAAGAGTCATATTATAGCCAGGAACTTCATTTTGTTTTTATAACTTTTCATTAGTTCTAATACGTTATCGGGAATGCCTTCTCTCTGAGAAAGGATTCATAGTTAAGTAATTGGTTATTACAATCAAAAGGTCTTTTAAAAAGACAATATCTCTATCGATCCATTTCTGCAAATAGAGTGACTTGTTCCCTTTAGTGATCCATTCATTATTCCATAAGATGGACTTGTGTGGAGAAAAGTTGTGAGAATGGCATAGCTTCCAGGCCAAAAGAGCTTGTTGATCAAATTGGGATAGTTTTAGTGGCAATCTTGTAATATTGAAGTTACATTTCAATAAAACTTTCCTACACTATTAAAAATGTTGCTGGTGCTCTCAAACATTCCTTCAACTATTTCACCTTAAAGGTATAATTCAAGTCCCAAAAGTACAAAAGTTCAAATACACCTTCATCATTAGAACCAGAGAGCACCGCTTTTTTCACATGATGTTGTCTGTTTTTCCAAACAAAATTCGTAAATATGGTATTTATATCTTTACATGTTGAATCATGGACATTAAGAGAGAGGGCAGGATAGACAAATCTTGAAATCTCTTCTGCTTTAGTCAAAAGAATCCTTCCTAAAATAGAAATGTCTCTTTGAAGCCATACATTCAGTATTGTTTTAGTTTTCTTCAATTTAGGTGAAAAATTAAGTTGTTGACGTTCCTTGTGATCTTTGCAGATATGAATACCTAAACAATTCTTAACAGGTATATTAAACATTTTTTCCTCTTCAGTCTGATACAGACATAAGATTCCACATTTAGATTTGTTAAGCGTTAAACCCGAAGCGGCTGAAAAATTGGTCAATTAGAGTTATAGCATTATGAATCTGATGTTTGTCACTCAAAAAGAGAGCTGTATCATCCGCTAATTGAGTTACTCTAATTTCCTTGCCAAAAATAGACAATCCTTTAATAATAGGACTATGTCTAATATGTAATGACAATAATTCAACCACCAGCTGGAACAAAAACGGTGAAATAGTGCAGCCCTGGCGAACTGATCTCAGTATAGGAAATCTTTTTGTAGTGTTTGGATATAATATCACAGAACTCTCAATATTCTTATAAAACATTGCTAGAATTTTCCTCCATCTACGGATCACTTCCAGTACCAACGTCACTTCCCTCCATCAATGCTCCAATAACAGTCCAGCGTTCTCAACCGCCCTCCACTCGGGGAAGTAGCGTGTCGGGTGACGTTTAGTAGAACCCAAGCGGCAACCTCCCCGTCTCTCTCTTGAAACCAACACGGAAGTGAGTTAAACTGCAATTCATTGACTGGCCGCTTGAGGCTGTTGTCAAAAGGGAGTCAAATCTGTATCTCCCCCATGTTAAAATGCCAAATTTTACAGCAGAAAAAAACGTGTTTACAGCCTGGTGTCTGTATGTGGCTTTGGTCTATACAGCTAAGTTTGCCCTTCATGACAACTGTGAGGGGGGTGAATTTTTTTATAACTCATCCGTTTAGTTGATTAATATTTAAAGTTCTGCATAATTAAGGGTGTGGCGTGGCCACTTGAGTGACAGGTGGATTGCCGCTGATGTCAATGCTAGCCGTTTGTCTGCTGGCTGTTAGCCGCGTCACTTCACCTCAGCAAATTTTAGCTGCTGAACTTGCCATCTCTGCAGTGTTTGTGCTTTTTTTCGGGATTATTTCATACAATTTAATACACCCATTACTTCGCCCACGGCTTAGGATTCCTCGTTGTCGTCGAGTATCGTTCGAGAGAACAACCAGCGCTGTATTTCTGTTGTTTTCCTCTGAACATGCACTAATGGATGTCTGATGTCTGGATGTTTAAAAATTAAAATTGTTTTTGAAACTTAAAAACTTAATCTGCAGTGAGTTTTTTACTGTAAATAAATGTATTTGTATTATTAGAATGTAATTTTCATTGACATTGAAAAAAGTCATGTGATTACATAATGTATGACACTTGTAATGCATTACTTTACTTGTTAGATCAAAAAGTAATTTGATTTCGTAATGCACGTTATTGTAATGCGTTTTTTTACTCATAACATCAAAAAGTAATCTGATTACGTAATGCATGTTACTTGTAATGCGTTTATTTACTGATAACATCAAAAAGTAATCTGATTACGTAATGCATGTTACTTGTAATGCGTTTCCTTACTCATAACATCAAAAAGTAATCTGATTACATAATGCATGTTACTTGTAATGCGTTTCCTTACTCATAACATCAAAAAGTAATCTGATTACATAATGCATGTTACTTGTAATGCGTTTCTTTACTCGTTACATCAAAAAGTAATCTTATTAGGTAATGCATGTTACAATACATTACTAGTAACATTAAAATAAAACTGATTACGTAATGCATGTTACTTGTAACACATTATTTTACTTGTAACATCAAAAAAGTAATCTGAATGCATTATGCATGTTACTTGTAATGCGTTACCCCCAACACTGATCATTTCAGATGAGATTGAAAAAACGTATCGCTAGGTTTTCTCAGAGGAGGGCTATGATAGAAATGTGCATGTCCATCTTGAACATAATCAGAATTATCTGCTAATAAGGGTAAATCTCCATACTCTGGTGCACTGGAGGGAGCATCTGAGTGGTTTCCACAGTTGTACCTTGACAGGCTGTAGAAAATTCTGATGGAATCACGTCCTCATGTTCTGATATCAAAGATACGCGATGTGCAACTTGTATTAAGTTGTATGAAGCCTTTACAATATTTTGCATTTATATTTTTTGTATATATTTTATAGTTTTCACATGATTTGATATAATTGTATTGATTAGTTTGTTAAATTCACATACTTTATCTGTTTGATTATTGTCTTATATTTAATACAGTATATCTTCAGTTTAAACCATGCGGTTATGCTGTCCACTCAAGTGGACATCTGAAGATCTCTTTGAAAAATTTGTAAAAAAATCAAATAAAAATCAAATCTTGTTTTTCATGCCCTAAGAGCAATAAAAACACATAGGAAAAAAATCCTGACTGAGGTTATCATAATTCATGCATTAATTAGGTATTTAAGTTTTTCAATTTGATTAAACAACTGAAATGATCAATATTGTACTTTAAATATTTAATACTGTATTGCGTTCCGAGAAATGTGGGAAAATGAAACAAAGAAACATGATGTAATGGGGGATGGCAGTAGGACATGAGGCGATGGGCGGGATCAACATTTTAAAGTCTCTGATTGGGTGTCCTACAAGTCAAGGAACTTTTAATGTAGCCAATGAAAACATTCTATGGGTTGGTCCAGGAAAACTAGCAATCAGAGAAGGACGTACTTCCCTTTGGATATTAGCATAGAGCAGTGCATAAAGCCCGCCTGTAGTATCACATCTTTATTGTTCTTTGAATTTTTCCGACTGAATCATCATGCCTGAACCAGCGAAGTCCGCACCCAAGAAGGGCTCGAAGAAGGCCGTCACTAAAACCGCCGGCAAGGGCGGAAAGAAGCGCAGAAAGTCCAGGAAGGAGAGCTACGCGATCTACGTGTACAAAGTCCTGAAGCAGGTTCATCCCGACACCGGGATCTCCTCCAAGGCGATGGGAATCATGAACTCTTTCGTCAACGACATCTTCGAGCGCATCGCCGGTGAAGCGTCTCGTCTCGCTCACTACAACAAGCGCTCCACCATCACATCTCGAGAGATCCAGACCGCCGTGCGTCTGCTGCTGCCCGGAGAGCTGGCCAAACACGCCGTGTCTGAGGGCACAAAGGCGGTGACCAAATACACCAGCTCCAAGTAGAGGAGTCAGCTCAACACACACACAAAGGCTCTTTTAAGAGCCACACATATTGTCTTTAAAAAGAGCTTAAGTTTTTCTGCACCAATTAAACCTTTTATGTTAGAACATGGATTTATATATATATATATGTATATTTTGTAAGGGATGGATTCTGGAATCCACTGCATGTTTCAATAACTATCTAATGAGTGATTATAATCAAGGTATTAATCAATATTTTTCTTTCTAAATATCACAAGTTAAATTATTTTTCTAAGCTTATGAGATTTTACTGTGTTATAGAAGTTACCATTGTGGATACTGAAATATTCTTTTCATGTGTTTTAGGGGTGGTAAAACACTTTCACTTGTCTAACTTTAGTGTGTAATGTTGCTGTTTGAGCATAATATCTGCAAAGTTACAACGTTCAAAGTGCAGCAACATATTTTACCGGTGGATCTTTTAAACAACTAGAGAAGGTATTACAATTACATTAAAATAAAATAAAAAGTACTGTGTTGTTTCAGTATACGTACTGTATCAATGTTATTTAACTTCTATGTTCATAGATTTTCAAGGCCATGAAGCTCCAGGTGATGCATTTTGTAACTTTTAGGATTCATGCCAGGAATTTCATTGAGCCTACCATAATACACAAGTGGAACCGAGATCAACTGAATCTTATTAGGCAGCTGCAAGAGGGAGGAAATGTTGCTGTGGCTGGAGATATGTGTGCTGACACACCAGGTACGTTTAGAGTATAAAAAAAATTCACGCTGTTTATTTTATAGTCTTTGATTTTTCCTAAAATATTATGATACTGATGTTCTCAGTAATGTTCTATATTATGATGTTTACAATAGGACACTGCCAGCTACACCATTATGCACATGGAAACCAACAAAATTGTGGATCTTCAACTAGTTCAGGTTAATAATTCCTAAGCATATAAAATTATTTTGACACTTTCTTTAATCTGTTATTGTTTATACTCCTACATTTGAATTGTTGTGTACCCAACAACAGAGCAACGAGGTTGGTGGCAGTTTTCATATGGAAAAGGAGGGATTAAAGCATTGTCTCGATAAGATGTTGACTACATAGTCACCGATCGCCATCCGCAGATTCAGAAGTACCTGAGGGACTGCAATATCACTCAGTTCTATGACGTGTGGCACTTTGAGAAAGGTAATTATTTATCTTTTGTGTATTTAATCAAATACAAAGTAGATTCTTGTTCAATTAATTATTCAACTGTTCAACCTAACTTGTTCATTTTTATTTTTGGTGTAATTTGATTATCTTGAAATAATGATTGTACAACCGAGCTTTTACTTTGTACAGGTTTATCTAAGAAGCTTGACAAACTTTCAAAAATGAAGGACTGCGACGTGCTGAAAAAATGGTTGCACAGCATCAAAAACCATGTTTACTGGAGTGCGAATTCATCTGAGTCTGGGCCAGAAAAGGTGGCGAAGTGGAATTCACTGCAGAACCACATACAAAATGTACATGTTCATGATAATCACCTCTTCCCCAGGTGTGAACACCCAGACAAAGTTTCAAGGGATCAAACAAAATGGTTCCAACCAGGTACGACTATATAGAGAGACTAAATAAAATGACAGTAAACTGTTAAATTTTGTATATTTTATTAATATTTTTTAATCTGTTTGGATACAGGATCAATAGCACTCCACAAAGAGGAAAAGCTATTATACAACAAGAGAGTTCTCAAGGATATAGAAAAGCTCAGCCACCAATTTCAGACGTCGTCACTGGAGGCCTTCCACAGTCTGATTTTGCGTTTTGCCCCAAAGAACGTCATCTTCCCTTTCATAGGAATGTTGTGCAGGTAATAATCTTTTACATAATCAGTCATATTTATAAACATATTTTCTAACAATTGTTATGTAAATGTTTTTATTCATTATTTTATTCATATTAATGATCTTTCCCTATAATGAATAATGTACTTTCCTAATAAGGCAGAAAAAGGTTCAGTTGGCTAGGAGCATTGTCTGTGGCCCTATGTTATCTATGTTATGAGTAGCAGAGATATAAAGAGGTAGAGAGCCTCCCGTCTTGGCGCGCACTCTCACATTCTCTTGACTGGCTGTGCGACTGTGAGCCTTTCTTGCAAGAAAGTAACCATTATAATCATTGATTGAACATTTGTCTCTTATTCAGAATTGTTTGTTTATTTCCAACAATACTGTCTACTAATCTTTGCATATTTTATGGATTGTGCAATGATTACAGGCTGTATCTTGCAGCAATGCACTATAATGAAAATGGACAGGCTGTGTGGTATAAATTCATTTTTCCAAAGTCCAAAAAGGGGGAATGCACAGCAAAGCCAGTGAAAAAAAAAAAAAAAAAAAAGCCACAGCAAATAGACCCAACAATACAGTAAGTTGTAAAATATATTTTATTAACAATAATATTAAAAAAAAGCTATAATAAAATAAATATAAACTTAAAAAATATTTCCAAATATTACACAAATGTAAATTATACAACAAAGGTAGATTGTTTATCAGTTATTATGTAAAACCATAGAGTGACTCGGTATTCTCTTATTACAGACTATGTCGATGACCTTATGAGCCTTCTGCTACATAAAAACTTTGTGGATCCCAAGCCATATGCTGAAGAGCTGCACACAATCCCCATTCCACCTCCTCTGTCATCACAATTTGAAAAACCCACCAAAGAAGAGGTGATTGCCCACCGTGTCACGATTCAGTCGAGGGGTGGCCGGATCCCATGCTGTCCAGCTGGATCAGGAAACTGCAGGCGTATCCGGCGAACAACACATGACGGGATGACTATGGAATTAATTTTGTTCCAATAATAATGAACGTAACTTTTCAAGAAACTAATTAAAATATAAATTGAAACTGAATAAAATATCTTTGAAACTGAAAAAGAATAAATCGCAGGCAAATTTTTTGACTTCGTTTTTAATACACTGCATGTTTTGCTAACTATTTCTCATATTGCGTTCGCTGATCTGAACTTACAAATGCGCTTCCAGAGTTTTCATTTACGCTTTTGAAGTTTTCGCTTACGCTTCTGAAGTTTTCGTTTACGCTCCCAGAGTTTTCGTTTGCTGTTCTGACACATTTCTCTCGTGGGGGCGGGGCTAGTAGCAGTGCGTTCTCATTGGCTACTGAGGTTTTTATTGACAGCTTCTTGACCAGGAAGTGAAGACGTCAGTGCTGTGTTTATGTGTGGATTTGAGCGTCTTAAGCACAGCTTTCTATTTCATTTTAATGATATTAAGTTAGGTTTGTTTTTTAATTTTATCTGTATTTACCTGCTGCTGCTACTACTTTGTCGACAGAAGCTTTTAGGAGCACAAGAGATCTATTCAGTCTATTCAGGTGTAATTGTACATTAAAGTACTGTATAATACTTAAAATATTGTATAGTGTCCAATGTTTTCGGAGAATATTTGTTTATTCCTGATGATTCTTTTGCATGTTAGGCTCTGATTAGTTTGAGCTGTTACAATTTAAAGAGAATACTAGCAAACGTGTGTGATATATTCAGCCGTCAAGAAAGTCAAACTTCAACCAAGTAATCAAGGTTGGCAACCATGGCCATCACACTACTCACTGTTAGCATGATATACATTTACACCATCAAAATTAATTGTCACTTAAATAAGAGGAATTTAAACAATATGAAAATTACAATCGTGGCCTGCTGTCAGATGATACAGACCTCAAAGGGCATTTCATTACATATGTCACCCAAAGAATGTTCTTGCTGCCATTTTTTTTTTAAAATTGATAATTGTATTTAGTTATTTCATTTAATTAATACTATCTTCTAAGATTTAAAATTGTAAATATATTTTAACAATCATCAACCATTTCAATTGTGACTTATACAACCAGTTAAATTAATGTAATTGAAAATATGAATTCAATTAAATTTACATTCTTTATTGTCACTAAAGCATACACACAAGTATCAGAGTGAAGGTCTTGGATGCAATTATGTTGTGACAGGAAAGACCAGAATTCACAAAACATTAACTGCATAATATACATGTAATGCACAGTATTCTCATGATACATTACTATACAAAATGAAAAATTACAAATACTGAATACATTTAAAAAATTCATATACATTTTAAATGTTGCAATGATTCTTTGAACAGTTCCTGTTGCAGTTCAAGTAACAAAGCAGTGACTGGACACAAGCAGTACAAGGATAGTCCACCCAAAACATGATAATTCTCTCATCATTTACTCTCCTTCATGCCATCCCAGGTGTATATGACTTTCTTCTTCACATAAACATAGACAAAGATTTTTAAGGAAATAATCCATCTCTGTGAGTCCATAATACAAGTGGATTGTAACCCATGTACGTAAGACAGTTGGTCGGAAGTGATTTTTCGCATGGATTACCGTCACGCTCACTGTGTGTGGTCGTCTTTAGGACTCGCAGAGATGGATTACTTTCCTTACAATCTAATGATATAATATCTGTAGAAAGAAAGTAGAATGCATCTGGGACAGCATGAGGGTGAGTAAAATAAGAGAGAATTTTATTTTTGGGTGAACTATCCCCTTAACATTCATTTGCTGTTGGTATGCTAATCCAAGATCAGCATAGACTAATAAGAATAAAGTGCAACCTCTTGTGAACTGTGTTTGTTTTAATCTAGAGGAAATTAAAATATTTGCTAGTTTATATTAAAATAAAATAAATCAGGTGTCTCAAGATCAAGATCCCAGTCATTCAAAGGTGATGTGTCTGAACAAAGTAAGATTATTGTCTGAAAGGGACAGTGGATCTCTGGTATTATCACTCCAACCTCTGTGTCAGCATCAGAATTTTGTTTATGGAAAAGTTGCCACTCCCTGGAAAATGAGAGAGGAAATGTATTATAATCTAACAATACAAACTACTTTGAACTCCCACATACAGTAACAAGTTGTAGATTTAAAATATTTTTTCCAAACAAATTATATAAATGTTTTAAGGGATTTTACAGTACTAGCTTAAATATTTACCTCGGGAGTCATAAAGCATTTATCATCTGTAATACTGTTGTGTAACCAGTAGATGGCTGTATAGCCCTATATATAAACATATATCCATGGCTGTGTATTCCCCAGTTGCTGGATGTTTTCAGTTATAATTACTTGCATGTATTAAGGTTTTAATTTGGACATATATTTATTATTAAAGACTATTACAGATTAAGCATTTTTCTCAGAAATGTTCATTTGAAGTGCAATTTTTGGCATTATTATTAGTCAAATATGGACACAGAAAAAGCATTTACTCATACTAGCTACATATAATAGCTTTATCTATCAGTCATCTTTATCACACAAAAGTAATCAGAATAAATAATTTCTAAATAATTAAATAATTTTCAAGATTCAAAATAATTGAGTGTTTATTATTATGAACAGAGACGTGTTCTGTGGTCAAGTCGTTTCTCTCCTCTTTCAAAAACTCTGCATCGCAAATTAATCAGCAATTGAGAAATTCAGGTTTAAATAGCTTTATTGGCATGGTTAAAAAAAAGGCTTTACATTGCCAAAGTTGAATCAGGCAGTGATTGACAGCGCTCTGGTCCTTGGGCATCGGTCATTGACTGATACAGTACTTTTTGTACTGTAGGCTACAGTACAGTCAGATACTGTACATTACTCTAGCCCAATGTTGGTTGGGGTGGCTGGGGGGAAATATGATCTAATCGAAGACAACCGAATGTAGATAAACAATGTAATTATTGGACTAAGTTAAATCAAGACAACACAGCTGTATAATGTTATGGGCTCTCACTGAGCTCTAAAATGCCTCTCCACCTGAAAAAAGCCAGTAGGCTACTGTATTATAAATAGTATTAGTATAGTATTGATTAAAAATAAATAAATCTGACTTACCTCGAATAGGCTATCCAGTATCCTGATAGCGACGATGGCTAATGATAATGATAATGATTCGTCTGTAGGCTACTATTCCTTCTATAAGAAATCATCTCAACAATATAAAAATACAAAAAAATACAGATATAAACTTAATATCATTAAAATGAAATAGAAAGCTGCGCTTACAGACGCTCACATCCACACATAAACACAGCACTGACGTCTTCACTTCCAGGTGAAGAAGCTGTCAATCAAAAACTCAGTAGCCAATAAGAGCACACTGCTACTAGCCCCGCCCCCACGAGAGAAATGTGTCAGAACAGCAAACGAAAACTCTGGGAGCGTAAACGAAAACTTCAGAAGCGTAAGCGAAAACTTCAGAAGCGTAAATGAAAACTCTGGAAGCGCATTTGTAAGTTCAGATCAGCGAACGCAATATGAGAAATAGTTAGCAAAACATGCAGTGTATTAAAAACGAAGTCAAAAAATTTGCCTGCGATTTATTCTTTTTCAGTTTCAAAGATATTTTATTCAGTTTCAATTTATATTTTAATTAGTTTCTTGAAAAGTTACGTTCATTATTATTGGAACAAAATTAATTCCATAATGACAACCCTCACACTACGTCCTAGGTTGCCCCAGCACCAGCTGACAAAGCTGCGATAGGCCAGATAACGGAAACGCCTATGGCAGGAATAGAAAACCTCAATATTGTATATAAAACCAGTGGTATATAGGAAACATGTATATGTGGTGTGTAAATATGTTAGATAAAAATTGATATTTTGATAGTTTTTGTCTTTAATACAGAACAAATTTTGTAATTTTTTTTATGAATAACATGTCTTGTGTATATATATTTTTGAATCTATTGTCTTTTATGTATATTATTTTACACAACATAATTTCTTTAAATTTAATAAATACTTACACCTCTTCATTTCTGCGCCTCACTGGCCCATAGTCGGCTCTGTAAATATTATTGATGTTTTGTAAAGTATATGGATATAAGCAGTTTGGTTCGAAACCTGGATGCTCAACCATACATGTAGGAGGGTCTGGAACCTCCATCATTCGTTTTACAACCTAAACAGTAATGTAAGACAATGAGTACTGTACAATTAACCTATGTTCGTCTTTTATATGAAAAAAGTATTATACATAACTATAAATACATTATTAATAATTTTGGTACTAGCTTATTACACTACCTTCTGTATTTCTTTGCAGCAGATGTTTTCCACTTCAGTTGGCATTTGGTTGGCAGTTGGTTAGCGAATCACATCACACTGGGCCAGCTAACCAATCTGAGCCCATTGCGTATTTTTGAGGGACTGGCTTCATAGAACCTGGAAACAATCAGACCGTTTTTACAAGGAGGGACAGACAGAGCAGTGTGGAATAAAGGTAGTTTAAGGGTAATTTCTTTGTTAAAGCCTTACTTTCCATCCTTGGAAAAGCTGTGTGTCTGTGTGTGTGTTAGACTTTTTGGTTACTGGTTAAGGAACCACTGGCATTATTGGAGATTGACTGAGTTGTTGTTCTGGACAGTCTGGCGCCCAGCAACCCAAATCTGCAACCTGCCTAACTTCAGGGTCCGAGTGTATATGTATATCTGTATATGTGTGGAAAATTACTATGTTTATATTTCTTAGCCAATCAAAATCATTCAACCTGAAGCAAAGGCTCAGCTTAGACCTTGGTGTAGTGTATAACTGCTGTGATCTTTGTAACTGTAAGCGGGGCGGCCGAACTCCTGTGTGAGTCTTGAAGCTGACTTCTGCTGATGAAACTGCAAACTATCTTCAGTAAAACTTTTCTTCACTTAATTATAATTCTGACTCTGGGTCTCCATTTATCATATCTGGTTCTGGGTTTTTGACTGTAAATAAATCAATATATATATATATATATATGTATATCCCCCCCCCCCCCCCCCCCCTTACCACAAATCTAAATCACCTTGCTGTATTTTTATTTAGAGACAGCCAAACTAAAACAAAAAAAGGCACAGGAACACACACACACACACACACACACACACATATATATATATATATATATATATATATATATATATATATAACATTAGCAAATTCATAAATGTTAAACAGTAGCCTCTCAGTCTTAGGAGTTTGAGGGCCCTTTTTCAAACTGTTCATAGTTGTGGATGATTCTAATCTGTTTGAACTGAGATTAATAACAGGAATGTGACCGATGTAGGCGGCTGCTCACAAATGTTTGTGGTGCAATGGGATCCAGGCAGACTGTCGAAAATAAAATTTGAATAAGGAAAAAAAAAAAAAAAAAAAATCCATCCATCCATCTTCTTCCGCTTATCCGGGGCCGGGTCGCGGGGAAAGCAGTCTAAGCAGAGATGCCCAGACTTCCTTCTCCCTAGACACTTCCTCCAGTTCTTCCGGGGGGACACAGAGGCGTTCCCAGGCCATAGTCCCTCCAGCGTGTTCAAGGTCTTCACCGGGGTCTCCTCCTGGTGGGACGCACACAGAACACCTTCCCGGGAAGGTGTCCAGGAGGCATCCGAAACAGATACCCGAGCCACCTCAGCTGACCCCTCTCGATGTGGAGGAAAAGAAGATATTTGCATAATGAAAGGAGAGGTAGAAGAGATGAAGCAGAAGTAGAGGTGAAGAGCAAAATAAAAGCAATGAATATATATGCAGGAAACTTACATCCTCTTAATCTTATGCTTGCTTTGGTCTAATAAGAAAAGGTCAAACAGACTTGTCATAGCCAATATGTCATAGTTGGTGTAACGGCTAGGTCAGAGGTCAAATGTCAAAGATAGATGATGGAAATCACACCCACTCAATCTTACAGCCTCTTACATTTGGAAATAATCAAACATAGAGCATAAAATAATATATATGAAATTAAAGAACTCAAAACCATGTAAAAGAATGATAATATATAGAGAATAATTAATAAAAGTAATATTATGAATAAAGACACTATCATAAACATTGACCATTTTGGATACACCAGTTTGGAAAATGTCACTGCTTGATTTGTTTATTTGATTATTCTTTTTAAAGATATTCCATCTGAAATGAGCATCATAAGCAAAGGGTCCTGGTGGCATTTCTATTATTTATTAGTACTATACTTTTAGAATAAAAAGTTGACCAATTTTGTTGTTTTTTAGAAATAATGTCAGTGGAGATCTGTTAGCTTGAAATATAAAACACCTGGATTTTCACACATTCAATACATATTCAACATATCAGTAGAAACATATATGTCATGAAATTGCATCACTCTGTCAGTGGAAAGAACATTTCTCATTCATATAGGCCAGTTATAAAACTTTATCTTACTCTGCCCACTTGCATTACATTACTCACTTATATTACACTGCTCACTTACATTACTCACTTATATTACTCATTATACTCACTTATATTATATTACTCACTTATATTACACTGCTTATGTTGCAGGCCCCGCCTCCGGAGACCCAGCAGACAAATTACTGAAAATACAGGAAAGGAAGAAGAGAGTCGGGAATCGCGTCTGTTCTCTGCCAGCTCCTCTGTATAGTATCTTTATTGACAACAAATCAATCTCCAACATTCACCAGTTCCTTAAACCACAAAAATAAACTCCTATAATCTCTTTTCATTGTTTGTCTTTTTCTCATTTAACCTGTTTGAACATACAACAACCCCTTTTTCATACTTTCTCATGGGTCAACAGTCAAATCTAGCAAGTTATTACTTTGATTATTCACCTAAGTGCATATTTTAAGTCTGTTTCAACTCTTAAAGCATTTACCTTTCACCTACTTCTTACTTATATTACACTGCTCACTTATATTACATTTCTCACTAACATTGCATTACTCACTTAAATTACACTGCTCACTTACATTACTCATATTACACTGCTCACTTACATTACATTACTCACATATATTATCCGAGTCTGTTTGTGACTCATGTCTTTGCTCAGCAGATGATCTGTCATTCAGATTTCTTCTTTTCAAAATGTTTGAATAATATAAAATCACAAATTTGACTTGATAGTCTGTCTTAACGATCAACGAGATGACAGAAGGCATCTAGTAGATTGTGTACAGCAGGTTTATCATTTAAAGGCTTATTTGTGTGTCAAAGTCACTTCATAGGGTTTCACCCAAGATTTCTGTCATCATTTACTCGCCCTAATGTTGTTCCAAACCTCAGTGGCTTTCTTTCTTCTGTGGAATATTAAAGATAATATTGTGTCCATACAATGGAAGTCAGTGGTCACTAAACTGCTTACTTACTTATCGAAATATCTTGTGTTCTGTAGAAGAATCGTCCCTTTACAAATCAATGCAAATGACACACTGACACAATTAAACAAAATGAAAATAGTTTTTATTTTTATTTATTTTTTTACAGCATTTAATGATATAGATTAATGTTACATATTTTGGCCTCAGTCCCTGATGTTTTCAGATTGGAAAAGCCCTTGAATTTATACATAAGAGGTTGAATAAACTTCAACAAAACTGAGACCTGCAGGAAAACAAAAAGTTTAAATTGTTTTAACATCATTAAATTTGTTCTGTTATAGTCTGAGCAAATCCGAGTGGAAACCCAGATGCAGTGATTTGACTGAAACTGTAACAAACCGGACGAGACACTTCTAGAGACCAGTAAATGCAACACTAATTCATTATCCTCATCATTTCAGTTCACACCATCATTTAAAAAAGAAAAACAATCTGTCTTAATAAATATATCAAACATAATGGCCCATTGTACATATATGACTATGTTGTGAATTAGCATGTATAGTGGTTAAAAGGAAATTATGACCTGTGCTGTCCCTTGCTTTAAATGAGCAACAGTTTCCATCATTTATATTCCCATTGTTCCATATAGGAGATGGATGGCGAATCAGGAGACAAACATACTTTATTACAATTAAAATGTTTATGTCGTGATATGATGTTGGCCTACATCAACGATGTATTTAACGTGTTTAATGAGATAAAATATAAATTTTGCTGACCGAGGATGAGGGCCAAACACGACTCACAGACAGACTCTTGAGACTCCGGATGATGTTTGTGTGCTTCAAGTTGTCCAAAACAACAGCTGTACGAGAGCCTCCTAACGCCCATCACTGATGCTGATTTCATTAAAGTCTCTTTCAGACTGTTTGCTGATCACACAAATGACGAGTTCAGGCTTTTATCACCTTTTTCATTAAAAATATTCATCAGATTTGCACGCTGCTTTTCCCCGCGGCTGATGCTCGCCTTGGATTTGGTCTGACGAAGGCAAAAGTAATGTTTCCTCTTCGCGTTTTTTAGTCTCTAATGAAAGCCCAGAACCTCTGCTTGGTGTTCACTTAGTTTTGATTGTGACAAACTAGTTAACAGCTCCAGTTTTGCCCCAAATGTAAGAGAAGAAAACACAAGCGTCAGCGAGCAGCAGACACCGAGCGGGGCAGGTTGAGTCTACGAGGTTCTCATGTGTTATTTAAGACCGCAGCGCCGCTCGAGCGCTATTCATTCATTACTGGAACCAGTGTTTATAATACTATAGTTCAGACCAGAGAGAGAGAGAAATGGCAGAAACCGCCCCAGCCCCCGCTGCTGCCGCCCCGGCTAAATCGCCCAAGAAGAAGTCCGCTGTGAAAGCCAAGAAAGCAGGTCCAGGCGTCGGCGAGCTCATCGTCAAGGCTGTGTCCGCATCCAAGGAGAGGAGCGGTGTGTCCCTCGCCGCCCTGAAGAAAGCGCTCGCTGCCGGTGGATACGATGTGGAGAAGAACAACTCCCGCGTCAAGATCGCCATCAAGAGCCTGGTGACTAAAGGCACCCTGGTTCAGGTCAAAGGGACCGGTGCCTCGGGCTCCTTCAAACTCAACAAACAGCAAGCCGAGACCAAGAAGAAGCCAGCCAAGAAAGCGGCTCCTAAAGCCAAGAAGCCCGCAGCCAAGAAACCCGCTGCCGCTAAGAAGCCCAAAAGTGCAGCAGCAAAGAAGCCCGCCGCTAAGAAATCCCCGAAGAAGGTGAAGAAACCCGCCGCTAAAAAGGCAACGAAGAGCCCCAAGAAGGCCAAGAAACCGGCGACTCCTAAGAAAGCAGCCAAGAGCCCCAAAAAGGCAAAGGCGGCCAAACCCAAAACGGCGAAACCTAAAGCAGCAAAACCTAAAGCCGCCAAGCCTAAAAAGGCAGCTCCCAAGAAGAAATAAATCTAACGTTACTGTTTGTTTCTCAACGGCTCTTTTAAGAGCCAACCACTGACTCCGAGTAAAGAGCAAAACTCATGTTTTTGAATGATTAGTTAATTCAGGAATCAAATTGCCAATATGTGACTTTCACCCCTTACACTCGTGCAATTAAAAAAGTCACCAAAAAGCTTATGATGGTTCAAACAGTGATCACAGTGAGTCCAAATAGGATGTTGATTAACAGTACAGAATACAATAAATACTATGCTGGGGAAATGTGACAATACAAACAACAATGGCAGTGATTCAATTCCAATATTACAAAAGGATAATACTTTACAGTATCAGATCTAGTAAATGTGCACAGAATATAGTGTGTGAAAGGTGAAGCACTGTTGGTAGGAAGAGTGTATAATATCCATTTTAGTACTTAAAAAAAAAAAAAAATTCTATCAAACATGAGTCTCTTCTGTCAGTGTCTCGTCAATACATGTGATCGTTCCAAAAAGGGGGTGGGGTTTTGGAAGGAAGTTCAGTGATTGGTTTGAAACTTATCACAGTCTAAACCAATAGGCGACTGGCACTCTCGTTTAAATACTGAATGTGAATTCACTGATCTTAATCATTCTGTTTACTTCGTCAGGACAGTCTGTTGTAACTATTCTTGATAATGAGCGGAAGAGGTAAAACCGGGGGAAAGGCTCGCGCTAAGGCCAAGAGTCGCTCTTCCAGGGCGGGACTGCAGTTCCCCGTCGGCCGTGTTCACAGGCTTCTCCGCAAAGGCAACTATGCCCAGCGCGTCGGTGCTGGAGCTCCGGTGTATTTGGCCGCTGTGCTCGAGTATCTGACCGCTGAGATCCTGGAGTTGGCTGGAAACGCCGCTCGGGACAACAAGAAGACCCGCATCATCCCTCGACACCTGCAGCTGGCGGTGCGCAATGACGAGGAGCTGAACAAGCTTCTGGGTGGCGTGACCATCGCTCAGGGCGGTGTGTTGCCCAACATTCAGGCCGTGCTGCTGCCCAAGAAGACCGAGAAGCCCGCGAAGGCCAAGTAGACTGACCGAAGCTTCTCTTCAAACCAAAGGCTCTTTTAAGAGCCACACAATTTCTCCAAGAAAGAGTGTTTGCATTCGTCCCATTTTTATTTGTTTTTGTATTAAAGTTCGATTGATAAAACGGTAAAAAAAAAAAAAAAAAAAAACAGCAGAAGAATGCCCATAAGTTGAATTTTCTTGTACTATACAATGCTAGAAATTACATAACTATGCGTTCTATATTTATATGTATTATAGAGAAATTTTTCAAGGAAACCAAAGCTCTAGTGTCTGAGGTTCCATTCATAAATCAGTTTATTTTCAATGACGGTATCTGACTAGAAATGCATGTCCCTAGAGAATTTTAATGTTATTGTTATCCGGTCTCACTAAACTGTAAGGATTTAATGAATGTATTATGAAAGTGCACATAATTTTATTGGCATGGCATTTAAACTGATATATTGATATCATTACAAAGAAATGAAACACAGCGTGGTTAAGGAAATGTATTTATCTCGTTTTTACTATTAATGCCACAAGTCCAACTCTATACAATAGTATTTTAAAATCAATCACGGGTTTTGCTGTACAAATTTATACCTGATTTCGCCTATTCTATTTTCATGTTCAAAGAGAAACAAAGGAAGTTCGGGCGGGAACCACAAACTGTCGTCTCGACAGGAGGCGTACAGCCATTGGCCAACTGCATTTACATACGCCTGACAATAACCAATCAAATGCCTCTGAAGCAAAGCCATCCAATGAGCGCATGGCAGCCCTGGGCTTAAATACGCGCGGTGTTAAAGTGAACTATTCATTTGTTCGTCTTCTTTACTGAAACACAATGGCAAGAACTAAGCAGACCGCTCGTAAGTCCACCGGAGGTAAAGCCCCGAGGAAGCAGCTGGCCACTAAAGCCGCCCGTAAGAGCGCACCCGCTACCGGTGGCGTTAAGAAGCCTCATCGTTACAGGCCCGGTACCGTGGCGCTGAGAGAGATTCGCCGTTACCAGAAATCCACTGAACTGCTGATTCGCAAACTGCCCTTCCAGCGCCTGGTGAGAGAAATCGCTCAAGACTTCAAGACTGATCTGCGCTTCCAGAGCTCGGCTGTCATGGCCCTGCAGGAGGCGAGCGAGGCTTATTTGGTGGGTCTGTTTGAGGACACCAACTTGTGCGCCATCCACGCCAAGAGAGTCACCATCATGCCCAAAGACATCCAGCTGGCCCGCCGCATCCGCGGAGAGCGCGCTTAAATACACCACAGTCCTACAAAAACCAACGGCTCTTTTAAGAGCCACTTAAAATATTTGAAAAGAGGTTTTCTTAATTTAACTTTTTTTTTTTTTTTTTTGCGTTTAGCGAAGTAGTTTTTGCTTCAATCACCTTAGCCCCTGACATGTTGCCCTTTACCGTATTGGTGGATACTTCAATTAGAATTCCAAATATTACCCTTAAAGGGATAGTTCACACAGAAATGAAAATTAGCCCATGGTTTGCTCACCCTCAAGCCTTCATGGGTGTGTATGACATTTTTCTTTAAGACGAATACAATCGGATTTACACTAAAAAATGTCCTGGCTTTTCCAAGCTTCATTAAGCTACCAACCTACCAGCTGTCACTCGGCATTGTACAACTCACCAATTGTCCAAGCATTGATTTTATTCCCTGTGCCACTTTCTGCTGTTTTTCATTTTTACCGAAAATTTCCATTTCTCAGAGTCTCGGCACACTGTATATTAGGCCTACCTACTACTTTTTTTAAAGGCTTGGTAAGTTTTAGTGGATTAATCAAATTACTATCCGCAAACTTCATCTGTACCTTAAAATCCTCTTTGCTATTCCATGTTTGCATCCTGCCTTTTTCACAATCCTAAGGTGGGACTCATCGCTTCACCACACCTGCATCCTGGCTTTTTCACGAACAGTTCCCGATTCATTTCTACAAGTTTTCTTTCTCTTACGATTGGCAATTTTCCTCCAATAATTTCCTCCTGTATTCCTACCGCTAGAATGTTCCTTTTTTTTTTCTAGAAGAATGTTCCTTTTTTTTTTTTAGAATATTGAATATTTAGAATTCAATTTACAAACATTCAGTCATCACGGTCCATAAACAAAGATTATACATGAAATAATTACACATAACTTAAAATGAATAACAAGTATGAAATTAATAAAAATAAATAAAAACAACAACAATAATAATAATAATAATAATAATAATAAACTACAGACTTACAAACTTTATTAATGATAAGGATAACAGGATTTTTTTTTTTCAATTTGGAATAATTTAAAACATGGTCTTGATGTGGACATTTTTGCTTCATGAAAATGGAACTTACCAAGTGAAATAAAGAGATTTACAATATTACATACATTTCTATCTTTACAATCAAAATAGGTAATAATCTGCTTCCCTTCAAGTGTGATTGTAAGTGTTGTTTTAGATGCCATATAATTTTCAACACTTTTCCAGAATGCAATACAAAATGAACAACCATAAAAGAGATGAGTTAACGATTCTTGTTCTGTCTTACAAAAGCTACAATAATTATCAACAGGCGTGAATTTTGAGATAAACAAGTTTGTGGGATATATATTATGCAATATTTTCAAATGTAATTCCCTAATTTTTTTTGTGATACAAAATCTAAAGGGAACAAGCCACACCACATGCCAATCAATCTCAGTAAAATGAGAATTCCAGAAAAATTTCCCACGAGGTGTTATTTTCTATACATTTAGAAAGCATTTTCTGATATGCTTATTAGTACAATTGCTGCTCATAATATCCATACCATTTATATAAAGAGTCATATTATAGCCAGGAACTTCATTTTGTTTTTTATAACTTTTCATTAGTTCTAATACGTTATCGGAAATGCCTTCTCTCTGAGAAAGGATTCATAGTTAAGTAATTGGTTATTACAATCAAAAAGGTCTTTTAAAAAGACAATATCTCTATCGATCCATTTCTGCAAATAGAGTGACTTGTTCCCTTTAGTGATCCATTCATTATTCCATAAGATGGACTTGTGTGGAGAAAAGTTGTGAGAATGGTATAGCTTCCAGGCCAAAAGAGCTTGTTGATAAAATTGGGATAGTTTTAGTGGCAATCTTGTAATATTGAAGTTACATTTCAATAAAACTTTTAGGCCCTCCTACACTATTAAAAATGTTGCTGGTGCTCTCAAACATTCCTTCAACCATTTCACCTTAAAGGTATAATTCAAGTCCCAAAAGTACAAAAGTTCAAATACACCTTCATCATTAGAACCAGAGAGCACCGCTTTTTTCACATGATGTTGTCTGTTTATCCACACAAAATTTGTAAATATGGTATTCATATCTTTACATGTTGAATCATGGACATTAAGAGAGAGGGCAGGATAGACAAATCTTGAAATCTCTTCTGCTTTAGTCAAAAGAATCCTTCCTAAAATAGAAATGTCTCTTTGAAGCCATACATTCAGTATTGTTTTAGTTTTCTTCAATTTAGGTGAAAAATTAAGTTGTTGACGTTCCTTGTGATCTTTGCAGATATGAATACCTAAACAATTCTTAACAGGTATATTAAACATTTTTTCCTCTTCAGTCTGATACAGACATAAGATTCCACATTTAGATTTGTTAAGCGTTAAACCCGAAGCGGCTGAAAAATTGGTCAATTAGAGTTATAGCATTATGAATCTGATGTTTGTCACTCAAAAAGAGAGCTGTATCATCCGCTACTTGAGTTACTCTAATTTCCTTGCCAAAATAGACAATCCTTTAATAATAGGACTATGTCTAATATGTAATGACAATAATTCAACCACCAGCAGGAACAAAAACGGTGAAATAGTGCAGCCCTGGCGAACTGATCTCAGTATAGGAGATCTGTTTGTAGTGTTTGGATATAATATCACAGAACTCTCAATATTTTTTATAAAACATTTCTAGAATTTTCCTCCATCTCCGGATCACTTCCAGTACCAACGTCACTTCCCTCCATCAATGCTCCAATCACAGTCCAGCGTTCTCAACCGCCCTCCACTCGGGGAAGTAGCGTGTCGGGTGACGTTTAGTAGAACCGCCCATTCATCCGGTTTCAACTAGGTCCGCTTGCTGACTATAAACGTCTGTTCTCCAGTGGTAGTTCTGTATTCTGTTTGTGAATTGAGTTCGCAGTCATGTCTGGAAGAGGCAAAGGCGGTAAAGGACTCGGGAAAGGAGGCGCTAAGCGGCACCGAAAGGTTCTTCGCGATAATATCCAGGGAATCACTAAACCCGCTATTCGTCGTCTTGCTCGACGTGGCGGCGTCAAGCGTATTTCTGGCCTGATCTATGAAGAGACTCGCGGTGTGTTGAAGGTGTTTCTGGAGAACGTCATTCGTGATGCTGTGACTTACACTGAACACGCCAAGAGAAAGACCGTCACCGCCATGGATGTTGTGTACGCGCTGAAGCGACAGGGACGCACTCTGTACGGGTTCGGCGGTTAAGAGGTTGATCAAAAAGAAAAACACCAACGGCTCTTTTAAGAGCCACCCACTTTTTCCCACAAAGAACAAGTTTCCATGTGCTGAAAACGAAATTAAGTGGCATCTTACCGAGACTATTATGAGTTTATAATGGTGTAATTCATTAATACACGTTATAATATTAATCAGTAGTTGCTAAAACATTAAAAATTGAATTATTTAATGAATGAGGCACATATATAGCGCTTTCATGTGTACCACTGCACACCCAATGCGCTTAAATTCATGTCATGGATCTCTCCTCAACCACCGTCATTGTGTAGCATGCCCTTACAACGGCGTCAGTGCGCTCGGCACACACACCAGCTATAGGTGGAGAGGAGAGTGATGGAAGGATTTCTGCACAATTTTAAAGTGCCTTCCAACAATATTTGAGTCATTCCACGAAACCGGTACGATTTGGACTTACCCTTTGGACTTATAACTTTTTTTTTTTTTAATTACATATTTAACTTCCAGAAAAACATGTTCCCACCTCAGGCATCAAATACCTATGATTATTGATAATTATTTTAAGATATGGGCACTATTAGTCTTCAACCCCATTATGCACACTATGGGAGCTCTCTGAATATGATTATAAAATATATTTGTAATGAAATCAACATTTTCCTATTAATCAGATGTCTCTCACACTAATTCATAATTTTTGTTCAAAGATGTGGCTTAACTTCAGAATTTGAACTAAAATCAGTATTCTTATGATTTCTCTGAACATTTCAGACTAAGTTCAACAAACATTAAATTACTTATTCATAAACTTAATTTTTTTAAATAAAAATGTAGGTGTGACGGGGTTGAAGAGACAGCTTAACATATACATAGTTGTTTTTTTACTCAAAATAACTAAGATTTTCTATAAGCACTGTATTTCATTATGTAACCAAGAAAAACAACAGATATAAATTGCAACTCAGTTTTATTAACTTTATTAACCGACTGCAGGAAAAACTTAGTATACATTAGAACATTATAAAATTGACTAAATAGGTCATCAAAATAAAACATATTACTTTTGTGTTTTTTTTTATGTGTGTGTGTGTGTGTGTGCGAACATGTGTTATATTATTTTCAAACTTTATTAAAGGAGACATTTCAGTTGATACAAAAAGCCTTTAAAAATAGACCCAATAGGTAAAATACATTTAAAAAGGTCAGAGGGACTCATATCATACCGGTTTCGTGGAATGACTCATTTATGGATAATTCTTGTCCCCTGGGCTTTTAAAAGTGGTGGTGGTTTAAAAGTCTAATTCAAAGGAAGGGAATTGTTAGGAGGCCATGATTGGCAAGGGCCAATCGATGGAATTTGGCCTTCAGGACTCCAGGGTTACACCCCTACTCTTTAGAAGTGCCATGGGTTTTTAATGACCACAGAGAGTCGGGACCTCAGTTTAACATCTCAGCCGATTCCTAAGCATAATGTATGAAATAAACGTAGGGAATGTGATGAAATTTATTTTAACCCTTTCACGCATAGTGGTCACTACAGTGGACAGCTATTAAAAAAGCATTTTCTGGAATTTGCACGGGTTTTTATGGCAAAGTTGCACATCAATCTCTTCATTGGACCCTGGTGCATCATCCTATAAATTGCAACCAAGTGGCAAGCCTTTGTGTTTCGATTTTTTCCCCCTCCAAACCAAGATGGCCAAGGGTCAGTCAGACATGCCAAGTTGCTCCGGAATATCCACCCATTCCTTATATCCTAGGAGACTCTTGTAGGTAAAAAAAATATTGCAGCATCAAGCAATATCTAATGAGTCATATCACAGTAAAATTTTCCAAGTTTTGATTTTAGATTGAGAGAAAACTCTGATTAATCACATGTCCACTGTAGTGGACGTCATGCATCAATTGCTATATTTCAGCTACAATTCATAATTATAGTGTGAATATTGTTTTTGAAACTTAAAACTTAAAAACTTAATCTGCAGTGACTTTTTTACTGTAAATAAATGTTTTTGTATTATTAGAATGTAATTTTCATTGACATTGAAAAAAGTCATGTGATTACATAATGTATGACACTTGTAATGCATTACTTTACTTGTTAGATCAAAAAGTAATCTGATTTCGTAATGCACGTTATTGTAATGCGTTTATTTACTCATAACATCAAAAAGTAATCTGATTACATAATGCATGTTACTTGTAATGCGTTTCCTTACTCATAACATCAAAAAGTAATCTGATTACATAATGCATGTTACTTGTAATGCGTTTCTTTACTCGTTACATCAAAAAGTAATCTGATTAGGTAAGCACATTACTTGTAGTTAATTACTTGTTAGATCAAAAAGTAATCTTATTAGGTAATGCATGTTACAATACATTACTCGTAACATTAAAACAAAACTGATTACGTAATGCATGTTACTTGTAACACATTATTTTACTTGTAACATCAAAAAAGTAATCTGAATGCATTATGCATGTTACTTGTAATGCATTACCCCCAACACTGATAATTTCAGATGAGATTGAAAAAACGTATCGCTAGGTTTTCTCAGAGGAGGGCTATGATAGAAATGTGCATGTCCATCTTGAACATAATCAGAATTATCAGCTAATAAGGGTAAATCTCCATACTCTGGTGCACTGGAGGGAGCATCTGAGTGGTTTCCACAGTTGTACCTTGACAGGCTGTAGAAAATTCTGATGGAATCACGTCCTCATGTTCTGATATCAAAGATACGCGATGTGCAACTTGTATTAAGTTGTATGAAGCCTTTGCAATATTTTGCATTTATATTTTTTGTATATATTTTATAGTTTTCACATGATTTGATATAATTTTATTGATTAGTTTGTTAAATTCACATACTTTATCTGTTTGATTATTGTCTTATATTTAATACAGTATATCTTCAGTTTAAACCATAACCGCATGCTGTCCACTCAAGTGGACATCTGAAGATCTCTTTGAAAAATTTGTAAAAAAATAAAATAAAAATCAAATCTTGTTTTTCATGCCCTAAGAGCAATAAAAACACATAGGAAAAAAAATCCTGACATGCATTAATTAGGTATTTAAGTTTTTCAATTTGATTAAACCACTGAAATGATCAATATTGTACTTTAAATATTTAATACTGTATTGCGTTCCGAGAAATGCGGGAAAATGAAACAAAGAAACATGATGTAATGGGGTTTGGTAGTAGGACATGAGGATGAGGCGATGGGCGGGATCAACATTTTGAAGTCTCTGATTGGGTGTCCTACAAGTCAAGGAACTTTTAATGTAGCCAATGAAAACATTCTATGGGTTGGTCCAGGAAAACTAGCAATCAGAGAAGGACGTACTTCCCTTTGGATATTAGCATAGAGCAGTGCATAAAGCCCGCCTGTAGTTCTTTGAGTTTTTCCGACTGAATTATCATGCCTGAACCAGCGAAGTCCGCACCCAAGAAGGGCTCGAAGAAGGCCGTCACTAAAACCGCCGGCAAGGGCGGAAAGAAGCGCAGAAAGTCCAGGAAGGAGAGCTACGCGATCTACGTGTACAAAGTCCTGAAGCAAGTTCATCCCGACACCGGGATCTCCTCCAAGGCGATGGGAATCATGAACTCTTTCGTCAACGACATCTTCGAGCGCATCGCCGGTGAAGCGTCTCGTCTCGCTCACTACAACAAGCGCTCCACCATCACATCTCGAGAGATCCAGACCGCCGTGCGTCTGCTGCTGCCCGGAGAGCTGGCCAAACACGCCGTGTCTGAGGGCACAAAGGCGGTGACCAAATACACCAGCTCTAAGTAGAGGAGTCAGCTCAACACACACACAAAGGCTCTTTTAAGAGCCACACAAATTGTCTTTAAAAAGAGCTTCAGGTTTTCTGCACTTTTTTTTTTTTGGTATAATATGGTTTTAAGGACAAATCAGCGTTCTTGTCTGACGTTATTGCTGATTTTGTTGAATGTGTAATACATACAATCCAGCTAAATTTCAGATCCATTTAGTTTTTATTAATAGGAGAGTTTTATAACAGTCTCAAAATGGAACATCCTGTAGTTTAGAACATCGATTAAGTTGTTTCTTGTGACAAACATGAACATATTTATACACAAATAAAATGGCACAGGAATATTCATAAGTTTGCTTTAATTTTTGTTTTTTTTTAAGGAGTTTGAAGACCCCTTTTCAAACTGTTCATATATTATCATAATCTGCTTTAACTGAGATTAATAACAGAAAAGTCCTAACAGATGTAGGCAGCTGCTCACAAATCTTTGGAAAATGTCACTGCTTGGTCTGTTTTGTCTTATTAAAGATATTCCATCTGAAATGACCATCATAAATAAAGGGTCCTGTTTTTTTTTCTTCATTTATTAATACTATTCTTTTCTCGAAAAAAAAAAAGAAAAAAGAAAAGAAAGCTGAGACCAATTTTGTTGTTTTATAGCAATATTGTCAGTGGAGATCTGTTAGCGTGAACTATATTAACCTGGAGATTCACACATTTAACATGGGGAGGCTGTAGACCTGGAGCCGGTAGATATACGGCATAGGCAGTTTTACGGCCCTGTTCTCCCTATGTTAAATTATGACACACTAAGACATTTTTTTTTACGTTTAGATCGTTTACAAATTATGATACAAATGTGAGACAAAGACACTTTTTTTTATTTTTTTTATTTTGCATATATGTATTAATTTCAACTGTTATTTATATACATTGTGATACAGAATAACACTTTGTTCTGTATGTTTACAAATTACTCAAACAAGCAAAACCGAACAGGCAACGGGAAACGAAAACCAACAAAACGGCAAGCTTTTACTATTGGAAGAACAGACGTTACAAAGATATAAAGTCACTGAATCTAGTTATTTTAAGGTTATGACGAATCTAAATAATAATAACAATAATATAGACCATATAAAAGCACACACTAAAATAATATTTATCATGCTTGATGGCAAATGACATAAGGTAAATCAAAATGTTGACAGAATTAAGTATGGAAAATGAATCTTATGAATCTCTTAAAACATGTTAATATCAGATTGAAGTTTCTTCCTCTGTTACGGCGTACTGACTTTGGTTTTCAGTAGATGGAACTGTGAAAAACACAAAAAACATTTATTTCCAACTCAGAAAAAGACAGAGAGAGAGAGAGAGAGAGAGAGAGAGAGAGAGAGAGAGAGAGAGAGAGAGAGAGAAGGAAAAATGTATGTGTTTGAATATATATGTGTATATGTGTGTCTAATACTACAAGAAACATGGAATGAATGGATAGGTTGGTAAAGTGTCACATATAAAGTGAGAAAGACCCTAACCAGATATAGACTGAGTGATCACTGTCAGGCTGTAGAGAAGACTATCACAACATTACACTCTAAAACATCCATAACAATAGGGATGTCAGATTAATAGGGATTCATTTAACAGAATTTTCCTTTTTTTTTTTTTTTTTAACATTGCATTGTGTTATAGGGTTAACAGAAATGTCCGTAAAATTACTGGATACTATCAAGGTTATAAGATGTCAGTACTTATTTTATTATTTTACGGATTTAGTTTTTTACATTGTAGATCTGCCTATTTCACAGAATTCCAACAAATAGCATCGAAGTTTATAGCATTACCAAATCCTAAAAATCCTAATTAAGTCATATTTTGGGAGAAAACTCTAGCTTGATCAAAACAGCAGTAAAATATGTAACAGCTTGACACACACTGAGCCAGTGGACAAAACTAGTCTTACATTAGTTTTTACATATTCTTACATTTACTGTATGTCTGAATGTATGCACAGGGAGTGAGTGAGTGAGTGAGTGAGTGAGTGAGTGAGTGAGTGAGCGAGCGAGCGAGAGAGAGAGAGAGAGAGAGAGAGAGAGAGAGAGAGAGAGAGAGAGAGAGAGAGAGAGAGAGAGAGAGAGATTGTGTGTGTGTGTCAGACAGAAGTTTTACCTCTCGCTCTGTAACATTTGTAAAGCAGCACGACTGTAGATAGCAGATACGGAGAAGCGGCCACAAGAAAACTGAGGATTTTGAGGACAGAAATCTGACCTGAAAAACAAAAACACAAGAAAATTATTGAGCAACATTGCTTTCCATTAAAGGCAGAGATTAATAGAATTTTTCAACAAACTAAACTTGCTTTAGATTCTAAACACTTCTAGATCCATCTATTCATTTGATAACTTCATACATCAGCATTACGGTTTATGTGCTTTAATCAAAACATTAATTCTCATTCATGTCCTTAATGACAGCAAACAAGGCTTAGGGATGAAATGGAGGACAGCATTCCTTTAAACGAGACATTATGGCACTTTTGTTTGCCTGTATATTGATTTTTGGTAATTTATTTTAATGTTTATAAGGGGATAAAACTCCTCAACCAAAAATACTGACATACTGACTACATATAAGCACATTCAGATTCCTTCCTTGCTGATTTCAAATGAAAAGTAATAAATTTTTAGTCAGTCAGATTGTGACACGAAAGTCATCTAATTTTATTTTATTGTTGATTGGCTGTAATTAACACTGTTCATTTCATTAAAGGGTACATAACATGCACAGTTTCACCTAATCTCATGTTAATCTTGAGTACCTATAGAGTAGTAGTGCATCCTTAATATCTCAAAAAAGTGTTTAGTTTTATTAAATTTATAAAAGAAAAATACAGCTTTCCGATTCTCTCCGGAAAAAGCCGAGGTCCTGGAGGCGGAGCTATAGAGTCAAGCGGTAGTGCTTGATTTCCAGCAAAAGACAGAAATCTGATCCAGTTGTACTTGCATGAATGGGGTCTTTTATCACTGGGACCGCTCCACGTTTTAATAGCAAACGATTTGCAAATCCAGCGTCGACCTGGGCCTTGTTAATAAAACATTCGTCACTGAAACGACCAGAACACACAACCGCACTTCCTACACTCCGTTGCTGCCCCGGAAAAACAAACTGCATCCACTGTTCCTGTAACACTGGGTTCTTTGGAAAACTGAACACGGTAAGCTTTCCCTCACATCCAAATACACACTTTTTTGGAGACATTCTTGAACAAATCCTATGCAGCGCTGGCTGCCGATGATTTCCTGTTGAAGCGCGTTGATGTGCGCGGTCTCACTCTCCTCTGGTCGACGTGCGCGCGGGCGAGCTTTTCCGAGAGAAATGCTCATATAAGGAGTTGCACTCTGATCTACGTCATTAGATCCACGATCTAAAAAAAAACAGCCGAAACTTGTACCAACCCGGAAGTAAGATTTTCAGCATAGAAATTCTCCGTTATTCGTCCAAAATATTTTTTTAAAACTTTGCCCATGTTTAGCATGAGAATCTATCTCTTTAACACTGTAAACAACTCTGAATACATGAAACACCATTGTACCCCCCCTTTAAACTATAGGATATTGGTTATGATGTGTTGATTATTTTAATTATAATTGGTTACAACAACGGGCACAATATTTAGTATATTTTGATTTGATCTAATATATACTTATGTGATATTCTTGTGAGTTATGTGAAACAATAACTGATTGTGCTCCAGCAGAAATAAGAGCGAGAGACTCGTATTCTAGTATTCGTGTGGCGTATCTCATCAGATGCTCATGAATAAAATAAAATCATCTCACCGTTCAAGACTCCAGTGACTGAGATCCAGCTGTGGAGTGACTGTCCTCTCTCTGTTTTACAGTAGTAGAAACCCTCATGTGACTTTGAGACAGTAGTGATGCTCATCTCTCCTGTCGTCTGATTCTGGATCAGTGATCCGTCTTTATAGAAATCAGCGCTGAGGATCGAGGAGTTTGTAGATCGATGTAAACAGTGTAGAGTCAGAGTCTCTCCCTCAATTACAGGATCAACAGAACTCTCCAGAATCACCTCACCGTCTACAAACACAAGAGATGTGTGTTTAATACTGTAAATACTGTAGTAAAAATATATCAAAACAATACATACTGTAAATATACAGTCATTGTCATACAATAAAAACACTGATATTATGAGTTGTACTTTGTACCTCTGGAGCTTTTTTATACTAGTGTTGTGTAGTTTTACCAAATCTAATGACAAAACGCAACTATTTTATGAGTAAACGATTGTTTTGTTTGGATTTATTTTTATTTTTTAGAAAAAAAAATGTAAGCATTGTAGGAGCATTCATTCTTTATTTCTTATTGGTGATTCACAGCTGATCACTTTTGCTCTCTTTATTACTTCCTATGGTGGATTGTTTGATACACATTTGCCAACATAAAATAGTTACAAATTTCCATTGTACAGATGTCAGTCTGCGATCAGCTGTACAGAAAATATGAAAATGTATGTAGAGTTTTTGCTAGAATTTACATGTTGCAAATGTCGTGATTATAAACCGGACTCACCATGTACAGTGATGTTTCGAGGACGCCGTTTCTCTCCAGATTCAGACTCACACCAGTACACTCCAGTGTCAGATGTGCTGAGAGAGTCCATTACACATCCAGATCCTGTTTGATTTGCACAAGTTTGTGTGTCTTTGTCTGTGTATCTTCTCACTGTCCATCCAGCAGAGTTACTCTGATCCTCACAGCTCAGAGAGAGAGAGTCAGATGAGAAGTGTTGACTTCTGCTGGGCTTGATGACCAGAGACACTGAAGCAGAAACTCCTGAAAAGAGGAAAATCTCCATCAAAACTGACAGCACAGAGACTGCAGTGAAACACAGATCCGGATGAGCACAAGCATAAACCCTCACCAGTGATCCACAGTGTGTGTGAGCTGCTGTTGTGTGTGTAATAGGCTGGTCGTCCTCTCTCTGCTCTGCACGTATAAACTCCTGTGTGCTGTAGAGCAGCAGGACTGAGAGTGTAAGATCCTCCAGCTCCTCTGCTGCTGTCTGACAGATGATCATGATCTCTGAACCAGCTGAACGTCCAGCCTTTAGAGGAGCCTGAAACCTCACAGGTCAGAGTCACTGATTCTCCTTCAGTCAGCCACGGCTGTGGAGACACTCGCACTGATGCCTGAGCTTCAGCTGAACAAAACATCACGAGTTACAGAGCCGTAGAGAAACTGATGGAGAAGCTGATCACAACAAACACACACTCACCTGAGACAGTCAGTGTAACAGCATCACTGCGCTGAGAGCTTTGAGTGTGTATCTGTCCTGTACAGGTGTATTTACCGCGGTGAGAGAGATCAACACTGCTGATGTTCAACTCTTGTGTTGAGCACAGGCTGACAGTGTTTTTATATTGGTTGTTGGTTCCCTCTATTTCCCATCTGTATGTCCACTCAGTGTCTCCTCCCCACTTTATATCACATCTGAGAGTGACTGTTTCTCCTCTAAACACTCGTTCATCAGGTCGTACCGTCAGCACAGCTTTAGGACTCTCTGTACAAACACAGATTATTGCATTTATAGTTTCAGAAGTTGTGTAGATATTGTCTCTGATCTGTATTTGTTGCATCACACACTACAGTCTCTCTCACCTGTAACATTTACCCACAGTGCATCACTGTATTGTGTGTAATAGACTGGTGTCCCTCTTCCAGCTCTACACCAGTACTGGCCTCCATCAGACACTGAATCAATCTTCAGGCTGTAGGAGTTTGTTTCTGTCTTCTCTGTCTCAGGGTTCAGTGTGTGATTGTACCAGTAAGAGTCCCAGTTTCCAGTGGACGGATCCATGCGACAGGTCAAAGTCACTGTGTTTCCAGTCAGTGCAGCTCCTGCAGGATCTGATGTGAGTTCAGGCTTCGGCTTTAGATCTGCAGGAGAAAAACAACAGATTCAGATCCTCGAGACTCAACTAAATGAGCATTTGTCTTCATCAGAAAAAAATTATTCTGGCATGATTCTGAGTCTTCGCCCAGAAAAAAGATGACTTAATTTTGATGCACATGGAACAAGTATCAGAGCATTTAATATTGTAGAGGTTGGTTGTCACAGTTTGTTTGTGCATAATTATCATGTATGTGTTCAGATGTGTCTTTATCTGTTGTGTTTCTTTGTTTTATCTGGACTCTGAACTTTAACTGGCTATGTTAAAGTTAAAAATACTCCATCTTTAAAATGTATTTTCAGACCTCTGCATTCAGTTTCATTGTTTTGCTCCTTGAAATGGTTTTGAGCACAACAGCAGAGAGAATTGAATAAAATTAAACCCTCAAAAGACAAACTGTATTTATTTTCAGTGTAAATTAAACATCTGGCAGTAAAAGACTCTTGATTGGTTGTGTGATCATGATCATGTAGAGAGTTTAAGAGGACAATGATGTTGAACTCACCCTTCACAGAGAGAGAAACAGCAGATCTTGATGTTGATGAGTTTGGTCTTCCATCTCTCTGTCCTTTACACCAGTACTGACCCTGATCAGACTCAGTAGCTCCTCTGATAGTGAGAGTGTCTCTGTTTACAGTGTAACGCTCAGACGTCTGTAATATTACACTGTCTTTATACCACTCATATCTCCAGTCACTGTGATCAGACTTAATCACACACTTCAGATTGACTGTTTCTCCAGTGAATACAGGACTGTCTGGTGTCACAATCACTGCAGATGTGGGTAAATCTGAGAAGAAAGACAAAGTGACTCAAACTGCTCTTTCAGGGAAAATTATTTTGTATATCTTTTACAAAACTATGTAGTTTATATTATTGTATCTAATATTTAATATGTTCTGGTTTGCTATTACTGTCATTAGTTTTCTCATGTGTTTTGAGGCTCCGGCTTCATGATCTCAGACAAACACTGATCAGAAACATCAGCTGTAAAACTGAACTGTTCATATGAATGTTTTCATCTCTAAACCAGCTGTATCTCCACTGAATGTCTCCTCCTCTCTGTACGTCACATGTGAGAGTGACTCTCTCTCCTCTGAACACACGCTGATCTGGTGTCAGTTTTACTACAGTATTTTAGTCTGAAAAACTGCCGACACTCTCAGGCCATGAGAACAGATAAACTGAGGCTCTGTAAATTACTGTAACCATTTCTATCCTGACCTCGTTCTGACTGAGGACAAATGATCAAGTCTCAAGGCTTGTTTGATACACTGACGGTTTCATTCATCACAGATAATCTGAAGAGCAGAAGCTCATGAATGAACAGAACATGTCTGGAAGATATAGATAATGAACGCTGAAAAGATCTGTGATCCTCATCAGCCTGTCACTGTATATAGAGATGATTACAAACTCTTAACTAACATAATCTGACTGAGTGTGAGACAAAGTAAACTCTTTTCTACTCAGTGTCTTCAGGTTAAAGTGATGTGATGAAATGATGAACACACTCACCTGATACTGTCAGTGTAACTCCATCACTGATCTCTGAGTTCTGTTGGGTTTCAGTCAGAGTTCCTCTACATCTGTACAGACCAGCATGAGACGGCTCCACAGATGTGATTATATAGATCTGGTCTTGTCCTGCGCTGTTATAGATCTGGTCTGTTCTTCTGCTGTTATCTTGATCTTTATACCAGCTGTACCTCCAGACTCCTGTCTCCTGTATGTCACATGTGAGAGTGACTCTCTCTCCTCTGAACACACGGACATCAGGCTTCACCTTCACTACAGGTTTGGGTCTCTCTGTGAAATGAGCAAACACACACTTCATGTTTAAATCAAAAACTCAAAATTAGCTTTTTACAAAAAAAATCTACAGAGTAAAAGAGCACTTACCTCTCACTGTTATCTTTATTGCATTACTGTACTGTGTGTAGTATTCTCCTCGCTTTGCTCTACACCCGTATGTTCCTCCATCAGAGACTCTCACAGATCTGATTGTTTTAGTTCCTCCATAATCACTGGATTCCCAGTTTGAGTCTTTCCTCCAGTGAAACGTCCATCCAGTTGAGCTTCCCACGTCACAGCTGAGAGTAACTGTGTCTCCAGTGAACACTGAACTCTGGGGCGTTACAGTCAGAATCGGCTGCGGTGTATCTGGAAGTGAACAGTGATGCAGTGTTGAGCTCATTTATAGTGTTATTGCTCATATCTTGTCTTGTCTTTTTTTTTGTACAGTAAACTGTCATTTATTTTCTATCATCCATTTATTGTGGTGTCCAGCTCTCACTAGTGACACCACTTAATAGAACAGCAAAAATATTAATTTAGAGAAGTCTTCATTTACAGAACAAAACAAGGAGACCATCCAAGCAAAACCACAAACTAAACAGTTTATCTTAAACTAAACACAGATGAGGAACATATTTAATAACCAGGGCAACAAATGAGAATATGCAGCATGACAGGATCAAAACATCTCTGAACAGGAATCAATAAGATGTGTCACTCTTTCAAGCTAGCCAAAAGTTAAAGTCTCAGCTAAGCTCAGGTCTAAGGCTACTTCACACTTCTGGCACTTTGATATTGCTGGATATAGATGGTTAAATGTTTGCACAAAAAAAAAAAAAAAAAAAAAAAAAAAAAAAAAATGCAGATAACTAAGAAATAAAAAGATAAAAAGATTGCAAGTTCTAATCATTTTGAATGCTGAGGTTAATGTGAGATTATAGACTTGAACTGTACATTTCTCCTAAAATGGGCACTTTAAGGCTTTGTTTAAATTTTTGAATTTTTATTTTGCCCTGAAAGAACTGAGTTATTCATATTACAATTATGATAAATACTAATTTATTCATATATATGTTTTGTATTATTTACTTATGTATTTTATGTATGTATTTTAAGTATATTTCTATGTGCTTATTTCTAGTAAATTGTAATAATGTGGTGACACATTTATCTAGTGACAGGAAAGTCAAAGTCTAATGGTCCGATGCTTCTACACTCCTAAAACATTATCACTGACATGAGGCTGAAATTATTATCAAAGAGTGACCAGTTGATATTTGAGCTTCGATGTGCACATTAATGCAGTCGAAACATCAGTTTATCAAACATCAGCAACATTTGATCTATTTAAAACAAGCAAAATATTAAAAATAAATAAATAAAATAAATCTGCAGACTCAATGTTGTCAGTGATGGGATACAACCAAAGTTATTAGTTAAAATGAGAAATGAAAAATACTCTTAAATCATATATTAATCTTAGTCCATGTTAATTTCAACATTTACTAATATATTATTAAATCAAAAGTTGCAGCTGTGAATATTATTTAATGGACCTGAGCTAACATGAACTAACAATGAATAGTTGTATTATCTAATGTTAACAAAGATTATTAAATAACAAATGTATTAATATGCATTAAGTAAAATTAACAAATGGAACATTGTTGTAAAGTGTTACCAACAAATCAAACAAACAAACAAACAAACAAACAAACAAACAAACAAACAAGTAATTCAGTCTGAGGAACACATGAACACACTCACCTGATACTGTCAGTGTAACTCCATCACTGATCTCCGAGTTCTGTAGGGTTTCAGTCTGAGTTCCTCTACATCTGTACAGACCAGCATGAGACAGATCCACAGATGTGATTATATAGATCTGGTCTTGTCCTGCGCTGTTATAGATCTGGTCTGTTCTTCTGCTGTTATCTTGATCTTTATACCAGCTGTACCTCCAGACTCCTGTCTCCTGTATGTCACATGTGAGAGTGACTCTCTCTCCTCTGAACACACGGACATCAGACTTCACCTTCACTACAGGTTTGGGTCTCACTGTGAAATGAGCAAACACACACTTCACATGTCTGAAATTATTTCAGATGATTTGTGCAAAACTCAATGAAATTGCTTTTGTTAATAATGTTTAACTCAACTGACAGAACATTGTTAATTCAAGACAGACAAAAAAAAAAAAAACAAACAAAAAAAAAAAAACATTGCCTTTTAATACAAAAAATAAAGTTTTAATAAAAGCAAAGTATTTACCTCTCACTGTTATCTTTATTGCATTACTGTACTGTGTGTAGTATTCTCCTCGCTGTGCTCTACACCCGTATGTTCCTCCATCAGAGACTCTCACAGAACTGATTGTTTTAGTTCCTGCATCATCACTGGATTCCCAGTTTGAGTCTTTCCACCAGAGAAACCTCCATCCAGTTGAGCTTCCCACGTCACAGCTGAGAGTAACTGTGTCTCCAGTGAACACTGAACTCTGGGGCTTTACAGTCAGAATCGGTGTATCTGGAAGTGAACAGTGATGCAGTGTTGAGCTCATTTATAGTGTTATTGCTCATATCTTTCACTAGTCTTCTGTTTTTATCATTCTTTTTTGTACAGTAAACTGTGTAATTTATTTTTATTTAAAGGTTTGTTTGTCTTTTCTGCTCCCACTAGTGACACCAAACAGAATAATAAAAATACAGATTGAGAAGAAAATTCCAGAGCTTTCAAAGAATAATGTTAAAGTCTCTGGTAATTTCAGGGAATATTTATACTTCAGAGTTTTAACAGGTTATGTGACAGACTGGGGTAATTTAAAGGATAAGCGGATAACCTCAACTTTTTTTAATATTAAAGAAAAAATATGATAAATATCATCATACAACAAATGCTGAAGAAAAAAAGGCTAAACATAAAATAATAAACTTATTCAGCCATATTATATTTGCAAGCACAGTTCGGACAATCTTTCTTTTTTAATTTATTGAAACCATCAAAAACAATAAAATTCTTGTTCACAGTAATATTCTTCTCAATAGTTTAATCAGTAATAAAACACTGTTTAAAGGGGGGGGGGGTGAAATGCTATTTCATGCATACTGAGTTTTTTACACTGTTAAAGAGTTGGATTCCCATGCTAAACATGCATGGACAAAGTTTCAAAAACTAAATTGTACGTTTGAAGGAGTATTTCTGTGCCAAAAATTGTCCTTCCGGTTTGTCACAAGTTTCGGAAAGTTTTTTTCGAGTATGGGTCTTCGTGACGTCAGCTGGAGCGGAATTTCCTTATATGGGTCCTAAGGGCACTTCTCCGTGGGCGCGCGCGCACTCGTAGACCAGACAGAGAGAGAAGAGAGCGAAAGCAGTACGTTACCTCATCAAAGCGCTCTGCTCAGCTTTTGGAAGTCAATGTCACCAAAGAAGTGGGTTTTTGGTTGCCAGGGCAAGACAACCCTGCACAGATTCCTAAAGAACCCAGCGCTAAGGGACCAGTGGTTGGAGTTTGTTTTTTCAGAGACTGTTTGTTTTTGTGCAAGACTGTTTGTTCCCTGCATTTCAATGATGATTGTTTTATAAACAAAGCCCAAATCGACAGATTTGCAGATCGTCTAATGCTTAAGGATCGAGCAGTCACAATGATAAAGGTTCGCGGTCGTGCGTTGGAACCGGGCGGTGAGTAAAACTGCTTCAAATGTCTCTGTGTGTTGTTAGCTCGGCAGGTTAGCACAGCTTTAGCTTCGCCCACACGGCCCGCCTCCAGACGCTCGTTTTTTTCCGGAAAGACTCGGTACAGCATATCTTTCTTTTATACATATAATAAAACTAAAGACTTTTTGGAGATATGAAGGATGCAATACTACTCTATAGGTACTCAAGATTAACAGGAGATTGAGTGAAAATGAGCATTTCACCCCCCCTTTAAAGATTAAAAGATAAGTTTAAAATAATAATGATTGCACAATATACACTAAGAATGTAAATTGCATATTGAAAGGAGAAGAACGACTCTCTGCTTCTTAGTGTCTGTTTTCATGGATCTGTGTCTCATGTCGAAGCTGCGTCCTCTTGACGTCACATTTATCGGCCGCATACGTCATGAAGAACGTCTTATTTCAGGACAGTCTCCATTATAAAACTGAGCGTTATTGCTAGTGAAGTGTAAACTGTTGTAGTTTCCTCATGGGAATGTAATGGTCAGTTTACTGAGATGAAGAGCCTCATGACGTTTGCGGCAGATAAATGTGACCTCCGGAGGATTCAGCCTTCCACATGAGACACAGCCGGTGACTCCAGGATTTGATGATCTGTGAGATTGAGAATGTGTGTGTGTTGTTCACCATGAGCTCTGAGTGACTGAACTTACTCACAGCGGCCTTTCTGGAGCCCATAACCACGAGTGAGAAAGCTTTAGAGTTCAGGGTTTATGGGACGGTAAGTTAATCCTGCTTTCTGGAACAGTCTCTGTCACTTTACTGTTACTGGTTATAGATGTTAAATATTAGCAGAAACGACTAAGCAATCACAATTCTGTATGCAGATAAAGAAAAGAAAAGAAAAAGAGATCAGAAGGCAAGTGGTAATTTGTATTTTGAACGCTGAAGTTAATCGAGATTTTCAGATTTGAATCTTACATTTCTCCTTAAACACTTCTAAAATATATCACACACGAGGCTGAAATAATCAACAAAAGAGTATTTCTGTTGGAGCTTAAATCACATCAAAATTAATAACATCAAAAATGTTTGTAATTATTGGTTAAAACTAAATTAAATTATATTCATATCCAGACTGCATTCATATTCTTTTGTATTCACATATCACACAACTGAAGGTTGTACAATATTTACATGTGACAGTTTGAATAATTTATTGATGCTTAATCTGATCAGTTTCACATTCTATTAAGAAATAGGTATAATACAGTGTAAACTGTGCTGAATTCAGTAAGAAGTGAGATAGTTTTCCATTCTGAGCAAAACTGCAATCTCTTTATTGTATGTGTGATTGTAGAAGAGGGGGACACCACTATTATCCACTATTATCAAATATACAGGACAAGCCTATATACTGTAGTGATCATGTCCCAATCATGCAAACAGACAGCCAATCAAACCACAGCATTGGTGAGTGACTGTGCGCAGAACTCTAGTTTTTGCTCTATCATGTTGTTTTTCCCTAATTCCTGCCTTTAATGACTAAAAACCACACACACACACACACACACACACACACACACACACACACACACACACGCACAAGTGCATGTGCTAATGACCACCCACACCAATGTAACCAGTAAACTTGTGTTCCTATCTCTGTGAATGTGGATCCTATCTCTGTGTTCTTACCGACACACCATAGCGATGACCAAACCTAAAGAACCAGTCCATCTTCATTACAGTGATCACAGTAGAGAGAGTTTAAGAGGACAATGATGTTGAACTCACCCTTCACAGAGAGAGAAACAGCAGAGCTTGATGTTGATGAGTTTGGTCTTCCATCTCTCTGTCCTTTACACCAGTACTGACCCTGATCAGATATAATTACTCCTGTGATAGTGAGAGTGTCTCTGTTTACAGTGTAACGATCAGACGTCTGTAATATTACACTGTCTTTATACCACTCATATCTCCAGTAACTGTGATCAGAGTTTATCACACACTTCAGATTGACTGTTTCTCCAGTGAATACAGATCTGCCTGGTGTCACAGTCACTGTAGAGGTGGGGAAATCTGAGAAGAAAAGAAAGTCTTCTGAACTGAATATGTGAGTTACTGAAGTTTTGCCAATAAAATACTAATTAAATTAGTTGTTTTTGGGACAGAAAATGTGTTTGTTTTCTTAGTAAAAAAATCGAGTTGCTCATATATGTGACCCTGGACCACAAAACCAGTCACAAAAAATGAGCTTTCCATTGATGTATGGTATGATTGTTATATGACAATATTTGGCCGAGATACAACTATTTGAAAATCTGGATTTCCCCCCCCCCAAAAAAAATAAAATAAATTAAACATTGAGAAAATCGCCTTTAAAGTTGTCCATTTATGTTTGCAATTGTGCTGCATTCACTCACAAAAATAAATATTTTATATATTTACGATAAGAAATTTACAAAATATCATGATTTTTGGCATAAAAGAAAAATCTATAATTTTGACCCAATGTCAATGTATATTGTTGGCTATTGCCAGAACCTGTGCGACTTGTGACTGGTTTTATGGTCAAGGGTCACATATATGTATAGTTGAACAGCAGTAACATTTGACATCACAGTCTGAAGAATCAGTGGAAGATGCCTAATTTTTTCAAGGTAGATATTAGCTGACAATTAATTTAATATCACACATTTAATGGACTGGGAACCATAAGTATCAAAATCACTGAAAACTGCACGCTATCTGACTATAATGAAACCTCTTATTCAGCTCTGCATTTGAACAGAATAATCACTAAATGTGAATTGCTTCATTATAGCAATATATGCTTCATCCTTTTATAATAACAGATGTGGCTGAAACAGAAAAACAAACAAACACAAATACAGTTTTTAAATAAGCATTAAACAGTTGAATATGAAGACTCACCTGATACAGTCAGTGTAACAGCATCACTGATGATCTTTGCTTCACAGCTGTATTGACCACCATCAGAAGCAGATGCGATGTCGTAGACTCTCTCAGTGTGTGGTATGACTGAACCATCTCTAAACCAGCTGTATGTCCACTGAATGTCTCCTCCTCCCTGTATGTCACATGTGAGAGTGACTCTCTCTCCTCTGAACACACGCTGATCTGGCTTCACCGTCACTACAGGTTTTGCTTTTGAGTTAACACACATAAGGGCAAATATTGATAGATTAAAAATCAAGCAATGTAATCTGTTGTGTTTGGTTGATTTTTGACAACTTTTTTGTAGACTGACAGAAGTCTGTATTAATCTTTGGTCATTCAGGACTAATTCAAACTGCACAGACAGACACCGACCAATGGCAACAGACGTTTGTCAGGTTTCCACGGATCAGCGTTACCCCTGGTGACATTGGTCGTTGCTAATTTCAGTATGTTCAGTTTCCATTTGCGGCGTCGTGGAATGATTAAAAAAATTACATTCTGTAATCTGGTGATAGTCTGCATTGGTTGCCATATATCGGTGCATTAAATTAGCCTTTAGAAATAAAGTTATTGGTCTTAAACAGAGATTTGATAATATGAAGGAATTTTGTTTTACCTTGAGTGTGTCCAGAGTGCCCGAATAACAGCATCAGGACTAAACAAACACAGTAAGCATTTATTAAAACAATGTAAAATAACACATATGAACAGCTGTTGAAGAACTGCACATATGAACGGCTTCCAGAAATGAAATATGGACTTGTTTTGTTGGAGAAAGGTCTTCAACGTGTTAAAAGGTAGCCTATATCTGTTCTTCTAGCTCACCATGACCACTTTAGGTCACAAAGGTCATTGGAACCAATAGTTTAAGTAAGCATTTCTAAGTTAAAGTCTTTACCTTACTGTGTTGTATTAAAGTTTCCTCTCACTGAGAGAAAGAACATGTCATCTGGATGTTTTGGGGAGATTGTTTATAGTTAGAGCCAGACTGTTCTGCCCATGGGTTTTGTCAATGTTAGAGTAATTAGGACATCTAGCGGTCAAATATGGTATTGCACGCTGAATCAGGAAGTTACTTTTAAAGGGGTCCTGAACTGCATTGTTTTGTTTCATAATATTTTCTGGGGTGCACTTATAATGTTAGTATGATTTTTACTTAAACAATATTTGTTGTCATAATTAAGAAATGGTTACTTACACGTTGTGGCAATACTCTCAAGTCCATATCGTAAAAGTCTGTGCAGAGTTTGCAAACTGTGAAAAGCACACGGTGAAGATCGTTCCAGCTGTAATAATCCTCGATCTGTTATGTTTAGATTTCTTCTTAGCAAGAGCTGCCTGTAAGTGGTTTATATTTTCTGTTTTCTGTTTTATATTATTTCTAATATTAGGTGCTGATCTCATGTTGATTTAAAATATATATAAATCTATATAAAAAATATCTAAATAAATATAATGTGTGTATATATATATATATATATATATATATATATAGCATATATAAATCTTTGATTTCAATCTCAAACTGATTGTTTATTGAGACATATTTTATATTTGTTAGTATTTGTAAAAGATGAGACGATTTCACCTTAGTGTATTTTTTGTGCTTATTTTCAGTTTAACTCCTTTGTTCATGTCTACATGCTCAACAAGAGTCTCTATTAAAGGAGTGGTTGAGTATGATTTCACTTTTTTAACTTTAGTTAGTGTGTAATGTTGCTGTTTGAGCATAAACAACATCTGCAAAGTTACAACACTCAAAGTTCAAAGGGAGATATTTGCTTTTAAAGAAATTGTTTTTTAAGGACTACAACAAACGGCTGGTAGGGACTACACAACATTCCTCCCTGGTTAGTGACATCACCAACCCTAAAATTTACATAAACCCCGGGAATTTGCAGTCCATTTTGAGAAGTGGAAGAGTTGTTGTAGTCGAGCACATTTGTGAGTCAGCTCAAACTGTAGCATTCGTCTTTTCACATGCAATAGAAAGTCACTCTGTGCATCTCACAACAGTTCGTAACAGTTTCTGTCATTTTAGTGTGTCTGCGTGAGGTAATCAGAGCTGCTCTTGTAGCTCCGCCCCCTGTGACGCGAGCAGCAGCATATTTGCATTTATAATGTGTATATATATATATATAAATCTTTGATTTCAATCTCAAACTGATTGTTTATTGAGACATATTTTATATTTGTTAGTATTTGAAATACATGATTGTCAAGCTTTGACCCATCAGCATAGATAGGATTATAATGTGGAAAAAGGCTTTTTAAAACCTTCAGGCGCTCTTCGGTCATTTCTGACCGAAAGATTTTGTGTTTTGAAATTCTAAAAATCACAGCTTCATCGGAAGCTTATGGAACTTGGTGACTTTTATGGCATTAGGTATGTGAACACACAACAAAAATGAGGTCATGATCCGAGCATGCTAAGTGGTTGTAAAAAAAATAGTCACACTTGTGCTCTTAGGTCAAAAATGACCGACCATAGGAAATGAATGGGAAATTGACAAAAACACAAAAATTCTGAGAATTTGTGTGTGTACAATCTACAAATCGACCACGATGCAGAAAAAAGTGCTCAACAATGAAGGGGTGACACTCTAAAACATCAAGAGTGCAAAACAGACACCCCCCCTCCCCCACACATACATACAAACACACTTTTATACACATACACACCAACGAATTGTAATTAAAAATTTATCTGTTTTGAATTTTTAAAATGAATGAAAAAAATGACCGACCATAGAAAATGAATGGGAAATTGACAAAAACACAAAAAAATCACTACAAATTGGCCATGATGCAGAAAAAAAGTGCTCAGCAATGAAGGGGTGACACTCTAAAACATCAATAGTGAAAAACATAACATAATTAATAATTATAATGAATATATATATAATAAAATAATAATTAATATAATGTTTAAAAAATAATATAAATAATAATAAGCTGTGCCTGTGATAAAGCATTACTGTTTATTTTTGTATTTTTTCAATGAATCGTAATGTTACCTGTAACAAAATGCTTTCTCTGTAGTCAGGTTTGACTGTAGTAATAATGCAAAAACGTGTACACTTCACATCAAATTTATTTAAAAAAAATGTATAAACCTTGGCAAGAAATTTTATTTGAGAATTTCTAGAAAATACATTCAAATCCTCGTCTTAAAAGTAAGTAATTTAGTCCAAAAACAACTAGAGAATTCACAAGCCTCTCCATAGAGAGCTATACAGGCATCTAGTGGTAAACCCATGCAATAACATGTAACATGTAATATTTAATTTTTATCAACAAGTGGCGCTAATCTGACTTCAAACAAAAAAAAATATTTAAAAGGCCTAGTCTCTATATTAATCTGAAATGCTGCAATAATTGAAGAAATATTTTAGAAAATGAGAAAAAAATGTGTATTATTTTCAATGGCAAAAATGAACCATAGATATTGCATAAATATTAATAAGTACCATCAAATCCTCTCAAAATACAAAAGAAAAAAATATTATTGAACAAAAATAAATTGCATTGGTTTTACTGGGATGGAGAAAGTTTTGACTTTTGACCGGGAAGAAACGAAGAGCACCTGAAGGTTAGAAATGCTGATGATAAATATGTGGATAAATTTCAGCCTTCTTATTACAGGACAATTCCAAATTGTTGCATAACTATTTCAAACTCCATTTCAAACTATTTCAAACTCCACAGAAGTGAATCTGGCTTGTCAAGATTTATGTCTAAGTTTATGAGGTCTTATTCATATTCCAAAGGGTCTGAGATAACTAGATCTGGCATCATACAGACGTAGACATTAAGGGTAGAATATTGACTTGTACGCTGGATTATGTTGATGCAAACTTAAAATAATGTTAAATATTGAAGGCATAATTTCAAGTGTGAAGAGATGGTTTATTTGCTACTTTGAACTGGAGAGGTCCTGAAAGCTCCTAAGGCAAGTCTCTGTCCTTGATGGTGAACAGTATATATGTGGAAATTGAAAATATGATTTTCTAGCAGAGCTATAAACTATGCTCCCATAATCCAGCCGGGAACAGACCAACAGTTTGTATAACCGCAAAAGAACTGTGCAATCAGCATCTATATTGTTAAGTATGCAATCAAACCTCTACAAATGATACAGAACACAGCAGCACACTGTTAAAGTGCTTAAGAGAGCCCACACCACCTCTTTATATCTCTCTTCATTGGCTAACAGTGGCTGCTCACATCAGTTCAACACATTGACGCTTGAACAGCCAACGGCACCAGTTCACAAACTAACATTGACGCTCAGTGAGCGAGTGGCACCTCATATTATTACAGAACGGCACCATAGTACTTTCCTGAACATTAATGTTCACTGTTTTTTTGCATAGTCTTCCAACCCTACCAAAACATCTGAATCCCTTACAAATTATTCAGGAACACTGTAAGGGATTCAGTATCGAAATATTCCAGAAATGGATAAAAACTTCTATAAGCACTTAAATGCATCCTGCTGATGCTCACAACTATTGTAGAATATAAGCTATATTTCCTTCTCTGTTCTAGCCTTTACTCTTTTTAGACCAGGGGTTCTCAAAATGGGGTCCAGGGGGTCCGCGAAACAACTCATGCGAAAATGCAACTTTGTAAGTTGCTTTAAAACATTAATGAATCAATGTAAATATAAATAGTAGATACAATCAAATACTCACAGAGGATGAGGAACAGTTCACTGGACCCCATACTGCCACAATGATATGTGTTCAAAACCAGATGCTTCCTTTATTTAACAGTCATTTCATACTTCGAGAGAGAGAGAGAGAGAGAGAGAGAGAGAGAGAGAGAGAGAGAGAGAGAGAGAGAGAGAGAGAGAGAGAGAGAGAGAGAGAGAGAAAAGACCTATTTTACTAGAGATATTTAACTTCTCTTTTAGTACATTGAAAATGTTTTAACATATTACATTGTTACAACATTGAAAAATTATGTTGATGTAGTGCTTTTTTCAATATAGACCAGGGTGAATGGAATTTATAAATCACTCTTTTTTTGTTTTGCTTGCACTGTCACCTGAATTTGGAGGTGACAGTTCATGAATCACCTTTTGCTAGTGAATGAATGTGATGTGTATTTTGAATGCTAAAGCTAAGTGCAAACCTGATACTTTGAATTCCATACTCATCTGTTTACCACACTACTTCATTGAACATCCTGTGAATTAATACACCGTTGTTTTACGTTACATCTGAATCTTCTCCTTCTGTTATTGTGACACAGATAAAATTAACTGAACTGAATCCCACCTGAATGTCTACCAGTTTTATATTTCAAGTATTAAAGTCCCCATGAAATCAAAATTGACCCTATTTACTTTGTTAGCGCATATTGTCTTGTGGTGAACAATTAATCGGTGCAAGAAAATATTTAAAAAAAAATTTTTTTACCATGGTAATCTTTAATCAAAATCTGAAAATGCCCCTCCCCTCTGCATTGGAGGACCTTCTCTGATGACGTAGGTTTGAGGAATTGGTTTGGGCAACGCTTAACCACTCCCCTCAAACCGTTAGTCTGTTATGAGCAGAGATGGAGAGGAGGAGCGCTAGAGTAAAACCCTGCCCTCTGTTCAATATTCCTTTTCACTGGGAAATACGTCATAACACTGGAGAAAAGTCGTTTGCAACTTCCGGTTCACGGGGACTTTAAAAAGCATGTAATTATTTTGGTACCCATATTAACAGTTTACAGCACTCAGACTGACTTGAATATGCACTGTCTATCATAATTTCTCATAATATAGCATTTTAAGAAACAACATCAAATACTAGAATGAACTACTTGCCTTTTGATATCTGATGGGCTCGATGCAAGTTGCATGGACACAAATAGCACTTAGCAGTTTCTATATAGTATATGCAAGCTAATTCAGGTAACAGTTACCCTTTTTATTTAAACTGAATGATTATCAAGTTTATAATAATTCTCAATGGCCCACTCTGAATAACCATTTTTATAATAATTGGTTGTACTTATCAAAATAAATATCTAAGGTACTAAAGAGAAATGACTTATGGTGCTAGTTATTTATGGTATATAAAATATATTTAAGTTATAATTGGATTTGTGTAGAACTTGTGTTGATCGTGCTCTGTGAAAGTAACATGAGCTGACAGTTGCACTACTGATGCATGATGTGTGAAATAGCTCTGACACATGGCTGTAATGCTTTTTTATGTTATAAATAATTGCCTACATACAGAATTATCTTTGACTTGCCTTGCCTTGCTTTATCATTACAAAGCCGAGACCTTCTATTTTTCTCACAAAACCTAGTTATTTTATCGTTTTGTATGTAGACTAGGTCTATCACAGCATTTGAATGTCTATATTCCTTTTTTTTGTTGTTGTTGCTGGAATCTCTGTGTGTGTTGGCCGGGCACACACACACACACACACACACACACACACACACACACACACACACACACAAATCGCTTGTTGGATTTTCTTTCTTGTTTTTTTCCCCTTCTTTTTGTTGATTTTTAACACGAAAAACTGAGTTTTAACATTTTAAAATTTAAACATTAAACATTTTAAAATGTTTAAAAAAAGAATTTAAACATTTGTGTTGTTGAGACGTATTGTGAATCAAGTGTTTTCGTTTTATGAAATCAGATGAAAGTATGAACTGAACTTAAGCAGCAGTCTCCCTGGTACTGTTTGTGTTTTATTAATAATTTATGTCATAAAAAAAAATTATAATATTATTTTGCTTTCTTAAATAACACTCTTTGGTCTGAAAACCTTTTTGTAACCTATATTATATGCCTATTCAAATTTGGACTTGTCTGGCAACCAAACCCTTTAATTAAACATACCTCTTATTAATTCTTCAAATTTAATTTGGGGCAGCCACCGTAAACAGTATACCGACCGATGGAAAGTATGTATGAATTTTCAGTAGTATGTAAAGTATGTAAAGACATTCTCAGTATCCAAGTTTTAAACCGAAGAGTTATGCAATAATGCTGACCATCTTACAACTAGATCTACACATGTGTGATCCTGTGAAGAAAACATTTAAAAACAGAAGAGCCATGACAACAGTTTGAGAATGTGTGAAGTGAAAAGAAACCTGCTAAAAAACTGCCTCTAAAACCAGACTAAACTGGTTGACTGTTGTTCGCTGGCCTCAGTGTGGTTTACAGTTAACAGAGGTTAAGATCAGTCACACAGACACGTGTGTGTCAAGCTGCTAAAACCTCGTTCTATCATGACCAGTGGCGGATTAGGCAAATTGGGGGCCCAAGGCGAAAGTATGTATGGGGCCCCCCCCATTCGATCTTTAACCCTCTGATGGTCTTTATTTATGTCTACACTCGAGTCCTTTGGGGTCTCTAGAGACCCCAGACAATAACATTTAATTTTGTAACAAGATAATAGTTTTTTTTTTTTTTACAAATGTAATTTTATTCTGTTTGTTAATGTTTTTACTCAACATTTGTGCAGTTTTTGGAGAATTTATGATATTTTTTAAATTTCTATAAATAAATAAATAAATAAATATTTAAATAGCCTTTTTACAAAAAAACAGCATTTGATGTAAAATTTACTTTATAAAAGACCCAGATTTCTAACTTTCATTCATGGGGATGACATGGATGATTTTAAATGGTTTAATGTAACATTATGCCCATTTTTTGGAAAATGCAGTTTTAAAATAAAAAATAATAATTTTAACCACTAGATGGCTATAGAGCTCCAGTATATGCTATTTGCTATTAGACTACCTGAAAGATATCTTTTCACAAGTTGGATTCAGTTGGATTCATATCTAAATATTATAAAATCACAATTATAACAAAAATAAAATATTTTTGTCAAAGTTTAGCATTTTTTGTACCAAAAAACCCCCCAGTTTTTCAATAATGTTACATTATGATTAGAACCAAACCTGAACAAAATGTTACAAAGAGAAATGTTGGAGTCTTAAGATTTTATCATTTATTTCAATCATTTATTTTTAATCGAATTCTAGATTCTAGACACACACAATTGTTTGTGTGTGTGTGTGTGTGTGTGTGTGTCTGAGAGATCAAGAGAGAGAGAGTGTGTGAGTACACATTGTCGATGTGCCAGTGTCACCACACCACTTTATATTTGTAGTGGTTCCGCATTTTGGATGATTTTATTTGACACATTATAGCCTTACAAATGTTCCTGTGTGTGTGTGTGTATGCGTGCGTGTGTGTGTGTGTGTATGTGTGTGTGTGTGTGTGTGTTTACATTTTCAATGTGTCAGTATCACCAATTTATTTTTGTGGTGGTACTGCATTTTGGATGATTTTATTTGACAAATTATAGCCTTACAAATGTTCGTGTGTGTGTGTGTGTGTGTGTGTGTGTGTGTGTGTGTGTGTGTGTGTGTGTGTGTGTGTGTGTGTGTGTGTGTGTGTGTGTGTGCACATTTTTCAATGTGTCAGTGTCACCAATTTAGTTTTGCGGTGGTACTGCATTTTGGATGATTTTATTTGACAAATTATAGCCTTACAAATGTTCCTGTGTGTGTGTGTGTGTGTGTGTGTGTGTGTGTGTGTGTGTGTGTGTGTGTGTGTGTGTACATTTTTCAATGTGTCAGTGTCACCAATTTATTTTTGTGGTGGTACTGCATTTTGGATGATTTTATTTGACACATTATAGCCTTACAAATGTTCCTGTGTGTGTGTGTGTGTGTGTGTGTGTGTGTGTGTGTGTGTGTGTGTGTGTGTGTGTGTGTGTGTGTGTGTGCACATTTTTCAATGTGTCAGTGTCACCAATTTATTTTTGTGGTGGTACTGCATTTTGGATGATTTTTTTGACACATTATAGCCTTACAAATGTTCCTGTGTGTGTGTGTGTGTGTGTGTGTGTGTGTGTGTGTGTGTGTGTGTGTGTGTGTGTGTGTGCACATTTTTCAATGTGTCAGTGTCACCAATTTATTTTTGTGGTGGTACTGCATTTTGGATGATTTTATTTGACACATTATAGCCTTACAAATGTTCCTGTGTGTGTATGCGTGTGTGTGTGTGTGTGTGTGTGTGTGTGTGTTTACATTTTCAATGTGTCAGTATCACCAATTTATTTTTGTGGTGGTACTGCATTTTGGATGATTTTATTTGACAAATTATAGCCTTACAAATGTTCGTGTGTGTGTGTGTGTGTGTGTGTGTGTGTGTGTGTGTGTGTGTGTGTGTGTGTGTGTGTGTGCGTGTGTGTGTGCACATTTTTCAATGTGTCAGTGTCACCAATTTAGTTTTGTGGTGGTACTGCATTTTGGATTATTTTATTTGACAAATTATAGCATTACAAATGTTCGTGTGTGTGTGTGTGTGTGTGTGTGTGTGTGTGTGTGTGTGTGTGTGTGTGTGTGTGTGTGCATTTTTCAATGTGTCAGTGTCACCAATTTATTTTTGTGGTGGTACTGCATTTTGGATGATTTTATTTTACAAATGATAAGAGAACAGTTTTTATAGTCTCAAAAATGTATTCCTCTATATGTGTGTGTGTGTGTGTGTGTGTGTGTGTGTGCGCTTGTTGTGAGCAAAATAATTCAGCATTGTGGATGCTTTTTGAATTGGTGGAAGTGTGCCACTTTATTTCTGTCATTTCTGTCGATGTGTTCTGCGTTGTTTCTGATTTTGATGGTGAATTTTGTCTATTTTGATTGCGGGGTCTCCAGAGACCCCGAGGACCTCGAGTGTCACAAATTTTGTCACGCTAACATAAAAACAGATATCATTCCACTTTATTTTTTTTTTTGTAGATCTAGAAAGTGTTAAGAGCCGTAGAAGGTTTCATACCATTTGGACAAAGGGAACATTTTTTTTAATTTGAGCAAAAGTCATTTGCGGGTCAAAAAGACCCCGCGGACCATCAGAGGGTTAAAAGAGAACGAAAAATTTTTTTACAGACTGAATGGTGGATAGGCAGGTAAAGCTAATCTACAGGGAAGTAAAGGTTGGAGAAAAAAAAAAAAAAAAAACTTTCCCTTTAAATCCTGCATACATTTTCTTTAATCCAAAAAGCAGAGAACACACAAAGTGTAGCACTACACAAACTAATAGTCACAATGGTACCCAACAGAGAATACGGTTTCAGATAACACCAGAACAATCTAGCATCACAATAAGTGTATTGTGATGTCAAAACATTTTAGTAACTAAACAGAAACATGTTACAATGTTTACATGGTACAATTTCTGGTAAGCTACGATTTCAATTCAATTCTTGTGATTTGATTCAATATTGACTCATTTGGATAAATATTAGGTACGCAAGATAGGCGTTAATTTTTCCAAAGAAAAAAAAAAACTCACATAATGCTGTAAACATATATTAAACTCAAATTAAACATAATGTGTTTTTATTATAATAACAATTTTAATAATATAAGTAAAAAAATATATACTAAATATGTAATATATTACACATATTTAGCAAAATAATCTCTTTTTTCTAGCCAACTAACATGCTATAACATATATTACGGCTTTCCTGGGGTAACGTAACGTTAAGTGACATAATTGTTCTCCAGCTGTTTTATTGACGTCTTTCCAAGGTTGAAAAACACTGATTGATCTATATATAAGGAATATACATTTCGGTAAGTTGTACTATATCTTTCAACATTGTTCATTCGTGTTTATTCACTATTAGCTAGTAGAGAGGATCGATTCGGTTCACCTGCTGCTAGTAATCTGTCACGTCACATTTACAAGCGCCAAAACGGTATTTATAGTAAGGGGGTAACGTAAGAGGGGCGAACTTGGGAGAGGTGATGTTGCATTTTGCTCCAAGCAAATCCACGTATATCCATGTGAGTGTGTTAACATTATTCTCACCTAGCGCCACTTCACAGCTAACGTTAAGTTAGATGCTGCTGCTGTAGAGGCATGTTCAACGCTTTGGACGTTGTTGTTCCTGTCTGTATCCCCAACAGTAGCCGTAAAAGAAAATTGTCATCTTTGGCAGCGTTGCCAAATACTATCTGCGTCTTTTCGCTTTTTTCTTTTATTTGAGCCGCTTGGGTAACTTCGTTTCATTTTCGCGTTTAGACTCGTCTTGTTTCGTCTCTGTTTGTGTACGTCCCAGTCCTCCTGTCACTGCGTGTTTATCTTTCGCGCCGCGCACCGTTACGGACTAGTCCATTTTATTGTGAAAGTCGGGGGTGTATGTGTAGAGACGGATAACCATGAAGGCATGAACTGGACATTTTAACTACTACTTCAGCGTTTCAACGTATTTCTTAAGAATATTAATGCAATTTACCATGCTTTTGAAGCGTTCATGATGATAAGATGCTTTTCTTTTTTTTTTCTTTTTTTTTAGGTTGGTTGGGGGCCCCCCTACTACGACTGCTGGTAGGGGGCCCCAAGCAGCCGCCTACCTATGCCTCTATGTTAAGACCGCCACTGATCATGACAGCGATGAGTAGACCGGAGGTTAACAGCTGGTTGTCTGGTCATGACAGCCTGAAGCTGAACACACTCAAAACTGTGGAGATGAGAGTGGACTTTAGGAACCACAGGAATGCACAATGGCATCTGTGGAGTCCTTTAGGTCGCTATCCAGACAGGAACATAGTGTCGGCCCACATCTGGTACATGTGGATTCCACGCGTACCAGATGTGGGACAGATCTGGGCCGACATTGTTACTGTCCCGATATAGGCACCAAAATCTCCCATGGACCTGAAGTGGGACACATTTCTACAAAAAGCTCTATAGCAGAGGTTTTACTTCATGCGCCATCTGAGGAAGTTTAACTTTCATTGAGTCTGTTCTACACCTGTCTGATATGGTTCAGCTACCAAACTCGACAAAAATAGGTTACAACAAACAATCAGGACGGCTGACAGGATCATTGGTTCACCATCCAGAACTTGTATACTTCCAGAATGAGGAAACAGAAGCAGCATCATCACTGACCAGTCTCTTTTTAACCTCTCTAGGTTGTAAACCAGGTCTGGAATTACGTAATTATGATCGTTCTTTAATATTTAAAAGTCCTGATGGAAAATTAACAGTAATCAAAATGTGAGTGAAGAAACACCATGATTCTAAGTCGTGGATGGTGTGAATATGCACTTGTGTAAAGCAGGTGTTTTTTAAACACTCCGTTTGGGGTGAAGAGACACTGGAAATCCAGTGTTAGTGTAAAATCACAAACTGAAACTCTTCCATTCAGATAGGAACATCTAATTTATTCTCTGCTTTTATTGTTATTTTTATTGAGATTATCTTGATTTTTTTCCCATTTAAAGCTCTTTGAATTAACAATGTGTGCGAAATGTGCGATATTACTAAAATCGCCTTAATTTCAGAACCCTTTGTTTATCATGCTCATTTCAGATGGAATATTTTAAATGAAGACAAAACCGATCAAGCATTGACAATTTTCCAAACATTTGTGAGCAGCTGCCTACATATGTTGTCACTTTTCTGTTATTAATCACAATTAAAGCAAATTATGATCATCTATGAACAATTTGAAAAGAATCAACTTATCTAATTATTATTATTATTATTAAATGAAGGTGAATTTATGGATATGTGCCATTTTATTCTATACAGCAAGGTGCTTTAGATTTGTGCAGAAATCTTGTTTATATTTATCACAAAACACAATTTAGGAACTTAACTTTAAGATTGTTAAAATAATCTTATATTACTGAAAAACTAAACGGAGTTAAAACTTAGCTAATCATGTTAGTTTTCACCAAAATCGCCAAGAACGTCAAACAAAAACACTTATTTCTTCTTAAAACATTGCACCCAAAGTAGTCAAGGAAAACCGTAGCTCTTTTGCAGATAATATGTGTGGCTCTTAAAAGAGCCTTTGTGTGTGTGTTGAGCTGACTCCTCTACTTAGAGCTGGTGTATTTGGTCACCGCCTTTGTGCCCTCAGACACGGCGTGTTTGGCCAGCTCTCCGGGCAGCAGCAGACGCACGGCGGTCTGGATCTCTCGAGATGTGATGGTGGAGCGCTTGTTGTAGTGAGCGAGACGAGACGCTTCACCGGCGATGCGCTCGAAGATGTCGTTGACGAAAGAGTTCATGATTCCCATCGCCTTGGAGGAGATCCCGGTGTCGGGATGAACCTGCTTCAGGACTTTGTACACGTAGATCGCGTAGCTCTCCTTCCTGGACTTTCTGCGCTTCTTTCCGCCCTTGCCGGCGGTTTTAGTGACGGCCTTCTTCGAGCCCTTCTTGGGGGCGGACTTCGCTGGTTCAGGCATGATGATTCAGTCAGAGAACAATAAAGCTGAATCACTACAGGCGGGCTTTATGCACTGCTCTATGCTAATATCCAAAGGGAAGTACGGCTTTATCTGATTGCTAGTTTTCCTGGACCAACCCATAGGATGATTTCATTGGCTACATTAAAAGTTCCTTGACTTGCATGACACCCAATCACAGGCTTTAAATGTTAATCCCGCCCATCGTTTCATGTCCTACTGCCATCCCCCATTACATCATGCTTCTTTGTTTCATTTTCCCGCATTTTTTGTAATGCAATGCACTGCAGTATTAAATACTGAAAGTAAAATATTGACAATTTCAGTTTAATCACCTTAAACAAAATACATAATTCATACTACAAAAACACAAATATATTTAATTGCCACATATAACCAGTGGGAAATGTTATAAGTTTTATTACTGAATGTAAACACACAATAACTCATAATCTCGTTACTATAGTTTTAACCACTTGGAAACTTGTTCTTTGTGTGTAAATGTGGGTGGCTCTTAAAAGAGCCGTTGGTTTTTCTTCTTCGTGGATGTCTTAACCCCCGAACCCGTACAGAGTGCGTCCCTGTCGCTTCAGCGCGTACACAACATCCATGGCGGTGACGGTCTTTCTCTTGGCGTGTTCAGTGTAAGTCACAGCATCACGAATGACGTTCTCCAGAAACACCTTCAACACACCGCGAGTCTCTTCATAGATCAGGCCAGAAATACGCTTGACGCCGCCACGTCGAGCAAGACGACGAATAGCGGGTTTAGTGATTCCCTGGATATTATCGCGAAGGACCTTTCGGTGCCGCTTAGCGCCTCCTTTCCCGAGTCCTTTACCGCCTTTTCCTCTTCCAGACATGACTGCGTAATGTAATTCACAAACAGAATATTAAACTGCCGCTGGAGAACAGAGGTTTATAGTCGGCTAGCGGACCTAGTTGAAACCAAATTCATGGGCGGTTCTATTAAACGTCACTCGACACGCTACTCTCCAACTGGTGCTCAGCAAATGACATGCAGCTCCACCTCTCTGGACGTCGAGTTTGACGTAGTTCAGCTCCACCTCTGTGGATATAATGGGTGGAGGGATAGTTATGGGTGGGTGTGAGGGTTTGGTTGCACCGTCTAATCCAGGTGTCACCAACCCTGCTCCTGGAGGGCTACTGTCCTGCAGACTTTAGGTCCAACCCTGTTCCAACACACCTGCCTGTAATTATCAAGCAACCCTGAACAGCTTGATTAGCTGGTCCAGGTGTGTTTGATTGGGGTTGGAGCTGAAATCTGCAGGACTGTAGCCCTCCAGGAGCAGGGTTGGTGACACCTGGTCTAATCACTTGCCCAAATTACATTCAGAGAGGAGGAGCGGGATCTCATACTCCACCCATGGACCTGCTGTGAGAAGCCTCTCTTACACTCAAAGCTTGGTTTAAAAAAAAAATAAAAAAATAAAAAACACACTTCAGGGAACAAGCAAGCACTGTGACATCACGTTCTGCATACTATTTATGGAAATATAGTTCATTTTTTAATATAATTTTAGTGAGTCAGTTATTAGTTCAATGACCAAGGAATTACTTTAAAATATGAAGAATTTGTCTTTTTTTCACAAAATCCTAAGTACAGCAAAGGAATTAGATATTATTTTTGGAGCTATCCCTTCTGGGTTTATGTTTATGAAGGGATTTAATAACAAGCTACAGAATAACAAGATACCAAACAATGTATCTGATAGCCTACATATGTTGGTAAATTATCTCCTACCACCAAATCAAACAACAGGAGTATTTGTGCTTTTTTCCAGAAAGATGCTGTCTCTTGTCCTAATGCCATCTTTTATTGGAACAGACATGCAGTTGAAATTAACTGGGCTAGAGTGTGGGCTTTGCCACAAAAAAACAAACAAACAGTTTTTGTACAATAAGATCAAGATTATAAAAGATTATAAAATGATACATCGTTGCTATCCCAAAACATGTTTTTTATTTTTTTTAGGTTTATTTCTGACGACTTGATGTAATTTTCTCCTTCTGTGGTCTCCAAACTGAAGATTTATCTTCAGATAAAGATAATTTTGTTTCTGGCCAAACATTTTGTACACAAGTGTAAATATTGTAAGTGTATAGCCTTTCTTTAACCTTTTTCTGGAAGAGTTAACATGTATTTGATTTTTGACTCTTTCAAGAAGAAAGCTCTTGTTACGGTCCCTGGTCTAGGTCAGGGTGTTACAAATTACAAACAAATCCTTTGTGTGTTTACCCATTTTTATTTTCTTGTTCTCCAGGCTATTTTCACAGTAATATTTGTGGTTAACAAATAATTTTCTTAAACAAAACAAGCAAGCAAACAACCAGTTAGGAAGCAAAAAAATAACATTCAAAGTCTAATTCAGCGTGTTTATGCTGAAATGAATGTGCGATCGAGCTTACGCGTGCATTGACTACCTCAAAGGAATATTTTAACAATGTAACGTAGTAGCAATTAAATCTACCAATATATTATACATGACATGAGAGTATTTAACTACTCTTAAGATGTACGCACACAGTAACAAAAATCCGCTAGAAATTGAACCAGATCCGCATGGAGATCACTATAAAACTGCCGCAGAATTTAGCAACATAATTACATGACATGAACACTTTGACTAACATTCGGTTCTCCTGATTTAAAACAATGAAACTGCAGAAATGATAGTCAGGTGATTCAGAAATACATACATCCTAAACTGCAACAAATTAAATGTCTAGTGGAGGGCGCCAGCATCATTACAGCTTGGTACACTTCTGTTGAAGCTGCCATCGTAACATAAAGGGTAGAAAGCCGGCTAAAACATGACGGAGGAATAAACTCACATAGCCATCGGGTTTCGTTTGACTGGCGTGCACACACACACAGGGGCATGATGCAGTCATTTATTACGTTGCAACACCTGAACAGCCACAATGAATGAACCACACCCCTTAGGTTCACACCCCCTTAGACAAGAGTCATAATAAGCACACTCAAGGTAACCAATGTTCAACAACTTCCTTCAGAGGAATTCTGAGAAACGTGTCATTCAGATCTCTTCTTTGGTTCAGTCACAAACAGCCTCTTTATATCCAAAATCAATCCTAAAGGAGGAAAATGGAGACAGCAAGAACAACAGAAACAACGCAAATACAATCTGTCACTTACATAGGACTGTAAATCGCTTAAAAATGTTATTTTCCTGCTCCCTGGCATGTAATATATTGTTGCCATTGTGTTTTATTATAAAACTACTTATGACCTTCAACTTACAGCAAGTTTGTGCAGTTGCCATAAAACTAAATTCAGGTTTAAGTTCAATAAAAAATTCAGCTTTTTTTAAGAGATGTTGAGATGGCTCTTAAAAGAGCCTTTGGGTTGTATGACTGATATACAGTGGGTTTAAGCGCGCTCTCCGCGGATGCGGCGGGCCAGCTGGATGTCTTTGGGCATGATGGTGACTCTCTTGGCGTGGATGGCGCACAAGTTGGTGTCCTCGAACAGACCCACTAAATAAGCCTCGCTCGCCTCCTGCAGGGCCATGACAGCCGAGCTCTGGAAGCGCAGATCCGTCTTGAAATCTTGAGCGATTTCTCTCACCAGGCGCTGGAAGGGCAGTTTGCGAATCAGCAGTTCAGTGGACTTCTGGTAACGGCGGATCTCTCTCAGCGCCACGGTACCGGGCCTGTACCGATGAGGCTTCTTAACCCCACCGGTAGCGGGAGCGCTCTTACGGGCGGCTTTAGTGGCCAGCTGCTTCCTCGGGGCTTTCCCTCCGGTGGACTTACGAGCGGTCTGCTTAGTTCTTGCCATTGTGTTTCAGTGAAGAAGACGAACAAATGAATAGTTCACTAGAACACAGCGCGTATTTAAGCCCAGGGCTGCCATGCGCTCATTGGATGGCTTTGCTTCAGAAGCATTTGATTGGTTATTGTCAGGCGTCTGTAAATGACAGTTGGCCAATGGCTGTGCGCCTCCTGTTTTCAAAGAAGACACAAGAGTTTGTGGTTCCCGCCCGAACATCCTTTGTTTCTCTTTGAATAGAATAGGCGAAATCAGGTAGGCCTATTAATTTGCACAGCAAAACCCGTGATTGATTTTTAAAATATTATTGATAGTGTAGAGTTGGACTTATGGCACTAATAGTAAAAACTGAGATAAAGTACATAGGCCTACTTAACCACGTTGTTTCAATTCTTTGTATTGATATCTATATATCAGTTTAAATATTTTTAGCCATGCTAATAAAACTACACACTTTCATAAAACACTCATTAAATCCTTACAAATAGTGTATTGAGACCAGATAACAATAAAACATTAAACTTATCTAGGAACATGCATTTCCAGTCAGATTTTAAATAATTTAAAAAATACCTCATTGAAAATAAAATGATTTATGAATATAATCTCAGACACTAAAACTTTGGTTTCCTTAAGAAATCCATCTCTCTTTCTCTCTACATATATATAAATACGTATTGTATGGTTGTTGTATAGTTTCTAGCATTGTATTGTACAAGAAATTTACGCAGTCAATTTATGGGCATCCTTCTGCCATTTTTTTCTTTTACTGTTTTATCAAACGAACTTCAATACAAAATCAAATAAAAATAGGACGAATGCAAACACTCTTTGTTGGAGAAATTGTGTGGCTCTTAAAAGAGCCTTTGGTTTGAGAAAAAGCTTCGGTCAGTCTACTTGGCCTTCGCGGGCTTCTCGGTCTTCTTGGGCAGCAGCACGGCCTGAATGTTGGGCAACACACCGCCCTGAGCGATGGTCACGCCACCCAAAAGCTTGTTCAGCTCCTCGTCATTGCGCACCGCCAGCTGCAGGTGTCGAGGGATGATGCGGGTCTTCTTGTTGTCCCGAGCGGCGTTTCCAGCCAACTCCAGGATCTCAGCGGTCAGATACTCGAGCACAGCGGCCAAATACACCGGAGCTCCGGCACCGACGCGCTGGGCATAGTTGCCTTTGCGGAGAAGCCTGTGAACACGGCCGACGGGGAACTGCAGTCCCGCCCTGGAAGAGCGACTCTTGGCCTTAGCGCGAGCCTTTCCCCCGGTTTTACCTCTTCCACTCATTGTAGCTTACAGTTATTGCTCTTCTATTAGGATCGGAGAGAATAATACTTTCGAAAGCTGTGTTCTGACTTTAAAAAGAAAGCTCACTAGTCTCCTATTGGCTGGTGTCTGAACACATCATCGAGCCAATCAGTGAACTTCCCTCCAAACCCAACCCCCTTTCTACTATTCTCAATAGTGTTTGCTACTTTTTAATGTGTTTGCTACTTTCGATGTACTTTAAGTTTTTAATGGGTCATTAATTTTTTTTCATTTGCACTATTTTGACATTTTTCTATTTATTTAGTATTTATGACTTTGTAAAGCATGTTGAATTACCATTTTTCACTTTACTGTCTGGTTTTTAGCATAGTAATAAATTAAAGTCGCTCTTGAAGAAATGCAGTTTCAAAGTTCACTGGTATGAACAAACTCTACGAACAGATACTGATTTAATCAAAATGTTTAAATTGTAAATTTAAACGTAAACGTCTCAAATTATTAAACTCAGATTAGGACATTTAGTTCAATTAAGAAATATAAGTAGCTTTTATAAACGTGCCTTTGGGAGAAAAAACAAAACAAAAAACATTAGGCCTATGTGTGCATCTTGAGATAAAACAATGGCACCGACCTATTTTAAGATATGTTAGTGCAAGTTGCTTACAGTTAAAACAGCTAAAATATGCTGTTTAGTCTGGGACTAGGCTTAAGCCTTCATTGTCTGTGAAACGGGATAAATGTTGTGTGCACGTGAACATAAAGGGCCCATGTATTGTCTTCGCGGTAACAATGACTTTCATTGAACAGATGACTGATGAAATAATACTCTTCACTATGAATTAGTGGGTGGCTCTTAAAAGAGCCTTTTTTTGAGAAAAGAAAAAGAAACAAACAGTAACGTTAGATTTATTTCTTCTTGGGAGCTGCCTTTTTAGGCTTGGCGGCTTTAGGTTTTGCTGCTTTAGGTTTTGCCGTTTTGGGTTTGGCTGCCTTTGCCTTTTTTGGGCTCTTGGCTGCTTTCTTAGGAGTCGCCGGTTTCTTGGCCTTCTTGGGGCTCTTCGTTGCCTTCTTAGCGGCGGGTTTCTTCGCCTTCTTCGGGGATTTCTTAGCGGCGGGCTTCTTTGCTGCTGCAGTTTTGGGCTTCTTAGCGGCAGCGGGTTTCTTGGCTGCGGGCTTCTTGGTTTTAGGAGCCGCTTTCTTGGCTGGCTTCTTCTTGGTCTCGGTCTGTTTCTTGTTGAGTTTGAAGGAGCCCGCGGCGCCGGTCCCTTTAGTCTGGACCAGGATGTCATTAGTAACGAGACTCTTGACGGCGGTCTTGACGCGGGAGTTGTTCTTCTCCACATCGTATCCCCCGGCAGCGAGCGCTTTCTTCAGGGCGGCGAGGGACACACCGCTCCTCTCTTTAGATGCGGACACAGCCTTGACGATCAGCTCGCGGACGCCTGGGCCTGCTTTCTTGCTTTTGGCTGCTGATTTCTTCTTGGCCGCTTTGGTCGCGGATGCTGGAGCGGTTTCTGCCATGATTTCTCTGAGTGAATCTGGACTCACACAATCTGACTGTGATCGACAATGAACCGCAGCGCATTTAACCGCAGCATGAGAACCGCGTAGACTCAACCTGCTCTGTTCAGTGTCTGCTCCTCCACTAACGCATTTGCTTGTGTTTTCTCCTTTCATATTTGGAATAAAGCTGGAGTTGTAAAAGAGTTTAATAGAGTAAAAACAACGTACACATCGAGTAGAGAGATTGAACTTTAATTGAAGACTAAAACACGCGACAAGTGAACATTTATTTAAACATCGTTGGATCAAATCCAAAGCGTGCACCGGTAATGAACATGGCTGCGTGTATATTTCATGCAATTTTGTGTATTAACAGTGGTAAACGATGCAGTGTGTCATCCTGGTTTTGAACTAGCACTTTGACAAGGGCTTTAATGTTAGAAAGATCGCTGAGGGACTTGTGGAGTGTTTCATTCAGAGGTTGTTTTGTGAAGCTTGAAGCACACACTCACATCTGTCTGTGTGTGTGACTCATGTCTGATGTTTATCTGCAGGTACTATTGCTCTTTACATATCAGCAGGTCAATTCCATGAGCACAGACACGCGTTGATGAAGGACTCGGTACTAAACTAAACTTGTCAGCTGAATAACTCATGAAATTAATAACTCAGTGTGTAAGTAAGCCTTAATAAAAACACAAGAATTAAAATTTGGTAATTGGATGGTGTGATTAGAACTAATTTTCTCAATTACTGATGCACATTTTTTAAATCAATTTAAATTATTATATGATTACAACAGAACTACCAAGACAAGTTGTTATAAGGATGTTTGCCATATCAGCCATGTTTTCTTAAAGAAATTGTACACTGGTAAAACTGCATGAGGTTATTATTCATACTTTGTGAATTCATTATCAGACCGGTTGCAACAAGCATGGTTTCATTCTGAGGTTCTTGTTTAATAATTTACGGCAAATAAAATGATGTGCATGCAGTGCATTGGTCACAGGAACTGTTTACAGACTCTGATATTGCACCAAAAAGGCAAAAGCTCATTACGGTTTAGAATGTTTTCAAAAGATGATGCAATGGTTTAACTGAATTACTGAACATCAGTTAAACTGACAGTCTCGTAAAGACACATTCTACTACATGTTAGAGCATAATAGAGATTCGAACAAAAATAACCTTCATATTTAAGGGTTAAAAAGCAGAAGCACCGGATGGTTCAAAAATTATGGTTCTTAGATCAAGTATCAAAGCTGCCATGTTTGACATTTCCAAATCGAGAGGCAAGTATGCACAGCATTTTAAGAACTTCTAGTACGGTTATCTCCAGGTTACTGATAAAATGTGCTTCAGCAAACTGAACAGCAGTCAAGAACAGTTACATGGCTAGAAAGAAAATTCCTTTGTGCTGTATTATTATATTTATCTTTAATTCTGCTTGAACTTATAAAAAAAAAATGTATGCAATGTATGCTTCGGATAAAGTCATCTGCCAAATGAATAACCATCTACTCTGCCTGAGGTGAACGAAACATAATTAACTGAGCCAAACATGGTGTGCAGATTTATTTAAAAACATCATTAAAAGAACAAATCAAGTTGCATAGTAAAACAAATCAAGACTCAAGGTTAATAATACAGACAGGGAATATATCAAAATAATTTCCAAACATGTTACACCAGACAATTTGCTGTGCATTTGCCAGATTTCTTTTAGAATAAAAGAAAACAGAGTTCTGATTTCATTAAATCATCGTGACTTCATTCCTCTGCGACTGTATATTGGTATATGGCATAATCTCATCAGGCTTAGCTGTAAAACACAAACACACATATATTGTCTTTACATGAAGTGCATCATAATGACTACAGACTAATGGCTGTAGAACAATTTTCTCCTGTACTATCTGAGAAATGCTACAGAAGCATTTTACTTTACTACTTCCATGTAACTTATAAAATAATTCTGGCTAAATATATTTATTCTATAGCTTCTACCTTAAATATATTTACAAATGTTCCCTACAGATCTAAACCTAAACAATCAAAACCTTCTATAAGGGCTGAACAAAATATCACAAATACACATTGTGATATGCATATCACAATGGCTTGCAATAACTGAATGTAAAGTTAGGTAAAATCAAAACGTTAGCTTAAAGGCAGGGTAGGCAGGTTTTTTCTAAAAAAAAAATTTCCCAAATTTGTTTAAACTGTCTTTATATACCAATACATTATTAAAATGTAAGTACTCTGAAAAGGAGAGTATAAAAATTGAGTGTCTGTAGTCCTCTCAGGGCGCAATAAACAGCTACTTATTCCATTCACTCCCACCCCCTCCCTTCTGGGCTCCTTCCAAAGCCACGCCCCCAAAACACATGAACGCGCAATGTCAACCGCTCAGCTGGAGAGGAGCGCAGTGCATGTAGTGACATCATGTCAGAATCACATGTAATAAAATACCTAACTTTATCATTATGAATATAAACAACTAACAGGAAAGGATTTCTCCGCTGGAGAAAGGTTTCTCTGCTGGAAAGCCACGCCGATATTGACTCTCGTCTGACTTCTTGCTTTATCCAAAGACGTTTTGGTCATAGCCTTTTCGAATACTGTCTTCCTTTTTTTGCCTTGTTTGCCTTCGCTGACTGTATATGCAGGTACTGGGAATTTTGACTGCTCTTTCTCTGCCATAATTGTGATTCTTCCTAGCTTCCGTGCCACTTCCCCTCCTCGAGTCAAACGGGTGCGTGCATGTGGGCAGCTCCTGTAGCAGCAGGGGTGGTAGCCATGGTAGCGAGGGAGAGTGACAGTCGACCAGCCAATCATTTCATTCGTTCCGAATGGAAATAAGTAGCTGTGTTTATTGCAGCCCTGAGAGGACTACAGACACTCAATTTTTATACTCTCCTTTTCAGAGTACTTACATTTTAATTATGTATTGGTATATAAAGACAGTTTAAACAAATTTGGGAAAAAGTTTTTTAGAAAAAACCTGCCTACCCTGCCTTTAATGCAGATAGCAGAAAACAGACTGGACACATGACTGTTACATCCGTGTAATACATAATGTTAAAAATAGTTAAAAAACTCAATGCGGTACTCGCACGCACACAAAGTGGTTTCTCGGACAGCTCACAATCCCGAATTCAGTTCTCTTCCACAGCTCATATGGCCAAATAAACAAAAAAATATGTCAAAAGGCCAGTCTTGGTGAGTATTCATGTGCTAAGTGAACATAGACTGTTGATAAAGAAAAACGCGTGTGTATCAGTATACTGGATCCATGCATTAGGTCTTAAAGTGACAGCAGCCTATAAACCTGCTGTTGACTGTGTCATTAATGTTAATCAAACAACAAAAAACAAAGAGAAAATCACTCACTGTTCTTGACTGAAGAACTTTTATAACTTTTATAGGAGTGTTTATTTTACAGTAAAGCCTCAGCAGTTTTATTTTTACATTTGATTATTCAACTTTTGTGCATTATTGTTTCGTATATATCACATTATTTAACAAGTTATTACATATCACACTTTTCTGCAATATTGAACAGCCCTGGTGGACTCGTAGAACAAATGCACACACAAACCTGAGATACTGTATTGTTTGTTAATAAAACTGACAGAGCATTCAACAAATTCAACAGTCACACTGAAATGCAACAGTCACACTGAAAGAAGGGAGATCTCACCATGAACTCTGTAGCATTTGACAGCCAATATGATGGACACGAGCAGAAACATGAAGGCTGCCAGTAGAAAACTGAGAAGTTTGGGGACTGAGATCGAAGCTTCTGGAAAAACAAACTGACAAAGTTATACACAAGCAAGAAAACATGAAAGCATTGCACTCTCTTATGCATTTACAAATATGCGCTAATGCATTTTCACTTTTTACAGAGATCCAACTGCGGGGTGACTGTCCTCTCTCTGTTTTACAGGAGTAGAAACCCTCATGTGACTTTGAGACAGTAGTGATGCTCATCTCTCCTGTCGTCTGATTCTGGATCAGTGATCCGTCTTTATAGAAATCAGCGCTGAGGATCGGGGAGTTTGTAGATCGATGTAAACAGTGTAGAGTCAGAGTCTCTCCCTCAATCACAGGATCAACAGAACTCTCCAGAATCACGTAACCATCTATAAACACAAGAAATGTGTGTAAGCTGTAAAATTGTCAACTATCTTTGGCATATGCTGATAAAATCAACCAAAACATGAGAACAAACAAACAAAAGCTTTTTTTTATTATTTTTTTTATTTTATGGTTCAACAAAAGAGAAAAAAGATGCACTCACATAAAATAATTTATGAACAGGTGCTGGAGCAAAGCATTAAATGTAAAAACACAAAATGCATATTTAAAAACACTTTTGAACACTTATAAAATAGAGAGTTTCAGTCCTTGATTTTGATTGGCTAAGCTGTGTTCGAAGCCATTGTAAATTACACTACAAACATAAATAAATAAAATATATTTTTATGGACTATGCCATAAAAAGAGTGTTCAGCGTCTTGCCTAACAGTGTCCCTTAGCTGTTCTAAATTCAATGTAAACCACGGCTTCACAGGGCTTGTTGCTTTACTCTATAACACCTCCAGCCTGGAAATCCAGACCTAAATCTGAAAGATTAATGGTCTGCCATTGACTAATGAAACTCGGCCAGCTCGAGGGGCATTTGAAAATCTCACTGCACGCAATTGGATAACACTACGACCAATCACAACAAGCCCCATACGCTTAGCTACCAGCGGAGCTAACTAGATTAGACTCTTGCCGTATCCGGTCGGCAAAACAGCAAAAACGTCCTTCTTGCAAAGGAAGGATTCGAGCGGCGTCTTCTGTTCCTCTTTTAGATAAAAAGCCAAGTCTAACTCGTTCATTATAGCGGCCAAAGCCGTTTCAAACAACTGGTGTTCATCCGTAGCCATCTTGCAATGTTTACTAATGACTTCGACGTCACAGCGCTGTCATCATCTGTTTAGCTCGCCTCTGGCCCGCCTATATCAGATAACCCGATGTGATTGGTGCAGCTCGGATACAAGGGCATATTTAATGAGCATCATTACTCGACACCAGAGTAATTCAACTTGTGCTCTCGCGAGAACTCTGGCTTTCCAGGGTATAACACCTCAAGAACAGAGCACAAAAAAAGACAAAAAAAAATAAAATAAACAAAAGACCAAATCAAAACCATGAGCTTTCACCTGATTTGTGGTTAGGGAGTGAATGTATATTTCTGTTATTTATTTGTTATTCTTTGACAGGCTTAGTAAGAATTTAACTACCAGGTAGACTAAACTTTTGTTTGTTATTTTGGCATTGCCCCTTCTGAAGTCTTTGTTTCCTTCCTAAAGCCCTATTCACACTGGATTAGTATTATCTGGGGACCACGTGAGATTTAGAAATTACCCACCCACATCTGAATTGGCGCATTCGCACGGGATAAGCGAAGCCTGAGATTTTACTCAAATTTACTGACTTATCTCCCGGATATGATGTCAATAGGCTATTGCTTGGAAATGTCTTGCCGTTATAGGTCTAGCTGTATGATATAACAAACAGATTATATCATGTAATGTTCCTTACCGCATGCTGCTATACATATCATTCATATCCATCTAATCATTCTTTTTGTTTTTGCTCTTCTGATGGCTTTCATGGCGTTTCTCTTTCTGCAAATTGTATAGTTGTATGGTGTATAGCGATATGACCCAGCACCCAAAATCAAAACACTCCAACACTCCATTCTTCGCAAAAGATGGATAAAAAAGCACATGCACAGGAAACAAAAACCTTGAAAAAATTATATACGACCCCGCCAAATCACAGAGAGGCCAATTCGCACAGGACTGATATTATCACAGGACCTCGGTGTTCGGCGAAATATGGTAGGTCATTTGCGGGGGAATTTTTACTTTACAAATTACAGACATGGCCAGGTAATACTTATCCTGTGTGAATATGGCTTAAGTTGTACTCTGTAAGTAAACTGTTATATGTTAAGAGCCTTTGAATAAAGGTGTTAAAAAGGATCTTGTTGTTGAGGTGCTGTGGTAGGACCCAGACAAATGCTCTTCAAAACATTAATTTTGATATGTTCTGTTAAGAAAAGAACCCTAGACACTCATAGGACATAACAATAGTCAGAAAACATCACCTGTACTTGTGTAACACTGATATTAGAGTATGTGGAAAATGATGGTTTCCCAATGCATATTCAGCTGCATAGTTTCTATGTGTTAAGGTCACAAACTACATGGAGATTATTTCTTAGTTCCAAAAACAAGAGGAACTTCTTCAAAACAGATCTATTCTCCATTGCATTTACAGAATTAAAGTGGTCACAACTTGACCTTTTCCTTTTTAGTTTAATCAATGAATAATGCTTGAAAGAGGAGATATGCCTTCTGACTGCCTCCTCTAAAGGACATTTATTTTGTCTGACCGAGGGCAAACTATAACATCCAAGCTTTCACAATACACTGGTTACAAATCATCTTTTGATAACCTGAAGAGAAGGCCAACTAGAATGAACTGAAAATGTCTTGAGGACATAGGCTAAGTCTACCTGTCCTGCACATTGAGACTTCAAGTGTACTTGAACTAAAATAGCCTCATATTCTCTGTCACAGTGTCACCATCGCTGATTGGACCAACGTCTGTTTGCAAAATGTTATTTAGAACATAAACTGAATTGGAACATGATAGTAGTGTGCGCTACTATTTCAGTGAAAAGCAGTAAAAACATAAAGACAAACTAAGCACACATTTGCCTGGTTATCTAATGTCTTTGTGGACTCATGATTGTCACAGTGAGGAAAAGATAAACTCACTCACCTGATACTGTCAGTGTAACTCCATCACTGATCTCTGAGTTCTGTGGGGTTTCAGTCTGAGTTCCTCTACAGCTGTACAGACCAGCATGAGACAGATCCACAGATGTGATTATATAGATCTGGTCTTGTCCTGCGCTGTAATAGATCTGGTCTGTTCTTCTGCTGTTATCTTGATCTTTATACCAGCTGTACCTCCAGACTCCTGTCTCCACATGTGAGAGTGACTCTCTCTCCTCTGAACACACGAACATCAGGCTCCACCTTCACTACAGGTTTGGGTCTCTCTGTGAAATGAGCAAACACACATTTCACATGTCTGAAAGTCAATAAAACTCAAAATATATAAAGATTACTTGCCTCTCACTGTTATCTTTATTGCATTACTGGAGTGTGTGTAGTATTCTCCTCGCTGTGCTTTACACTCGTATGTTCCTCCATCAGAGACTCTCACAGAACTGATTGTTTTAGTTCCTGCATCATCACTGGATTCACGGTTTGAGTCTTTCCTCCAGAGAAACGTCCATCCAGTTGAGCTTCCCACGTCACAGCTGAGAGTAACTGTGTCTCCAGTGAACACTGAACTCTGGGGCTTTACAGTCAGAATCGGTTTATCTGGAAGTGAACAGTGATGCAGTGTTGAGCTCATTTATAGTGTTATTGCTCATATCTTGTCTTGTCTTTTTTTTGTACAGTAAACTGTCATTTATTTTGATTTAAAGGGATGTGTCCTTTCTGCTCCCACTAGTGACACCACTTAATAGAATAGCAAAAATATTGATTTTGAGAAGTCTTCATTTACAGAACAAAACAAGCAAAACCACAAACTAAACAGTTTATCTTAAACTAAACACAGATGAGGAACATAATTAATAACCAAGGAAACAAATGAGAACATGCAGCATGACATGATCAAAGCATCTTTGAACAGGAATCAATAAGATGTGTCACTCTTTCAAGGAAGCCAAGAGTTAAAGTCTCAGCTAAGCTCAGGTCTAAGGCTACTTCTTCTGGCACTTTGATTTTGCTGGATATAGATGGTTAAATGTCTGCCAAAAAAAAAAAAAAAAAAAAAAAAGAAAGAAAAGAAAGAAAGAAAGAAAGAAAGAAAGAAAGAAAGAAAGAAAGAAAAGAAAGATTGCAAGTTTTAATCGTTTTTAATGCTGAAGTTAATGTGAGATTTTCAGACTTGAACCTTACATTTCTCCTAAAATGGGCACTTTAAGGTTTCATTTTTATTTTTGAATTTTTATTTTGCCCTGAAAGTATTGAGTCAGTTATATTACAATTATGATAAATATTAATTTATTTATATATATATAGTTTTTGTATTATTTACTTCTGTATTTTATGTATGTATTATATGTGCTTATTTCTATTAAATTGTAATATTGCGCTTGTGGTGACACATTTATCTAGTGACAGGAAAGTCAAAGTCTAATGGTCCGATGCTTCTACACTCCTAAAACATTATCTCTGACATGAGGCTGAAATTATTATCAAAGAGTGACCAGTTGATATTTGAGCTTCGATGTGCACATTAATGCAGTCGAAACATCCGTTTATCCCACATCTCATATACTATGAATGAATATTAAACACTACACTGATTTTATTTTTTATTTGTATGTATGCCTTTCAATGCAACATTTGATCTATTTAAAACATGCAAAATATTAAAAGTAAATAAATAAAAAAAAATCTGCAGACTCAATGTTGTTACAGTGATGGGATACAGCCAAAGTTAGTAGTTAAAATGAGCAATGAAAAATACTCTTAAATCATATATTAATCTTAGTCCATGTTAATTTTAACATTTACTAATATATTATTAAATCAAAAGTTGCAGCTGTGAATATTATTTAATGGACCTCTAACATGAACTAACAATGAATAGTTGTATTTTTATTAACTAATATTAACAAAGATTATTAAATATCAAATGTATTAATATGCATTAACTAAAATTAACAAATGGAACCTTGTTGTAAAGTGTTACAAACAAACAAACAAAGTAATTCAGTCTGAGGAACACATGAACACACTCACCTGATACTGTCAGTGTAACTCCATCACTGATCTCTGAGTTCTGTGGGGTTTCAGTCTGAGTTCCTCTACATCTGTACAGACCAGCATGAGACAGATCCACAGATGTGATTATATAGATCTGGTCTTGTCCTGCGCTGTAATAGATCTGGTCTGTTCTTCTGCTGTTATCTTGATCTTTATACCAGCTGTACCTCCAGACTCCTGTCTCCTGTATGTCACATGTGAGAGTGACTCTCTCTCCTCTGAACACACCAACATCAGGCTTCACCTTCACTACAGGTTTGGGTCTCTCTGTGAAATGAGCAAACAACACACTTCATGTTTGAATCTTTTAAAACTCAAAATTAGCTTACACAAAAAAATCTACTAAATAAAAGAGCACTTACCTCTCACTGTTATCTTTATTGCATTACTGTACTGTGTGTATTGTACTGTTCTGTACTGTGTGTAGTATTCTCCTCGCTGTGCTCTACACTTGTATGTTCCTCCATCAGAGACTCTCACAGAACTGATTGTTTTAGTTCCTGCATCATCACTGGATTCAGGGTTTGAGTCTTTCCTCCAGTGAAACGTCCATCCAGTTGAGCTTCCCACGTCACAGCTGAGAGTAACTGTGTCTCCAGTGAACACTGAACTCTGGGGCTTTACAGTCAGAATCGGCTGCGGTTTATCTACACAGTGAAACAACCTTGAGTGTATCTCTCACAAACACAGGCATTATTTTCCAGATTTGTTAGTTTGTCTGAAAATGTTTTCTTTTAAATATAAAAGTGTTGTTCCACTTTTGCTAATAGCACTCAACTAAAAAAGCCAAAATAACGAATAATGATAATAATGATTTGCATTGACATTTATTTGTTTAGTGGATGCTTTTATCCCAAGTACTTTCTGAGTGTGTTTCCTAAACATATCACCTCCACCCTCCATTATTCAAACCAAAAGATAGTGCCAGACCAAACTCACATTTTTGTTTGTGCCAACAAATGACATGTCAGACCACTCAAAGAGAGATATGGAGATATAGTGCTTAGAATTTACCAATGACTTAAAGGGTTCCTTGACTATGATTTCACTTTTTAAACTTTAGTTAAGCCCCAATCACACCAAAAGCGTTTTTCAGGTTCGAACATGCGAAGCACACAGCACGGCCAATCGGCCATCACACAGAACTGGCAGTGTGCTGTGTTTTTTATGTTGCTAAGAAACCAGGGAGTCAGCTGTCCTGTCAGTCAATCATAATAGTGATGCAAGTGCACCCCAGGAAACATTATAAAATAATAAAATAATGCAGTTCATGATCCCTTTAATTATAGGTCTTTTTGCACACAAATGGGATACGAGAAACTTTTAATAAAAACCAAATAAACCTTGGAATTGTATTTATTTATTTATTTAGAATTTATTTAATATGTGACAATATATTTACTTATATATCATAATGTATGTAATTTTATATTCAGTAATACATCATATATATATAGATGTATATGTGATCAGATATAGTACTGTATGTGTAATGTATTGCATATATTGCATATATTACTCATGCAGCATAAACACACAGACATATATAGCTTGTATGTATATCTGATCATATGTATATATATTATTTCCATAAGACCTGTCTGATTGTTTACTTTGCTGGATATAGCAAATAATGACAAAATGAACATGTTAAACAAGATAAATGGCGTATGTTTAATGCCACGATAATGTATGTATGTGTGTTTGTGTGAATTATAACCACTGAAATGACATGTTAATGGTTAACTAAACCCTAAAACAACTTTTTTTTTAGTTAATGATCTACAAGACTGGGGCTTTATTAGTGCTGTTCATTGATTCGAGAAATTATTGTGACATTTGGGTATAAAGTGTTTCAATTCTACAATATATGGTGTAAAAACGTCTGAGTGCTGCCCTCTTCAGGTTGTACGGTGGCTACTGCAGTTGAATTTTCCTATTGGAGATTGTGGTGCCGTGTGACACAAGCAGGTTCCAGCTCACCACGCCCTTGGCAGCCCCTGGTATAAAAACATCTTGTTTCATCAAAACCACTGCAGTGAGTCAGGAGTTGGAATTGCTTGTATTGAAAACAATCAGGATAGCGTATATTAGCATCTAGTTAACGTAGCATTTATATATTTATTTCGATTATTTCATGTAGCCTAGGTAAAATGGGCTTCTTGCCCAGCGGCGTCTTGATATGAGTGAGCATATATTTGTTATCACAATTTTTGTTCCTTCCTATTAGGCTAAAGTTAATCCTCTAAGGTCGACAAACGCGCTAGCGTATAAAATAAACTGTTAAATGTCTACTTTTGTATGTGTCCACTTACAGTCGAAAAATATAAACCATTGTGCTTTTGTAAAATAAAGAAAACAGGGTATGCTTTCTGCCTCTCCGTCTCCGTGAACTTTCTTTTCTGGAGCACATCTCTAAACTTAAACAAAACTCAGCGAATACAGGCAATATATCTTTATAAACATTTAAGTCTCTACTATTAAATTATCTAATTCAAAACGAAAACAAATATTCTCTGTTTATGTGATCTGTATGAAAAGATAAAGATGTCAGTCGTTCTCATGGCAACTCATTATCTGCTAATGTGAACATGATTATTGAAAGCGGGTCTCGGGTGCACAAGGCTTTTTCAAATATTGCCAGTGGGTGGAGTCAGGCTATGATCAGGGGTTGAGTAACCCATTAAGTATCTTTAGTAGTGGAAAGTAGTCTACATTTTTGTAACATTTGTACTTAACTGTATAGACAAACAAAACCAAAGAAAATCTTACCTTGTACTGTTAACATAACCATTTCACTGTGCTCTGAGTACTCTGTGCGGTAGAACATTATTCTGGTTGCAAAACACCCATAAAGTCCTCCATCAGAGGCTTGAACATTGATCAATTGATAATGATTTATTATGCCATAATTGATCCACATGGTCTTGATGAACCAGGAAAACGTCCATCCAGTCGAGATTCCCAGATCACATGTGAAAGTTACTGTGTCTCCCGTGAACACAGATCTCTGGGGATATACAATTAGATGTGGTACTGGTCCATCTGGAAGAATATAATGATACAGTCTTGAGTTAATATACAGTCGGAAGTAATGTCTGTAATTGCTCATGTCATCATGATCACGTGTCATGTATTGTTTTATAAAGAACAAAAATGCAACTCACATTGAGTGTGTCCAGAATGGATATTTGAAGTCAGCGCTAAAAAAACAACAAAAAGAAACAAAGAGGGAGAGAAATAGAGAGAGAGAGAGAGAGAGAGAGAGAGAGAGAGAGAGAGAGAGAGAGAGAGAGAACACAAATTATAGATGTTGCTTTTAAAAAATAAGGCATATATTTGTATGGCGTCCATAAGCATGTCATTCTAAACATTTATAAGAAAATTCCACATTCGCAGAAATGTATTTCAGCAAAACAAACATTCATTCATATGCATACAGGGTGATATGGCCAGCAGCCATTTCACCCTGTAGACCACTGAAGCTCAGCAGGGTTGAGTCTGGTCAGTATCTGGATGGGAGACTCCTGAGAAAACCATGGTTGCTGCTGGAAGAGGTGTTAGTGAGGCCAGTAGGGGGCGCTGCTCACCCTGTGGTCTGTGTGGGTCCTAACGCCACTGTGTAGTTTCGGGACACTATAGGCTACTGTCAAAGAGCACCGTCATTTGGATGAGACTTAAAACCGAGGTCCTGACTCTCTGTGGTCATTAAAAATCCCATGACACTTCTCGTAAAGAGTAGGGGTGTGTAACCCCGGTGTCCTGGCCTCATTCCACCCACTGGCCCTTATCAATCATGGCCTCCTAATAATTCCCGTCGACTGAATTGGCTCATCACTCTCTCTCCTCTCCACCTATAGCTGGTGTGTGTGTGTGTGTGTGTGTGTGTGTGTGTGTGTGTGTGTGTACTGTGGCAGCCGTCGCATCATCCGTGATGCTCACACTGGTGGTTGAGGAGAGATTCCCTGATATGAGTGTAAAGCGCTTCGGGTGTACATTAGTACGTATGAAAGCGCTTTAAAATTGCCTTCATTCATTCCGTAGTTTGTGTTACGGCTGTGACGAGATCTCTTGAGTCAGTTGGATAACTGTCGCTTCAATTCCATCCAGCTCATCCAACACGAGCTCGTACATAGTGCAGCAGGAATCAGAGTTCACGGATCACGTGACGAGAGTAAGATATATGTCAAAAATATTGATTTTCCGATAGATATCGATATTGAAATATCTGAAACGCTTCCACAAGATACACAATACCCGCTGCTCTTTCTCACTCTCTAATCTCTCCGACAGTGATTTGACACACAAACCCGTCCCTTTTGTTCAATAGTAGGACTGAAAAGGTTGGACTGGTTTATATGTAGCTTTTCTCAATGGGGTGTTGGTCAGAACACACTGGATTCGATCAGTTCCAGGAAAAGGAGGTTTACGGTTGACAATCTTTGGCTGTACACAACACAGCAGTACATAGGCTTTACATCTTAATAGTGTGTTTACAAAGGGAAATGAATAAAGATATATATTAACAAATGTCTTGTGTATTATTACACAAACATTATTTCCACAAAGCTACCGAATCTCTCAAATAAAGAGATTATCAAGTTCACTTCTAGAATAAAATAAAGAAATCAATATACAAGCAACGAAATTTTTACGCAACACCGCCACCCAGTGGTCAGAAATGGTACAACATTCAAAACCGAAACTAATAATGAAGTGATTTAAATGATCGGCACATAATCAGAAAACATCGCGTTCATAAACGTGAAATATTTCAGCTGTTAATGTGATGATCACACATGCATACATACAAATCAAACACTGGGTGCAATATTAATACTACGAATTGGAAGTAGGCCTCAAATTGAACATAATCGGCACATTCACGTGCACCCGACAGCACGCGATAAACTGCTTCATCACTGTTAAATAATCAATAATAAAAGGATGACATTGTATCAAGGCATGACAAAATCCTTAACCAACATTTATCATTAACTTAGTTAACAGTCAACTTACATTTGTTTATTGACCCACACAATCCTGCTTGCCTTGCACCTTCCGCTGAGTCACTCTGGCTGCTGATGATGACTGGCAGAAAGTAGCGCATGCGCACATGACTCTTCCTTACCAACACCTTTACGCACTCATTTCATTTGCTCCGACCGGATGAATATTGTTGGTGTAACAAGGCTTGGATTTCGTCGAGGGATTGCATGTATTGAGCATAAATGTACTCATTCCTGCAGATTTTGCTGCACACCCAAAGTGCAGCACATATAAAACAGTATAGTGGGTCTGTGTGTCAGGTCTTAAAGTGACAGCAGCCTAATATACCGCCTGCCAAATTATGAGATAATATTTAAAATATCTATATGGCAGTTTTTCCCTATGGTATCGATGTCAAAATTGTGGCCAGTGAAAATGCTGAGTGGTTTGTAACTTAGGAAAACCACTAGCCACAGTGGCTGGTGAGCAAAAAAAGTTAAAGGGATGGTTCGGAGTAAAATCAACCTATAGGGTCATTTGCACCATGACCTCCAGCCAAATTAAATTAACCTTTATTATTAAAGTTAGAGCTTATTTAGAGAAATCAGCCGGATGGTTTAGTGCAGGCGCTAATGGATCCTATGATGTCGTAAATTACCCCACTAATAATGCCCAGAATGGTACCAAACTTATACAGTAGTACAAATAGGTTCTGTACTCATAAAACGAGGCATTGGAAAGTTTGTAAGTACATCAGGAGTTTATTTAAATAACACTTGCCTGATGTTGATGATAATGAAAATGAGAGAGCATTTATGGATAAGACTTTAATGCGCACTTCTTATACTGTGTTTACTCAGCTCTTACAGTGATTCTCTGGAGTAAAACTAACGCTTCATCTTTTGTGTGATGTACAATAAACTTCATAAAACTCATCAGCATATTTTTGTCCATCATTCAGACAGGGTCTGCTACAACAGGCTTGTATTAATAGTGGACAATAAACAAGATGACAAATAAGTTATAACCGTATAAACTAAACTATACCTGCTCTATTTCCATTCAGCATTTTCTGGCTCTGTATGCAGTATTGAACACTGCTAGTACAGTTTCTGTCCAGACATTTAAAATGAAATTAGACAAAAAAATTATCCGTGCGGTATTTTCAGTTAAAACTTCACATACACACTCTGGGGACATCAGAGACTTGTTTCACATCTTGTAAAAGGGGCATGAGTGCCCTTTAAGTTCACAGAGTCAGGTGTGAATGAAAGCAAACACAATGGTTTGTCAGTTAGAAGAACATAGGAGAATACAAACATTTTTGAGCTCTGAATATTACCAGAATTACAAAACATGACCTGGAAGGTTACAGACTCCTCTGAAGATGAAATTATTATTTTAATGTTTTAATAAAGAACAAAGGATACAAAAAACAATTGAAGACAATAACTGAAGAATAATTAATTGAGTATAGGTCAAAAGAAAGAAAGAGGCTCGAGGAATTAGACAAACATCAGATTCAGAATGTAAATAATAACCAAGTCTATTATAAGTTAATATAAGTTAATATGAGTTGGAATCACCACTGACAATTTAGTCAATGCAAAAATCTGTAGGACTGAAATCAGGAAAACTTCAAACAAGTATTCTGAATTACCTAAAATGAACAAACAAAAAGGGGAAAAATGAACCTGATTTCAGAAGTCCTGAAGTCAATTATCAGATGCTGATGCGGCAAAAAGATGGAAATTCTCAACAAATCACAACCAAAGCAACAAATCTGCTTAGACCACCACACAGCGAATCACAACCACCCAACTAAACAATAACAAAGCTAAAGGGGACCGTCATTTCCAACTCCGTCAATTGACAAATCATTGCTTAAAGAGGTTTTTACAAACATTATAAGTAGACCTCATATGTTGATAAACAACTTCTGATTGCTGCAGCTCAAGAGTCAAACAGTTGAACTGTAAATATTGAAGATGTACAAGCTGACACACACATTATAAACATGATTCTTCTGCTGGATAGAATAAGAGCAGCATGAATGAGTTAAAATACATATCAAAACCTGATATTTGCTCTAATGCATTATAAATGCACAATTACTTTAGCTGGACAATAACTTTATTCTAGAGCTGCTATAAAGCCAAAACACTGTACTTTAATTTCCTATTATCACTGTAAAGCTGCCTTGGAACAATCTACATTGTTAAAAGCGCTATATAAATGAAGATGACTTGACTTGACTTGAAATGAGAAAATAATACTCACAGAGCATCAGAAGAAGTGAACTGAGCTCCATACTGATCTATTAATGACACGCTGCCAAACACACAGTCTGTTTTAAAGAAAGTTATATTTCCTGTACTCAAGAGAGAAGGCGAAGAAAAAAAGCTCAACCAATAGCCTGGCAACGACATTTCACCATTCATCAACACCAGAAAGAAAAGAAAAAAAGAAGAAAAAAAGAAAAGAAAAAATAAATAAATAAATACATGAATAAATATCTTGGCTATAGGGAAGTGCATAATTTATAATAAATTTTGACTTAAAAAGCACACATTGCAAGTGGATTGGTAATATAAATGATTTCCTTAAGACTCATGGAGGCCTTTTTCCTGTTTTAATAAGTCTATTTGGATAATACTTACATTCATGAATAATTGTGATCACTCCTGCTTGTGTTTGGAGCTTTTTGACAAAATAAAGGGGTACAAAAATCAGTGCTGAATCACCCCATGCAGTAACAACACTGATGACCTGAAATAAGTCAATAAACAAAGAGGTATTAATGAAACATGACAAATCATGCAAATCCAGATCATGATCATACACTGAAAAATATGATTTTTGCTGCTTGTTCAAATTGCTTGATTAAAATGAGCTTAAGCAACACAATTGTTATACATTTTGTCCAAACTTAATTTGATTGCGTTCAATCTGCTTAAATATAGGTAAAATTTAAGTTTACTTAATCCATTTGTGTTGGATTACATGAATGATTTGTGTTGCATTACCTGAAACTGGGCGGTGCTTGTTAGTTCCCAGCATGCTTTGCATATGGCTGAATTAAGAGAGAATAAATGTTGAAATTAAGTGTTATTTTATGTGTTTTTGAGAAAATTAGAAAAGGGGAAGACTTGATAGTGTGTAATTGTGTTTAATGTTCAATTACATTCAAATTATTAGAACCATTTAAATTACAGAGGGTTGCCATTGTGGAGAGGAGTGGAGCATTTGGTTAGGTTGTGGACTGATTCAGCAACACTAATAGTAAAAGATTTGGCTGAAAGAGTGTGTAAACTTAGCATTTAAGATTGGTTCATGCACTGAAAAGATTAATCAATTTATATTTAGTATAATTTACTTTGTTGATTGAACATGAATGGTCTGTGTTCGTCTGTGTTGTTTGAACGTGAATAGTCTGTGTTGATGGAACACAATTGGCTACCAAAGCAAACAATGTGTGTGCAACCAATGTCCACTATTCAATTGAGTAAATCCAATGAATTATTTTTTTTCAGTGTACTGCACAAAATGTACTTTCAAGCTCAAGTGCAAATTATAAAACAGAACCACATTGCCCTGCAGACATTTATAGACCGTTCTTAAACACTTTAGGCCATATAATACTTGTTGGATACAGCACAACATAAGCTGCATAAATATTGTCCACTATATAACTATATATAACTATATTGTAATTTACTAATACTAATACTATTACATACTAATTTATGTAAGCTATAGCCTAGTTCATATGTTTCATTTGTGATGCATTATTACCAATGCATTGGATGCATGGTTTTACAAGAAGATATAGATGATGAACGAGTAACACAATACGTCTACAATTCAATGTCGCCAAAATCCTGTAAATCAAAGGACAAATTTGTGGATTTTGAAAAATTCTTCACAACAATACAAGCAAATAGATCCGTGAATAGCTGGAGTAAGTGCACCATGTTTAATGATGGTCAGTAAACTCACTTGAAAGGAGCATTTCTGCCGTCTATATGGTTGATGGTTGGACAGTACTAAAAAGTAAATAGTAAAATAAAAATCGTCTGATCAGTCAGTCCAATAGCAATTCACTGATGTGGGCTTTTACTTAAAAGAATGTGTGAATCTGAGTGAAAATACTTTTCTTGCTTTTTAAAAATAAAATTGCACATAAATTTGTACCTGATGATAGTCACCCTCATTTTAAACTCATATGAACAATTTGTCATAGCATCTTTGACAAGTCACAGTGTCTCACAAGTTTTCACTTTGGAAGATTTGGTTTTTTTTTGTCAGAGACGATACATGGCAAGGTGACACGCTTCAGTATTTATTGTTTGCTGGTCTTTGGTTGAGAGAGCAGAATTGGTAAGAACATTTTCCCTCAACATCCTCCTCCTCCAAAACTCACAAGTAATACGTCTTACTTATAGTGTTACTGTGTGCCAATGTAATTGTGTACTTCTTTAGTCTGCAGTATGTGGTCTAACTATGTGACTTGCAACAATTTGGAAATGTTTGTTCAGTCCCTGAACTTCATATGTTGTCACTGCAATTCATGGGATTCAAAAGAAGCGTACAGACCACACATACAGTGTGTTATACACCTGGGATTTATTTTACGATTGATACCGACAATTAATTTTTAAATTTCTCTCACACATTGAAATACAAACACAGAGGAAAGTATGTGCAAACAAGATTGATAATGACAAAGGAGAAGCATAAAGTAACAACAATAATCTCTTGGTGAAGCTTGCACAATACATGTTACTCACAGGAGAAAATTTCATCTGTGGTTTGTGTGTTTAACGCTGACCCACAAGTTTCCACATGGCATCATGTTCTGTCTGTTTTTGGGTACATGGCAAAATACCCAGTGCTTTAACACTGCTCTATATGTTCATTTGTGCCTACACTGCAGGGTGTTAAAAAAACACTGAGGCACTGTTGAAGTTAATGAGATAATTAAGTGATTAATGATTGACCATTAGGGACGAACACCTGGGGGTATTCCAGAAAGCAGGTTATGACATCCCTGGGTATGTTTATGGGTAAGTAAGCGGATAACCTAACTTTCGGTTCCAAAAACTCCGGCTCTCTGAGCATAACCTGCTCCGGAGTATAGCTCATAGCCCCGGATTAGTTATAATGTATTTCTATAACAATAAAAAACAAACATTTATGATGTAACGGATGACAACTAGTATGCTGTGCGAGTAAAACTTCACTTCCCTGATCCCAAGAGGCGCTTAAGCGACTGTATTCTTTAGTCTCCTTGTTAGAATGCCTGACTCCCACACCAGAAACCCGGGTTCGATGCCCCTGCAGAGTGAGGCGAGTAGGACCTGGGTGATGGGCTACAATGATATATCTTACCTTTCAAGCAATGTGGAAGCAAAATGACTACACATAAGAAATAAACTTTTAATTTTTACTATCTTTTCAATCACAAACTAGTATTAAGTTTAATCAGTTTTTCTTTTTATTATATAATTAGCATCAAACAAACAGTATAATTATTTTTCACAGTAATTAAAATCCCCCCTGTAGTCAATAACTGTATCCATTAAAACTCATCTTTGATCAACAAAATGACATATTTAAACGTTTTTTTTCCTTGAAAAAAAAAAAAATCTTCATGCCTTAAGATAGCTTGAATGTAACTCTACACCCTTGTCTCATTTAGTATATGCGGTTCTATGAATATGCAAATGAGCCCCGTGCCACTCACTCACAGCAGCTCTGAGATCCACTCGTTGGCGATCACACGTTGATCTGGGGTGCGTTTCCCAAAAGCATCGTTAGCCAACTAGGTTCGCAAGTTCTGTCGTTATCAGCATAGTTCAGCGAGTCAGTGTTTCCCAAACCATCTTTCTAACGAACATTCGCAAACAGCATCGCAGAGTTGTGTGTTTGGAACAACAGATCTCGACCTGTGGTTAGAAGCAGAGTTTCTTGTTTGCATGACATGTGGACTTAATAAATCCTTATCTTGAGCAAAATAAGCAAGATGACATTCAGTAAATCCTGTGTCTTTTATTTAGAATACATACAAATGTCATTTATGTCTTTCAGTTTGTCAAGAGATTCAAAGCACCATTTCTGAAGAGTGCGCATGTGCCAACATGCTCTACTATGTAAGAAGGAGCCTGTGATTGAATCTGGAAATAAAGCAAAATAACTGAGAGTGAGAATAAAATAAATGAACACCAGCGATTTCAAAGCGTGTTTTTGAGACTGTCTTTAGTTCACTGCAGTTTTAAGGAGAAAATACTCAGCAATGGTGTCGACTTATGAATTTACACATGGTTTGTCTTAAAGCATATTAAAAACACCACATAGACATATAAACAACATTAAAAGCTGGATTTTCACCACAGGGGGACTTAAAAGATTATTAAATGAAAAGATTGAAAATGATTGCACAACCACCTAACAGGTGGCGATATTCACCGAGTATATGCAATTTGGAATTTTACAAAAGCAGAAGAAAGAAATAGTATGGCACGCTTTTTCTTAGCGAACGTTTCAGTGATTTGTCGATTAGTCGCTCTGTTGAGAATGTCTTGTGTGTTAACCATGAACCTACTCTGAGAACTTACTCCCGCATGCATTTTTGGAATGTGCTTTTTTAACGATGTCTTTCCTACCTTTTTGGGCCTTAAAAGTGTTAATTAAATAGCTGTCAATTGAGCACACCTTAGCCATCAGATTTCATCAACAATATCTTCATTTGTGTTCCGAATATGAACGAAGGTCTTACGGGTTTGAAACGACATGAGTGTGAGTAATTAATGACATAATTTTAATTTATTTGTGAACCTAGCAGAACGTGGCTAGGTCATAAGCTCTCTGTAAAGTAATGCGTAGTTGCATAATATGACGTTTACCCTCAATGATCCATTAGCAGCCTTTAAATACGTGAGAAGTTTTGTTGAAATGCTGTAAATTTTAGTTTATTCCTCATAGTAAATTATTTTTCCTCACGTCACTAATGGTAAAAATAAGTTTTCAGTGATACTGCTTAATCATGAATAACAAATAGGTAGCATATTGGAAATTACATTTATTTATTGTGACTGATGTTATTTGACATGCACAACACAGAGGTGCACTGTTTAGATTGGGTTTGTGTTGAAGAGCTGCAAACAAAGTAATATTTACATAATGTTCTCTCTCTTAAATATAAGCAGGTGTACATGTCAGCATTATCATATTTGTCTGAAGAATTGAAGGTTCTGAAGGTTCCCTTTTTCTTTGAGTACCAGTTATTGTGTTTATAAGCACTCTGTTTTCCACCTTGAAGTTTATAGATGTATAGGGTTTCCTGCTCTTTGTGTTTATGGCATTCTGTGCATCTCTTTATTGGATTTCACTACATAGCTGTTACAGTAAAACTATTGTAACTTTTACAGTAGTTTTTCAATCTCTATCTGCAGGGAAACTTTATCTTACGCTGAGTTTGTCCATGCCGAGTGTAAATAGCTTGATGATCTTGAGCAATGTGGAAGTACTGAGTTTATATTTATTTCAAACCACTTTACTGTCAGACATGGTTAAACCCACAGAGCTCAAATAGACCTGCTACCAAATCTGACTGTGGTTGTCGTGAGTTTCTGAGACGAATCTGTCTGTGGTCACTGGGGAACATTTTCTAAAAAAAGTATGTTTTTATGAAACATGAAGCTCAACTGATTTACAATAAATTCATATTCAAACATGAAAGCATAATGAATACATTCTTAATTTTGTAAAGATGAATAGAGGAGATAGGGGATGGGGATGTTGTAAGTCTCAACAATATAAAGGAAATAAATCTGTTTGATTTCTGATCATGCGAATGGATTTTAAAAGGCAGAGCAGGGTTCATCTGAATCAGCAGATTCTTGTTAAATGTGATATTTTTTCACATTATCAGTGTGTAGAGTGTACATAAACACAGCGTCAGTTGCATCGCACGACATCTGTGAATACGTAGTAGTCAGAATAGCCATTTGCACTGAAGGATACAGGGCAATTTATAGCGGCATAAATCATAATCAGAATAGCCATTTGTCATTGCTAATAAAATCAGAAATAAAGCTAAATCCATTGTACATCCCATACCTGAAAAGAAATGCCTGGTACACTTGGCCTCAGGGTTTCGGAGGAGCCATGATTTTGAGGAACATGTATATGGTAGTGAGTTCAAGGCCAGAAAAGTGGGAAAGTGACACAATCGTTAAAGTCGGACAAGGAGGAGAAATCAGACCAGCACAGGTAGATAATTGGACAGTTGAAAAACTGGTGGTAGTGGTAGTTTTGAGGAGCAACCCCAACCCAGTCATATGTTGGAAATTCATGAAAAAGACAGAAGTGCAGTCAGTTGTCAAAAAAGAGCAGTCAGTAACAACTGAGAATGTTGCAACGATGGACAAATAGAAGGGGCAGGAGAGGAAACGAGGAGACAAATCTTAAAAAAAAAAAAAAAAAAAAAAAAAATTAATTAGAAATAATTCGGCTTTGCCTCTTCATTGTTACAAGGAAAAATAAAGTAAAAGTGTGTGTGCGTAAAATGCACAGAATGACTGTTTGAAAAAGAACGATATTCATAGAATTATGAAAGAACACTTGTTTCTCTCTCATACAGCAAAAGTAAATGGTGACTGATATGAGAAAGAGAGGCAGAAAGGAGGGGCTGCCTCTGACAGAGAGAGGAGGGGCTGCAAGAAGAAAGTGAGACTGCATGTGGGTGTGTGAGGAAGGAAAGGAGGGAGACAGAGAGAAAGAGTTCACCTTTCCTAGTTCTGACCACCCTTAGTTCCGACTACTACTATAAACCAGAAAGTGAGTAACCATTTCCAACATACACTTCGAACAACACTCTGAGAGATTTTATTTGTAACTGTCATCCCCACCAGTGGACCTGTAATAGAGGAACTGCATTTTTAAAAATACCTGAGAAAGACTAATCAGATATCTTAATAAATGTCTGACCATCTTGCTGAAAACTATTAAGAATAGATGCAAGCTGGGGTTAGTAAGGTATACTAAAAATGAGTGAAACACACCGATAATAATTAAGATTATAATGGCATCAACACCTGTAGAGATAATTTTGCCGAGATATATGACAACCCTCCAAAAATGGGGAAAGAAGCCTAAAAACAAAATGACCAGCTGAGGGAACATTCGATGTGACTATGTGCAGATACACTGAAACATTCGTAAAAAAAAAAAAAAAAAAAAAAAAAAAAATAATAAATAAATAAATAAATAAATAAATAAAAAGGTATTCAAAAACAGTTTACTAAGAGATCAAGTAAGATTGGTGAAATCTGCTAATCCAGTCAGAATTAAAAGTAGACTAATTTCACAAATACCAAGAAAACACCAATAAAAATAATTGATAAGAAATTAACCTGAAAGAAAGTATAAAAATTGCTTAAATTAGTTGACCGGTCTATGGGGGAATTAAATTAATAAGCAGGCCTAACAGGGATTGATATGGAGGATTTTCGCAAACTGGTGGCCATCAAAAACACTGGAGTTTTATCCTTAGTATTTAAGTGGTTTGTGTAGTTCAGAGAGGAAAATCAAATAATTGATAAAAAGGTTTATAGAAATATCTGACATTTAGAGATAAAATATGTATATATAGAGATTATGCTAAAATCTCCAGTCATTTAAAAGAGCATCTCATAAGCAACAGAAGAAAAGATTATGAAGAGAAATTAAATTAACAGATGAATGACACATCAGATAAGAGAAATTGATAATGGTTCTTTCAAACGACAGCAAGTCCAGACCTTCCAGAAATTTTACAGGGAACCTTACAGTGACGAAGGTCTATGGGTGTCACCCTTATATTTGTATATTATTAGGACTGTTTGGTTTTCTTTTGTATTTTCTGTTTTGTTTGTGTTGAATTGATTTTCTGTTTGTGATTTTGGATATGTGTTTGTCCAGAAATAGGGGAATGACCCGTTATCGCCCGCTACCGTGCTGATTACGGTCCACGAGCATCAGCTGGTTGGCTGGTATCACTATTGAGAGAGATAGGCCTTTATGGCCGGGTGTGATTATAGGTTTCATTGACAGAATTTTATGTGGAAAGTGTATGTGATTTTTTTGTGTTTTTGTTTGTTAACTTATTGACTGTTCTTGTCTTCTCCCTTCAGAATCTGGGGTACCCGTGGTTCCTGAAGTCTTCTGGGTGTGGTGGTGGTTTGACTGACAGTCTGCAGTGTTCACAACGGGTGGAGTGTTGTGAGAGAGCACGAGTGGTTGCAGTGTTGATCTGATAGTCAGGACAAATCCCCCAGGTTCTGAAGTGGTAGGCGTGTGTGGGTTTGTGTGATGTTTGACCTATCTGACTCTACAATGTATTAATCGTGTTGTATTTTATTAAATGTTGTTTTTTGAATAAACTGTTTTGTACTATCATTGTTGTCTGTTATCTGACTCAGCCACTATGTATCTGCGTGCTTTGTGTACCTAAACAAACAGGGTTCCCGGACTATTTCCGGGTGGCGTAGTCAGACTTAACCTAAAATTGCGAACTGCCACAATTAGATATTGAAGAATTTGGGGTTTATGACAGCAGTGGTTAACACAATCAAATGGCAACTGATATCGACCAGCTGTGTTATTCAAAACATTTAGACACTGTCACATGGGGAATGCCACATTGCCTACATTCAGTAGCTTTTGTCATCAGAGTTGTGTTACCAATTTAAAAATTAGTTGTATTCGGACCTTGAAATTTAGAATAGATAATTGAATATAAAATTAAGTCTATATCATTAGTCAAGAAGGCATAAGCAAAACCCTCAACTTCAGACTATTGGACAAATGAGGTATTAAAAGACAAATAATTACACTAGCAACCCTTTTTACTATTTTAATTTCAGATGCGCATGGTTTTTTTGACCATTGCGCAAGGGGGGAGATTATTAGAAAAACAAAATTAGAAAAATAAAAAAAGACAAAGATTCACAAAATAATGTCAGAAAAGGAACAGCAACTCCTATATCCCAGTTTTCAAAAGGACCCTTCAAACATCTAGTGATGGATTATGTGGACATGATAAAATCAGTAAGATGAAAAAGATACAGATACAGTTTTCATAGATAGATTTAGCATATGGGTCGAGCAGAAGATGGGTTGAAAGTATTGAAAGTTTGATGTTTGAAATAACACATCCCTTAAAATGATGATTTGATAGGAAGGTTTTTATTTATTTATTTATTTTAAATTTTTTTTATTTGTATAGCACACATAATACAACAGGCGTTGCCCAAGGTGCTTCATACAGTAGGATAAAACATTTAATTAAAAATTACATAGAAACAAGCAATGGAATGCAATGTACAGACAACAACTCAGAAAGGTATGGTGGTGCCAAATTATGTAGTGCTTTAAAAACCAGAACAATGATCTTGTAATGCACTCTATACTCGACTGGCAGCCAATTCAAGGATCTCAATAAAGGTTGTAAAAACAATGGGTCGTACATTAATATTAATATTAGCTCAAATGATCTATAGGGAATTTTAATAATTAATCATGAATATGATTAATATTTTGTATGTTACAGTTACATTAATTTATCGCAGCTGAACTAGATTGATATATGAACGATTACCATAACGGGTTATGGTTCGTCATTAATACATCAATTGTTCTTATTTCAGCTCGAAGTTATGGGATAACTTTAATGGAATTAATTTAGTTATCAAACAATCTGTTTGTCCAGCGAACAGATTGTACGTAAGATTAAATTAACTCTCAAGGAAAATTATCCTTCTTACAAACACGAGAAAGAGTATCTTTTCCAGGCCTTGAAAAGACACTCTCGGTGTTTGTAGACTAAAATTAGGTTACTTAAATCGTAGCCTACCAAGATAAAGCATATAGCTAAGATCGAACATTTCAGGGACTAAGTAACATGGGCAATTAAATCAGAGTCAGTCAAGGGCATATGGAATTTAATAATTGGACTAATACTACATCGAACTAAGGAATACAAGTTCTACAATTTACACGAGTAAATGTATGTACAGGACATGTAAACAAAATACAAGACTAAACGGATAACAGATGAGAGAGGGAGAGGAAGGGAGAAAGTGAAACTAAAGTTTCAGGATGAGAGAGATCACCGAGATGATCTCAGCATGGCAAAAATCACCGACAGTAACCCGTAAGAGACAACAAAGAAATCACATTGTAAGTTCAATTCAATAATCGATACTTGCATGGTACATGGTTCTCTTTGTATTTGCTGAAGAAGAGCTCCTTTAAGAGCGGGGCGTGTTTCCTCGTGTCTTCGGGGCGCGTAGACTCGCGCGCAGTTTAAAGGTTCACTGAAACGTGAAGTGGCCAGAAACATGATTCAGAGTTCGGTTCCCTTTGTGGAGGGAGTAACGAATATGAAAATAAAACTTAGTAAAGAAAATAAAACGGAGATGAGGACTTCCTAGGTCCCATGGAGCCAGGAATTTCCTCAGACGCAGTGCTCGTGCACGTCCTCAATGAAGAGGAGCGCGCGCCGCGGGATTTTCAACAGAGTCTTTTCCTTTGAGTTGAAGTTGTCGGCTGAAGTTCGAAGACGAAACAAAACTAAAAGACTTAAATAAAATAAAATATAAAGCCCCCTAAACGGGAGCCATTGATGGTCTCCCTGATGAGGAGGGTTCGAACAAGCAGGAACAAACAAGACGAAAGAAAATACCGGACTCAACTCAACAGAACGCGGAGTGTAACCGCTTTTCTAGGGCACAGGAATTTCACTCCTCCCTGGGGCTTGAGCCAATTGGAATGCGAAATTCCAGGCGGGAGAAAAGTTCTTTGTCTCACTATGAGTTTGATTTGCATGTTTTATGGCAGTCTTAGGATCATGCCATTTCTACGTTAAACAATTATAACTGCAGTAAAATGCATTTTATCATAATTTGGTATCCATATCTTTCCTACGGGTATATGGAGGTTTAATTCAAGACCAAATTTGGTATGTTTAAAAGCTACGGCCTAGAAGTACCTTCTTACTCTGTAAGATAAGTATTAAAAGTTCGATTAACAAACTGGGAATAAGACTAACCTAAAATGTGATGTGCATTTACAAGTGGGAATGAAAATTAGACTTTTTAAAAAGATCCACATGGCATATCTATGATTGCAACGGTGCACATCTGAAACATTATTCCTTTAAGGTTTACAAGAATACAACAACCCATCACAGAGAAGAACAATCGTGGAAAAGAGAAATTACATTCAGGTTTACATATTTCTTCAATGGTTATACATATAGAAAATGTAGGATTTAAGTAGGGTTAAAGATTAACACTGCTCCACTCCTAAAATCTTTGTTGCTGGACATTCCTTTAGGCAATAAAACAGCAAAGTGGGGGGAAGGCAATTGCCAGAGAATATTGTTGAACATTCTCTTACTAAAACACTATTGATTAAAGAATACATTTCAAAACCACACCTCTATTATAAAGCCAAACTAAATCACACATGCCTAATGTAATTGTACATAAATTAAAGTATATTCTATCCTAATTTAAACACAAAGGGATGTTTGTGTGTGTTTGTGTGTGTGTAGAAAGTTTCAAGTTTCGTTATCTCTCTGTGGTCCAGAGAGGGGAAAGGGGGGTTCGGAATGTCTCTGAGGTGAAATTAGTGTCGTAAAAGTCAATTGGCCGACTAGCTGGAGCCAAAGCAACTGATTTACCTTCGGGGGTTCAGAGTGGGACAGCAAGAAGGAATGTGCGTTTATGTTCTGATTCAATGAGCCATGATTCATAGCCAATGTGGCTACAAGGTGTAACATGATCCGTTCTCTTCGCTGACTTCATCAATCTGGCTGCAGCATTTTGTATGTTTTGCAAGCGTGCCAGAGCTTTTTTATCAATCCCAGCATACAGTGAATTACAATAATCCATTCTAGAGAAAACAGCCGCAGAAATAGCTCTCTCAAAATCTGTCGGAGATAAAAATGGTTTGGTTTTTGCTAAGACCATTAAGTGAAAAAAAAAAACTAGATTTAACCACAGAATTTATTTGTTTATCCATTTTTAGCTCAGAGTCCAAGATAAAACCAAGGCTTTTAACCTTTTCAGAGATTGCAACTGCCAGGGGGGTATCTTTTAGTCGCTCAGACACTAAGTTGGAATTGGGACCGAAAACTATAACCTCAGTTTTCTCTTCATTTAGTTTTAAAAAATTAGCTGCCAACCAGTCTTTCAACTCTTGAATACGCGCTAATAGGTAACCGAAAGTATTACTATTTGACTGTTTTACCGAAAAATAAATCTGTACGTCATCCGCGTAGCAGTGAAAAGATATGTTGTGTTTCCGAAAGATTGAACCAAGAGGTAGCATATATAAAGAGAATAAAATAGGAGCTAAAATCGAACCCTGGGGAACCCCACACAATAACAAGGACCTCCGGGACATGCAATCCTTTACACACACAGAAACAGATCTATCAGCAAGATACGAATTAAACCACTTAAGGACATTCCCCTTTAGGCCAACCCAAGATTCCAGACGCTGCAGAAAAATATTGTGGTCCACCATATCAAACGCAGCACTGAGATCAAGAATCATCAATACAGAGTTTTCCCCTTTGTCCAAAGTCAAGAAAATATCATTAAGCACCTTCACCAGTGCTGTCTCAGTGCTATGCCTTGACTTAAAACCAGATTGATCACCTCAGTTATGGAGTTCGACCACAGGTGGTCTTGAAGTTGCTTAAAAACAACTCTTTCTAGCACCTTTGCTAAAAATGACAGATTTGAAATCAGCCTAAAATAATTTGGGTCGTCCATAGGGAGGTTTGGCCGTTTTAACAAAGGAGTCACAACAGCATGTTTAAAATCAGTTGGACAAATGCCCTGGCTAAGGCATTTGTTGATTAAGTTAAAGATATTTAGATTCACGGTATCCACGATCTGCTTAAAGAGCCGAGGTGGCATGATATCGTCTTTTGAAGAGGAAGGTTTTAAGTGTGCAATAATATCTGCTAGAGCAGATCGAGTCATAGGATAAAAATCGCTCCACTCCCTAGGGGAAGTCCATGGTGACGGAGAGGGAGCATCAGTCCCTCTGTGGTATATGAGCACGGAGGTTCTCAACCTTCCCTTTGAAATTTTTTTTAAACTCTTCACAGGTAATAGTTAAGGAGTCCGGTTGCAAATTTTGGATAGGATTTATAGCCGCATTAATTGTGTCAAATAACACTTTGGGATTATTAGCATTCTTTAAAATAGTCTCAGAATAAAATTTGTGCTTAGCGTCCTTTGACACCTTCTGAAATGTAACCAAAGATTCTCTAAACAAGTCGTAACTTAAAAAGTTTGACGCAGAAATATAAATAGGCCTTAGGTTATTCCTTTTGGTTCATATTCACTAAGTGATATATTCATGATCTCATTTTGCAAAGCCTGTCTCGAGGTCTCCTTTCGAGTGCCTGCTTAAAACCCCTCTAAATCCCGGACTGGCCATGCCCTCGACTGGTAACCATCTCACCGGCAAATGTCACTTTGTGTGATTGTATTATTCACTTTCATTCAGGGTTCGAAATGACTTAGGACTCTTGGGGGGTCCCCTAAAATTAAATTATTAAATTATTACAAATTCTGAAGACTACCTTATACAAAAGGCCCTTAATGAGTCTAACATGTATAATTAATCTGGAAACATTACTATTTATGTCCAGTAGGTGGCCATCACTCAAGTTCATTGCAAGTATGCATCAGCCTTTTTTTATTTTTATTTATTTATTTTTTATAAAGGGGATGAGGTTATAAAGCCTATGGAAAAACATATGAGATACATACACATGGAAAAATGTATTATTGGTCAGTGCCACCTATTGTTCAGGCGTTAATTATCTGAAGGCGATCAATCGTTTAGCAATTTGCATTCGGTGTGTGTACATCACGCTCGCTCGGTGTGAAAGCGCCTTTACACCAGTAGCCCTAAACTAGATATCACGTGGTGATTTCACTTTGTATTCACTGTCTGTAGTGTGTGGCTGTGTGAAGTGCGAGAACAATTACTGGAAAAACTTTTTTCAAGTAGATGAACAGAGCTTTTATACAGTGCTTTCAAATGTACTACTGTAAACCCAAAACACTTCACAACCTTCCTTTCAATTTTTTCATGTACTTCTGTACAAAGTGTTGTCGTCTCCTCCTTCATCTCTTCTTGAAGTGTGAAATGACTGTTTAAACACAGGAAGTGTGTATTTTAGCACTCAGCGCTGTTAAAACAGTTTATTAATGTGACAGTATGGGCTCCAGTGCACTGCCTCTCATCTGTGAGTATTTTATTATATTCTTAATATCTTCTGTTTCTAATGCAATGTATTCAGCTGAAGATGGGATACAATAATGATTGTTGTGTAGGAGAGTCTATATATGAATCCACAGTCTCACTGTATTCTTCATTGTTCAAATTAATTGTGATGATGTTGCGTGTTGATCAGACAAAGAGGTTGATGATGCATTTATCTGTGTGATGATGCTTGTGAAAGATGGAGGCAATGTGTGCATGTATTTTTGCTTAGTTTTGTAGTAACGTTTCTTCCTATTTCAAGTAGTTCAGTTAAATCAGGGGCCGTATACACAAAACATGTTTTCTTAGGACTAAGAGTTTTCCTAAATAGCAGTAAAAGTTCTTAGTTAATAGTTTTTTCTTAAAACCTATTCACAAAGCTGTTGAGATCAACTTTTAATAAGGAATAGAGAGAGAGAAGTCTAAAGCTAAGAGAAAGGGCGGGATGACCTCGTTGCTATGGATGATGTCATCATGCTTACTAACTATGACCACAGTGATTGGCTGATGGGAGAGGCGTCTCTGTCAGTGATATAATCATAGAAATATTGTAAGAACGAGCCAAAGAGGTATCATGTTGCCATTCAAATAAAGATGTTAAAATATAGGCTAGGGGTCACTATTAATATGTTCAGCTAATTGTCAGCCTATTACATGTCTGCATCTTTAGAGATTGTAGAATTTAAGGGGGGATTGGGAAAGGTTCACGAGCCGGAACTCGACCTCGGGTCAACCCGAGCTTCCCACAAGGCTATCGGCGCAGATGATGGGACAATGACTACATGTGCACCAATAATGAGATTATTTCTAATAGTCAGAGTAAGGTCTTAATCGCAGTAACCTGTTTATATGACACGAGCAGAACTCTTCACTCCAGTTTACATGCAATATTCATTATTCTGATTTGTTAATAAGTATGGTTATACCACACTCAGATAGGCATTCAGTATGCATATTATTCTGTGGCGTGATGAACATCGCAATGCCGAGTTTGCCTTCACTGCCGTCATGTTCCTCACACCGTCTGGATGAAGATACGGAGCAGAGACTGCGCAGCGAGTGTTGACAGAGTTTAGCGATTTGGAGAAGAGAAAACTTCAGAATAATGTAACGTAGTTCATTCTTGAAGTTGTGTGAACAACACACGGCATCGGTGTGGAACCGAGCACAAGCGCACTTTGGTCAGAGCGGTAATAATGTGATTAAAGGAGTAGTTCACTTTAAAATTTGTATGTTTCCGATGCGTGAGGACGCTGGCGTGTGTCGCCGCTTCACAAATCGCAGTTCTTTTTTTTTCTTTGAGTCATTGCCCTTTTTTTTTTGTTTAATGACCAGGCAATTAGGATAAGGCTTGCTTTTTGGATTTGCATATATCTGTATTTCCAACTGATTGTTCGGTGCAACTTCGGCTCTGTAGCCTAACGTTAATACTCACCCACGCTGACTGCTCCGGCTAGTGATCCACCACGGACAAACAATTTTGGATTACATCCTCCGGTACCACCGACTGGATAACTGCCACGAAACCTGGACTATCGACTACTCTGTCTCGTCTCCTCCCCGGGACTTCTGAACTTCTTCTGTCACATCATACCACATTGCCTTGATACCATCAAATCACTCAAACTCTTGCGTCGTCCCCGCTATGTACATAGGGGCTCTCGACGTAAGTTTGTTTACACGGACTATGCTATCCCCACTGTTTTGTTGGACAGACGCTCTGTTGCTGTGAAACGACTTCATCACAACAAACTGCACGTGCGTTCTGTCAATCTAAGGTCCCTGGTTTGTGTTGATATTGCTTCTTCTACACTACCTGCTTTAGCACTTATTAACAGGTCTGCAATGTTCATGTTATTGATCACTCGTTCCCTAAACAATAAAGCATTACTCATACATGACATTATTACTGACAGGAAAATGGATTTTCTCTGCTTAACAGAAACCTGGCAAAATCAGCAGGATTTCATGACACTCAACCAAGCCACCCCATCAGGCTATGTGTATATACAGAAGCCTCGCTCTTCGGGCTGTGGTGGTGGCTTGGCTGTTATTCATCGAGCTGACATCCCAGTGAAAGAACTTCCAGTGCCAAACATCACCTCATTTGAGTGTCTTTGTTTTACATTGGCTGGGCCTGCACAGCTCCAGGTGGTCCTTGTTTATCGCCCCCCCAAAAACTTACACCATCTTCATGGCCGAGCTATCAGAGCTACTCATCTCCGTCTGCTCCATGTCTCCATCCACACTCCTGCTCGGGGACTTCAATATCCATGTGGACCCTAACAGCTGTCCCTTTGCTGCTAAATTCCTGTCACTATTGGACTGCCTCAACATCATTCAGCATGTCAAAGGTCCCACTCACACCAAAGGTCACACACTGGATCTGGTGTGCTCCACTGGTACCACTCCTTCCCAGCTGCAATGCATCGACCTAGCAATATCTGACCACAGTGCCATCCATTTTTATGTTCCAGTCCTTCTGCCCAGGCAACAACTCAAATGTACCATCACATTCCGGAACATCAAGTCTGTTAATATATCATCCCTAGCCAGCACTGTAGGGACCCACCTGGCCTCAGATCCCCCGGACCCCGGGGTGGATAGCCAAGTCTTCCACTATAATATGGCGTTGTCTCTCAGCCTGGACTCTCTTGCTCCCCTCAAGACCCGGACTGTCTCTTTCTCCCGTCCTGCCCCCTGGTTCACTACCGAACTTCGCTTCATGAAGGCCGCTGGTCACCAGATGGAAAGTCTCTATAAAAAATCTGGCCTCACTGTCCACCTAGAGGCCTTCAAAGACCATGTGAGGAAAACCAGCAAAAGCAACCCAGAATGCTCTTCTCCATCATAAACCGGTTGCTCTGCCCTCACGATGCCCCCTGTCCCACTGACACTTCTAATCTTGGTTCCAATTTCCTGGATTTCTTTCAGGCAAAAGTGGACTCTATCCATCAACAACTGCTGCCTCCTACTCCTGACCGTCTACATACAGCTCATCCTCATGATGGTGCATCATCACCTACAAAATCCTCCTCTTCACCTATAAATCTCTCCATGCCACTGCCCCCCAGTACCTACTGGACCTTCTCCATCCCTACATCCCCTCACGGAATCTACGGTCCATTGACAAGGGCCTGCTCTCTGTCCCCCACACCAGACTATGGACTTTTGGGGACAGAGCATTCAGCGTTCATTCATTCCTCTGGAACTCCATCCCCTCAGACATCCGAAATGCCCCTTCTCTGGACACTTTCAAAAAAACTTCTAAAAACCCACCTCTTTACAAAGGCATTTAACCTTGAATGACTTTTCTTTTGTCTCTGCAGTTATGTGTAAAGCGTCCTTGGGTCTGGTGAAAGGCACTATATAAATGTTATTATTATTATTATTAAAATGAAAATTATCCCATGATTTACTCACCCTCAAGCCATCCTAGGTGTATATGACTTTCTTCCTTCAGATGAATACAATCAGAGTTATATTAATAAACACCCTGACGCTTAATCATTCATTTTAAAGTGAACTACTCCTTTAAGGTGTTTACATGCCTTTATTGTGATTAAAATCGGCGTACGCCACAGTTTAATGTGAAAATGGTTACTATGATTATGAGCTTAATTGCATTAGTTTGATCGAAATATTGCGTTCACGTGAGGTAAAATTTAATCACAATAGTGTCAAAATCCCAATATAGTCGCATTATGAGGGTGCATGTAAACACACTGATTATTTTCAACTTGATGGCAGTGTTTTATTCTCCATCATTAAATGTATTTTGCCTGTACATACATTAATCTTTATGTTATGTCATTGCAGAGTAAAATCTATAAAGCAGAATATTTTTTTGCATTTATGAAGAAAAGGCTCAGCACCCAAGGCTCAAATGGGAACAACACACCACAACATCCATTTTAGGATTGTTTGTGATTTGGTTTTAGTGACTTTCCACAGATTTAGGAGCTGGTTTTAGCACTAAAAACCTTTGGGAAATACTCGTAGAGCAAAAATGTAGGAGTCCAAAAATTAGGACTGACACTCATTATTTTTAAGATTTTCTCCTAAATCGGTAAGTTAGCTACTTTTTTTTGTGAATACAACCCCTGATTGTATTTGTGTTGATGTGAGTTAGTGTTGAATGATGCTGTATCTTTAATAAACTCTCCATCAGAGACTCAGAGAGTTTGAGAACAGAGACCGAACACACACTCATCTTCTCTATCACTTCTCTTTCTCTCTGACCATCTTAAGAAATAATTGCAAAAAAAAAAAAGTATTTGGACACTTAAAATCACTCATAGATGCGTCTGAGTTTCATTACATTTGACACAGTTTATCAAACCAAGAGGAAACTGCCATGAAATGATGCTCGAGCTTTTCTCAGAACTAACTTCTCTTTTCTGAGACACTTTACAGTTATTTTTTATCAAGCTGGTCTCAGTGTCATTATTTATTGGATGTTTAAAGTCAGTTCAAACTGGCAGAATAAACACAGATGTAGCCTATGTGAACATTTGAACAGCATTTTGTTTAATATTGTGAATAATTTATTTTGTGAAATGTTTGGAGTGAAAACTGCTTGTGGTATATTCCTTTAAATATCACTTATTTTGATATATTGCATGTTTATCAACAATCATAGATCTCAGATCATAGTCGCCGATTCCGTGTGTACTCGAGCCCCCGGCAAAAACACAAGATAGTCTTCATTCATTCATCCAATCAAAAAATCAACAGATTTGGGAACCTCTCTGATTGGTGGATCTCACATTGAGTGCCGGTGAACAGATCTGTATCACGAGAACAGATTTAGATCAGGCATACTACTGGAATACTAATGGGGTCCTAAGCTCGGACTAATCTCTTCAATCGGACTCATTTGTTCACCACACCGGCGCATCATAATGCACACACCCGAGAGTGCTTTGTATGCACAAAAAAAAAAAACGTGAACGTGCGTTGGAGATTGATAGATTCATATTTTGTAAATATTTGTATTTTTGCGCCAACAAAGCACTCACATCGCTTCATAAACTTGAGGTTAATCCACTGCAGTCACATGGATTACTTCAATGATGTCTTTATTACCTTTCTGGGGCTTGAAAGTGGTAGTTGCATAGGCTGTCAATGGATGTGTTATGTGGTTAAAGAATGAACCCAATCACAGACAGATTGCAGGACACACAAGGTTTATTATATACAAATAACGGGGAAAACAAAGCCCACGAGGGGGCAAAACAAGACAAGACAGGACTACGAGTGACTAAACTGAACTATGACTTGACAAAACTTGACTACAAATAAACAGCTAATACAGAAACAGAACTCTCTCTTGACAGGGTACTCACAGTGAACAAAGTCTCATAATGAATGATAGTAGATAACATGAAACACTCAGGTTGGAATCACAATGATTAACAATGAACCGGCCCAGGACAGCAAACACAAGGGGATTAAATAGGGAGAAACTAATGAGGGAAACAGGTGACAAGGGTAAAGCAATGATGACAAAACGAGGATAACAAGGGGGGCGGGGCAAGGAACGAGACAACACAAGCACATGGCCCAAACAAATGGCCATGTGCTTGCACATAAAACATGGGCCTGTCATGATCCTGCCTCAAGACCAGGGGAAATCAGAGACAAGAAGGCAGAATCATGACAGGATGGACAAAAAGCTCTCAGATTTCATTAAAAATATCTTAATTTGTGTTCCAAAGACGAATGAATGTCTTACAGGTTTGGAACGACATGAGGGTGAGTAATGACAATTTTCATTTTTGGGTGAACTAGCCCTTTTAATGCTGTTTGAGAAATGCTTTTAAATATTCATTGAGATTTGTAATGAATAGTGGCCTGATATTTTGTGGTTTGCTTGTCAACAGTTTTCTCATTTCATTGTTTGCTGTGAAGCTCAGTGGTTGAAACTGCTGCTTTATTGTTGAGCATCAGTGAATCCTTCAGTGAATCGACTCTCATATCAGTTCACGAGTCATGTGACGTCATTGAGTGTGATGATGTTAAAGGGTTAGTTCACCCAAAAATGAAGTTTCTGTCAGTAATTACTCACTCTCATGCCGTTCCAAACCCGTAAGATCTTCGTTCATCTTCAGGACAAAAATGAAGATGTTTTTGATGAAATCCGAGAGCTTCTGACCCCACATAGCCAGCAATGTCATTGCAACTTTCAAGGCCCAGAAAGGTCCAAGTTTTCACCATTCTGATGAAGCTGTGGTTTTTAGAGATTCAAAACAATTGAAAAAATGATCGAAGAGCACCTGAGGGTTAAATGCTGGAGAATAATCCATCAGTTCTCCCCTGAATGAGCATCAAAACAGAAAAACACTTTCAGTTCATGTAGAATAAACTCTAGACATGTTTCAGTGTGTGATTTACATTGTGTTGAATGAATGGAAAAGCTTCATATCTGTGTTTCTTCTGCTTTTAGTGCTGATGTCCCTCGTTCACTCTGGACTCAGTCAATACGGGACGGATTATGAAGGTACTATATGCATTATTACAGTAAATTGTATCTATTTAACAAATGTGGGTTGTGTTGTAGTTTAAAAAAAAATGTCACACATTTTCACACAGCATCATCTGTCTGTTCCTCATGCTGCTGAAACACTGTTTCTGGCTGTTTCTTCAGTCAATCAAACACAGTCTTGCAGTTGTAGATCAGTCAGTCTTTCTGTTGAATCCTGTTGACTGTAAACAGCGCCATCTACCGGCCAGAACAGGTTCTGTTCAACAACCTCCAGACAAACGTTTTCTCCTCAGTTAAAAAAAATAGGTCCGTTTGAGTGATATAATATCTCCTTTAAAATAGCTATTGTTTGTGATGCGTTATGACAGTCGAGCTTCAGAAACACAGAGTGATCATATGATCATGATTCAAAAAAAGGATGGCAAATGGTTTCATTTGTAAAGAAGGGCAAGTAGCCTAACAGCAAGGGAATTAAAGAAACATGCATTATTAGAAGGATGAAAATTCTGCAAATTATGTGTAACACTCTAATTTAAACATATTTTGCTGGTGCTAAAAATGTGTTGAAAAAAAATACACATTTGTGGGTTAGGGTGACCATTTGTTGGCTAAAGTTAGTATTTAATGAGCACATGGTGTACAGCAGTTAGCAAAGTAATTCCCTGTTGAAGCTGACTGTGCACTGTTTAAAATATATATTTAGAATTTCTGAAAAGTTATTATATTAATTAATATTTAACAATGACAGGGTGGACATGTTAAGCTTGACAACAGGCAACTACAAACACAATATGATGAAAATTAGGAAATATGATACTTATTGTGTGTGTTGCAGATGTTTTAACCTCCACTGAAGAAAGACCAAATGGGGGAGGGGATGTCACTAAGTACATCAGTTGGTTTCTTAAAGGGGCGTTTACCCCATAATGACAGGGTGGACAGCAATTTCAGGGACACATGCAAACTGCTTAATATTATTATGAAACTAAAATATAAATAATCAAAATGACTTGTTTTATTAAATAACTTGCTGAGGACAATAAGTACATTAAAAAAGTATTTTAATTTTATGTCATTTAACCACTTTTTACACTCACTGAAGTTAGCTGAGCAGCGTGTGGGACATGCCAAAATCACATACATCCAATCAAAGAAAATGGTATAAAATCAGAAAAACACATTTCAAGAGACGTATCATTGTTCTTTTATGTGTGTAAGTGTTTGGCCATTTATAATACAACCTCAGAATTTCATTATTTTGCATTATGTTCATGATGACTGAGCGATTCTGATGAGGACACCAAAGGCACTTTATAGTGATATTGACCCTATTACAGTTAACTACGCGAAGTGATATGGAACTGTAATGCGGTCAAGACCTGCCTGGAACTACTTTAGCCGTGCGTTTCCCTGAAAATAATGCACACCTTAGAACGTTCGTCAACCAATCAGGTTCAAGCATTCAACGGCCCTGTAGTATAAGTAAATGATAGTTGAACTGAACAGAATCCAGTGAGTCCATATAGTCTGTTAATGACAGTGACTTGCCATTTAATTTTTACTTGTATATTGTGAATAAAATATACAATAATCATACTTCATCATGTTAATCAATACCCTTGCTGACTGCAAGTAAGATTTTGAATCCATCTTCATCTGTTTACTTATATTTATTTACGAAAACAATAGTTTTGCCTGCTATTTCCGAGTCTGGCGGCCACTTAGACATGGTGGAGAGAACGATTGCTGCTGTTAAAAGGTATTCTTTATTAGTTTTTTTTACACAACAGCGATCGCCTTGTCTTGTTGTTAAAGTAGATTTGAACATTTAAGTCACTTTGGATTATAAATCGCAGTTTCAGATGATAGAAAAGTTTGTGTCCACTGATGTAGAGTTTATAAAATAGGCCTACACTACGGCAATAATAATGCTTTCCATGAGGCACAAACTAACATGGCGATGCCCATTGCGCATATAGGCTAGCTCAACTAATGCGATCGTTATAAAGGTGTTTAAACAACAAAACACGTGAATATTTTGAATAAAAATAAATAAATAAAAGCAGACCATCAGTCATTCAGCGCTATTGTGGCTGCCATAGATGATGTCTATGGTGGCTGCGGTTTGTCACGTGACAAGCAATGTACGCGTCACCATGGAAACAATAAAGTTCTCTTACGAGAGGTTCTCTCGTATTGCGTAGTTACTACGCTACGGGAAAGCCTTTCTTTCTCGAGATACTGAAGCCAAAAATTATCCTTAATTTTTATAATCTTGTCAACGCAGTGCGGCAGCCTGCAGACCTAGGGCAGGCTTACTAGCGTGCCCATTGGCTGCCCTGCGGCAACTGCAGCAGCCTACCGCTGAGCCCTTGGCGTGACGTCACGACCAATGAGCGCGCTTGGCGCGCTTAATGCGTCACAGCCCGCGAAAAGGGGTGTGGCTTAGCGTATAAAAGCGGGGCTCGGAGGCTGCTTCTCTGATTTCTGTCTTTTCAGCGAAGCTCTACGCATCGCTGCTCTCTGAGGAAGCCGCCGTCGAAACAAGCGACCAGCACGCCGAGGATCTCAGCCTGAGGACGCCGGCCGCCTTCGCCGCCTTCAGCTTTCCCTGCCTGCTTCGCTATCCGGCGAATATATCCTTTTACTGCTCTGTGTTGTATGTGTTTGTGTGTTCGCCCCGCGACACACTTTGCATCTAAAAGAGCGCGAGGCGTTGTTGCAAATGCCTCGCTCATCCTGTGGCTCGTGCAGAGCCGCGCTCAGCGACGGAGACCGCCACGTGATCTGCGCTCTCTGCCTGGGTTTCGACCACGCAGCCCGCGCCCTTCACGGGCGGCTGCGAACAGTGTGAGGACTTGCCGATGTCGACCCTGCGGGCTCGACTCGCCATGTTTCACGATCCTCCACCTTCTCCGGCAGCCTCTTCCGGGCCGCGTAAGAAAAAACGCCGCTCTCAAAGGCCTTCCGAGCCGGTGGTTATAGCTGAGCGCTCGCCGGAGCCCCTCCCGCGAGCCTCGCTCTCTCCTTCTCCCCCGCCCTCCACCGACGCGCAGCGGCCGGCCTCTGCCCGCACTGCCGTCGCATCAGGGGGTGAAGCAGACCAGCTGGTTACTCCCCTCTGTCAAGCCGCGCAAACGGCGCCGCTCACAAGGGATGTCAGAACGGACGGTCACGGGCTATAGCTTCCTTTACGTTACAAGGAAGCAAACCCCCCCCCCCCCCCCCCCCCCCGGATGACGCACGCCCTCTCCCCCTCTGTTCGAGCCGCGCAAGGCGCCGCTCACAAGGGATGTCAGAAGTAGACGGTCACGGGCTGGCTTCCTTTACGTTATAAGAAAGCTACCCCGCGCCTCGGTCGCGCGCGTCACTCTCCGGCCACCTCCGTTTCTCACACATTTCTCAGTCCCCTCCTAGCTCAGGCGACTAGAAATATCTATATTGCAGTAAACGAGCCTGTTGTTATACACGCACGCCTGCAAACAAACGATGTCACAGCACATAATGACATCTTCCCGCTCTCTCTCCCTTTGTTCGAGCCGCGCAACTGCGCCGTTCTCAAGGGATATCAGAGCGGACGTCACGAGCACCGGCGAAAGGAGGAAGAGAGAGTGATTTCGTCCCGCTTAGGCCGGACTTCCTCCAATCCTCGCATATTTCTCAGTCCCCTCTAAGTTCAGGCGGCTGGAAATACTAATACTGCAGTAAACGAGCCTGTTTTAATACACGCGCGCCTGCAAACAAACGCTCGGTCATATGCTCGCACTGACTGGAAGCTCATGTGTGCCCCTGTGGCTCAGTGGCAGAACATTAGGCTTCCGCACCAGAGATCCGTGTTCGAATCCGGCTCTGGCAGCAGAAAAACTTTTTTCTGCTTGCTTCTCCGAGTTCGCGGCCAGCTTTCTTACATACAGAAAGCAAACCCGCATCTCACGGGATACATATTTCTCAGTCCCCTCTAAGTTCAGGCGGCTGGAAATACTAATACTGCAGTAAACGGGCCTGTCTTAATACACGCGCGCCTGCAAACAAACGCCGAAACGAAACACGACGCTCGGTCATATGCTCGCACTGACCGGAAGCTCATGTGTGCCCCTGTGGCTCAGTGGCAGAACATTAGGCTTCCGCACCAGAGACCCGTGTTCGAATCCGGCTCTGGCAGCAGAAAAACTTTTTTTCTGCTTGCTTCTCCGAGCTCGCGGCCAGCTTTCTTACATACAGAAAGCAAACCCGCATCTCACGGGATAAATATTTCTCAGTCCCCTCTAAGTTCAGGCGGCTGGAAATACTAATGCTGCAGTAAACGGGCCTGTTTTAATACACGCGCGCCTGCAAACAAACGCCGAAACACGACGCTCGGTCATATGCTCGCACCAACTGGAAGCTCATGTGTGCCCCTGTGGCTCAGTGGCAGAATATTACGCTTCTGCACTGGAGAACCGTGTTCAAATCCGGCTCTGGCGGCAGAAAAATATTTTTTTCTGCTGGCTTCTCCGAGCTCGCGGCCAGCTTTCTTACATACAGAAAGCGAACCCGCATCTCACAGGATGGTGCTTGAGTATTTATGAGCGTCTAAACATATGAGCCATCAAAGCATTTGCTCTATAACGCCGATGGTGTTACAAGTGTAGAAAATGTGCCCACTCCCATGTGCTCACTGCTACACACAAAACACGGTCTCCCCGGTAACGCTCACAGAGCGCACTCTCATAAAGCGGACACATGCCGCTTGAGTACTAAGTGTAGTAAATGTGCCCACAACTCTGTGCTCACACCTAGCTGCTGCCCGCTCTATCACACAGTTACCCCGGGTTGCAGATCCTCTAAAGCTCACAAACATTCCGGCTCTGGCCGAAGGTGTCATAAGTGTAGAAAATGTGCCCACTCCCATGTGCTCACTGCTTCACACAAACATGGTCCCCATGGTAACGCGCATAGAGCGCTCTCTCATAAAGCGGACACAAGCCGCTCGAGTACTAAGTGTAGTAAATGTGCCCACAACTTTGTGCTCACACCTACCCGCTGCTCGCTCTGCCATTCAGTTACCTCGGGTCGCACACCCTCTAAGCTCCCAAACACTGGCCGTGTCATAAGTGTAAACTCTGCGCCCGCTCACGTGCACGCGCACTCACTTTTAGACATTACAATCCCCACGCCGCTTTCGCGCCAGGGGTGTTTGTCAGCAAATCGCGCTCCATCCTCTGGGACCGAGCTACCGAACGCTGTACAGCCGGCCAATACTGTTTACCAGCCCCCGTGTTCGAGCACCAGCGGCGCGCACGCCGCTCCATCCTCTCTGATACAGGTTCCCCAATCCCGCGCAGCGCGGCGATCTGAACCCAGAGACCATTCGACCCCTAGCTATGCATGCGGAAGCATGGGAAGCTATTCAGGGCGCGTCAGAATGGGTGCTGAGTACTATAAAACATGGCTATTCGCTTCAATTCGCTCGTCGCCCTCCGCGCTTTCTAGCACAGACGGAGACGAAAGTGAGTTCAGAAGCTGCGCACCTGCTTCAAGCTGAAATAGCGAAGCTGCTGCGCAAAAGGGCTATAGAACAGGTTCATCCTTCTCTGAGCGAGTCGAGCTTTTACAGCCGCTACTTCCTCGTACCCAAGAAGGACGGAGCGTTAAGACCTATTTTAGATCTGAGACATCTGAACAAAGCCCTCATGAGACGGCCGTTCAAAATGATCACAACCAGAAAAATCCTCGCGCAGATTCGCCCAGGAGACTGGTTTATCTCTCTCGATCTAAAAGACGCATATTTTCAGATCCAGATAACTCCCCGTCACAGGCCATTCTTGAGATTCGCCTTCAACGGTCGAGTATATCAGTACACAATCCTGCCCTTCGGCCTGTCTTTGGCACCCCGTACATTACGAAATGCATGGACACGGCTCTCGCTCCCCTGAGAAAACAGGGAATGCGAATACTGAATTATCTGGATGATTGGCTTATTCTAGCGCTGTCAGAGACGGAACTTGTGTCTCACAGAACAGCGCTTCTCAGCCATCTGGAGGATCTGGGTCTCTCGGTCACTGGACCAAGAGCTCGCTATCGCCCCGTCAGTCAATTTCCTTCTTGGAATAGAACTGGACTCGGTGGCTATGACGGCCAGACTGTCGGAGCAGCGCGCGCGCCGCATCCGCCTCATCGCCGCATCCCTCCAAATAGGCAGCCGGGTTCCGCTGAGGACATTCCAGCGTATCCTGGGGCATATTGCCTCAGCTGCAGCAGCGCTCCAGCTGGGCTTACTGCGCATGCGCCCGCTTCAACGCTGGCTGAAAGCGCGCGTGCCCCACCGAGCCTGGGTGGCCGGCGGCTTGCGAGTCAAAGTGAATCAGAGCTGCATTTCAGCCCTGCAGCCCTGGCTGGCAGCCGAATGGTATCACACAGGAGTGACTATGGGAGTGATTTCACACCGGAAAGTTGTCTCGACAGACGCTTCCAACCTAGGTTGGGGAGCGCTCTTCGAAGGCAGACCGGTCTATGGCCGCTGGTCAGACCAGGAGAATCTCCTACACATAAACTGTCTAGAGATGCTCGCGGTCGAGAAAGCGCTCAAACACTTCCTCCCATTCCTCCACGGTCACCATGTTCTAGTCCGCACGGACAATACATCGGTAGTGGCCTATGTGAATCGCCAGGGCGGTGTCAGATCAAAGACGCTCTGCACCCTGGCGGAACGCCTCCTCGTGTGGGCTCAGCACTCTGCGCTCGCTGAGAGCCGCGCATGTGCCTGGCCACCTGAACGAGGGCCCCGACAGACGGTCCAGGGACAACGTTCCCCCTGGGGAGTGGTCTCTACACCCCCAAACAGTCCAGTCACTGTGGCGCCGTTTCGGCAAAGCGAAAGTCGACCTTTTTGCGTCAAAAGACAACGCTCATTGCCCAGAGTTCTTCTCGAAGAACGAGGACGCGCTGGCCCAGACCTGGCCCAGCGGCCCGCTGTATGCTTTTCCCCCGGTCTCTCTGCTGCCTCAGGTCATCAAGAGAATCAGGGAAGCGCGCCACACAGTGCTCCTCTTAGCCCCATACTGGGAGAACCAAGCTTGGTTCCCGGATCTAATACAGCTGGCAGACTCAGCCCCCTGGCCGATACCGGTGAAGAGAGACCTTCTCTCTCAAGCCCGCGGCTCGATATGGCATCCCCATCCAGAGCGCTGTCTCTGCATGCGTGGAGCCTCAACGATTACACGCTGATCTGCCAGACGGGGTCATGAACACGATCATACAATCTAGAGCCCCCTCTACGAGGCGGCTCTACATGTCGAAATGGTCAGTGTTTAACAGATGGTGCACTGCTAAGGGGCTCGATCCACAGACATGTGGGGTATCGCGAGTACTGTGTTTCCTTCAAGAGTTACTGGACGCGGGCAGGTCCCCCTCCACGCTCAAAGTCTATGTCACGGCCATTTCAGCGCTCTCTGTTCAGAGCTGGGCTGCGCATTAGGAAGGAACGAGTTCGTCATCCGCTTCCTTAGAGGAGCCAGGAGGATGAACCCCCCGCGACCCCCCTCGGTTCCTATGTGGGATCTTTCACTGGTCTTGGAGGCCCTGAAAGCGCATCCCTTCGAACCCTTGGAAACTGTGGATATGAAATACCTCACGCTCAAAACCGTTTTTCTGATAGCACTGTCTTCAGTCAAACGAGTGGTGGAACAGCTCTTTGTTTCGTTTGGCGGGCGCACCAAGGGTCTCGCCGCCTCGAAACACAGCCTGTCCAGATGGATAGTGGACGCTATTGCTGCTGCTTATGCGTCTAAAGACCTGCAGTGCCCATTGGGCATTCAAGCTCACTCCACCAGAGGCATGGCCTCGTCGTGGGCGTGGTCCAGCGGGATTCCCATTCATGACATTTGTGCAGCGGCAGGCTGGGCCTCCCCCTCCACATTTGTTAGGTTTTACAACCTGGATGTTCCCGCCTTGCAGGCGAAAGTGTTATCAGTCTAAGTCTCGCGTATGCCAGCCCACTATCTGTGCGCGGGCTACGTTGTGTGATTTAGCTCTACTGGTTGAGCTGCACTATACAGGGAATTGTCAGTTCGGACCGGCCGTGCCGCTCCTAACCCCCTAGTGTGTGCTTATGTACGGCGCTAGCCCTCTGTGGGCCGCCCGGCTCTCTGCTATCACGTTCCCCGGGCTCTCCCTGGGACTCATTCAGTGGATGCTGGGCGCGCACGGCGTTGACAAGGGTGTTCCCGTAGCGTAGTAACTACGCAATACGAGAGAACCTCTCGTAAGAGAACGTTTCGGTTACTAACGTAACCTCTGTTCTCTCTAGAAGAGGGAACGAGTATTGCGTAGCCCGCCGTGCTCGCGCCACGAGCTCATTCGCTTCATGCGACAGAAACCAGAGAAGCAGCCTCCGAGCCCCGCTTTTATACGCTAAGCCACACCCCTTTTCGCGGGCTGTGACGCATTAAGCGCGCCAAGCGCGCTCATTGGTCGTGACGTCACGCCAAGGGCTCAGCGGTAGGCTGCTGCAGTTGCCGCAGGGCAGCCAATGGGCACGCTAGTAAGCCTGCCCTAGGTCTGCAGGCTGCCGCACTGCGTTGACAAGATTATAAAAATTAAGGATAATTTTTGGCTTCAGTATCTCGAGAAAGAAAGGCTTTCCCGTAGCGTAGTAACTACGCAATACTCGTTCCCTCTTCTAGAGAGAACAGAGGTTACGTTAGTAACCGAAACGTTCTAAATAACGGTCGCCTTGACAACCTCCCAGGGGTCAGCCCATAGACATAATAAATACATAGACGCCCTATTGGCCGCTTTGGAACGTTGCTGCGATACGTCAACGCGTCCGCCATTTTGTGGAGGGCAAGACTGCACTGTAATCAAATGCAAGTGAACATGAGCTGCGGTTTTTCTGTATAAAAACCAAAAAAAATTACATTTATCAACCGATTTCGGTGGTTTGTATGTGGTGTACAAAAAAGTTCCATCTGTAGTTAGTTAAACTCTCGATAGTTAGACTTATAATTTTTTTTTTTTTTTTTAATAAGGAATGGCCAAAGCTCAGGCTTGTCATGTATTTAGCTTTTCATTCTTGGATAAGAATTGTGAACACCCCCATACTGAGATATAATTTAATTTTCACATTAAATTAAATAAAGTTTTCTTATTGTGGGAAAATCATATTCTGTCATTGACCCGATTTTAGCAATAACAAAGATAACTGATGGATCCTTTATGGTAATACATATGATATGGTACAACTACAGTGCAATGCAAATAGTAAATTATGAAATATCAATTACAGAATATAGACAATAAAAAATAATAAGTTAAATAGTTACTATGAATAGTAAAATAATTTAACAGCATAACTATAATAGATTGATAATTGCAAGTGGTATATTATTATAATAACAATAATAAATAAATTTATACATTTTAAAATATTATTACATAGGCTATATAAAATAAAATGACGCAACCCTGTCTCTTTTTGTTAAATTTCAGTTTTTAAAAGGTATAAGAAGCTATACAAGTCAAGAAATAAAGTAAACGATTCAGTCAAACATACAGCAGGCTACACTGTTAAAGTTAAATAGCCTAAATATATAAAGTTATGAAACTTCACTTTGCCCTCATCCAAAACAATCTGCCAAGGAACAAATTATAGATTAATGAAACCAAAGATCGCCCGTTAGATAAACACAAGACGAGTTATTCTCACTAGACTGACAGCGACGAACGTCAGAACGTCAGAAGCACTATAGCCGAGGCAAGGCTGTTCTCGGCGGGGTACATGAGCGCTGACTGAGCGCCCGCGGTGATCGCTGGATCTCACAACTCCGAAACCGTCAGATAACATTTTTAAAAAGGCGCTATCTTTATAAATAAACCACAGATTTGAGCTTTAAACAACTACATTGTCGACTGAAAAACTCTTAAAACTACATTTCGTGACACAATAACAGTAGTATTTTTAAATTTCGCGGCCTTTCTCCTCTGAAAATAAAAATAGTAAATGAAATGCAACCAGAAACAAATTTTCAGTTTTGCTTGTGAAAGGTAATTCCCTGAGACCTGTTTTCAATTGTGTGGCGATTTGAAAAGCCCCAAGCAGCACAAGAAATAGGTATTTTTCTCAATTCTCGTTATGAGAGGTATGGGAAAGTTGCCCTCCGCAGTATGGCGGCGCCGTTGACGTACGATCCAGCGGCCAATAGGGCGTCTATGTATATTATGTCTATGGGTCAGCCAGAATATTTGAAATGTACGTGTAAAAAGGTTAAATATGAATACAGAGTCTGTGTTAATTTTTTTTTTTTTATTATTATTATTAATTACAGAACCTTTTAAACTTAATATTTTAAGTACATTTTTTTTATTAAACTTTTAAGTACAATACATTTTCATAACATAATCTTTATCATTATCATAATATGCAATACATTTTAATTTAATCATTATTTGCGTTTTTTATTTACCTGTATAGAGTAAGGGGAGCCGCTAGAAACTTTGGGCTCTATGAAAGAATATGAGGTTGGGCCCCAAAAGTAGAGTCGCCCCCTTAGCGGCGCCCCTGCCTGTATGTAAGCAGCACAGTGCAGTGTTAATATTCAATCTGTGCTTTTACAATGTTTAAAGTGTCTGGCAATAATAAATATTTTTATTAGAAATAAAACTGCCTCATTTTTGAGCTGTAATAGTTAGGCCTACTACTCTACTGTATTTTCATATTGGTCATTATGGTGGTACTTGGTGTAAAGATTTTGAGAACCACTGTTCAAGTGCATCAGACACACACACACACACACACACATACACACACACACACACACACACACACACACACACACACACACACACACACACACACACACACACACACACACGTTCAAAGTTCGTGTTTAGCATATTTTATGCACTTTTGTAACAAATCACTCAAAAGTAATTTATAGACCTTATGCAGAGCTGCGCCATGACAGGAATGAAAGCGAGGCTGTGAGGGACATTTACCGTTTTCAGTGACATCTGCTGTTAAAAGCTGTTATTAAAGCTCATAGATCACTTATAATTTTCCACAGCTCATATTGTCTGGGGTTTTTTGTCTACTGAAATTTCTTGGAAAGATATGTTTTCAGTGTTTCATGAGCAACAATCCAAAAACACATTAAATAACAGTAAAACCCACTGAAGATGTCTATCCACTGCCTCACTTTCATTCCCATTAAAAATCAGATATGCTGCTGTGATTAAAGGATTATTTACTGTTTATTTTTATCTGCCGTCTATCTTTTTGTTGTAGTTAATCTGATTATTATACATTTAAAATAGTTCTAGACTATTGTGTGCCCCTTTTTTTTACATCTGAGGCTGAGCTCCTGCCCCTGAGAAACTCAAGTTTAAATCATTTAAATATTGAAAAAAATATTTTTTATTATTTTGTCTTATGTTGGATTTTTTTTTTTAATGCTTAAAATTCAATTATTTTATTGTTATATGCTGAAGGTTTATGAATTTGATTTTTTTATATTTATTTGACAATAAAATAAAAATCAATGACTTTACATTAATTTGATCAAATGTTAACATTTTGTGTAGGGCTTTTGGTATGTTTTTAACACAATGTTTGTGGCCAAGGACAGCACATATGTTAATTTGAACCTTTCTGACACATTTACTGTGTTTAAATTTATAAAGGAGTTAAAATGAACAAAGCTCACGCATAAAGTGTAAGAATTTAACACAGGTTGTGTCCTTTTTAACATCCTTTCTAAGAGTGTGTAAATAACATTAATATGAATATTAATTTCATGGTATCATAAGACAGCTTGACTAGTCTTATTGAAAATGTATTTAACGTATGTAGAGTAAATATTGTAAATATTGCACAAGCTGCAATTTGAACATGCTTGATTAATTCAAGGAACATGTGGACTAAATATAAATATACATATTTTATTTAGTTTTAACAATACATTTATTTATTTATAATGTAATCATCAACACAAGCAAACTAAATATTTTATTTAATGCAGTCTTTTTCTCAAAGTTTTGAGTTCATGATCTTGATACTGCAATACTTTTTTTTAATTTTATCACCTGCAGTGATGGAGAATCAAGATCCACCTCAGACAGTCACTCTCACATGTGAGATACAGGGAGAAGACATTCAGTGGACATACAGATGGTTTAAAGGCGGTTCAGACATCTCACACACTGAGAGAGTCTACAACATCATATCTGTGTCTGATGGTGGTGAATACAGCTGTGAAGCAACGAGATCAGACATCAGTGCTGGTGTTACAGTGACTGTATCAGGTGAGTGTTCATATTCAACTGTTGCTCATTTAAAATCCATATTTGTGGTTCAGCACTTTTCTCATATTCTTCTGTATCAGCCACATCTGTTCTTAAGACAACTGAAGCAGTTCACTTTAGTCATTCTTCTCTCAGATGCAGAACTGCTCACTGAATAAAGCTCAGTGTCTGTTTTCTGCTTATTTCTTTAAAGCCCCATTCTGCTTTTTCAGTATTACCTGTCATGCAGTGATGAAGCTGTTTTTGAAAGTAAAAGGTCTGCAAAAGTTTAAAGATCAAAGTGCAGATAAATAAAGTTATTGCAGGGTTGCCAACTTTTGAGTTTAGCTCGGAGTGAGACTTCTCCAACGGGGGGGTGGGGGGGGGGGGGATATTTCAACGGGGGGGTGGGGGGGGGGGGGGGGTATTCCAACCCAAATTTTTTTGGGGTATTTTTATTTAAAGGAATTAATTATAAAAGCGATTTAAGGGAATAAAGAAAAAAAGCTTATTGTATTAGTGAAATAATTGTAACTATTTGCAAATAATATTTTATTTTTAATTATGCATGCATTCTCTCTAAATGAATCAAAGAAATTATAGCATATTTTCAATTCAAAAAGGCTAAATTTAGTAAATAAATAAAAAAAGTTGAGTAATTCGCGTCACCGGATACTGTCGGTAGTTGAACATTTCTGTTGTAAAACAGTCAAATATTAAATGTTTTCCACTTACATTTTACCAGGCATTCGTTCACTTCTTTAATCATTCTGACATTGAAGAGCTAGACCGCTGAACTTTTAGTCATCCTAACACCAAACAGAGCGGTGCGTAATGGAGCGCATCAGAACAGCATCAGGAATATCAAATACATTGCAGTGAATCTTTTATTTGCATCTTAAGTTTATAGGCAATAATAATGACAGGTTTGCGAACGTGTAGAACTCGGTGAGCTCGCGCAAAACACATCTTCAGGACAGCGACTCATTTAAACGCCTCTGATTGGCCAATGCGTTCAACAGACATGTCAGTGATTGGCTACAATGCTCAACGCTGCCGTACGCCGTGTGTGCGCTACGGTTTAGTCTCTGTCTCGCATGCGTGCTCGCTCTAGATTCCGGGAGATTTTAACTAATTTGCGCCATAAATAGTGGTCCATCCAGTCGTTAAGAGCCTGAATTGTTTAGTAATTCTGAAATTTAGTGCACACGAGTGAAAAAAAATACAGCACAGAAGAATGTCTAATTTAGCGTGAGATTTCTTTGTTAAGCGTGAGAGCGTGAGATTGAGGCTGAATGCGTGACTGTCACGCCAGATGCGTGAGAGTTGGCAACCCTGGTTATTGTCTCCTAAAGGAACAGATTCTGAACTGCAGAAACGAGTCGTCAGTGTTTCCAGTCTCTCTTCTGTAACTTATCTACGCAATAAAGTAACTAATTTGCATAATGCCAGACTATGATCATTATCTGCCCGTGAACAAAGTCTGATTTGACACTCAAACACTTTAGGTCAGGGGTCAGGAACCTTTTTGACTAAAGAGACATTTTTATTCTACTTTGCTAGAACCGCATCATAGCTCATTACCATAAAGATGACCTGACTTCAACTCTCCTCGACGCCCTCACCGTTCAAGACGCGCCACCAGCTCTAAAAGACCCTAATGTGAATAAAATACAAAAACTTTTAAAGACAATTTCAATAAACATTTTATAGAAAGACACTATTGTTTTACAGATAGATCCTGGATTATTGTGATCAAACATTCTCTGTAATATGAAATGCTCTTACAGTTAACCATTAGCTAGCAATAGCATAGCACACATGCATGAGCTAATGTATTTATCACTGCAACAACACAGTTACTGCCTATAAAGCAATGCCACATATCATCAGTGTGTGTTGGTCTTCTCCTGACTGAAGCGCAGACTCTTCAGCTCAACAGTGACCCACAAAACACACACAGAAACACTTTAAATCCCAACAGAACTTTAAACACTAACAGATCTCTCAAGATCTCAGCATCTTCACTTATTACTATCCAGTTTGACTATTTCCTTCAAACAAAAGTTCTTGTTGAATTTACACAAGTTTAGTTGTTGATGTTTTATTGAAAATAATAAATATGTTACCACTGTGGTCATCAGTGTTTGCTTTAGTTGGGCTCTTGACTTTTGTAACATTATTTTTTCTCTGGCTGCTTTAACTTTGAGTTTCTAAAGCACATTTGTTATGGCAAAAATTGCAAGAGAAAATCTGAACAGATGATCATGTAGACATGCCGTGGTCTGATTCACTGATCTCGTCCTATTATATTGTTTTATTATGAAAGTTATTAATTTCACATTGTTTATATAGCTCTAGAATATAACTGCTTAATTTCCCGCAGTGCTTTGATATTTTGAAATATTTTATTACACTGAAACAGTTGAAGCAAATCCAGATCCAGTCTCCACAGTGACCCCTAGTGGTCAGAACAGTGTAAATGCAACAAAACCCCAGGCCAAACATGCATAAAAACATGTTTTTATTTACAATTTTTTTTATTTTTGTTTTTATTTACATATATCTCATGTAATCGCTCAATCAGTGTTTCAGTGAAGGAAAGACATTAGTAAAACAGCTTGTAGACAATATGCCACGTAGACATTTAGCTCAGGCCAGTCCATCAGTGTCCACAGCTTGTTAGTCAGCAGATAAATGAACTCTTTCACTAAATATATTAACCTGTTAGTGATGTCTTCATTATTTAATGTAGGCTATGCTTAAAATATCTGTCATGAAAATCACAGCCACTGTAAATTATTATTTCAACAATGAAGTGGAGTAATTAGATTTATTAGTTAATGCAAAAAGAATCTGCCTCATGTGCAGTTTGTGTTTGAATACAATGTGTTATTTGAGTGTTGATTATATATATATATATATATATATATATATATATATACACTCACCTAAAGGATTATTAGGAACACCTGTTCAATTTCTCATTAATGCAATTATCTAATCAAACAATCACATGGCAGTTGCTTCAATGCATGTAGGGGTGTGGTCCTGGTCAAGACAATCTCCTGAACTTCAAACTGAATGTCAGAATGGGAAAGAAAGGTGATTTAAGCAATTTTGAGCGTGGCATGGTTGTTGGTGCCAGATGGCAGGAGTATTTCACAATCTGCTCAGTTACTGGGATTTTCATGCACAACCATTTCTAGGGTTTACAAAGAATGGTGTGAAAAGGGAAAAACATCCAGTGTGCGGCAGTCCTGTGGGCGAAAATGCCTTGTTGATGCTAGAGGTCAGAGGAGAATGGGCCGACTGATTCAAGCTGATAGAAGAGCAACTTTGACTGAAATAACCACTCGTTACAACCGAGGTATGCAGCAAAGCATTTGTGAAGCCACAACATGCATAACCTTAAAGGCGGATGGGCTACAACAGCAGAAGACCCCACCGGGTACCACTTATCACCACTACAAATAGGAAAAAGAGGCTACAATTTGCACGAGCTCACCAAAATTTGACAGTTGAAGACTGGAAAAATGTTGCCTGGTCTGATGAGTCTCGATTTCTGTTGAGACATTCAGATGGTAGAGTCAGAATTTGGCATAAACAGAATGAGAACATGGATCCATCATGCCTTGTTACCACTGTGCAGGCTGGTGGTGGTGGTGTAATGGTGTGGGGGATGTTTTCTTGGCACACTTTAGGCCCCTTAGTGCCAATTGGGCATCGTTTAAATGCCACGGCCTACCTGAGCATTGTTTCTGACCATGTCCATCCCTTTATGACCACCATGTACCCATCCTCTGATGGCTACTTCCAGCAGGATAATGCACCATGTCACAAAGCTCGAATCATTTCAAATTGGTTTCTTGAACATGACAATGAGTTCACTGTACTAAAATGGCCCCCACAGTCACCAGATCTCAACCCAATAGAGCATCTTTGGGATGTTGTGGAACGGGAGCTTCGTGCCCTGGATGTGCATCCCACAAATCTCTATCAACTGCAAGATGCTATCCTATCAATATGGGCCAACATTTCTAAAGAATGCTTTCAGCACCTTGTTGAATCAATGCCACGTAGAATTAAGGCAGTTCTGAAGGCGAAAGGGGGTCAAACACAGTATTAGTATGGTGTTCCTAATAATCCTTTAGGTGAGTGTATATATATATATATATATATATATATATATATATATATATATATATATAAAGCAACTGAATTTAGGCTCTGTTGTTATTACCCTTTAATATTATAGTAATGTATAGTAAGGGCTCCCGATTGTTTACAGCATTAGCAGAGATATATATATATTTTTATCCTTAAGATACTTTTAATTATAACTGAATTCATTTAAAGACAGAGACACAATTTGTTTAGTAAACCACTATTTAATAAAAAAATAAAATAATAATAATGTTTAGTTTTCTCCCCCCTTAACCGAACCGTGATGTCAAAACCCGAGGTAAGTACCGAACCGCCAGTTTTACCATCACACCCCTAATGATGTGATATCATCACCAGTTAATATTGATGTATTTTAGGTCGTAGAATAAAATGTGAAAATGTCTTGACCTTATTTCAGCCATTTAACAAAAAAACAACAACAAAAAAACATTGACTTCGGGATGATGAAAGTTGTGCTAAAACTCGCTTCAGTGTTTTGGCCTATAAGTGATGTCATACCTGCACCTCTATAGTATCAGCTGACCCTTTGACCATCTGGTGGTGATTTTACAAATTATTATCACCATTGTTTTTGTAATTTTACATACATTTCTATGTTATTTAAGACAACAGAAGAATACTGTATAAATAATACAGTAATTTTTCTATATAAAAAATGAGAATGAATGTAATTTGTCATTAATGGTATAACAGGCTCCAGTAAGAGCTGTGTGTGTAAACCTCTCTCTCCTGATCTGAAGAGGTGCGCTAGCGACTGACAGTCAAGGCCGCGGTGTTTAGCGCCTCCCTCGGCGGAGACTAAAAGTTACAATTGTTGTAAAAGTTACAAATGCTAGAAACCACATATAATAGACAAGTTTTGAACATATGCAACCCGCAGCAAAAGTGTAAAAGTTGCTCAATTCCATGGAAGAAAAGGTGGATTTGGCAACTTTTCATGCAGTGGCGGCTCTGTGCGCTAGAAGAGACTATATCCTTGCACCTTCAGTTCGAATGTTTAAAATCTTCATATTTGTCATTTCAATTTCTGCATATTTCAACAAAGAATGTATGATTATATGATTTTATGATACAATATTAGGAGAATAAATTCGTTACGAAACATCGAACGCAGCAAAACTGCTTCGACAAGCAGAACTTTTGATTCTTTTCTATTTTTTTTCCACAAAATAGTTCTTTCAGATTCATGAGAAAACATTAAGAAACGTACAATTTGCCCCTCATTCAAGTCAACTGCTTGGTTCATGCAGAGTAACTGGAGTGTTAAAGGGATAGTTCACTCAAACATTTAAATTAACCCATGATTTACTCCATCTTACTCTTCTCTTTACTTAAGCCATCCTAGGTGTATATGACATTCTTCCTTCAGACGATACAGTCAGAGTTATATTAAAAACTCTCCTGGCTCTTAAGCTTTACAATGGCAGTGAATGGACACACAATCCACTTTTTGAAGTCCATACAAGTGCATCATATCCATCATCATTAATAAAGGCCTTCTGAAGTGAAGCGATGCGTTCGTGTAAGAAAAATGTCCATATTTAATACTTTGTCGACTAAAATAACTAGTTTCCGGCAGCCGGCCGTACGCAAGTCGACTTGCGCCAGAAGAGTAACACTTGACGATGTATGACGTAGATGTAGGAGTAGCGTAAGCTTTGAGTTCAAGTTCAGTTGTTACTCTTTTGGCGTAAAGTGATCCGTACGGCCGTCTGCCGGTTCATTTTGGCGATAAAGTTTTAAATAATTTGTGACTTTACATGCATGTAAACCTGTTGTTGGAGACTCCAAAACAAAATTAGGAACCTTAAAAATAGCATAATGGGGTATTTTAGTGTGAAACGGGACACATACAATGATTCAAAGGTTTTCCTTCATGTTTTTCATGTACAGATGTTAGCACAGTAGACTACAGGTTTTTAACAATAATTTTTTTGTTTTTGTTTTTTTTTGTCAAAAACACTAGGTCTTTAATATCATGATGTTTTACACATAAGGACATTTTGAGCTCAACACACTGATATTTTCAATGTTTGCTTCTGTTTCTCAGTGAAACCTGTAGTGATGGTGAAGCCAGATCAGCGTGTGTTCAGAGGAGAGACAGTCACTCTCACATGTGACATACAGGGAGGAGGAGACATTCAGTGGAGATACAGATGGTTTAAAGATGGTTCAATCAATCCAGACAGCACTGAGAGAGATACCAAAACCATATCTGTGTCTGATGGTGATAAATACAGATGTGAAGCAACGAGATCAGACATCAGTGATGGTGTTACTCTGACTGTATCAGGTGAGTGTTCATATTCACATCTGTTTTAATCTGTTCAGTATTTGTTGTTCAACACTTTTCTTATATTCTTCTGAATCAGCCAAGAGGACTGAAGTAATTCACCTTTAGTCATTATTCTGTCAGATGCACAACGACATAAAGTGTGTCTTTATAAGACAGATAATGTGTTATCAGTGATTTTGAGAGTGAAAACTGTATTTCATAACTGAAGTGACTTTATAGAGTTTATAACTCGCAGGACTCACATCAATATTTTAAAGTCACAATGAAACAGAAGTAGTGAAATAACTTTATGGCAGGGCCTTGTTTCTAGGCTTGTGTTTCTATGCCATGATTCCACTCTCATTTACTGCGTCATCAATCTACGCCTTTGTAAAGTTTTGAAGAGGTTAGCGACCCCTAGTGGCGAAAAAATATACAGATAGTAGCTTTAAGCATAGCTAACATTAATATAAAACTTCAAAAAGCAAAAAAGCATAAAAAATTCTTCACACCTTCACAAAATCCACATATTTAACACCCTAAAAATGACATAACATTATTTATAATAAGTTTATTTGATTCACAGCTTATGTAGTGTTTTGACCTCGACAACCCAACTGCATTTTAGTGCAAATTGTGACTAACGTTAGTTAACTTACTAAAGAAGGTGCAATCGCTTGTTTGCTAAGAGTCGGGTCGGTACTCCAACATTAAAGGAGAACTCCGGTCAATTTTAACATTGAGCTCATTTTTTTGTACATTTGGAGTGCTGTCAATACAGAGAACAACGACAAAAATCGGTGTTGCCTACACCGAGTTATTCTATTTTTAAAATTTGCACCCTGTTGACTTCAATGGGGCAAGTACTAAACCTGCTTTTAGCCTCTTAACATCCTTGATGTGTCATTACAAGTGCACAGAAAATGTGAGTGATTCCTTCTGAGTGAACACGAGTAAGTCTGACTGCAGTAGATGTGAAAGAAATGTATAAAAATTATGTTATTTAAGCCAGCGAACATACCTTTGTTTACATCCTGTTTTTCGGTTGAAGTCCAAAGTAGTCGATTGCCGAGTTCACGCGCGTGATCATAGGTATTAAACCTATGCGTGTGAACTCTGCAATCGACTACTTTGGACTTCAACCTAAAAACAGGATGTAAACAAAGGTATTTGCGCTGGCTTAAATAACATAATTTTTATACATTTCTTTCACATCTACTGCAGTCAGACTCACTCGTGTTCACTCAGAAGGAATCACTCACATTTTCTATGCACTTGTAATGACACATCAAGAATGTTAAGAGGCTAAAAGCAGGTTTAGTACTTGCCCCATTGAAGTCAACAGGGTGCAAATTTTAAAAATAGAATAACTCGGTGTAGGCAACACCGATGTTTGTCGTTGTTCTCTGTATTGAGAGCACTCCAAATGTACAAAAAAATGAGCTCAATGTTAAAATTGACCGGAGTTCTCCTTTAACTCACTGACAACACTTCAGAATATAAAATATTTTTTGATCTCGTTTTCATGGAGACAGACACGGTGTGCATTGGGGTGGGGGCTGTGTGTGTGTGTGTGTGAGTGACAGAGAGACGGAGGGAGAGCAGGGAAAGGAAATGCAGCTGAATGAATACACTGCGTGTTTTAAATAGCGTGATTTAAAGAAACGCAATATGTGTCAGCCGGTGTTGATTCTGTGGCGCACTGCCTCAAATTAGTCTATGTGTGGGAAACACTGGATTATTCAGGTTTATTCTGACTCTGATAAACACAGGGGCTTTAATGCACTTTGTCACTGTTTGCGCAATAAAACTTCATTCAGATCTTCAACGTCCTCATAATTTTTTTCTTACAACAGTTTTGTAAAACATTTACAAAATGTAATTATTTTGCATTGCCCTGAAAGAGCTGTTTGAGTCAGTTTGTATGTTTTTGTGTTTCTTCTCAGATTCCCCCACATCTACAGTGACTGTGACACCAGACAGTCCTGTATTCACTGGAGAAACAGTCAATCTGAAGTGTGTGATAAACTCTTACAGTGACTGGAGATATGAGTGGTATAAAGACAGTGTAAAGTTACAGACGTCTGATTATCGTTACACTGTAAACAGAGACACTCTCACTATCAGAGGAGCTACTGAGTCTGATCGGGGTCAGTACTGGTGTAAAGGACAGAGAGATGGAAGACCAAACTCATCAACATCAAGATCTGCTGTTTCTCTCTCTGTGAAGGGTGAGTTCAACATCATTGTCCTCATACTCATTCTGCAATGTTACAGTTGTCACGGCCGCGACAAATGAGGGAGGCAGCGAGAACAAAAGCGAATTAAAAATATTTATTTGATCAAACATAACTAAATAAACACCACTACGGAAAACATTCCGTTCAGAAAATCAACATAAATAAAGAATAAGCTACATAATTAACACAAGATATATGCTCCAAAATACAGGCCTGCAAACTACCCAAACTTAAACTAACACATGGAGCAAACAAATAATAAATAAATAAAGCAGAAACTCAAAATAACAGCAAAAAGGCTGAAGTCAGAGATCCATCACCTTTTACCATTCTCTGCAGGTGTTTCACATCATGATTAGCTCAAAGCCCAAAACCTGGTATCTCTCTCTCACATTTCTCTATATGTTCATTCTCTTAGCAATGAGGTTTCACAAATGAAAGTTGCCACTTCCATTGTTGATCCTTTACCGACTTGTCTGTTTCAGTCATGTTTTGCCTCTTAATGTCCTGTTGTTTTGAGGATTATAAATGACTCTGGTGTTGTGCCAACAGCATTTAAACTAGCTTCTGTAACACCTAAAAGAGCTAACACAGACTTTGATCATCTTAATAACTTCATTCCCATTTCCAATTCCTTCCCATGCTACACCTTTAGAGTGAATTGTTGCTTCTCAATTCCACTCTCATCTTAAACAATCTTTTTGAGCCCTTTCAATCTGATTTCCATGAATTCCACAACACTGAATGCTTTGTTAATTGGATTGGATTCTGGCAGTCTGGATTTTGATCCTTCTTGATCTCAGTGCCGCTTTTTACACAGTAGATCACTCTTTTAATCAGCCGCTTGGAAACTGTCTTTGGTGTTTCTGATACTGCACTAAACTGGTGTAAGGCATACCTTTCAGATCGAAAGCAGTTTGTTGCTATGAATGAATGCAGGTCTGAGGTTGGTGTGGTAGTCAGGGGGCCAAAACTGATATTAAAACTTTGTCGGACACTTTTTGGTACAAGTATACAACCTATCCAGTATTAATATTTAACCCCTCATCATGTGTTCTAGCCAGGTTGTCAGCTTAGAAAATGCTTTTTTGTCCATTTTAACACTATATTCTTAAAAGTGGTAAAAGCGGATTTTTTCCCCAAAGTGCTTCCATTTTCTTCCATGTTACCTACTGTAATTTTGGGCAAATGTGCAATATAATCCAACTTATGTGCAAGCATGATCATTAAAAAATAATAATCAATAAATACCACAAGAGTATCACACCACAAGGGGCACTGTTGTGTCAGCACAGCTGTGATTTGGCAGCAGATTGAGGCAGCAGATCCAGAGAAGATGATCACAGCAGGTGTCAACAGTACAGTCTGAACAAAACTTTATAAAGGAGTGAATCACACAATCACACAACAGATTAACTTGATCTATTTGTCTACACAAACATTTACCTCAAGATTCTACCATTATACCATCAAATGTTGCCAGAAACAGGTAAGCTAAACTGTGTTCCAACTAGCTATATACTTACCAGATATACAATCACCTAAAGGATTATTAGGAGCACCATACTAATACTGTGTTTGACCCCCTTTCGCCTTCAGAACTGCCTTAAAGGGTTAGTTCACCCAAAAATGAAAATTCTGTCAGTAATTACTCACCCTCATGTTGTTCCAACCATGTAAGTCTTTCGTTCATCTTCGGAACACAAATTAAGATATTTTTGATGAAATCTGACAGAATTCTGACTCTTCCATTGGCTTCCAGAGTGACCGAAACTCGCCGACCCAGAATAGTTATTAAAAACATCGTTAAAATAGTTCAAGTGACTCCAGTGGCTCAATCTTAAGTATATCAAGCGACGAGAATACTTTTTGTGCGCAAAAACAAACAAAAATACCGACTTTATTCCACTATTCAATTCCTTCTCTCTGGGCCTCTAGTTGGTTCGCGTAGTGTTTTTGCGCTGCGCGTCTGTGTTGCACGGCCTGAAGTCACACACAAAAAAATTCAGCTTGACAACCACCCTAATATCTTACCTATGGGTGTCTTCTAACTAAAAAAATAGGTTGACAGCTTGTACCAAAACATGTCCGCAAAAGTCTTAACGGAAGCCCTTTTCAGAATTGGCCCCCTGACTATGGTGAAATCTTGTGTTTCTCAAGGATCAATTTTGGGTCCTTTACTCTTTTGCATCTACATTTTTCCACTCGGTCAACTTTTAAGATCACTTGGTCTTAACTTTCAGTTTCACGCAGATGATTTACATACATTCAAAACCTTATGATAATGTGGCTGTTGCCTTTCTGTCTCAGTGTATTTCTGAGATAAAAAATAAATCTAAACAGTGACGAGACTGAGGTTATTACTTATACTTATTGGTTCACCCCACCAGCTGCGTAAAGCTGGGTCTTTAACTTTAAATGTGGATGGCTCTGATTTAGTTTGTTCAAAATTCTGCCGCCAAAATCCTGACTAGGACCAGGACTAGGGATCACATCACTCCTATTTTGTAATCCTTACACTGTCAGGTAAACCCTGTCAGGTTTCGTGTTGATTCTAAAATTGCCATGCTTACTTAAAGGGATACTTCACTTTAAAATGAAAATTCTGTCATCCTTTACTCACCCACAAGTTGTTTCAAACCTGTATGAATTTCTTTCTTCTGCTGCACAGCAAGATTGATATTTTGAAGAATGTCAGTAACCAGACAGTTAACTGGAGCCATTGACTTCCATAGTAGGAAAAAAAATGTACTATGGAAGTCAATGGTTCCAGTTAACTGTCTGGTTACTGACATTCTTCAAAATATCTTCCTTTGTGTTCAGCAGAAGAAATAAATTCATACAGGTTTGAAACAACTTGAGGGTGAGTAAATGATGACAGAATTTTCATTTTAAAGTGAAGTATCCCTTTAAGGCTTTGCATGGCCTGGCTCCTCAATAGTTGTCAGAACTTTTAATCCCATACATCCCAGCGCGTGATCTCTGCTCCTCCGAAGCTGGTCTTTTAACTGTCCCGCCAACTCGTTTAAGATCTATGGGCGATAGGGCTTTCTCCAAAACTGTGGAGCTCTCTGCCCTCTGAGATTAGGCAAGCGGAATAAGTGTTGTTAAAGCTTTCCTCAAAACATACTTTTTTAGCCTAGCTTTTGTTTGATTTATTTGATTACTTTAACTATTTTTTTCCATACCATTTTCTTATGGAACTCTTTTGATAACATTTTATATTTGTATTGTATATTTGAATGCACTTCTCTTTTTCTTTTCTTTTATATTGTTGAATTTCTCTTTTATCTTTTCTTATTTTTCTGTAAATGTAATATTATTGTAAATGTGTAAAAATGTAGCTTTTAAAGTTGCTATAAAAAACAAAGTTTATTATTATTAAAAGAGTGATCATGAGACTGTGATGCTGTTTTAATCAATATTTACTCATATGTGTATTAATACAGTGAAACCTGTAGTGAAGGTGAAGCCAGATCAGCCTGTGTTCAGAGGAGAGACAGTCACTCTCACATGTGACATACAGAGAGGAGGAGACATTCAGTGGAGATACAGATGGTTTAGAGATGGAAACACTGTCTATCCATTTACAAGAACAACAGCAGCAGAGTTCAGTTTCACAGCTGATGTGTCTCTCAGTGGTAAATACAGTTGTCGAGGAGCGAGATCAGACTCACACACAGACTTCAGTGATGCTGTTACACTGACTGTATCAGGTGAGTCTTCATATTCACATCTGTTTAATGATCATTTAAAATCCATATTTCAACACTTATGATCTTCTGTATCAGCCACATCTGTTCTTACTGTATAAGCAATTCACTTTTAGTCATGATTGTCTTCAGATGTCTTGTGTGTGTTTGCACAGTTTTATCAGGATATTTTTTAAACATCATGTAAATTGTGACTTTCCAGTGTTATTGGCGTCTCCATCTTTGAGATTTACTTTAGTCACTGTCGCTATGGTTACAGGAGATATTTACTAATAGAAAAGATGAGTTTTGTGCTGAAGTCAGAGAGAATGACGTGACTCACAGATAATGATGTTAAATGAGTTCATAAAGTCTTCAGATAGTCTGATGAAGTTGATTCAGACTCAGTATCTCCTCATATGAGCTTGTAGTTGGAGATCTTCATCTCTCCTTCAGGAGCTTCATTCTGCTTTCTATGGCGAGTCAGAGGTGTTTGTCTGAGATCGTGACGGAGCCAGAGCCTCAAAACAACTGACATGACAAAACTAATGACAGTACAACAGCAAAACACAACTAATACTATGAAATATGAGATAAAATCATCTATAAACTATATAGTGTGAGGAATGTTAGTCTGCCCGACTCAGCTTCCACTTCAAGATATGTATTAGAATATGTTTCTTCCCTAAAAGAGCTTAATTATCATAGAGACGATTCCTCCTGATCTCAGTAATATGTAAACACCACCGGAGTGAAACTCGATCACTTCTAGTGTGAAACGGCAGTGTGACGTCGAGAATAATCCTGTGTTCAGAAGATACATGAAGGATACATGGAGTTCCCGTCTCAAACTATATCAGAGATGTGGGAACGGAAGGCTTTCACTTTCAGTGTTATCCTCAATTTACTTTTAAGACAGAAATTGAGCATTCCGTTAGTTCAGGTATACGTCAGTCAAGCTTGCATCAGCTGTTTCTGAGATGTACCAATCCAGTTGTGACACTCATCACAGCAGTTCCTTTAAAACCCCTATTCATTCAGCATCTCTCTATGGGTTATCTGCTACATCTCCCGCCTCCATCCCCAACTCCACCAAGCTGAATCTGTAATCTAATCAATTCTGTTCATGTCTGTCATAGTTTATTCCATTGTATCATCTTTCATGTATTTTGGCTTGTTTACAACACTCATGTAAATTGTGATTGTAATTATGTGCATGATTACTGGATCTGTTATGTTACCCCAGGGGGTTTTACTTGCTGCTCTCCCCGCTCTGTACAGGCATGCTAGCATGGACGGGCGTGTGGATTTTGTCCATAAGAGAATCATACAGCCAACACTAACTGTATGCATTATTATAATAAATATACATTTGACGAAAGTGACCTTGACTGAACTCCATTTACATGTCGAGCTGGAAGAAGAATGTAATACAGTATATAATGTTTGAGCAGAGATTATTCAGGGTTTATTCTGACTCTGATGAACGCAGGGGCTTTAATGCACTTTGTCACTGTTGCTGCAATAAAACTTCATCATTGAGATCTTCAACATCCTCAAAACATTTACAAAATGTAATTATTTTACTTTGCACTGAAAGAGATGTTTGAGTCATTTTGTGTTTCTTTCTTTCTTCTCAGGTTTACCCACATCTGCAGTGACTGTGACACCAGACCGTCCTGTATTCACTGGAGAAACAGTCAATCTGAAGTGTGTGATAAACTCTGATCACAGTGACTGGAGATATGAGTGGTATAAAGACAGTGTAAAGTTACCAACGTCTGATTATCGTTACACTGTAAACACAGACACTCTCACTATCACAGGAGTAATAACATCTGATCAGGGTTGGTACAGGTGTAAAGGACAGAGAGATGGAAGACCAAACTCATCAACATTCAGCTCTCTTTCTCTCTCTGTGAAGGGTGAGTTGAACATCATTGTCCTCTTAAACTCTCTCTACTAAGATACAGTATATATAATCGAGAAACAGGGCCTATAATGAACACTCACCATGAGCCGAATGCCAGTAAAAAACGGCGAGTGTATGAAACGCTGTCAGTCGCTATTTGACCAGTAACAATTTCTAACAAATGCAGTGTTGAGACAACATGAACGTGAACAAACGTGATTGACGCTCTGTACAGTTGACGGGTCAGTGCTTCTTCATCACGAAAGTTTCAGCCTCTCCAGTGTATATTTTAAAGGAAGTGGAACACGCGAAAGGGAATTGGTAACTCGTGTGTGTGTGTGTGTGTGTGTGTGTGTGTGTGTGTTTAACATCTGAAGTGCGGCTCTGAAAGACACTTCTCTCAGACAGTGTGTGAAGTTGAGCTCTTTCATGCCTACCTGTGCTTCAGTGGACACATTCACTCAAAATTATGCAAAAAAAAAAAAACATAGTCCTAAATAGTCGGTTATGTCTTAAAGCTCCAATATGTAGGAATTTTGTAATAAACTTTCCGAAAATAACTTGCACAGTGTGATATATTTCCTCCAGTTGTGTACTTACAATATTTCAAAAGTCTCACAAGATTTTTTATTTCAGAGAAATTCCGATTTTAAATAACTGGCCGTCCCGGAAAAGAAATGTCGCCTCTCAGTGACGCAATGTCCGCTCTATCCTTTTTTTCCGGTGTGGACCATGTGATAGGATATTCCACCAATTTTTTTTTATTTTTTTTTTTTTACAACAACTTTATTGAGTTTTTTTCTTATCACAATAAACAATAAAGACGTCTGACAAAGAAGAAAAAAAAAAAAATATATATATGACCCACCACACCGGAATATCACATGGTCAAATGCGGAAGTGGTGGTTATAGATGGTTATAGCTGTTATGGATGACGATTACTCTTTGGCGAGTATTGAAGTGCCAACAAAACGAAAGCGTCCATATTCTGATACACGCAGACTGTGTGACAAACGGAGGAATAAAACCCGGATAAATATCGGCCAGGCGTTTTCGAGATGGAGAGAGCTGCGCGACTATCTTGGACTTGACAGAGACTCTGCTCTCGCGAGTGTATTGATAGACATGTAAGACATGCAACTGTCAATAATAGCACTTATAAACAAAGATATATTGCTCTTTGTACTTCGGTAAGGCTTTTTATCACGTGTGGTGACCGAGATTATGGCAGTACAATTAAATACAATCGGATATGTGTTGTTAAAAAAATATATTTAGTCATTACTTGCAAATGTTCGTTCAAATTTACTTTTAGATATTGGTTTGAACACGTTAAACAACACGGCATTAACCATAAAAACGTAAAACTGCACAACATTAACCCAACAAATCATTTGACAAATAGCTGTAAGTTGTAACGGGATAATATAGCATAACATTTCACGTTCCTTGCAGTTCATTAATTATGATGACATAAAATAATATGATCAGACATACAGGTAATACAAAAACGAATAAATTACCTCATCCGTGATCATGATTCATTAATTCCATTTAGATATATTGCTAGATGGTGAAAACGCATTAAAAACGACATCTCCCATCGTCACCTCCTTCATAGCGTCATCAAGCTTCGCCTTTGTTATTGTTGGAAACTGCGCCCTCTTGTGGTCAAAAAATCACATAGTGGAGCTTTAAGCGAACGCGAACACAAAACGCATGATCCGTGCATTCAGCCTTAAAGTGACAGCATCCTAATAATCCTGGTGTTATGTTAATGTTAACCAACAACAAAGGACAAAAAAAAACAAAAAAAAAAACACCCACTGCTCTTGAACTTTAAAAAGGATATGAAGACCATGCTGTGTTATTTATTTGATTAGCCTTCTGCAAGATTACTCTAATCAGCCTGACTTTTCTGTCTCTGTTTCACCGTTTTCTTCCTCTTTGGTCTTTGAGGCTACAGGGGTTGCAGTGGAGAGAAGATCTTGCTTCTCTGCACACATCTGTTTTATGCTCTATGCATGTGAGTGTGTTTCAGCAGCCTAGAAAGGGTCCCTCTGTTGTTGTTAGGAGAGAGGGCCTGATAGGGCTGCCTTCAGCCGGAAAGTGGCCATAAATGGACTTGTCTCACATCCTATAAGAATGTAATGTATATTCTCATTGGTTGGCTGTTACACCCCCCTGAACCCTGTATAAATGCTGATGTTTGCAAGTAAAAGTAGAGAAAAGGCTTCAGACAATTGGCGTCAATCCTTCAGTGGATTTGGAGTTCCCGTCTGAAACAATATTAAAGATGTGGGAACGGAAGGCTTTCACTTTCATTGTTATCCTCAGTTTACTTTTTTAAGACAAAACTTCATTTACATGTCGAGCTGGAAGAAGAATGTAATACAGTATATAATGTTTGAGCAGAGATTATTCAGGGTTTATTCTGACTCTGATGAACGCAGGGGCTTTAATGCACTTTGTCACTGTTGCTGCAATAAAACTTCATCATTGAGATCTTCAACATCCTCAAAACATTTACAAAATGTAATTATTTTACTTTGCCCTGAAAGAGATGTTTGAGTCATTTTGTGTTTCTGTCTTTCTTCTCAGATTTGCCCACATCTACAGTGACTGTGACACCAGACAGTCCTGTATTCACTGGAGAAACAGTCAATCTGAAGTGTGTGATAAACTCTGATCACAGTGACTGGAGATATGAGTGGTATAAAGACAGTGTAAAGTTACAGACGTCTGAGCGTTACACTGTAAACAGAGACACTCTCACTATCACAGGAGTAATTATATCTGATCAGGGTTTGTACAGGTGTAAAGGACAGAGAGATGGAAGACCAAACTCATCAACATTCAGCTATCTTTCTCTCTCTGTGAAGGGTGAGTTGAACATCATTGTCCTCTTAAACTCTCTCTACTAAGATACAGTATATATAATCGAGAAACAGGGCCTATAATGAACACTCACCATGAGCTATTTATTTAGCTAATTATTTTACTTTGCCCTGAAAGAGATGTTTGAGTCATTTAGTGTTTCTGTCTTTCTTCTCAGATTTGCCCACATCTACAGTGACTGTGACACCAGACAGATCTGTATTCACAGGAGAAACAGTCAATCTGAAGTGTGTGATAGAGACTCACAGTGACTGGTTCTGGAGAAATTACCAGACACATAGTACATATTACTGGCCACAAGCCTGGAGATATGAGTGGTATAAAGACAGTGTAATATTACAGACGTCTGATCGTTACACTGTAAACACAGACACTCTCACTATCAGAGGAGCTACTGAGTCTGATCAGGGTCAGTACTGGTGTAAAGGACAGAGAGATGGAAAAAGACCAAACTCATCAACATCAAGCTCTGCTGTTTCTCTCACAGTGAAGGGTGAGTTCAACATCATTGTCCTCCTAAACTCTCTCTACTATGATCACTGTAATGAAGGTGGACTGGTTCTTTAGGTTTGGTCATCGCTATGATGTGTCGGTAAGAACACAGAGATAGGATCCACATTTAAATGACTTTTTTGTCCATCAAGTTCACTGGTTACATTGGTGTGGGTGGTCATTAGTATATGCAGCATATCACCAATGCTGTGGTTTGATTGGCTGTCCGTTCGCGTGATTGGGACATGATCACTATGCTTGTCCTGTATATTTGATGAATGGATTATAGTGGTGTCCCCCTCTTCTACAAACACACTTACAATCAAGAGACTGCGGTTTTGCTCAGAATGGAGAACATGCAGTCTGGATATGAATATCATTTCATTTAGTTAATGTGTTACATACAGAAAACAGAGGTTTAGTCTGCATTATGTCCACATTGAAGCTCCAACAGAAATACTCTTTTGTTGATTATTTCAGCCGCACGTGTGCGATATATTTTTAGAAGTGTTTTAGGAGAAATTGTAAGATTCAAATCTGAAAATCTTGATTAACTTAAGCGTTCACAATACAAATTACCACTTGCCTTCTGATCTTTTTTCATTTCTTTTATTTACAGAATTTTCTTTTATTTATCTGCATACAGAATTGTGATTGCTTAGTCGTTTCTGCTAATATTTAACATCTACAACCAGTAACAGTAAAGTGACAGAGACTGTTCCAGAAAGCAGGATTAACTTACCGTCCCATAAACCCTGAACTCTAAAGCTTTCTCACTCGTGGTTATGGGCTCCAGAAAGGCCGCTGTGAGTAAGTTCAGTCACTCAGAGCTCATGGTGAACAACACACACACATTCTCAATCTCACAGATCATCAAACCCTGGAGTCACCGGCTGTGTCTCATTTGGAAGGCTGAATCCTCCGGAGGTCACATTTATCTGCCGCAAACGTCATGAGGCTCTTCATCTCAGTAAACTGACCATTACATTCCCATGAGGAAACTACAACAGTTTACACTTCACTAGCAATAACGCTCAGTTTTATAATGGAGACTGTCCTGAAATAAGACGTTCTTTATGACGTATGCGGCCGATAAATGTGACGTCAAGAGGACGCAGCTTTCGACATGAATATTTAAAACTTTAATCTGTTTTTTTTTTTTTTTTTACTGATTAAACTATTGAGAAGAATATTACTGTGAACAATAATTATATTGTTTTTGATGTTTACAGTAAATTACAAAAGAAAGATTGACTGAACTAAAAAAAAGGATCTTTTCAGAGTACATTATCTATATCCTCCAGACATATACAAAGTTCTGGCATGAAACTCTAGATGGCGCAGGCTAATAGGTCCTTTACTCACCTGTTCATAATCACATCGTTATCTATAGGGTGCAGCTGATTGGTTCCTGCCGTATCAGTAGCCAATGAGATCACTGCTCAACCTTCAAATACTTGGATAGTATTTGCCTTAGTAGTCCCACTTTCAGAAATTCAATGATAAGTTCATTGGTTTTTATGCTATATCACGATGTGTTTTGTGTAATCTGCTTCATCAATTTCTTAACTAGCCATTCACAAGGTTTAAATCTTGTGTCATGTCAAGAGTCCTGATTTAATGCTAGTGATGGGGACGAGACCGCCTATGCCGAGTCCGAGTCAAGACCGAGTCTTTGAAGGGTCGAGTCCGAGTCGAGACCGAGTCCGTTGGTTTTCAAATTCAGTCGAGTCCGAGTCAAGACCGAGTCTTTGAAGGGTCGAGTCCGAGTCGAGACCGAGTCCGTTGGTTAACATGGGAGGATTTGAACTTGAAACACGGAGTGTACTGACGCCTTTCCGTGGTTAAAACAACATTGCTTCTTATGTTTGTTCATGTTTATGATTTTGAGGCTATAAATTAACTAGAAGGAAGAGATGATCGGTTCACGAGCAGCTTTAACTGATGCTCTACAGCGATCTGTCACTACACATTTAAGAGCCACAAAACGGTATTTATTAAATTTCTTTTAAAAAATGACCAAATTTGAAAGGCGAGACTTTGTTTAATATGTTTAATATCAAAAGTAACCGAAAAGTAACCTGGTCTGTCCTGTCTGTCAGCGTGTTGTCAGTCTCCTCTCTGCTCCGCAATGTATTTTTCACTGCGTGAGAACATGGTGTGGCGTGAAAACGGTGTAGCTTGTCGGACATAGCGACAGTAACTAAGGGGGGCGGGTCTTTGCAAACAGTCAATTAAAATTTTCTAGTGGTATGTATAGGCCATTATCACGCTGATACGTAGTACTTCCGCATTCAGTGATCTTTGTGCACTGCCACTTCCGGTGAATCACTCATCACTCTGGTGAACCCACAATGGACGACCCTAAGTTTAGTTATACTGCATCCCTGGTAAATTTACCCAAAATAACTTTTTCTGACGTACATCGACTAACTGAACAACATTCCATCACAGCCCGCTCCAAAGTGGACAAGGGATACAGTTTCTTTTTCGAGAACTTCATCTACGATTATGAAGGTGAGTGGCTAACGTTACTAGCTAGCTAACATAACATTGCATTAGTAACGTTAGGTTAGCTTATCCTAACGTCAGTTTGGCGTCAGCTCAGATGTTCGTATGGTTATAAGGTGTTTAACCTACGTCAAACACAACTAAAGTAAGATTATTCACATTTAAATGAGTCTGAGTCAATACTACAGAGTCCGGGAAGTCATCACAATCCGTTCCCCCGTGGACATGGTTTATGAATTTGTGGGTAACGTTACAGATTTCAAAAACTGAAGGCACGGTTTACAAAATCTGAGAGCGCGGATTATAAACTCGTGGGTACGGTTTATTAATCCGTGGGCACGATCATTTGTTAAACCGAGGGAACAGTGAGAATTCGTGAGTACGGTTTATAAACTGAGAAAAAATTGCAAAACCGTCGCCACGGATTGTTTTTTTCTCTCCTAGAGGTGACTTCCCGGGCTCCGTATTATTCACCCATTTCATTTGTATTCTGATAGGAAGAAAGAAGAATCCACAGTATATGCATTAATTATAGTTTTGTCTACCAGTGTCCAACATCATTGACAGGGCGGTGGTTGTCAGGTCTAGGTGTTACAGGTCGATGAGGAAGAGAGAACAGCCCCATTATTTGAAGGTTTTTTTAGGAAGCTAAGGCATAATGACAAGAAGTTTAACCCCTTCCACTGTTGCCTGTTTACATTAAGTCAGTTAACAGCCATGTGCAATAAATTGCTATACCTTTGTGACATACGGAATGCAAATATCAATATCATGATAATGTGACTTTGCATTTAAATTCTTTAATATCCTGTTTGTTGAATCCAACATGTTAATGGTGTAAGGGGTTAACTACTCTACTGCGGTTGCAGATTTCCTAGAATTTTTTGTTAATTGAAATGCTCTTTCTTAAATAACTATATTATTCGCAACAAGATTTTCATTTTAGTTTTTACTCTACTGCGGTTGCAGATTTCCTAGAATTTTTTGTTAATTGACATGCTCTTTCTTAAATAACTATATTATTCACAACAAGATTTTCATTTTAGTACTTTATCAACTAAAATTATTAGTGTTGTGTCTTTAATGTAGATTGTTTTCCAAGCTGATGCAGCCGAACTTCAAGAAACCTCATGCAGCTGTACAGCAGGCAAGGTTCTGTGCAACCATCTAGTGGCCTTGTTGTTCCAGAGTGCCCATTACAGCATGTTGCAGGTGAGGGCTGTGGTCTGGAATGATGTTTACATGCAGGTTGATTGGAGTGACACTGGTTCTAGAGGTCTACCTTTGATTGTTAACAAGCACATCCTCAATCCCGGTTTGCTGTTCTATCTCTTGTTCTGCAGTTGAGAGCTGTACCACCACCTGTGGCCTGCACAAGCTCTCTGCAAACATGGCATCGACCAAGGACAAAGGTAAGATTGTAGCCGCGCATTGCTGCACCGCATTGAATAGACTTCCAGTCTATTTTTCAGCTGTGGCATGAGCTGCTCCGCGTGCCACCCTTCGCTCCGCGAGCACGAGCAGTGTGTCCCAAACGTTATACCTGGGACACGCTTTTCGTGGAGCGAAGCGTGGTGCGCGTGGCGGCTGAAAAATAGACTGTAAGTCTAAAGCGGTGCAGCGCGAGGGGCTGCGCAGCTGTACGTCTGGCTACATTAACATGGGGGTGAATTAGAAACGTTGCCATTTACGTGGCTACTGTGAGCAGTGTGTTTACACCATTACAAGCAAGATACTATTACAATCATGGCTACTTGTTAATATCATTCCCAGGGGATCCATGCAGAGCCGGTTCAGGACTTGGTTGTTAGGAGACCAAAGCCATCTGCCAGGAGTGTATGCAAATCAACACTCTATCAAGCATACACAGGTAATGTTACTACTGTAACTAATATCATACTGTTGGCTGCTGTATAATACATAATTGTATCTTGCCACTTTTATACACATAGATTATGTAGCAAATATAACACTGCAGTGAGCAATTCTCCAGAAAAACTCTTAACATCAGAATTGAAAACCAAAACAAGCTTAGGGCTGGGTACCGAATTGCCTCGATTCTATCGAGTATCGAAAAATTACTTGGTTTTTCGGTACCAGATTTCGATACCTAAGTGAAGAGATACCTTGTTGATCACTCTGACAGTGTTTATATTGCAATAATGACCTACTGAATGTACACTGCCGTTCAAAAATGTGTTGCTTGTCAGAATTTTTTTTCAGTAAGGATGCATTAAAGTGATCAAATTATCTCAAGTCATCTTCATTTATATAGCGCTTTTAACAATGTAGATTGTTTTAAAGCAGCTTTACAGAGATAAACGTATAATTTAAGGTAACAGAGATTGTTTTGGCTTTATAGCGGTTCTTTAAAGTTATTTTTGAGCTAAAGTTGGTTTTGATTGATTCGCTTCCGTCGCATCGATCATTTGTTATTAAATTAGGGCCAGCCAAGACAACACCATTTTCTCTACACAGACTTTAAACGCGAACCTGTGATAAACGCTGATGGCGTTCACATGCGCATCAAGAATTAATTCTATAGTTATGTGCGTTTGAATATATGTGCGCAGGTTTGTAATTCCCTACAGACCAAGTCTAAACAAAGTACAAGCTGGAAGAGATGTGTAGATAACTTAACTCTTACTGTTTTTAATTTTACGTTTCAGGATCCCTCCCTGACCCGCAAGTGTTGTCTCTTGGGAAAGGACTGAAAAACCTCAGGCCGCAACCACTAATATCCTCAGTGCTGCTTGGCTTGTCTCAACTCTCCATGGTCGACTCCAGGTTCGGACCTGTGCCGCGAGGTTCACCCCTGTCCTACCAGTGTCCTCCTGTGGTCAAACGAGGAAATTATGTCCAACACCCAGATACACCAACATTCCCTAAACTGCCTTTAGAGGGGTCAACATTTCCCACTACTTTTCCAAACTTTGACCCAAACTCCCAACAGTTTCTCCATTTGGACAGTTTAACTGTGACGCACGAGATGGCAGCTGAGAGAGAGGAGCAGACACGTGAGCAGTCTGAGTGCCCATTATGGCAAGCCTTACGCAAGCCTAGAGTGACAGCTAGTAGGTTCTATGAGGTTAGCCATGTGAAAGGGCCATCTTCTGGTCAGACCCTGGCAGGGCGGATACTTAAAGGAGTAGGTCAAACTCCCGCCATGAAGAGGGGCCTTGAACGCGAGCCACAGGTGCTGGAACAATATTCAAAACATTTTAATGTAAATGTGTCACGCTGTGGATTTATCATCCATCCTGATGCTCCTCACCTCGGGGCTAGCCCTGATGCAAGGGTATATGACCCTAGTGAAGTTCCCTGTTTTGGGCTTGCTGAAGTTAAATGCCCAGACATATCTAGCATTTCTGAGGCAGGACATGTCAAAATGGTAAATGGTCAGGCAAAATTGAAGCTGAATCATAAATACCACTGGCAGGTTCAAGGTCAATTGGCAGTAACTGGGTTGAGTTGGTGTGATTTTATAACAGACACTGAGGGAGACTTCACCGTTGAAAGAGTCTGGAGGGATGATGAAATGATCAGAGATATGAAAAAGAAGGTGGACCTGTACTACTTTGGTACATATATGAATGTGTATCTTCAACAGAAAGTGAAATGAACTGAATGAATAAACGATTTTATTAATTCCCTTTTTCTGAGTACATTATTTACAACATTATTATATATTTACATCATTTTGAATACTTTCAGGACAGACTGACCTGAATTGATTATAGATGAATGACTTCTCATTCAACTATATACATCTCATTCAATTATATACATCTCATTCAATATATACAATGTATACAGTTAAATGCATGTGATCGGGGGAAACACTATTCAACAGGGATGTAGCCTTTTAAATCAAGTGGTCCCTGGAAGTTGGTCATCACACAGCAGACGGTCCACAGCTGGTTGACTGTCCCAGACAAGGTTAGAGGGACAGTGTGTTGCCAGATGCGGTATTCCTTGACTCTGCGTATTGCCCTTTCCACAAGGATTCGAAGTCGGGCGATTGCTTGTGTTTTTAGAGCATCCTCTTTGGTGAACTGCGCTGTGGTTAGAGATTAAATAAATTAATTTCTATTACTTCAGTGAGTGCCTCAGCACTTTATAAACATTTGTCTGCACATCTTAATGATTATCATTTTGGTCACAGTTTTAATTTGAAATGTTCATTCTTTTCATGCCTACCTGTCATCTTGAAGGGTGGTATAATCAGTGTTGCCCCACGGTCAGCTAGCAGCTTCTCGATGGTGAAACCTTTGTCTGCCATGCAGCCATCTCCTGGCTCCAGTAAGTCGAGCAGTCCACTTCGTTCAGTCAGCTCTCGGTCAGAGATGGAGCCGGTGAAGAGACTTGACACAAAAGTCACAGCACTACATGGGGCAATTCCAATTAATCCCTTCAAGGTTGTCGTGTTTTTGTACGATGAGAAAACCTCTGACTGGAGAGTGAGGGATGATGGATTCTGGCATCGCACTTCGGTGCAGTCGATGATTACCCGAAGATCTGGACTGTACTGCACAAATTTGCTTGGCATGGTGTTCTTGACTTGCGGTTTACTCATCCAGATGGGAAGGGAGCCAAGGAGCAGGTAAAGGTAGTTGGCCCACGTTATAACAACACGGGAGACAGTGGACACACTGACCTGAAACATGTCAGCCAGCACCTTCTCTTGCAGGCCTGCAGCAACTCGGCAGCAGAAAAGAAAAAACTCATCAACCAGTTGCAGTCTACGCGTTGGACTGGGAGAAAGGGGTTCAAATGTCTGTCCCTTTTTCTGAGCTTTCGACCAATAAACCACCATGGAGGCAGATGGTTGAATAGCCTCCCAGAAGTCACAAAAAACATATCGTGAAGTGAATCTTGTGTAAAAAAGGATGTCCTTGTCTGAGACACAGAATCGGTGAAACAGCACTTGACTCACTTTCAGCTGTGACAGCTCTGTTGTCAGCTCCTTGATTTCATCTTCCAATTGCTGTATGCGTGCAGCAGCCGCATCCAGTGCACCTGTATGAGAAGAGAATGAAAGAAAAAAAAATATTTATTTTGTCTTTGACTTGCATATTGGAAGTAGTTTGGACCTCTAAAGCAACATGAAATAGCTTTTTATAGCTCAATATTCACCTTTACGTTTAACCCTTGTGTGGTGTTCATATTTTTGTTATTCAGCCAGTGTTCGTGAGTCTGGTGGACCCACTTAATGTTTGGGTTTTTAATTCAACAAAAATTTTATGTTAAAATTCTCAACATTTGTTTACTTCATCCCAATTACAAGCAATATAAACTGCATATATGGTTAATATTTTCTCTTTACCTTTGTTAGATCACATTTAAGAATTACAACTCTGTGCGGGAACGGCAGGGAAACACAAAACTCACTCTTGCACTCACACACTCTCATTCGCGCGCGCGCGCGCACGCACACACACTCGTTTGTATATGTGGTTTACGGGGACTTTCCATAGGCGTTATGATTTTTCTATTGTACAAACTGTATAATCTACCCCCCTACACTAACCCTACCCCTAAACCTACCAATCACAGAAAACTTTTTTGGCATTTCAAAAAACACCATTTAGTTTGTTTTTTTAAGCCGTTTGGTTTATGAGGACACAAATGTCCTCATAAACCACATTTCAGAACACAAGCAAGGCGGCAAACAATGACATACCTGGTTTAGGAGCAGAACCATAATCATGTTCAGTCATCACCACCGCAGCTGCGACCTCCTCCATCGCCTCTTCCTCACATGGCAGGGAGTGCTCCAGAGGAAGGGCTGGGCAAACGTCATGGCCTAAGCGAGTTGATGCTCTTTTATAAGCGGACTCCCTTTTTGGCAGTCCCCAGTTGTTCCACTGGAAACGGGAGGGCACGGACCCGATTTTCAGACGCTTGATGCGACCCCGGCTGGTAAAGTTAACCATGTCAGCTAACGCTAGCCTGCTAACGTTAGTGTAGTAGTCTGATTCACTAAAGTGCCGGCTACAAACAAACGTGCTACCTAGTTTTATTTTAAAGTTTGGCCCTTCATCCCGGCGAACCGCTTTAATCCACTTCTTCCTAAGACTCAATTCAGTCGGGAATCCATGAAAACTTAAGTAGGGTTGGCGTTGTTTGTTAGATTTACAAAGTGGAACAGAGCAGTGACATCTAGCCTTCGTTTCAGCCATTGTAGAACTGCGCCGGAAGTGGATATGCACAGAGTTGACAAACCCCGCCCATGAAACCCGGAAGCGTGATAATCCCCTATTGAGTCTAGTGGACTAGTGATGGGACGAGACCGCCTATGCCGAGTCCGAGTCAAGACCGAGTCTTTGAAGGGTCGAGTCCGAGTCAAGACCGAGTCTTTTTAAGAACAAGTCCGAGTCGAGTCCGAGAAAGCAGAAATCGGTCTCGAGACCGGACTCGAGTCCGAGACCGGACTCGAGTACTACATCACTACTTAATGCTTAGAGTGAATTACTAGCATTAGCAGCTAGAGAATATGCATTTTACATTTATGCAGCAGTACGCAGGCAATGTAAGGAGACAGAGACAAGCTTGCTGAACTCTTTAAAGTGAGATGGGCTTTAGGCTTTCGTTTATTCACATATCTAACAGAGCTACAGCAATTCCTAATATTTGTACAACAGCAACATGTATGTAAGGCCCGTGAAATTGGTCCAATCGCCGGTTCACCAATAACACAGGGAAGGTTATCACGTGCTCTGTCCTTACCCATGCAAAGCATTTGGTTGGTTAAATTTACAATACATTTAGTTATGTATTCTCTCGTTAATTCATCTGACTCCATAAATGAAAGGTTTTAATAATATCTGTGCCTCACTAAAGGTGAGTGAATATTTGATTATTCCTTTTAGCCATTAAATGAACAATGTCAAGATCAGTTAGAATAATCGAATGTAACATTTTAATGTTTCAGATATCAGAAATTAATTCCACAATCAATTCAAATATCTAGAACATGGTTATACATTGGTTACACCAAAGAATCTTACCCAGCTTGTACCTGAGATAGGGAGAGAGAAAGAGAAAGAAAGAAAGAGAGAGAGAGAGAGAGAGAGAGAGAGAGAGAGAGAGCTACCACCTATTCCGTTTCTCACCAGCCAAGTACAAGAGCCCCGATAGAGCAAGCACACCTTCCTTTATACTGTTTGCCCAGGTGACATGGGGGATGGGGAAGACCACCCTCAAATGGCTTAACCAGTTTTCTCTAAACTTCTATAAACCTTATTACCTTTTATTTTATCTATCTGGATATGAGATATCTGTACCACTCACTTTGAGACATTTCAAATGACACCAAAAACATACCAGTCAATCATAAACATTTACATTAAACTATGTTCTTTTGTGAGTTCTTTGTTGTTACTGGGAGGAAGTCAGGCTGTATGGGGAGGTCGAATGCTAATTAGCCAGCAAGGCCCTTTTGTCTCAGATCAGGGCCCCAACCAGTATTTTCAGTCTTACATGTATAACAAATCAGATTGCAATGTTAGCAAATATCAACAGCAATACAAACACTAGCAGACGTTGCAGTTAAGTAGACACTGAATTTGCTAATTATTGCAGAAGTATTTGCTTCACAACAGGAGTGTTAATAGGAGACTCATTGCAGCTCATTGATGTAGCGGCCCCTTCTGAGATCGCACGGGCTGACATGAGTTTTGCTCTCACGGCTATATGTCATTCATTGAGTAACTCATGTGTTTATGCTGTGAAGTTCAGGAGTGACAGAATGTGGGTTTCACTCTCAAATTGTGTTGTTGACAACCATTGTATGGGACAGATATGAAATGCCAAGTAGTAACGCATTAGCAATGTAACTCATGTACAATAGATATTAACCCGACGTCCCGGGGCTATTGTGTTTTCCAGTCGGGCTACCAAAATGCATAACCGGCCTGCCCGACGGGCTATCTCAAATAGTGTAATCAAATTCCTCTCTTTATTCATATTATTGAATATTAATATTAATTAATACATATTATGCTATTCCCTTAACTAAGACGAGTTGATACATACCTCTCTCACCTCAGTGCGTGCACTTAATCGCTCTAGCGCGCGGTGACACTCTGAAAGCACTTAGCTTACCCCAGTATATTCAATGGTATCTAACAGCAATGAATTTAGAAGTGACCAAACACATCAACGTTTTCAAGCCCAACGTTTTCAAGCCCTACATTTTCAAGCCCTGATATAATAGAGTTTCAGTTCAAATATTGGAATTCTGTTCCAAATATCATAACATAATGTCTCGTAAATCTAAATGTTTGCGGTACATTTCTATTCTCTTGGTGGACACTGCTATTCAGCATCTGCATTAAGCACCATCACTAAATTCTGGGAACTTTTATGGGTTCCAGAACCAGGATGGACATTCATATTTAAATATTAACCATTGCTTATTCTACGGAAAATCAAACAATGCCTTATTTGTTTAACAAAAGTGTTTTACAGTCTTTCATTTGATGCAGGAGTAAAATAGCATACAGCAGCAGAGATGCGTATTAAGATTTGAAGCCTTTACCTAAGATTACTGCGACTAAGCATAGTGGACATGAGTAAATGTTCATGAGAAAATGTATAGCTTTATTACTTTATTTACCAACTTCCAACAACACTTTTCAAGGCTGATGTTTTCATTTACTCGTGTGTGTTTCAGGCTCGGTTCAGCTAATACATGTCCATTATTCATCCATTGTCCAAATGACTCCACATGTACAAGGAGTATGGAGGATTTGACTAAGTCGATTATCAAACGATGTTAAATCATCATACTATTTGCTCAGTTGGTTATGGGGGGTTTCGTTTCCCATCTCTATTAGCCTACAGCTTGTAGCCGGCACACATAGTCACAGCCCAATAGAGTTAACCCTCTGAGCCTGAAGAACAATGCCTTAAAAACCATTAAGTTTCATCATAAGTTTCATTCACTTTCCTGCGCATTTGGAAGATGACAAGCTACACTGGTGAGGAAGCTCTTCAACTAGTCCTGGATAGTGACGTACAGATCGCATTTTCCTCAGAATAAGAGAGCGGGATTTACTTTGAATAACGAATTGATCCAGCCGTGGATACAATTTCGGATGAGCAAGTTTGTTGTATTTATATTTCTTGGACTTTCTAGACTTCTTTTTGGATATATTTGTAAAATGCAATTTATTCCTGTGATGTAAATGATTACTGCAGTCTTCAGTTTCACATGATCCTTCAGAAATGTCTTATTGTGAATGTTGAAAACAGTTGTGTACCATTTTTTTTCAGGGTTCGTTGATGAATAGAATGTACATAAGAACAGCATTTATCTGAAATAGAAATCTACTGTAACATGATTCACTACCATTCAAATGTTTGGGCTTAGTATAAGAGTTTAGTGTTTTGTTGCTGTTGTTGTTTTTTTAAAACAAATTTATTCTTTTATTCAACAAGGTTGCCTTATATTGATCAAAAGTTACAGTAAAGAAGATACTGTGGAGTATCAAAAAGAGGCGGTACTCCACAGAACGCGACTTGACGCTGATTGGACTATATCCAGAGGCAAGAACAACAGTGACGGCTAGCGTAACTCTGTGGTTGAATGCGAATGTGATTGAAAAAGTCCCTTTCAGACTTTAGTGGTGCGTCGCCCAATCGCCCAAATGAAGAAACCGCCCCTGCTTCCAAGCATTCTTGAACAACACCTCAGTCAATAAACTCAGTCGTTGAATGACACTCTGTGACTTTTCCCCCCGCAGAAATCAACTAAAGCTGACAAATCATCCACAATCCCTCTCCAAACACGTTTAGTTCAGATTCACCTGACATTTTTGCGTCGCTCGAACCCGTCTTCAAACTCCCGCTGTAATGACATATAATTTCTCTAACTGTCCAATGACAGTGTGTGTTGTTACATTTAGGCGAAAGCTGATTGGTTGCTCCCACGTGTGTACTGTCCAATGGCATTTTTTTTTTACTCGATTGACAAATGGGTAAAGAAAAGCTTTTGGCGAATAGAGAGAAAAGGTTTGCCAAATGCTTTTTTAAAAGAATGTGCATTTAAAATATTTTATTAATGTACTTTTTATTGTTTTATTAATCTATGTTTAAAAACATGAAATAAATAAACAATTTTAAATTTGTCTATTTATTCATGTTTTTTATTGTTTTATGGTTTTATTAAAATACATTTAAAAACACGAATCAAATAAACAACTTTAAATTAAAAATGTCTATTAATTTGTCCATTTAAAAGTGATTTATTTATATACACTTTTATGTTTGAAATATTAAATTGATAAATTGATTCTTCATTTTATTTTTAAGTGTCACTCCTGGTCCTCTATAGTTTTGTACCTGATTATGATTTACAGTTACTTAAACAATAGATTATATTTATATGACACTCACACAAAAGTTTCAACATTATTTCACCTGAAAATGAAAATTGTCATAATTTAATCTCACATCTCTTTCTGCAAAATCTGTTTGTCTTTCTTCATTAGAACAAAACTGAACAATTTTGTTTTTAATGTAGTTCATATTCATATCTGTTTAATGCTACTATAAAATCCATATTTCAGCACTTATTCTCTTCTGTATGAACTGTTGCTGACAAAAACTCAATGATTTGTGTAACACAGGCGAACTCTGACTCTTGAGGATCTGAATCTGTTGTTGTTCTCCTGCAGATCTAAAGCCGAAGCCTGAACTCACATCAGATCCTGCAGGAGCTGCACTGACTGGAAACACAGTGACTTTGACCTGTCGCATGGATCCGTCCACTGGAAACTGGGACTCTTACTGGTACAATCACACACTGAACCCTGAGACAGAGAAGACAGAAACAAACCCCTACAGCCTGAAGATTGATTCAGTGTCTGATGGAGGCCAGTACTGGTGTAGAGCTGGAAGAGGGAAACCAGTCTATTACACACATTCCAGTGATGCACTGTGGGTAAATGTTACAGGTGAGAGAGACTGTAGTGTGTGATGCAACAAATACAGATCAGAGACAATATCTACACAACTTCTGAAACTATAAATGCAATAATCTGTGTTTGAACAGTGAGTCCTAAAGCTGTGCTGACGGTACGACCTGATGAACGAGTGTTTAGAGGAGAAACAGTCACTCTCAGATGTGATATAAAGTGGGGAGGAGACACTGAGTGGACATACAGATGGGAAATAAATGGAACCAACAGCCAAAATAAAAACACTGTCAATCGATGTACAGAACAAGACTGCTGCACCAGTGGAGTTAAGAAACAGACACACAGAAATGCTGTCAGTCTGTGCTCAACACAAGAGTTAAACATCAGTGATGTTAAATACTTTCACAGCGGTAAATACACCTGTACAGGACAGATACACACTCAAAGCTCTCAGCGCAGTGATGCTGTTACACTGACTGTCTCAGGTGAGTGTGTGTTTGTTGTGATCAGCTTCTCCATCAGTTTCTCTACGGCTCTGTAACTCGTGATGTTTTGTTCAGCTGAAGCTCAGGCATCAGTGCGAGTGTCTCCACAGCCGTGGCTGACTGAAGGAGAATCAGTGACTCTGACCTGTGAGGTTTCAGGCTCCTCTAAAGGCTGGACGTTCAGCTGGTTCAGAGATCATGATCATCTGTCAGACAGCAGCAGAGGAGCTGGAGGATCTTACACTCTCAGTCCTGCTGCTCTACAGCACACAGGAGTTTATACGTGCAGAGCAGAGAGAGGACGACCAGCCTATTACACACACAACAGCAGCTCACACACACTGTGGATCACTGGTGAGGGTTTATGCTTGTGCTCATCCGGATCTGTGTTTCACTGCAGTCTCTGTGCTGTCAGTTTTGATGGAGATTTTCCTCTTTTCAGGAGTTTCTGCTTCAGTGTCTCTGGTCATCAAGCCCAGCAGAAGTCAACACTTCTCATCTGACTCTCTCTCTCTGAGCTGTGAGGATCAGAGTAACTCTGCTGGATGGACAGTGAGAAGATACACAGACAAAGACACACAAACTTGTGCAAATCAAACAGGATCTGGATGTGTAATGGACTCTCTCAGCACATCTGACACTGGAGTGTACTGGTGTGAGTCTGAATCTGGAGAGAAACAGCGTCCTCGAAACATCACTGTACATGGTGAGTCCAATCACTCTTACAACCATAACATAAAAAAAAAAATCTGTTCAGATTAAAAATTATTATAATTGAGAATTCAGTCATGTGATTATGCATTAAACTAACTGAAAATATCAGATTTTTACCCCCCAGCACATTGAATATCAAGATTTCAACTCTAATAAAATAAAATACACTACATTATCATTAAGTATTCGATTATATAATAACCCTTATATTTTATAATAACCCTTTTCTATGTGAATATAATGTGATTTATTCCTGTGATCAAAGCTGAATTCTCAGCATCATTACTCCAGTCTTCAGTGTCACATGATCCTTCAGAAATCATTAATATGATGATTTGATGCTCAAGAAACATTTATGATTATTATCAATGTTGAAAACAGTTGTGCTGCTTCATATTTATGTGGAAAACATTTATTTTTTATTTGATGAATAGAAAGTTTGAATAACAATTTATTTGAAATATAAAACTTTTGTAACATTATAAATGTCTTTTTTGATCAATGCATTTGATAATGCATCCTCGCTGAATAAAAGTATCAGTTTCTCAGATTAACGGTAGTGAACATTTTGACCCTCCAGATCTTATTAATAATTGAAGTATGGCTCTGATTAATACAGCCGGTATCGTCACTACATCTGTTGATGTATCTCTTGTGTTTGTAGATGGTGAGGTGATTCTGGAGAGTTCTGTTGATCCTGTGATTGAGGGAGAGACTCTGACTCTACACTGTTTACATCGATCTACAAACTCCTCGATCCTCAGCGCTGATTTCTATAAAGACGGATCACTGATCCAGAATCAGACGACAGGAGAGATGAGCATCACTACTGTCTCAAAGTCACATGAGGGTTTCTACTCCTGTAAAACAGAGAGAGGACAGTCACTCCACAGCTGGATCTCAGTCACTGGAGTCTTGAACGGTGAGATGATTTAATGAGAAACGCCACACCATTATTATAGACTATTATATATTATAGTCTCTGGCTCATATTTCTGCTGGAGCAAAATCAGTTATTGACATCAGTGTTTATTGTTTCACATAAACGAAAGCATAACCATCAAATCACATGCAAAATATACTTGTCATGTACTGGTCGGAGACACGAAGGTTGAGGATCCAAACACAGTGTTTATTAGTGATGTTGCGTTCTGTGCCGAGGCTTCGGAGTGTGTGTCGAGAAATCCCGGAAGCTCGTATCGAGGCTTGTATCGCTTTAGACCAATGACGTCATTGATGACTGATTCAGGAAGCGGTGCGAATCTTGGTGCAATATTTTGACAGATATATAAACTCATGGTTTAAACCCAGCCACTTTCATAATTGTAATATTGTCCCTTATGCGTATTATGACCAAATAATTGATTTACACACATTTGATGCCCCATTTATGTCAAGCCAATACGTTTATTACACAGCTATGTTATACAATCATTATACACCACCAGGAAATACACATTATAATCATATAAATAGATTAGTCTATGTGGAAATTGAATTTTTTTTTTCTTCTTTTTTTTTCCCCACCGTTATTTCTAAGCTTAACTGGCACAAAATACAGTGTATCACAGACAGGGCAGGACTTAGGCTGAGGCTGACAAACTCTCCTACAAATGACCTCAACTAGAACATCATTATGCTTGAGTTTCATAGAACAATTAATATGCAACATGCCTAGCATAGCCAAAGTTTAGATGTACTGTAATATTAAATAGTCATTATATAATACAATAAAATACAGGATGTGCTCTTTCTCTGTTGAGAGAAGATCAAAACCCTGAAATAACACTGAGCAATAAAGCCAGAGATAGTATTATAAAAATGTATTGTCATATACGTGTCCTCCTCTTATGTTAGATTCTTAAATTCAATAAATTTAATAAATTAAATAAAAGAAAAGACAAAAAAAAAAGACAATGTATGGGTACAATCTAATTAAATGACTATCAACAAAATCCATAGATGGATTTTGCATAAATTATATTAAGAGATTAATATTTTAAATATAACACTTTTATTTAATGTAGAAATATTAAAATGATTGGAAAAATGAAATAACGGTAATAGGCTACTATTAAATGATTAAATTACACAAATGAGTAAATGAGTGAGTCATGATCACAAATTAATCAGAAGAAGGATACACTTATTGAATCGCATCTGCTTATTATTATAATTATCAGTTTATGCAGTTAAGATCGCAGTCGGAAACTATTAGCCCCGGCTGGCCTGTTTATAGCCCTCGCTCATACTGGCTCCACAGTGGAAATGCAGCTAATAATTTCTGACTGGTGTATAACTGTACAAATCAAACAAACATTAAAGCTAGGGTAGGTAGGATTTTTCTAAAAAAAAAAAAAACATTCCAAATTTGTTTAAACTGTCTTTATATACCAATACATAATTAAAATGTAAGTACTCTGAAAAAGAAAGTATAAAAATCGAGTGTCTGTAGACCTCTCACGACTGTTGTAAACACAGCTCATTATTTCCATTGACTCCACCCCCTCCCTTCTGGGCTCCTTCCAAAGCCACGCCCCCAAAACACATGAACGCGCGACGCCAAACGCTCAGGCTCAGCTGAAGACGCATTTATTATTTACCTGAGACGAGCGGAGAGGAAGGAGCGCAGTGCATGCAGTGACATCATGTCAGAATCACATGTAATAAAATACCTAACTTTATCACTATGAATATAAACAAATATGATGGCTTTTAGTACTCACTATCAAGCTAGCATATCGATACTGGTAAAGTTTAAAATATATTTTGTTTGATTCGGTAACGAGCTATATTTAGGCTATAGGTAACAAGCTATATTTATAAGACAAAGCTAGGTTTCATTGATACACGTTTTTCCATTACCATCAGTTACACTGTGATGAAGGTGAATTTCGTGTAAGAGTCATAACATATAGGCTACGGTGTTTTGCATGTAAGAGTTTCCATGATGAAAACATAGTTGACTCTGATGAGGACTAACGTTACACTCCGGTGACAAGTACCGCATCGTCGGTTCGAGGACAGGTCCACTCCGGGGTCGAGGGCGAAGCAGACGAGGTTGTTCAAGAGTGCGGGCAGGGTCCGAGGAAGTAGTTTAGCAAAGTAGCAAAGCTGGCATTGGTACTTTTTGCTGCATTTTCCACGCAGGGCTGTGCACGCAGTGGTGCTCGGGCACGAGACATGAAGGCATCTGATTGGTTCTTTACACTCGGACCGAGTGGCACTGATTGGTCAGAGTTTTTACTGTCCTGCAGCTGCTACAGAGGTCTGATTGTTTTCATTCCTTTTTCTGAACACATAATGTATTGACTACTCTCAGGATGGAAGGACCATTTCACCCAGTATAAAAAAAGTGTTTCTGAACAGGATTACCTACCCTAGCTTTAACAGGTAACGGCAGAGTCCAGTCAAGCTCAATGATAAGTTTGGTCTTGATCACACATTGTTCAAGCTCAAACCAGTGCGCAATGTTTTCCTACAGTTTCCGGGTTGAACGACTTGTTTTGAGATACGTTTTCTCTTGTTTGTTGGGTGTCAAAAATGTCAGCCTAATAATCAGCAACATGTATAAACCACACGCTATTAAAGAGACAGCTCGCACAATGGGTCCAAGTAAAGTCACTTACAAATGTGTCCTGCAGCTCGTTATACGCAACAATTGAAGATTTTAGAAGACATGTTTGTCTTTTCATCCTGAAATGTAAGGCAAAGGTTGGATCACAATAATTAGGAACCACAGTTTCCACAAATCCCTTCAATCGATTGGGATGTTCTCTTTTATTCTGGACATCAAGGGCAGTGACTGTAACACTGAGCGTTTTTTGCAGTATTAAACACATATTTATACCGATTTCATCAGGCTCTGAAAATTCTTCAAATAGAACACAAAGAATGACCTTCTCAGCTGCCGTAGTAGCAACTCTTGCGTCATCACACTGTAAAAAAAATCCGTAAAAAAACGGTGCAATGTACCATATTATTTTGAAGGAATTTTCCGTATTTGTCTTTTACAGGTCTTTTACCGGTATTTTGAATTACGAGTTGCATTCTGGGAACCATAACCTGATCGGCGCGAAAAGTTTGAGATGCAAAGCGCCATTACACACGCAGATGATAGCAGCCAAAGTTTCTTTATAAAGTCGGATTTCGGATGTGTGGAAGCCATTCTGATACTTCTGTGGTAAAAACCGAAAATTATATTTAACTATATGTCAAGCTGTTTACGTAATGTTATTTAGTTGAAATCTGGCTTGTTAGGCAAATGAATGTCGGAGCCGTCGCGTTTATCATTTTATGCATATCGTCACACATTGAAAGATTTAGTTCACACTCGTGGAAGTTCCCTTATTGTCTGTTATAGTGTCCTCGTTGTAACTGGTTTATTGACTTTTATTTGTCGGTGCTGCGGTTTTTTTCGTGCGGCGCGCATCCGTTAACCAGTTATGATAAAGACGTGCAGTAAGTTAACTTATGTTTTTGAAGCAGTTGAATGCCTTCATACAAAAGCTAACGTTACCAGAGGAAACGTCAAGAAAAGGAAAAGCCATTCAAGACTTAACGTTAGTTGATTTAAAAGGCATGAACTTGAAGATACATCATGATACGTGAAGATGCAGTAACGTTGGATCAAGGAAAACAAACCACCTTTTCTGCCAGATGAGGTAAGTTAACGTTAATGTTATGTTTAGGCTACGTTAGACTTTTTGTTGTCTTGTTTTAGACGACACAAGGACACATATTATATGACTTTAAACCCCAAATAATGACATTGAAAGATTAATTTACACTTAACACGACTGCTATTATCACCTATAATAGCAGTCGTGTTAAGTGTAAATTAATCTTTCAATGTCATTATTTGGGGTTTAAAGTCATATAATATGTGTATATAACTGGTATTATTACCTACTTCTGCCTGTAACGTTAGTCATTAGTTTGTTTGTGTTTCTGTAGTTGCATGATGATACAGTACAACGTGAAGAGAGACTGTATGTGAAGATGCAGTTCAGCTGGATCAAGGAAAGCACCTCCACCTTTTCTGCCAAATGAGGTAACTTAAAGTTATGTTTACGTTAGACTTTTTATTGTCTTGATTTTGTTTTAGAGGACATGCTTGACTTTAAAGACCAAATAATAACCTTGAAATATATTAATTTACATTTAACATGACTGCTATTATTTATACTTCTGCCTGTCACGTTAGTCATTATTTACCAGCTCCCTCCTCATTAGTTTGTTACTTTGTTTCATAGTGTTTCTGTTTTTTTCGCATCTATTGACAGGACTTTACTGCTGTACTGTGCATCCCAAGCACCACCACCATCCTTATGGGTTTGTATTTTGTTTTATTAGAGTGTTCAATATTGGCAAAACACATTTAAATTTAAAGTCTAAATTTAAATGTTTATAGAAAAAGTTGGTTGCTGAACACCCCCTTCAAAGATTTGTATGCTTATATGGTCAGTAGAAAAAAAAATTGTATAGGGAATATTTAAACTATTTTTGGAGCGGTTTTCTAAAGTGATTGTGTGATGTTTTTCATTTTGTAATAACTTATTTGTTTAAGATGATGGGCATTCAAGATTGCTGTCATTCAAGAAGTTATTGACCACATCTCCTACCCCACTGAGGCAGTGAGCTACATGGCACTTATCCTGGAGTTCATATAAAGGTAAGCAACACATTTTTAATTTAATTATTTATCTCTAGCATGCTGTTGTGTTACTGTTTATGTAGTTGAAAATAATGAAACATATTATAAGGTATAGTTGAGCAGACAAGCTAACATAACATGCAATTGGAGTCCAGTGGAAACAGAAGTCTTAGCGTTTTATACAGTGTTTGAATTTGAAAGAATTAGGGATGGCAGTTGATAATTTAACGAACGTAAAATACTGTACAATTGTTTTTCAACCTCAACCTGGTCTGCATTATACTTTGTAGTTCAGTTTACTTTGTTTAATTTCTTGTGTAGCTAAAAACATATCCATTTTTTTCTTCATATATCCATTTCCTGTGCAGAAATCCTGAACGAAGGTCGAAAACGCTGAGATGAAGGAAACCAAACGTCCACACATTCCTCAAAGACTTCTGAAGTTCCTGTATGAACAACTTCGAAAATCCATGTAAAGTTTAAGCTTTTGTCAAATCTCAAAATGGACCTTTAACTAAATGTACCGAAGGAGGAAAGTTTTTCACGCAAGTTGTTCACCCCAAAATTAAAATAATGTCATTAATTACTCCTGCAAGACTTCTGTTCATCTTCAGAACAAAAATGAAGATCTTTTTAATGAAATCTGAGAGCTTTCTCTTCTTCTGTTGACAGCTTAAGCAACTACCACTTTCAAGCTCCAGAAAGGTAGTAAAGACATCATTAAAGTAACATGAGAATACTTTTTCTGCACAAAAAAACCCCTAAAATAACGACTTTATTCAACTATTCATGTTCTTCATGTGGGCCTCTGAGAGTTCACGTGGTGTAAACAGCGCAGCGCTTCTGGGTTGTACGTCAGAACGTAGACTCACTATTGGCCGACGTTGGTCATGCGTGTGATGCTGGCCAATAGTGAGTCTACGTGCTGATGTACAACCCAGAAGCGCTGCGCTGTTAAGGCCCTTGCACACTGAGTCCGAAATTCGCGTCCGAAATTTTCGCACGTTAAAAAATAAATACGACCTCACGTTATGTCAATCACACTTGTACACTGCCTCCGAAACTTTCGTCCGTCAAAAAAAAATCGAATCGGGTTCGATTTTCTGCGTTTTTCGCATCCGTAACAAGGGTTTGAATGGTGTTTTGACAGTTTAGAGCCACAGAATGACGGATACGAAAAAACGCATGCGAAAATTTCGGATTCAGTGTGCAAGGACCTTTACACTACGTGAACTCTCAGAGGCCCACATGAAGAACATGAATAGTTGAATAAAGTCATTATTTTATTTTTTTGTGCACAAAAAGTATTCTCGTCGCTTGATAAACTTATGATTTAGCCACTGTAGTCACTTGGACTATTTTAAACATTGTCTTTACTAACTTTGTATGCTGGCAAGTTTCAATATCTTAGAAGCCTATGGAGGAGTGAGACAGTTCTCAGATTTAATAAAAAATATCTTAATTTGTGTTACGAAGATGAACTAAAGTCTTACGGGGTTGGAACAACATGAGGGTGAGTAATTACTGACAGAATTTACATTTTTGGGTGAACTAACCCTTTAAGGAATATTGTGTTCTCTTATGCCTGGTTCAGATTACACGATTTTTTTGTCTGTTACGATAGTCACTGTGTCAGATTACACGATTTTGACTCCTAAAAATCTTGTCATGTCGTGGACAAGAAACATGTCAGACTACACGTTGTTTTCCGACCAGTCATCGCGAGCCGTCTCACACACTCATTCACTCGCGCATATACACGCTCACTCACATAGCCTACACGCACTCACACACACACACACTGACTCACTCGCAGACGCGACGTAGGTTGTCGCCCACTATGACACACTATACGAGATGAAACGATCGAATCTTGCGTCCCGACGCCCGTTGTCGTTTGCGAATCCCCACGACACCCTACGTCAAACGGATCGTGGCAAAATCGGGCTAAAATCGTGTAATCTGAACCAGGCATTACAGAAAAATGGCATCAACACTGTAACATTTCCCTCTACTATTAACTATAAGTCTAAAGCTATTTTTAATGTAAAAAGCAGCAGCCCTGTCTTTGTATTCCATTTGGTTTTGTTTGTTTGTTTCTGCATTTGTATTGTTTTGCTTTTGAAAATGTTTTGAATCTTTCACAGTTTATGATTTATTTAAAAAGAATTTTGTGAGCTATTTGGTGCAACACCAATATTGTGCACGTACCTGCTGATGTTTTTTCCTTTGTTTGTTTGTCTAAAAATGTATTCCAAAACATAAGCACTTTTTAATGGTGCTTTGCACATTGTTTAATTGATGTAAAAAAAAAAAAAAAAAAAAAAAAAAAAAAAAATTATATATATATATATATATATATATATATATATATATATATATATATATCTTTACCCATTGAATGCATTTAATAATGTTTACATGAAAATGTTTACAAAAATAAACCACGTTCAATTTGTATATATTGTTCTTGAATTATTTGCTACCAAAAGATATGCCATAAAATTCTATAAAAATAGAAATTTCTGTATAAGGATTATCCGTGAATAGTACGGAAAATGTACTGTTAATATATAGAATTTTCCGTTTTAGAGGTGAAGGAACTGTCTGTAATTTAACGGAAAATGTCCTGGTAATTTACGGAAAATACGGAATTTTCCATTTTAGGTTTGACGGAAGTGTCCGTCAATGGTACAGAAAAACTCAGGTAAATCTACGGAAATATCCGTTTTAAGGTTTACGGAAGTGCCCGTACAATAACGGAAAAAGTGCTGGTAATTAATTACCAGCACTTTTTCCGTTTTTTTAACGGAACTTTTTTTAACAGTGCAGAACAGTGTGTTCAACTCACGTTTCCATTTAAAAAATGTTTTGCAACTTTTTGTCAGGGCTGATTGTGCTCATATGTGGTCAGTGTCAAAACATACATTTTTGTTCTGAAGAGAATGATTAATTTTCTCACCCCTGAAACATTCAAATGAATAACTTTCTTCTGTGGAACATAAAACAAGTTATTTGGAAAAATGTATCTGTGTTTTTATCCATACAATTAAAATGAAAGAATCCTTCAAAATATATTTTATGTTACACACAAGAAAGAAATTCAAACAGGTTTGAACAAAATGAAGGTCAGTAAATTTTAGCAGAATATGAATTTTTAAACGAACTAGCCTATTCCTTTAATACAGAGCTCTAAAAGGGAAATGGTGGTGGAATAATTTGAGACAGGAAAAATATTGCAAAGCTTTTATATTCACTCAATAATGTTCTTGTGTTTCTGTTTTTCAGTGTCACGTTCAGGTCAGATTTCTGTCCTCAAAACCCTCAGTTTTCTTCTGGCCGCTTCTCCGTATCTGCTAGCGACAGTCGTGCTGCTTTACAAATGTTACAGAGCGAGAGGTAAAACTTCTGTCTGACACACTCTCTCTCTCTCTCTCTCTCTCTCTCTCTCTCTCTCTCTCTCTCTCTCTCTCTCTCTCTCTCTCTCTCTCTCTCTCTCTCTCTCTCTCTCTCTCTCTCTCTCTCTCTCTCTCTCTCTCTCTCTCTCTCTCTCTCTCTCTCTCTCTCTCTCTCTCTCTCTCTCTCTCTCTCTCTCTCTCTCTCTCTCTCTCTCTCTCTCTCTCTCTCTCTCTCTCTCTCTCTCTCTCTCTCTCTCTCTCTCTCTCTCTCAAATTAAAAAAGTGAAAAGAATGTTTTTTGTGTGTTTTTCACAGTTTCAACTGCCGAAGACCAAAGTCAGTTCACCGTAGCAGAGGAAGAAACTTCAATCTGATATTAACCAGTTTAAAAAGACTCATACTGTTATTTCGGTCAACATATGGTTTGAAAATACAGTAGTTGGTTCTTCTTTTATAGACTTCAAATGTGTAATATAATTGCAGGGATGCTGGAGGGGGAGGGGAGGGGAGGGGAGGGGAGGGAGGGGAGGGGAGGGGAGGGGAGGGATAATATATACAAATAGTATATAGAATAAAGAAATAATATCATATAAATAATATCAATAATATCACATTGTGGAATGTATTTGTGATACAAAAAAATGGCTATTGAGGTATTTTTACAGGCAAAAACAAACCTGACGAAATACTTTTTATGCGTTTTGGGTGTTCATTTACACGACAGTGGCGTTTGGGGGGCCTGAAAAACACAAACTTTTAAAAACGTGTTTCAAACTGCAAGTCTTTGAAAACGAGACCCTTGTCAAATCTGTGAAAACAGTGACATCATGCACATGCGTAGGCTATTACATGTGTACAGGGGCGGCCTTAAGCATCGGGGGGCCCGTTTCAATAACTAAAATGGGGCCCTGCCCACATAAAATGTAAACATAATAGAGCAGAAAAAGCAAGGATTCCTGTTGGTTTGCATCATATTATTTTATTACGCGCACTTTCAGCTTCATGAACAGGCAGTTCAACATAGAAATAATCCAACCTTATTTGATTAAAACTATATTCAATTATACAGCGTTTTACGTTGGAATAAGCCTCGCCCTTTCACGCAGGGCAACATCACTGCTTAATTGATTTGCGCAGTTGGCTAGCTATATTTTCAGCTGTCTGGGCTGACTTAAAAAAAAAAAACAGCTCAAACATCCCCTCAACTTGAATTATTACGGAGCCCGAGAAGTCACCTGTGTGAGTAAAAATAATTTTTAAAAAATCCGTGGCGACGGTTTTGCAATCCGTGCGCCCATGCAGTTTATAAACCGTACTTACGAATTCTCAAACTGTTCCCTCGGTTTAACAAATCGTGCCCACGAGTTTTTAAAATGCGCTCTCAGATTTGTAAACAGTGCCTTCAGTTTTTGCAATCTGTAGGCTACCCACTAATTCATAAACCGTGCCCACGCTTTCACAATCCGTTCCCACGGGTTTGTAAAATGTACTCACGGATTTGTGGCTCACTCTCATTTTAGAAGAACACCAGGAGGTACGTTGTTAACGAATCTTATAGTAGGCATATATTGTTTTATTGTGTATTAAGTGGAATACATCGAATTGTCTTAACTGCGTCTAGCGGGTTTGGGTGAATAGGCTATACAATTTAATATGAATGGCGTGCATCAAAATCTTTTGTTTATTTGTGATAATCTTAACACTTTAGTATTCTAAAATACTAAATAACAAAATTAACAAAAGCGTCTTCTAATGTAGCCTATAAAATGTAATAATAATAATTATTATTATTATTATTATTATTATTATTATTATTATTATTATGTGTTTAACTATAAATGAGGTCACTTAAGACAGTAATATGTTTATCATAAAATAATTTATGAACGCTTTATTTAAGCAAAAATTATGCAAAAAATGTAGGCCTATTTTATCCAAAACTGTAAAAGGTTAGGTTATAGCCTATAAAAATAAAGCATTGATAAATTATTTTATGACAAACATATTACTGTCTTAAGTGACCTCATTTATAGTTAAACACATAATAATAATAATTATTATTATTATTATTATTATTATTATTACAGTTTACATATTTAGAAGACGCTTTTGTCCAAAACTTACAAAAAAGGAACAAAGCAATTCGTCAAATATCAGTCATAATACAGGTTAGAAAATAATACTAAAGTGTTAAGATTATCACAAATAAACAAAAGATTTTGATGCACGCCATTCATATTAAATTGTAGCCTATATTCATACCCGCTAGACGCAGTTAAGACAATTTGATGTATTCCACTTAATACACAATAAAACAATATACTATAAGATTCGTTAACAAAGTAGGCTCCTGGTGTTCTTCTATATGAGAGTGAGCCACAAATCCGTGAGTACATTTTACAAACCCGTGGGAACGGATTGCGAAAGCGTGGGCACGGTTTATGAATTAGTGGGTAGGCTACAGATTGCAAAAACTGAAGGCAGTGTTTACAAATCTGAGAGCGCGGATTAAAAACTCGTGGGAACGGTTTATTAATCCGTGGGCACGATTTGTTAAACCGAGGTAACAGTTTGAGAATTCGTGAGTACGGTTTAATAAACATTAAAATAGTAACATTAAAAATGATGGCCAAATTTGAAAAGTACGTTGTGTCTTGCAACATGTTATCTACTAACATGTACAAGTTCAAATAAAGTTTTGACAAAGTTTTTATAAAAAGATAAACCTCGCATATTTCAGCCTTTAAATCATTTTTATAAAAAGAATGATTCAAAAAAGACAAAATACTGACATTTACAATGCACATTAGCTTATCTTTTATTATTAATAGTAAAATTAGGTCCGATTTTCCCGTGGCGTCTGTCGTTGCTAATGCTATGCAACCATGCGCTCTCCACAACGACAAAGAAGTTTTAATAGCCAATGGATTTCCACCACCGAAAAACGCTTGCTGTAGCTCTGCTAGAAGATTTATTTACGGAGAAGAAAAAAACACCCGTGGTTTGGGTGCACCCCCATCCTTCATGTTGACTCGTTGCGCCTGGAAAAAATGAACTTGAGCGTGCAAAAGACGCAATATTGAACGGCCCTTGGCGAGCTACCTCCAATCAGGCCACGAGCTACTCTCGCGAGCGACGTGTTGGAGACCACTTTAGACATTATGTCTGAAAATCAATATCCTAGGGAGAAAATGAATGAGATTTTCCTGTTCTGTTGGGGGCCCCCTTGGAGGGCGGGGCCCGTTTCAATTGAAACGGGTGAAACATAGGTAAGGCCGCCTCTGCATGTGTAGTCTAAAGGCTTCTTTAAATGAAAGGTTCCTTACAACAGACTCAATGATGATATATGTTTTCGAAGCCTTTGTGTTCAAAGGTTTTGACGTTTTCTTGAAGGAAGTAAAAGTGAGATTGGGATTACTGTAACAGCTTTCATTAAGCTGCTGTTGTACTGGTAATAGGAGTGAGCAAGTAATCAACGCGTATAAACTCCATGAACACAGATGTAAGATGCAACCAATGTCTTTTATTTATTGTGCTCTAATTGATTAACGTTGCTTCCAGTTAGCTTCTTGTAGTGTCTCATTCTTTGTTGTTCAGAGAATCAAAGTCCATACCTTGCATAATACAGCGCACGAACATTGTCCATATTCTATGTCCTTGAACATCACTCTTTACCAGTGAAGCATGGTTAAGCACCATTAAATTAAATTCAACACAATCTTAGAAGCACGGTCAGCATAATAGTCCACGTAGTACACGGCTTAACACGGTCAAAAACTGTGGGTGCTTCTCAATTCTTATTTGTGCATCCTCGTTTCCTCTCCTCGCTTCCTTTCCTCGCGTCTCAGCTCCGCCCCCTGTAGGATGCGAGGGAAGGCTGCAAGGAAAAGACGCGAGGACGGAGGGATCGAATGAAAGCTTTTTTTATTGGAATCCTTGATCACTCGAGCGTCATTTCATCGCGTCATCAGCAGCGCTCAGAGGATCTGCCCTCATGTTGTTGAAATTTGTTTATTTAAGAAATTCATAATGAATAATAATAAAGAAAGATACCCTGTTGAAATATGTGAGGTGTGTGGTTTATATAAACTGCAAAAGTAAAGTATAAATCAAAATTATTGTGACCGATGTGAAGGGGGAGGAGAATTTATACGTGCGTCACGTTTTAGTCGATAAAAGTCTTCCGCATAGGATGCACCTGTGTATCCTCGCTCATGACTCCTCTGGAAGCCTCCTTACTCCTCGATCCTCGACTCCTCGCGGTGCAATTAGAGAATTGAGATGTCCTTCAAGATGGCTGTGCTCGATCGGTTTCCGGGTCATAGGATGGAGGACGGAGGAGCGAGGAGACGAGGAGGGGTATTGAGAAGCACCCATGCTGCGTTCCAGTCCACTTTTAGACACGCACTTGCGAACTTCCCTAAGCACTTCCCCTTGGGGGAATCCCTGCCGCCATTTTGAAGTGCGTTCCACTTCGTGAAGTGGACGAGGGAAGTTTATATGGACAGACCCTCGTTCCCTCGATTTTGACCGAGGGAGCGAGTCTGCTTCAAATGTACACTTCAGGCACCTATATGTCCCACAATGCAGTACGATTGTGACGTCACCACAAATCTCGTCTAATCACCACCACACAGACAACTCTATGATATATTAATTATATATTTTTTTTTATTTAAAACAACCCAAACACACCTATAAACATTTGGATGCTGCATTAAACAAATTATTAAAGGGAAAAAAATGTAAATAATAAATCAACTCCACAGCTGATTCCAAGTGATCAAGGGCTTAGGACGTTCCAGTTCAGCCCATTGCAGTTTCCGCCAGTAGTGGGCACTCGCAATGACGTACATCCAAGCGAACGAGACGAAGGGAAGTTAGCGAGTGAAGGGCATGACAATTTTGGACTGGAACGCAGCACCAGAGTGTGTGCTTCATAGATATCATATAAAGGCTAGATGGCTCGTCCGCGCTGCTGGCCAATGGAGCTCGACATCCGCACACGGCGGCCATCTTACGACAGGATGCTCGCTCACTCATAACATGGTGCATGTACTTTTAAATAACCATAACTTGCTCAATTTTCTACCGATTTTCAAACGGTTTGGTTTGTTATAAACGTCAGAGATGTAGCTATTATACTGCATACATATGAATAATTATGTTCAAAATGTTTAAGCATTCAGAATTATAGCCACGTTAATAACGTTTGTAAGAAACCAAACCGTTTGTAAATCTGTCCAGATTTCAGCGAGATAAGAGGATTTGTGTGCGTGCTGCTCACTCACCTTAATTCACAGAGTCCTGTCCTAAGATGGCCGCCGGTGATGCCGGAAGTGACTCCGCCTTAAGACATCTAGCCTTTATATATCTATGGTGTGCTTCCCCACTACCAATACACCTGTTGTCTAATTACACATGTGCTCCTAATATGCCAATGTCAGAGCACCCCCAATGGACAAATATATAATTGCATTAAAATGGCTCCTACAATTACAGTGAATGTTTCTGGCTTTGTGAAGATGAAATTTATCCAGAGGACAAAGTAATGACACAGTATTATCAAGATTAACATCCTTAGAATGGAAATCGGACAAAAATATGATAGATTATGTAATTTGTGATAAGAATGTAAAATAGTGTGTGTGTGTGTGTGCAGTCCTTTATTTATTATTTTTTTTACGGGTCCGTGTGAACAGGGATCATTTTGATAACGTTGTCATCTGAGATAAGACAAAACGTTTCTGTTTTTAGCACGTTGTTCGTACCCTTGTTCTCCAGAGTGCAGTGGAAATCCTTTAGTAGGTGGCGGCAAATCACTGTCAATGAGTGAGTCATTGAACCATTCATTCAAATTAGGGCTGCACGATTAATAGCAATTTACATAAAATCACACTTAAACTGATTTGGCTTATTGCGATTTTTAAATCGCAAAGGCTGCGATTATTTTTTATGCACAGCTTGTCATTGATGTATGGCTCTGTAAACACTGTGAGTTTGAGTCACTTATAACGTGCATTTGAAAAAGCAACACGCGTCAAACATCTTTCCCAACATGAGAAGCATTTATGATCCTCTTGTGTGCGTGCGTGTGTGTATGTGTGTGACGCCCTCTGGCGTTCTGATGGAGCATTTATACTACCGATTCTGCACTGAAAAACTGCGCATAAAATAATCGCAGCCTTTGCCAAATCAGGTGCGGTTTCATTGCGATTAATCGTGCAGCCCTAATTAAAATCATTCGTTCAGAGATTCTTTCATTACGAGCAACTGTTCTCATGTGGCTTTGTTTAAAACTATTTTCATTTAGCAAAAACAGACAATATGTGTCTGAAATGTAATTTACTTAATACTAACTTGTTTATTAAACTTTTCTATAACAATATCAGATTTGCAATATGCTTTTCCAGGAAAAACAGCACTCTTGTTCTTTACTCTTATTGCTTGCCAATTTCATTATAGCCTAAATATAAAAATCAGGAACTCATTACTGGGGCATTCCTCCAATGTATTGATTTCGTTATAAAAATTGTATTGTGTTTATAAACCTGTGAAAACTATATTTGTCATAACCATAAACTGTAAAAAAAAATATATATATATATATATATATATATTAAAACAATATTGTGTATTTGTGATTTGTGTTGTTGTGTAGCCTATGTTCTTCCAATAGCTTGACAATGATCTAATGTTGCTTGTTCTAGATCATCGTCTCGGTAATTGGTAAACATGCCAGTTTTATTCTGTATCAAATGTTCTGTATAAAAAAATTGCTAAATAAATAAGTGTGGATTTTAACTTATTTGGATTTGCTCTTTTGAACAATTGTTAGAACCCTGATCGAACTCAAATGCCTGTATATTTCTAGTAATACTGAAGATCTTGATTAAAGTGGATCTCGAGGGCCAGAGTTAATTAATGTAACATCAACGCTCTTTAAAAGATTAGTTCAGTCAAAAAAAAAAATGAAATTTATTATACGCTAGCGGTGCTAACGGCTGCAGACAGAAAAACACTGCCAGCACCGGAGGCGCGTTCGTCATCACCGAGCATGACGTGAGGAGAGCCTTCAGGAAAGTGAACACCAAGAAAGCAGCAGAACCAGACGGCATCTCAGGCCGTATTCTTAGAGCCTGCGCAGACCAGCTAGCACCTGTGTTCACTGAGATATTCAACATCTCTTTATCTCAGTCGGTGATCCCCACATGCTTCAAAGAGTCCATCATTGTTCCCGTTCCGAAGAAACTTTATCCTGCTTCCCTTAACGATTATCGCCCTGTAGCCCTCACTTCAGTAGTGATGAAGTGCTTTGAACGCCTGGTCAGAGACTTCATCATTTCTTCATTACCTGACACACTGGATCCACTACAGTACGCTTACCGTTCAAACCGCTCTACGGATGACGCTATCTCTCATCTCCTCCATACATCTCTTACTCACCTGGACACTCGGAGAGGGAATTATGTGAAAATGCTCTTCATCGACTATAGTTCTGCATTTAATACCATAATTCCCTCCACACTCACCACCAAGCTGGAGCATCTGGGACTTAGCTCATCAATGTGTCAGTGGATCTCCAATTTTCTGACTGGCAGACCACAGGCAGTAAGGATGGGCGGACATGTCTCAGCCTCACTCACTCTCAGCACTGGAGCTCCCCAGGGGTGTGTTCTGAGCCCCCTGCTGTACTCTCTGTACACCTACGACTGTGTGGCCACTACCAACTCCACCACCGTTATTAAGTTTGCTGACGACACTGTCGTGGTGGGCCTGATCACGAACAACGATGAGTCGGCCTACCTAGAGGAGATTGGAAATCTGGAGAGCTGGTGCCAGAGGAACAATCTCCTCCTGAACGTCAGCAAGACAAAGGAGCTGATAGTGGACTTTTGTACAAAGCAGGAGAGGAACTACCAGACCCCCGTCATCAACAGGAGCCCAGTGGAGAGAGTGGACAGCTTTCGATACCTCGGTGTATACATCACGCAGGACCTATCATGGTCCTGTCACATCAACACCGTGGTGAAAAAGGCCCGGCAGCGTCTCTACCATCTAAGACGCTTGAGAGACTTCAGACTGCCCTCTAGGGTGCTTAGGAATTTCTACTCCTGCACCATCGAGAGCATCCTGACGGGAAACATCACAACCTGGTTTGGAAACAGCACCACGCAGGACAGACGAGCTCTACAGAGGGTGGTGCGATCAGCTGAGCGCATCATCAGCGCCGAGCTGCCTGACCTGCATTTGATCTACAGCAAGCGGTGCTGGACCAAGGCCAGGAAGATAGTGAAGGACCTCAGCCATCCTGACAATGGACTGTTCTCTCTGCTGCGGTCTGGAAAGCGCTTTCGCTCCCTGAAGGCCAACACAGAGAGACTGAGGAGGAGCTTCTTCCCGCAGGCGATAAGGTCTCTCAACCACAACCATAATCACAACACAGGACTAATAATATAATATATTATTGCAATATCCAACATTGACTGGGTATCCATGGCCACCCTGGATACACTCATGCACACTTTGCACTACATATTTATATTTATATTTATATTTTCATATTTTCATTTATATTTTCATTTATATCTTTGTTTATATTTTCAAATTTTTATATTTTCATATTTTTATCTTATGGACCACTGCACAAATATATTTATCATATTTATATTTTCATCTATGGACCACTGCGCAAATCACTTTAAAATAAGACACCTATGAAGTCACTTTTTAAGCATATTTGCACACCAGAGCCATTTCAAACTTCTATACTTCTGTTTTTGACAAATTTTTATTTCTATATTTCTATATCTGTTATATTGATATTTTTTCTATGGTCAATGGCAGTCGTGTAAGCATTTCACTGCATATCGTACTGTGTATGACTGTGTATGTGTGACAAATAAAAATTTTGAAATTTTTTTGAAATTTGAAATTTTGAAAATGACATATTTTTCCCTACAATTTGATTGGTTCTTCATATGCAAACCCTTCTGTTGTATGTTACGCTTATATTCTTAGATCGCAACAAAGTAAGGGAAACTGATTTGAGTAATGGCGGACACTGCTCATGCTGTTCGTGCTGCTCAGGTCTTCTGCCGGTCTCGAGTAAAACCGGAGATTTATAAGACAGTGAACGGTAAAATCATTGTGGAAGATGAGTTACTTAATTTCCTTGCTGTAAAAATTAAGACATTGAGCCAGGACGATACGATGGGGGATGGCACCGGTGGGTGCCTTTGGGCTGGCGACTGCGGCGGGGTCCGCTGCTGGGTCAATATCACTATAAAGTGCCTTTGGTGTCCTCATCAGAATCGCTCAGTCATCATGAACATAATGCAAAATAATGAAATTCTGAGGTTGTATTATAAATGGCCAAACACTTACACACATACAAGAACAATGATACGTCTCTTGAAATGTGTTTTTCTGATTTTATACCATTTTCTTTGATTGGATGTGTGCGATTTTGGCATGTCCCACACGCTGCTCAGCTAAATTCAGTGAGTGTAAAAAGTGGTTAAATTACATAAAATTAAAATACTTTTTTAATGTACTTATTGTCCTCAGCAAGCTATTTAATAAAACAAGTCATTTTGATTATTTATATTTTATGTTCATAATAATATTAAGCAGTTTGCATGTGTCCCTGAAATTGCTGTCCACCCTGTCATTATGGGGTAAACGCCCCTTTAAGAAACCAACTGATGTACTCAGTGACATCCCCTCCCCCATTTGGTCTTTCTTCAGTGGATGTTAAAACATCTGCAACACGCACAATAAGTATCTACACTTATATTTCCTAATTTTCATCATATTGTGTTTGTAGTTGCGTGTTGTCAAGCTTAACATGTTCACCCTGTCATTGTGAAATATTAGTTAATATAAAAACTTTTCAGAAATTCTAAATATACATTTTAAACAGTGCACAGTCAGCTTCAACAGTGAATCACTTTGCTAACTGCTGTACACCATGTGCTCATTAAATACTAACTTTAGCCAAAAAATGTCCACCCTGTTCCATGACAGGGTGGACATGGTTCATGACAGGGTGGACATTTGCAACTCCTGAAAATCAGTCTGAGCCAGGCCCCTCCTTCTTCTATATTGGTTAAGGGTTTCTTGAAGTTCCTGTTGTTTTTCTAATGTTCCCCCTTTCTATTTCACTCATTAAAGCATTTGTCCACCCTGTCATGCCAAGTTCCACCCTGTCACTTTGTTGTCCACCCTGTCATTTTCAACTTTTATGATGAAAATAATCTAATTATTTTAACAAGTTAACAAAACCTTGTGTGTGATTTCTTAATAAACAAGTGAGGGCCAGTTAGTATTGTTTTAAATTTTGACTAAATATTTTTATTGTTAGATTTTATTTAGAATAGAATGTGCAACTATCGCATATTTTATTGGGCAATACATATTTAAGCAGTAACTTCATTATTATCAAAATACTTTTAATATTAACTAAAATGTTTTGTTGGGGAAAGGGACACATTATCTTTCCACAGATCTACATTTTATAATCACTATGCAATGAAAATTTATTTATTCTACTATGAATTTGTCCATGACAGGGTGGACATATTTTATGGTTTGCTTGTATATTGTCAGCTTGCAGTTAATTTATAAAAAGTGCTGGAGCTTGACCAATATGCATTTCTAACAGCCTAATGTCTCCTTAATACAACACATATGAAGTTAAATGGAAAATCTCAGATTTTTGGGGGGAAATTGTGAAGTCTCAAAGGCACTTTATGGTGATTTTGACCCTGCTCCGAGCATGGAAGGTGCTGACGCTATAGCAACGGATGGTCCCAGTGGATTAACATCGTTGACAGGCTCTCCAAAATGGAGTCATGTTGTCAAAAAGGGTCGACGTCAAGTCCGAGAGAACAACGATGCTGAAGCTAGCTTCCGATGACGCACTGGACAACCCGGGCGGAAAAAGAAAACTGGTAACGCTAAACCTATTATTGGAACTGGAACTGTCGGCAATATCAGAGTAGTCAAGACTAAGTTGGTAAGTGTTTTTGTTTCCAAGTTTTCACCAGATCTAAACGCTGAAACTTTATCTGGCTATCTCAAGGAAAAACTTGGACGGGAGGTTGCCTGCCAAAGGATAGATACTGTGCACCGTAGTGGTTCATTCAAAGTTACTGCTGAATGTGATGAAGTTAATGAAATGTATGATCCCGAACTTTGGCCGGAAGGGGCATTAGTTCGGCGATATTATGAGCCGCACAGGGCTGGAGTTATCGGGTCAAGCAGTGCACCCGCTGCGGGGAGAATGATTGAACATGCTGGTGCCACGGGCACTCATTAAGTCCTTGTAAATAGACATTCGGATTGTGTCGTACAACTGTCGTGGCCTGTGTTTGGGGCAGAACGCAGGAGATAAAGCGCGCCGCCTAGTTGTTGACAAGAACTGTGATATACTCTGTTTGCAAGAGACTTTTTTAGCAAAGCAAAACTTGGAATGTTTAAACTCTCTCAATGATGACTTTTATGGGGTTGGGGAGTCTACAACTGACCTTGGCATGGGAATAGTCAGGGGTAGGATATCAGGGGGTGTGGCTGTCCCATGGAATAAGAAGCTAGACTCAATAATAAATGTGGTTAGGCTTGAAGCAGATTGGTGTATAGCCCTGCGTTTTGTCTGCAATAACAAGGAGTTTCTTATCTTAAATGTGCATACACCATATGAATGCTGTCAGAATGAGGATGTATATTTAAATAGGCTTGCCTTCATCAGTTCCTTTATACAAAACAGTAATACCTCTTGCGTTTATATCATTGGAGATATGAATGCGGATATTTCGGATAAGAAGTCACTATTTGCTAAACATATAATTCAATTCTGTGAAGATAATAATTACATATTGTCAAGCAGAGAATTGTTGCCTACAGATAGTTATACTTACATTAGCGAGGCCTGGCACACTACATCATGGCTGGACCACTGTATTAGTACAGCTGATGCCCATGCCTCAATGGGGTGTATGAACATATTGTATGGGATAACAACGTGTGATCATACAGGCCCTACCTCTTGCTATGGTGATAAATGCTGAACACATACCTGTGCTATCTAGATGTGGAAATGGTGTCAATACAAAAGTATTAGACTGGTCAACACTTAAAAAGGAAGACATTTCTGCCTACTATGTACATCCAGACAAGACATTAGGTAATATCCAACTACCTCTAGATGCAATCCTGTGTAGGGATATTAACTGTGAGGATGAGAAGCATAGGAGAGATATATGCTCCATGTATACTGACATAGTTCATGCTCTGTATGAAGGCAGTAAGCCCTATTATAGATATAAAAATAAGAACCATAACAACAAGCCTGGTTGGAAGGAGTAGCTGGATATCATACGGAGGCACGGGAGGCTACTAAATCATGGGCTATTGCTAGACCTCGACAAGGTCCTGTGTTTGAGCATAAGAAGCTCACTAATGCAAGATATAAGTATGCCATTCGCTTTATATGTAAAAATGAGCAGGCCATGAGGGCTGATTCCATGGCAAAGAAGCTCATAGGTAACAATGTTAATGATTTCTGGAAAGAAGTGAGAGTTCTTAATAACTGCAAGACATCTTTACCATGCACTGTTGAAGGTATCTCCGGATCAGACAAAATTGCAGAGTTATGGCGACAGCACTATAGTACCTTATTTAACTGTATTCACACTGATTTGTAAGTAGAACACATTGAGAGTAATACTTCGTTGGAATCAATGGTGATTATGTCACATGAGGTACACCAAGCCATACATAAGCTTTCTGATAACAAAGCTAGTGGATTGGATTGTATTTCTGCTGAACATCTTAAAAATGCCAGTATAAGAATAGCTCCCTTGCTCGCCATTTGTTTTACTGTTTTTATGATACATGGTGTATTGCCTGACTCAATGTTGGCTGTTCTATTAGTTCCAGTCATTAAGAACAAAGCTGGGAAGGTAGGTAGTCTAGATAACTACAGGCCTATAGCTTTAGCGAGCATATTATCAAAGGTACTAGAAAGAATTCTGTTGGACAGATTAAATGAATTTATTAACACCACAGATAACCAATTTGGATTCAAAGCTAAACATGGCACTGACTTGTGTGTATATGCTCTAAAGGAAATTGTGAACAAATATAGAGATAAAAACTCATCAGTTCTTATGTGTTTTATTGATGCTTCTAAAGCATTTGACCGTATAAATCATGGTAAATTGTTTAACAAATTAAGGCAAAGAGGGGTGCCTAAACAGGGCTGCCAACTTTTGAGTTTAGCTTGGAGTGAGGTTTTTTTTTTCGGGGGGGGGGGTATGTCAAAACAAATATTGCATCACAATAAGTGTAATTGTGATTGTCAAAACATTTGGTAACTAAATAGAATTTTATGAAGTTTAGTGACAACATGTTACAATGTTTACATTGTACAATGACTGGTAGGATACAGTGTTTATTATTGCTTGACAAAAATTTCAAGATTTCAATTCCATTCTTGTGATTTGATTCCGATTTTGATTCAATATTGACTAATTTGGATACATGTTTATTTTAAATTTTATTTAAAAAAACAATCTCACCTAATGCTGTAAACATAGAGGGCCCAATCTGCAGGTATTATTAAAGTTTGAAAATAGCAAATTAAATTAAATATAATGTAGTTTTTGTTATAATAACAATTATTTAATGACATAAGTAAAAATATAATAAATATGTAATATAGTGCTCAGCAAAATCTCCTCTCTAGCTATTTTTTCTATTCAGTTAACATGCTATGGTCATTAAATGCCTTTCCTGAGGTAAATGTAACGTTATGTGACATAATTGTTCTCCTGCTGTTATATTGACCTCTTTCCGTGGTTGAAAAACACCAAATGGTCGATATTATGTATACTTTCGGTAAGTTGGACTGCATCTTTAAATAAAAAAGTAACAGATGATCGGTTCACGTGCACTTGAACTGAGGCGCTCAGCGATCTGTCACGTCACATTTACAAGCGCCAAACGTATTTTTGTCTGAATTTCGTAATAAAATTGACGGAATCTAAGAGCTGTGAATTAGTTTAATATTAAAAGTACCTCTTCGCTCCGCAATTTTTCTGTGCATGAGAAAATGGATGTGTGGCGTGAGAGTGTGTGAAAAGTGTCAATTGCGTGAGTCTCACGCTCAATGCGTGAGAGTTGGCAGCCCTATTGTGAGAATTTTGGCTTACTGGTATCAGACTATGCAAGTGAAATGGGGCAATAGTGTCTCCGCTCTATTTGGGGTTGGCAATGGAGTCAGACAAGGAGTTATTTTGTCACCTGCTCTTTTTAATCTCTACAGGTGCTGGTCATATAATTAGAATATCATCAAAAAGTTGATTTATTTCAGTAATTCCGTTAAAAAAGTGAAACTTGTATATTATATAGACTCATTACATGCAAAGTGAGATATTTCAAGCCTTTATTTGTTATAATTTTGATGATTATGGCTTACAGCTTGTGAAAACCACAAAATCAAAATCTCAGAAAATTAGAATATTAGGCCTACATGAAATCACACAGTAATTACACAGTAATCCCATGGTCATTGTAGAAAAGGCCCCAAAGTTATGTTTGTGTTCATATTATTTAGTACAGTTGACCATATTGTGAGTTATGTTTTACGTTTACTGCCGTTTATTCAGTGCTTGTAATAGGATAGCGGACGCGCGCGCTGGTTTGTATATTGTATGTGATGTCACGCAGTTAGTATGCAGTATGAAAGATAGTCTGTCGGTTGTCAAAGTTAGTACGCAGTACGATAGAGATCGTCAGTCAGTTGGATTCTCATTGTGAGCGACATTTTTCCTCGGAGTGTGCGTGAATGAGAAAGGTATGTATTTCTGCTGTATTGCTCGTGATATTGCATTTCTTTGTTAGCTGTCATTTCTGTTATTTGATATGGATGAGAGTTGGGAGTTTGAGGGTCGCTACGCGAGCGTTGTGTATAATCGCGTTCGGACGTTACTTTCTAGCTTCGGTTCACCTGATTTATACTTTATTACTTATCAGTACTTTGTGGTTGAGTAAAATCTGAAGTAAGTTGTGTTAAATATTATTATCTGGACCATTATAGGCTATTTAGGCTATTGAGTATCTATATCATAGATGACAGAAAGTTCGTTATTGGTGACTTAATGCATAGGAAATCTGAGAATCCTATGCAAGTGTTTGAATCTTTCTCTGCCTACATTTTAGAGTTTAAGATATATATAGTCATATTCTGACTATTGTTTATTTATATTGTAATGTATATTAGTGCTTAAGGAGAAATTATGTGTATGCATATGTTTCCTTTATTCATTTGTATTTTATTTCTCTCTGTATAGAAATCACACTCAAATTACACACTGAAAATTACTGATACAAGAAAGAGGAAAGAATAAACAGAATAATAAGAACTATCTCTCAGCTCGTCATTTCATACTCTGGAATATTTTGCCTTAAGAGGTGTTCTGGCCGACACTCCTGAGTGAACCTGGTGATAAACCCAGAATTAGCACCTAGACTGAGCGTCTACCCATTATCTTCACTTTAGTCATTGAACCAGGTTTTGGTTCTTTTGCCAGTGTGGCCAGGTGCAAATCCTGCTGGAAAATGAAGTCAGCATGAAGATCAAGGTCCCAGAGTCTGGAGGAAGAATGGAGAGGCACACAATCCAAGATGCTTGAAGTCCAGTGTGAAGTTTCCACAGTCTGTGTTGGTTTGGGGAGCCTTGTCATCGGCTGGTGTTGGTCCACTGTGCTGTCCACTCAATGCAGCCGTCTACCAGGACATTTCCAGAGCACTTCATGCTTCCTTCAGCAGACAAGCTTTATGGAGATGCTGACTTCATTTTCCAGCAGGATTTGCACCGGCCCACACTGCCAAAAGAACCAAAATCTGGTTCAATGACCATGGTATCACTGTGTAATTACTGTGTGATTTCATGTAATATTCTAATTTTCAGAGATTTTGATTTTGTGGTTTTCACAAGCTGTAAGCCATAATCATCAAAATTATAAAAAATAAAGGCTTGAAATATCTCACTTTGCATGTAATGAGTCTATATAATATACAAGTATCACTTTTTGAATGGAATAACTGAAATAAATCAACTTTTTGATGATATTCTAATTATATGACCAGCACCTGTATATGGATGATCTGTCCAGGCAGCTAAGAACCTGTAATACTGGGTGCATGATTGGTAATTCAATAGTGAACCATATTATGTATGCAGATGACCTTGTGATTTTTAGTCCAAGTAGTGCTGGATTACAGCAGCTTCTTACAATCTGTTCGGTATATGGTGTGGAACATGATATCAAATATAACGCCAATAAGAGTGTCGTCATGATCAGTAGAACTAAAGATGATAAATGTTTGAACTACCCTGATTTTAAATTGGCTAATAATAAGCTTAGTGTCTGTAATAAGGTGAAATACCTTGGTCATTTTATCACTGATAAAATGACAGATGATGAAGATATTTACAGGCAATGTCGCATGATGTATGCACAAGCCAATATTCTTTTACGTAAATTTAGGGCATGTACGGTTGGTGTGAAGATATCTCTGTTTAAAGCATATTGCACACCGTTCTATACTGCACACTTGTGGTCAAATTATAGAAAGGCAAGTCTTTTAAAATTGAAAGTAGCATATAACGACGCAATGAGAATGTTACTCACAAGACCAAGATGGTGTAGTGCAAGTGAGATGTTTGTGGTTGAAAGAGTAAGGACCTTTCATGCTGTTTTAAGAAACCTAATGTTTAAATTCATGTGCCGGCTTAATGGGTCACAAAATGAAATAATAATGGGCTTAACTAACATACGGCTAAGTACTATACGCTACCAATCCCGTATGTGGAAACACTGGTAGAACAATGATCTTCTTTTTAAATTGTTTTATTTATTTTATTTTATTTATATATATATATATATTTTTTTTTGTGTGTGTGTGTAGGTATGTGTGTATGCATGTGTGTTTATGGGTTTGTATTTATGTATTGTTATGGTGAGATGTGGACCTTGAGTCTGTAATAAAGTTTTGATGATGATGATGAAACGCCACACAACCGCTGCATAAACTATAAGATTTAACTAAAGTAAGAAACATGAAATATCAAGTGATCAGTGTAATTGTTAGTCAGTGTGTCAGCATGTGAGTGTAAGCAAGTCCAACCAAACATAAACAAAGGTCCAAATCAATGCATTATAATTGGGGAAGATGGATCAAATGAGAACTCAATGTGTGATGTGATCTCCCGTAACCCACACATCCCGTCAGTTCTCCGGTAGCCTCATGAGCAGCAACAACACCAGCGAGCAATAGTTCTCTCTATCTCTGTTTGACCATGCAGTGTCTTTTAAAGTGCCATGATGTCATTCAGGTGTAAAGCCACACCCTCCAGCAATCACCTGTAACTCAGGGACGAACACACAACACTCACTGAGCGTCACAGGGTGGGTCGTGGATGGCGGAAGACGGAAGCAGCGTGTCTTCAGATCGGGGTAACGGAAAAGTTCGATTTCAATTCAAATAAATTCATACTGAATTTTGAAAAGCATAGAAATTATTATATTGAGAAGAAGAATATGGGGAAATATGGAGAAAAAAAAAGAGAAGAAGTTGGATCAGAAACAAAAGATTGATGATTCGGAGACGGGGTGGGGACAGGTGGTGGGTACAGGTGGGAGGTGGGAGAAGAGAAAGTGTTGAAAAAACAAATAAAAAGAGAAAGAAAGATAATGAAGAGGATTCAGTAAGTACCGATGAGGACAGGGAAAGGTAATAAGTGGAAGGACAGAGGAAATTAAAATGATTGTGAGATTTAAAGAGGGTTATGGAGTAAAATGGGTAAACCCAAATGAATTAACAAATGAGTTGAGAAAACAAACAAGAGAGATTAAGTGTGCAAGAGTACTTCAGGATGGAGCATTGATGGTAATATGTGATAATGAGGAACAGAAGGATAAAGTGATGAAAATGAAGGTTGTGTGTAAACAAGTGATTTCAAGTTGTAAGCAAACAGGTGAAAAAACATGGATATGTGGAGTAATTACAGGGGTCCCATTGGATGTAACAATGACAGAGCTGAGGAGGAATATAAAAGGAGGAAATGTTATTGAAGCAAAGTGATTGCAAAGGAATAGGGAAGGTAATGAGGAAGAAAGTCTGTCTGTAATGTCACGCTTTGAAAGAGGAGCTGTAACGTCTGTCAGAGAGTTTGAAGTCTGCCCAGATGAAGAATACAAGACAGTGCAAACTAACTGGTAGTTCCACGAGACTTTTATAGATGTTTCCTCTCAGTTAAACATACTCTTCACATACATGTCGCGAATGTTAGAAGGGAAAAGAAAACACTCTAAAACACGCTACAAATCAAAGTGGAAGTAAACACATTATAATAAAACAACGGTCAGCAGTAGAGCGGTCATCTTCCTCTTTGCGCGAGCAATCTCACTCTGTGCGTGCGCGCTCAGATAAAAACAGCACGCATACAATAACGTATGCCATAGAAGAAGTCATCTTAAAGGCACATCCACATTCATGTCATGAACACTACTTAACACAAGGTGGCCGTTAGAGAGTGTTACCAAGTAGAGTGATGGTTGGATATGTTAGCTTTCAGGTGAGAGCATATGTGCGTGCTCCAATGAGATGTTATAACTGCCAGAGATATGGTCATATGTGACCCTGGAACACAAAACCAGTCACAAGTCGCACGGGTATATTTGTGGCAATAGCCAACAATACATTGTATGGCTCAAAATTATAAATTTTTCTTTTATGCCAAAAATCATAAGGATATTAAGTAAAGATCATGTTCCATGAAGATATTTCGTAAATTTCCTATTGTAAATATATAAAACATTTATTTTTGTGAGTGAATGCAGCACAAAAGCGAATATAAATGTAGGGGTGGTGTGGCGCAGTGGATAAGACACATGCCTTTGGTGTGAGAGACCAGGGTTCGAATCCACTGTGAGACACCAATGTGTCCCTGAGCAAGACACTTAACCCCTAGTTGCTCCAGAGGCGTGCGACCTCTGACATAATTAGCAATTGTAAGTCGCTTTGGATAAAAGCGTCAGCTAAATGAATAAATGTAAATGTAATGTAAATGGAGAACTTTAAAGGAGATTTTCTCAATGTTTCGATTTTTTTGCACCCTCTGATTCCAGATTTTCAAATAGTTGTATTTCAGCCAAATATTATCCTATCCTAACAAACCTTACATCAATGGAAATCTTATTTCTATCATTTACATTCAGCTTTCCATTGATGTATAAATTTCAATTTCCAAAGACTGACCCATGTGACTGGTTTTGTGGTCACATATTGCAAGTGTATGCAGAGCCAAAAAGAGATGTGCACATTGTGTGAAAGAACATGAGTATGGAAAATGTGGAAGTAATGTTGAAGCAAAATGTTGTAATTGTGGCGGGGCGCATAATGTGGCATATGGAGGATGTCAATGTCAATTTCAATTTTATTTCTATAGCACTACTAAACACAACAGCAGTTGACCAGTGTGCTTTACATCAATACAATAGGCAATAAAAGCACACAAACAAAACACAATGCAATACATTTCATCCTTGACCATAATGCTAATTAAAAAAAAAAAAGTGTTTAGCCTAGATTTAAAAACCTAACCCGAAGGCACGGATGGAGCAAATCTAATACTAAAAGGTGGAAATACGTAATAATTTCTGATTAGAAGACCGGAGAGACATAACTGGAAGATGTTCTGTCAGTAGATCCGAAAGGTAAGGAGGGGCCAAACCATGTAAGGATTTAAATACCAAAAGAAGAATTTTAAAATCAACACGATATCGTACAGGCAACCAGTGCAAATAACGTAACACTGGAGTAATATGGTCCCGTTTTCTAGTACATGTCAGAAGTCTTGCCGTCGCATTTTGTACCATCTGTAACCGGGATAAAGCTGCTTGGCTGATGCCGTAATACAGTGAATTGCAATAGTCTAACCTCGATGTTAAAAATGCATGAATTAATCTTTCAGAGTTATTAAAAGATAAAACAGTTTTTACTTTGGCTAAAAGACAGAGCTGGAAAAAGCAGGATTTGACCACTGAACTTATCTGCTTGTCAAATTTCAGACCATCATCAAAAACAACACCCAAGTTCTTTACCCAAGGCTTTGCAGAAAGTGTTAAAGTATTACCTAGGGTTATTGGACTAAAAGAATCAGATGAGCCAAAAACTATAATTTCAGATTTATTTTCATTAAAATTGAGAAAATTTAAAGATTACCAAGCTTTCACATCAGATAGGCAGGCCCTAAGTGTTTCCAGTCCATCAGTATTTGGTTTTAGGGGTAAATAAACTTGAGTGTCATCCGCATATATGCTATAGCAGAGGAACAACAACCCATGTTTCCTGAAAATAGACCCTAATGGAAGCATATATAATGTAAAAAGGATGGGGGCTAAAATGGATCCCTGAGGAACACCACAAGACAGAACAGCAGCCTCCGACGAATATTCCCCAATATTAACACTAAACGTCCTATTTGACAGATAAGAATTAAACCATTCTAGGGCAGCTCCTTTGATACCAACCCAATGCTCCAGGCGAGCAAGAAGAATAGAAAAGCCGCACTCAGTCAGATCTATTAATACAAGTACGGTAGAAACCGATACTTGGTTACTCATGTAACCTCGGTTCTCTCTAGAGAGGGAACGAGTATTGCGTAAGCTTGCTTACGCTGCGGGAAAAGTCTTCTTTTCTCGAGATATTGAAGCCCAAAATTATCCTTAATTTCATATTTTGTCAACGCAGTGCAACTGCTTAAGCCTACCAGTGAGCCTGGCGTGACGTCACGCCCAATGAGGGCGCGCGCGCCCTAGCGCGTCACAGCCCGCCAGAATGGGCGGCGTCAGAGCATATATAAGGAAGGCTCGTAGGCTATATTCTCTGTTTTCTGTCGAATGAAGCGACACGAGCTATAGGCTTTAAGCACGGCAGGGAACGCAATACTCGTTCCCTCTCTAGAGAGAACCGAGGTTACGTGAGTAACCAAGTATCGTTCTCTTACGAGAGGTTCTCTCGTATTGCGTAAGCTTGCTTACGCTGCAGGAACCCCTTGTCCACGCCGTGCGTGCCTAACAATCACATATGACACTTTATGAAAAGCATAGAGGTGAAATGACAGGTGGCCAGCAGTGCGGGCCAACACGTTCATAAGCACACCCAGGGAACACAAGAACGGCACGGCCGGTCTATGCATACTGATACCCTGAGCGTGCAGCTCAACAGACAAGCTAATCGATAGTACAGCCTGCGCACATGAGCAGGACATGAACACGACTAGACTGACAGAAGTTTAGCCTGCAGGGCGGGAACTTCCAGGTTATAAAACCTAACAAATGTAGAGGGGGACGCCCAGCCCGCCGCCATACAAATGTCATGAATGGAAATCCCGCTGGACCATGCCCACGATGAGGCCATGCCTCTGGTGGAATGAGCCCGTATGCCCAACGGACATTGCAGGTCTTTTGACGCATATGCTGCTGCAATAGCGTCCACTATCCATCTGGATAGCGTCTGTTTCGAGGCGGCGCAACCCTTAGCGCGCCCTCCAAACGAAACGAAAAGCTGCTCTGAGAGCCTGAAGGCTGCAGAGCGCGTGACATAACACCTTAACGCCCTGACCGGGCAAAGGCGGTTAACACCCTCCTCATTGCCGGATGACGGCAGGGCCGATAGGGTAATGACTTGAGCCCTAAAGGGAGTACCTAACACTTTGGGGACATAACCGTGCTTCGGTTTGAGAATGGCTAACGAGTCGTTAGGTCCAAACTCGAGGCACGACGCGCTGACGGACAGCGCATGCAAATCACCCACTCGTTTGACTGAAGCTAGAGCTAGCAGAAAAACGGTTTTAAGCGTCAAGTATTTCAACTCCACAGAGTCCAAAGGCTCGAAGGGATGCACTTTTAGGGACTCTAGGACCAGAGACAGGTCCCAAATAGGGACTGACGGGGGCCGAGGAGGGTTCATCCTCCTGGCCCCGCGCAAAAAGCGGGTAATGAGTTCGTTCCTGCCCAGTGAGCGGCCGCGCGCCGAATCGGCGAACGCTGCTATGGCCGCGACGTAAACCTTGAGCGTGGAGGGGGACCTGCCCGCGTCCAACATCTCTTGGAGAAAGTTTAATACCTGTGGGACTCCACAGGACTGAGCATTAGAACCCTTTCCCACACACCATTTGCTAAACACCGACCATTTAGACGCATAGAGCCGCCTCGTCGAGGGGGCTCTGGACTGCGTGATCGTGTTAATTACCCCTTCTGGCAGATCAACGAATATCCGTTGATTTCCCATGCATGCAGAGACCAGTGCTCTGGATGGGGATGCAGAATCGATCCTCGGGCTTGAGAGAGAAGATCTCTCCTCACCGGAATCGGCCATGGGGCTGTGTCCGCCAGTCTCATTAGCTCGGGGAACCACGGTTGGTTTTCCCAGCGCGGAGCTATGAGGAGCACTGCGCAGTCCGCCTCCCTGATCCTCGCTAGCACTTGAGGCAGCATCGAGATCGGGGGGAACGCATACAGCGGAACGCTGGGCCAGGTCTGGGCCAGCGCGTCCTCGTGTTTTGAGAAAAACCTCTGGCACTGAGCGTTCTCGCTCGCGGCGAAGAGGTCGATCTGCGCTTCGCCGAAACGACGCCAAAGCGTTTGGACCGTCTGGCGGTGTAGAGACCATTCCCCTGGGGGAACTTTGTCCCTGGACAGTCTGTCCGGGCCGTCGTTCAGACGACCGGGTACATGAGCTGCCCTTAGGGAGCGCAGCGGGCCCTGAGCCCAGGATAGGAGGCGCTCTGTGAGAGTGCGCAGGGATCTGGATCTGATTTCACCCTGGCGGTTCACGTAAGACACCACAGACATGTTGTCCGAGCGAACTAGCACATGTTGTCCCCGTAGAAGCGGTAGAAAATGCTTCAGCGCTTTCTCGACCGCCAGCATCTCTAGACAGTTTATGTGAAGGCCTTTCTCCGTATTCGACCATGGGCCGCAAATCGGACTGCCCTCGTGAGTCGCTCCCCAACCCATGTTGGATGCGTCTGTCGAGACCACTTTGCGGTGTGCGATGACCCCCATCGTCACTCCCCGCTGATACCATTCGGCCACCAGCCAGGGCTGCAGGGCTGAGACACAGCGCTGAGTCACTCTGACTGGTGCACGGCCCGAAATCCATGCTTTGCGGGGCACTTCTGACTTTAGCCAGCATTGAAGCGGGCGCATTCGAAGTAAACCCAGCTGCAGGACCGCTGCGGCTGACGCCATATGGCCCAAAAGCCTCTGAAAGATTTTCAGGGGAAAAACTTTTCCCACTTGAATGGAAGCGGCGAGGCGTCGAACACAGCGTGCGCGCTGTGTTGACAATCTGGCCGTCATCGCCGTCGAATCCAGATCTATACCCAGAAAAGTGATAGACTGGCCGTGGGTTAGAGAGCTCTTGTCCCAGTTCACGGAAAGACCCAGGCTTTCCAAATGACCGAGAAGCGCTTTCCTGTGAGAAACTAGTTCCTCTGTTGAGTGCGCTATAATGAGCCAATCGTCCAGATAGTTCAGAATTCGCATTCCCTTTGATCTCAGGGGTGCGAGAGCCGCATCCATGCACTTCGTGAATGTGCGGGGTGCCAGTGACAAACCGAACGGCAGGACGGTGTACTGATATACCTGACCGTCGAAGGCGAATCTCAAGAATGGCCTGTGACGGGGTATAATCTGAATCTGAAAATACGCGTCTTTCAGATCGAGAGAAATGAACCAGTCCCCCGGGCGAATCTGTGCGAGGATTTGACTGGTCGTGAGCATTTTGAACGGCCGTTTCACGAGTGCTTTGTTCAAATATCTCAGATCTAATATAGGTCTGAGCGCTCCGCCCTTCTTGGGTACGAGGAAATAACGGCTGTATAAGCCTGCCTCGGTAACCGGAGGGTGAACTCGTTCTATCGCCCCTTTGTGCAGCAAATTCGCTATTTCTGCGCGAAGCAGATGAGCTGCATCCGCCTTCACTTGAGTCTCGACCCGGGCGCGAAAGCGCGGGGGGCGGCGAGCGAATTGAAGCGAATAGCCCTTTATCACTGTGTTTAATACCCACTTCGACACTCCCGGAATAGCTTTCCATGCATTCGCACTCATAGCTAGGGGTCGAATAGCCTCCGGGTCCCGTCCGTCGCACAGCGCGGGACAGGGAGCCTGTGGCGGTATGTGCGCGAGTCGCGCAGCGGCAGTGAGGGGAGACGGGGGCTCGCTGATAGCGGCAGCCGGCTGAGTGACGCTGTGATAGAGCGTTGTGTGTGACGGCTCGCGGCGCGGAAGCGGGGCGGGCTCGTGAGTGTTTACATGAGAGTGTGCGTGCTGTGTAGCGGGCACAGGGCTCTTTATTAACACACAGCCGGTGGCGGAGTGTTCTGGTCCCCGAATGTGTGAGACAGAGCGGGCACTGTGTAGGTGTGAGCACTGGGGAGTGGGCACGTGACCTACAACTAACACTCGAGCAGCCGTAGCGCGCTTTATGTGAGTGCACTCTGTGGGGTACACAGGGGAGATTGTGCTTGTGTGTAGCAATGAACACTGGGGCGTGGGCATGTTTACTACACTCATAACACTGACGGCGTGAGCCGAATGACCAGATTTGACACTCTTTACTTGATTTATCTGGGTCGCCGTAAAAACGGCGTTTGTGGGCAGGCGAGAGAGTTGAGAAACTGGCTCGTTGGCTGCGGTGGACACTACTGCAGTAGCCTTTATCAAGGGGACTGGCAGAGGGATACAAGTTAGCTTTGACGGCGGTCCGGCCGCGGCGGGACCCAGCCGTCTTTTCCTCCCGACGAGTGCTAGGAGGACTTCGCAGGCTCGGGTTTCAGCGAAACTCTAGGCCGGGGACCCCGCGGGGGTGGCGGCCTGTGCTGGCTGGTGGAGCGGGACCTGGGTCGGCCGCGCTGGCGCTGCTGCGAAGCTGGAGGTCGAGACGGGCGCTGCGTGGAGCTGCGTGCAGGAGGCTGAGTGTTAGAGCGGCCTGCAGCAGAGCTCGAGCGGCGGGGCAGAAAGAGGTTCATGGCCTGTGACGCCTTCTGTACTTCAGAGAAGCGGTCCACGAGGCCACTCACCGCAGGGCCGAAGAGACCGGTGGGTGAGAGCGGGGCGTTGAGAAACACGGACTGCTCTTGTTCCCCCATATCGGCTAGCGTTAGCCATAGGTGGCGCTCTAAGACGGTCAGCGAAGCCATGGAACGTCCGATAGCTTGGGCCGCTGTCTTCGTTGTGCGAAGGGAGAGGTCCGTCGCACTGCGCAGGTCGGTCAAGGCAGACTTATCCAGTTCTCCCTCGTCGAGCTGGCGGAGGAGGTCGGCTTGGAGAACTTGAAGGACCGCCATTGTATGCAGGGCTGAGGCGGCTTGCCCAGCGGCGGAGAAAGCGCGGCTGGCAAACGCCGAAGTAGTCCTGCAGGCCTTAGACGGGAGGGCAGTCTTTGAGCGCCATCTCGCGGATGGGGGGCAAAGATGCGCTGCGACCGTCTGTTCGACCGGTGGGATCCGGTCATACCCTTTCCCCGTGGCTCCGTCCACGCGGAAGAGAGTTGATGAGGCCGGAGAGCGGAGTCTGGCTGAAACTGGAGCGTTCCACGATTTAGCAAGCTCCTCGTGAAGCTCCGGCAGAAAAGGCGCTGGTCTGGACGCTGGAGCTTGTCGACTGGCGGGCAGAAAACATCCATCGAGCCTGTTGGGCGGGGATACCGCCGGCGGGGACCATTCGAGGCCCAGGTGCTCGACTGCCAGTGTGAGGAGGCGGAGAAGTTCGGCGTCCACACTGGCGTGAGTCCTGCTGGACGTTCTGGCAGAGGAGGCGGAGCGGACAGAACCGGACCATCCCTCGCTGTCCGACGCCATTAATGAGCACGCGTCCAGTAGCGCGTCGTCATCCGCTTCATTCCCTGAGGAGACGGCATCGAGGGCGAGAGCCGTCGGCTGCGCGTCGGTGAGCGGGGGCGGAGAAGGAGAGAGCGAGGCTCGCGGGAGAGGCTCCGGCGAGGCGCTGGCTCGAGTCTCAGGCTCCGGTGGTCGTTGAGAGCGGCGTTTCTTCTTTCGAGGCCCAACGACGGAAGGAGCAGGCTCTGTGAAAAGGGCGAGTCGAGCCCGCAGGGTCGACATCGGCAGCTCCTCACAGAAGGCGCAGCCGCGGCCCAGGCAGAGAGCGCAGATGAGATGGCGGTCTCTGTCGCTGAGCGGAGAGCGGCATGAGCCGCACGTGGTGCGAGGCATTTGCAACAACGCCTCTGCTCTTTTAGATAGTGCTGCGGAAGCAAAACACACACACAAAGAGCTTGCAATAAAAGGATATCGCCGGATAGCTGAGCTGGCACGGCAGGCTGAAGGCGGCGAAGACTCGACCGGCTTCCTCAGGCTGTCCTAAGCTGGCTCGTTAGCTGTTCCTTGCAGGACAACGGCGACGGCTTCCTCCCAGAGTTCAGCGATGCGAGTGCTTCGCTGAAAAGACAGAAATCAGAGAATATAGCCTACGAGCCTTCCTTATATACGCTCTGACGCCGCCCATTCTGGCGGGCTGTGACGCGCTAGGGCGCGCGCGCCCTCATTGGGCGTGACGTCACGCCAGGCTCACTGGTAGGCTTAAGCAGTTGCCGCGCGGCAGCCAATGAGCGTGCAGTATGCCGCTCTAGCTCAGCTGCCGCAGCTGCACTGCGTTGACAAAATATGAAATTAAGGATAATTTTTGGCTTCAATATCTCGAGAAAAGAAGACTTTTCCCGCAGCGTAAGCAAGCTTACGCAATACGAGAGAACCTCTCGTAAGAGAACCCAGAATCGGCAGCTTTTAACACATCATTTAGAATTTTCAGGAGTGCAGTCTCTGTCCAGTGATATTTTTTAAAACCTGATTGAAAAAGCTCAAATACCTTATTTTCATCCAGGAAATTTTAATTTTAATTTTAATTTTTATTACCTTATTTTCATCTCCAATCGACATTCCCTTTCTATTCTACTGGGTTGTCTCCAATCTACATTCCCTTTCAGTTCTAAGTCTACCTGGGTTGTCTCCAATCGACATGCCCCATATCTTTTTTCATACCTGTATGATTTACCTGCTCTTTACCAAATCATCCCATAGTACATTGCCTTTTAACTTTAGTAGACCTTGAGTCATGTTTCATCATCTTTTGGTAAATTTCAAATCGCATTGGCCTATTAAGCCTTTAACAGGCTGATAACTGCTGATTTTTCTTAACCTTCTTTTGTTAGCTTTTAATTGAAGCAGGCGATTAATTTACTTAGTCAGATCTATTTAAGGATCTGTGTTATACAATCTAATCAAAGTTATTCTAGTATTTTTCATTTTTATCCTTAACACAAATATCAATAATTTTATTATTTTGTTTCAAACAATGTCATTACTTTAAAATTAACTCTGTGTAACCCAGCTCTTGCCATGAGAATAGACTTAGCTGCTGACATGCCAGCTTTTTTTAAATCTTTAACTACTTATCTTCATCTTATTTTCCCAGAATTAACTGATGGACATAAGATGTCCTGCCTCTATTTTTTGGCAATGCGGAATAGTTCATAATGGATCCATTGATCCAGATAATTAAATCTGTAACTTCATTGTGGATTAAGAATGCCTTTTAAGAATTTTTCTTTATAGTTTAAATTTAACATGTTTGGGTCACATTGTTATTGGTCTAGATTGTAACTTTGTACCCCGTGCATAATTTGGTTTAATTCATGCTCTGGGCTTCATTTAAACATTAAAATCTTTAGTAATGTGTTGGAAATTTGATTATACTATAAAGCTCTTCAACCAATAATAATCCAGAAATTAAATATGTTTCCCAAAATCTCCTTTTGAAAGTTTTTCTTTCAAAGTAACGTATCATCCATTCTCTTATTAGAGAACAACTATTACATTTCTTAGCATCTATGATGTCTGCATTAGAATTTGAAAACCCTCAAGTTTCTTCAAAAATAGTCTCTAGATTATTTATTATTTTTACAGTAATGTACCTAGTTAAAGTCCCTATACTCTACAGAATTAAGAGATTTTCTTCTTCTCAATTTACGTGTACCTGAAATATTTTCAAATGAATCAGTAATTGTTCAAATCTCAGTCCTATGGTATAGTTTGATTGAACCAAATAAAACATCAATAAGCATCACACAAAATTAATTATTATGCTAAGCTTAAACCATTAGTTGGTCCACATCTTCCTCCAGATGCGTTGATCATCTCGTTGCCCCATGGACGTTCCATCTTCACCAGGGTGACTCTTTGCGAACCATGGCAATGGGCTTTCCCTCGCTGGCAAGGGAGGTACGTTACTAGCACGTCATTGATCCCCCACTTTATACTTGGCGTGTGGGGTTTGCTCAGGCTGGTTGGTGTAGTTTAAGGTGAGATGCTTGGACGGCGGTGTCACTATAACCTTGCTGATAGTTGCAAGATTTTTCCTCAGATCACAACCGCACTCCACTGGACCTTGTTTGTGGAGTGAACCATTTCCTGGCTGCTTTCACCTGTGAATGGAGACCTCAAGTATTTTTGTTAGTGACAACATGTATGAACTCATCTGCTTGTCGTGCCGGTCGTCCTTTTTTGATGAGACCTGTGAAATTTCATGTTAGCCAGTAACAAGACAATATTTTATATACATTTGGAACAGAATCAGTTCTGTTCGATGGGATCCATCATGACATCCTGCAAAAGGAAAAAAAGTTAATGTGGGGTGGACAGGGCAAGCTTGCTTGCTCTCTGCCTTCCCAAAGTTATACGCTGCGCAGGTGTGGCACTGTTTCTTTCTGCCACAACAATAACCCAGGCCAGGATAGTTAGCCAAAATCAGCCATGGCCATTATTTTATTGGGCATATTTTACCCTGTGGGGCCCACTTAATAAATTTAGATACAGCTGTTTTGATTGACATAATTTATTTGTCTTAGAACACCATATTTCACACACTAACTTTCACATACCCCTCTCTGGCCAGAGATTCATACATTCTTGTCTGCCTTAGCAGTTTATGAACTGAATGGGGAATATATATATTAGGAGTGGAATACCACCAAATCTGAATGGTAACAACTTTTACGACGACAGAAACTACTGAGCGTAGACACACTGTGGCATTCCCCTTGCAACAGTGTCTAAACGTTAGGATATCAATTTTCAATTGTCCGATGCAGTCGCCATGTGATTGAGTTTAACTCAGTGAGCGTAAACCTTTTCAAAATCAAATAGATTTAAACATTTTCAAATAATTAATCGCATAGACCTACAGTTGCAGTTGAGAGAGTTCAATTTTAATTTCTCAAATGCAATTTGTCATTCATTGCACAACTTTTTGTTATTGCTCATAAGCCATTTAAACGAAGATTTGGAAATCTTCACACAATCTTAGCTCCATGGACAAAAAGAAAATAACATTTCCATCTCGTACCTCTGGTGATGACAGCATGTGATTTCAGAAGTTTAGAATTGGAAACATTGTTTCTACTGAATCTAGAAAATGACCTTTTAATGAAATGGAGTGACCAATATTGTTGCTAGCCATAATGTCTTTTTAGACACCATGTGCCCTATATTGTATTTTTCTTTTCCATTGAATTCTGCATAGTCAATAATTCATGGCTTTCACCACTAGTTGGTTAGTGTCATAACCCTCACTATGCCAAATCCAGCCTCAGTTTTAACTGATTTGTGAGTCATGTTCTCACTTCCGCTACTGAACTTCATGCAGTAGGGTTACTGGTACCTATTGAAAGCAGGTTCAAAGTGTTAGTTTAAACAGAGGACCAAAGAACTGCTGAAACCAGTGGATAATCAAAAACAATAATCAAGTTAATATGATAATTAACTAAATTTGAAACAGTCTCTGTAGTGATCATTGAAAACGCAGCACCTAGCCCACAAGGCTGATACATTTGATTGTTTTTCTGTGTGGATTATCATCCAGCTGAACTTCTGGCTGATACATTAGATCGTCAGGCTGTGATGGCACTCTCCTCGGTCTGGCTTTTGATCCATCCTGCCACAAAATGTCATAATGCATGGCAAAATTGTCTTTAGGAAAAGTCTCAAGTGAATTGTCACCTTTGCACTGTCTCAGTCTCCCCATGCTGACCCCTCTCAGAAGTGTCAACTTCCTCTTTCAGGAGAGCTGCTGCAGGCCCCACTTCCTCTTTTATTTTTCTGCAGTCATCCCACATTGTCAAGGTAGCTGTCTGAAATTCTGAACATTCAGAGAACCGCAAATATCAAATTAAACAGCTTAATTTCCAAAAGTCTCTTCTGGTTTACAACACAGCAGTTCATCATTTTATTAAAAAGCTTTGTCCTTCATTGCGGAAAAAAGCAAGCTTTCTTCATTGCAAAGACGCAGGAAAAAGCAGGAAAAGCTCCTCTAATTATAATACAGTGTATAATGTAAACGAAAACAATTCTTTTTTTTTCTTTTTTTTTTACAAGAAACCAAAATAAAATGACTCTAAGATGCCCGTTATGTACTTATTCAAATCACAATTTCTATTTTAAACTCGGTCACCCAATCTCATTCTCATACTATGCACAATGCACAAAAATCATCTTAGTTAACATAAACCATTGACTCTTAGAATCTCTGCAATGGATCAGTTTTTTCACACTGTCTCCCAGGGATAACAGGATACAAATTCTAGACACCTTCAGATAGAAAGTATCATATTTAAACACGTGCAGTTAATATAGTACTATTTATTCATCACTTTAAGAGCACCTATTGCTCAGTTTTATATATCTCATACATTAATAAATCAAAGTCTAACTCATAAAAGTGTCTTCATGACTCAAAATTTCCTAATTATCAGAGTGCTTTTTCCTATTATTATGATATATAATTTGAACAATTTCTGCATTTTTTAATTGATTTCAAAATGTAAAAATTCATAAATCTCAGGATAACAATATTGATCTATTGATCTAGTCTCACTCTTTCAACTTTTCTCTCTTTATCTTTCTTTATATTCAGTCAGAATTAAAGTCTTATTCAAACAAAAAGCAAGTTTCATTACTACAGCATCTCAGGGTATTTTCCCTCCCGAATCTGGTTTCCAGCATGACTAGTTGCTATTTGCAAGAACAAATAGTTTCATTAACAGCTTTCTGGGCGCACTCTCAACACAACTAATAAAATACTCAACATATACCAATTTGGTTGAATTTAACCGTAATCATTGCCCTTATTAGCAAAGGTAAAAACATTTTTTTTTAAATCCTTAAATCTTTTAAATCTGATCACCAGTTTTCTAAAAAAACAGAATAGCCCATTTTCAGTTAAACCTTTTAATTAATTTAAAGCATTTTAAAGGAAAAGTGCTGAGGTCAGTTATCCTACCTACCTTAATACTTTAAGTCCTTTGAGCCCGTCTGGAATGGTCCCTCTGTCGAACTGGGTTCTGCAGTCTGGCAGAATGAAGACGTGGTTCCTCGCCCCCGTCCATCCGACAGAGGGAGATTCCGAGGACTCCTGGATGGCCCGCCATTGACAGTTGGTTGTATAATAAAATACAGACCTTCTTGCCCTTGTTGGGGGGATGGGACCACAGATCCCAGAGTTTTAAATATAATTTGTTAAACTATAACAAATACTTGTGTCTGATTTGTCTCAGTCGTTACATGGGTGTGTTACTTTTATTAATTCAGGAATACAGTATAGAATGGTGGGGAAAGGAAGTGAAATATATGTGGTGGTTGAGGTATGGAAGGAAGACAAGAGTGTAGTAATAATCATTTTTACAGTCCATGTAAGCAAATGACATTGGAAGAGATGAAGAAGATAGAAGGGCAAAGCAGAGAGAGGGTGATCTGGTGTGGGGACTTCAATGCCCATAGTAATATGTGGGGAGGAAGTGTGATAAATGGGCAGCTGATTGAAGAATTAATGGATGAGATGAATTTGATCTGTTTGAATGATAGGAGAGATACACAAATAGATATGAGAACAGGTCAAGAAGCGGTGTTAGATCTAACTCTAACAAATAGTAGGCTAGGGGGAATAATTAAATGGAAGGTATTAAGGAAATGTACACTAAAAAAATTACTGTAAAATTTACAGTAACTTACTGGCAACTTTGGTTGCCAGTAAGACTGTAAAATTTACAAGAGTCCTGTAAATCATTAACTACAATTGTACTGTAAAATTTACAGTAACTTACTGGCAACTTTGGTTGCCAGTAAGACTGTAAAATTTACAAGAGCACTGTAAATCATTAACTACAATTGTACCGTAAAAAAAACACAGCACACTGCCTTATATATGCTGTAAAATTGTTTTTACAGCTGTAACTAAAATTACAGTTGAAATAATGTTTATGAATTCAAGTGAAATTACAAGAGCAACAATGAACTTACATGTACTGCTATACATTTTACAGTAAATTAGAGCATTTGCTGTGGAATTCAATTCACTAACTACATTTGAGATTTTTCACTGCTTTGTGTATACGTTTGCTGTAAGTTTCAGCCTTTTTGTCAAATAAAACTCACAATAACAGGTTTTCATTAATATAACAAATTTATTGTGCAATAATGGCTATTTAACATAAGCAACAGATTCCAAAATATATTGGGAGAAACAAAAATGGAGATTAAAAGAAATGCTTTAGCCTTGGAAAGAACCACTGAGAACAGCAGCACTTAAAGGAGAACTCCGGTCAATTTTAACATTGAGCTCATTTTATTGTACATTTGGAGTACTGTCAATACAGAGAACAACTACAAAAATCGGTGTTGCCTACACCGAGTTATTCTATTTTTAAAATTTGCACCCTGTTGACTTCAATGGGGCAAGTTTTAAACCTGCTTTTAGCCTCTTAACATCCTTGATGTGTCATTACAAGTGCACAGGTCATGTGAGTGATTCCTTCTGAGTGAACACGAGTGAGTCTGACTGCAGTAGATGTGAAAGAAATGTATAAAAATGATGTTATTTAAGCCAGCGCAAATACCTTTGTTTACATCCTGTTTTCGGTTGAAGTCCAAAGTAGTCGGACTGTGTACATATCTTTCAAAGATGTGTACATATCTTTCACATCTACTGCAGTCAGACTCACTCGTGTTCACTCAGAAGGAATCACTCACATTTTCTGTGCACTTGTAATGACACATCAAGGATGTTAAGAGCCTAAAAGCAGGTTTAGAACTTGCCCCATTGAAGTCAACAGGGTGCAAATTTTAAAAATAGAATAACTCGGTGTAGGCAACACCGATTTTTGTCGTTGTTCTCTGTATTGACAGCACTCCAAATGTACAAAAAAATGAGCTCAATGTTAAAATTGACCGGAGTTCTCCTTTAAAGGATTAGTTCACCTCAAAATGAAAATTTCCTGATAATTTACTCATCCCAATGCCATCCAAGATGTTCATGTCTTTCTTTCTTCAGTGGAAAATAAATAAAGTTTTTTGAGGAAAACATTTCAGGATTTGTATCCACACAATGGATTTCAATCGCAACCAACATGTTGAAATCAATGCAGTTTCAAAGGGCTTTGAAGTGCTTCAAACGGCTCTGCACGATCCCAGCTGAGGAATGGGGTTTTATCTAGCGAAACAATCGGTCATTTTCTAAATAAAATAAAAATGTACATACTTTTATATGGAGCAATTTGGCTGTATTGCGTGTTTATGTATATACCTAAAAAAGTAGTAGTATGTGCATGTCTGTCTGTGTGTGTGTGTGTATGTGTGTGTGTTTGTGTTTGTGTATGTGTGTGTCTGTGCGTGTATGCATGCGTGCGTACATGTGTGTGCGCGTGTGTGTGTCTGTGCATGTGGATTTGTATGTGTGTGTGTATGGGTGTGTGTCTGTACGTGTGGATTTCAGTGTGTGTGCATGCTTGCGTTTGTTTGTATTCCTGCATGTGTGTGTGTGACAGTTAGGGTTGGCAACTTAAGAAAAGGAAAATGCGGGACAATCGTGGTTATTTATAGGAAAATGAGGGACACTCAAAATATTTTTTGGGAGTGGCCCCCGGGGACCAAACTAAATTTTTCCGTAGAAGTCTAGTGGGGCTACATGCCCACCAAATTTCATGTTCCCCGGTGTTTCGGTGTCCCTGGTATCGTTGACGAAAAAATTCAGTAGATGACGAAAAAAAAAAAAAAAAACCTTTGACAATCCCTATATGACCGCTTTCGCTAGCTATGCTAGCGGCGGTCATAATTATAGGGGTCATGAAAAATGCAGCAGTTATTCCTAAAAGCGAAGGAAGAAGAAAGATTAAAATGGTACCATGGTGGAATAAGGAGTGTGATGAAGCTATTAGAAGGAAAAGGAGAGAGTAAAAGGTAAGAAGAAGGCATAACTATCAAGAACTAATGGAATATAAGAGAGATCAGGTAAAAGTAAAACTTAAAAAGTAAAACAGAAGGATGAATGGAATAAGGAAGGAGACAGAATATCCTGTTTTAAATGAGGGGGAAGTTATAGCAGTAGCCTAGATATGCAATACAGTGATAAAGCAGAAATGTTTTGTAATGCATTTATAAAAGTAAACAGTACGGGAAATATGAATTTCCGGGACTGAAGAATTTAAGAAAAAAAAGGGAGGAGACATTAAAAGAACATCCACGTCTATTGGGGAAAAAAAGAGAAGAAAGAGATAATATAATGGATGTCCCATTTAGAATGACAGAACTTTTGCACTGAGGAGAATGAGAGAAACTGCTCCTGGTCAAGATGAAATCATCTATTATATGATTAAGCAAGCAAGGAATCGTTGAACGTAATGTTAGAGTTCTGTAATAAAATCTGGGAAATGAGGGTACTACCACAGAGTTGGAAAGAGGCACTGGTGAAACCAATAAGCCAATAAGGAAACCAGGGAAGGAAGTGAGCCGGCTAATTTTAGACCAATAGCCCTTACATCTCATGCAGGGAAAGTGATGGACAGAATGATAACGGACAGATTAGTGTATTTTTTGGAAAAAGAAGGAAAATTCTCACCTTATCAAAGTGGATTTAGGGTAGGAAGGGGAACTATGGATCCGGTTATGTGTTTGGAAGCGGAAATAAAGAAAGCTCTATAAAGAATCAGTAATAGCAGTATTTTTCAATATAGAAAAAGCATATGACATGTCATGGAGAGAGGGCCTGATGATAAAACTGGAGAAGATGGGGATAGGAGGAAGAATTATTCATTGGATTAGTGACTTCCTTAAGCAAAGAACAATAAGAGTGAGAATAGGAGACTCTATATCATCTCAAGGAATAATAGAAAATGGCACTCCTCAGGGAAGTGTAATAAGTCCAGTGCTTTTTATAATAATGATAAATTATATTTTTAGTAAGGTGTATTGGAAGATCATTGTTTGCAGATGATGGGGCTTTGTGGTTCAGAGGAAGAAACAGTACGTATATTATGGGGAAAATGCAGAAGGCTGTGGATGAGTTGAATGGTCATACAATTGGGGATTTAAGTTTTCTGTGGAGAAGTCACAAACTATGATATTTTCTAACAAGAAAGTAGATAATGAATGGAAGTTAAGAATATATAACAAAGAAATGGCACGAGTGACATCAATTAGATTCCTAAGAATGTGGCTGAATAGTGAAATAGTATAGCATAGTTAATGAACATTTTTGATTAAGGCAACATAAGTTACATTTTATATATATATATATATATATATATATATATATAAAATGTAACTTATGTTGCCTTAATCAAAAATGTTTATATATATAATGTGTATATATATATGTGATATTTATCCCGTCCGTTATTGCTGTGGAAAGACAAAGGTTGTTTAGTCTGTTGAAAGTACCTTGTTGATGCTTTTACACTTTTAAATGTTGGATGGTTGAAGGGTGAGTAGATTAATGTCATCTCATTGTGACACTTTTTAACGTATTGCGTTCATAGAGCGAGCCTTTCACTGATTGTTTACAGTTTAACGGAAGTTACTCCCATAATTCAGGCAAAGCGTCATGAGGCGCAGGAATAAGGTGGATACAGGTGAACTGATGGATATTCTGCTGGCAATACAACTAATTAAGGAAATAGAAATACAAAATGCGGTCATATATTCAGATTCATATTCAGCAATAGTCAGTATTGATAACCAAAATTCAGAATCAAGGCCAGACATAGTAATGGAAATCCTTTAAAATCTCTTTGAGTTAAAAAAAGATAGTATAGAGGAACAGTTTATGTGGGTTCAAGCCCATGTGGGAATTAAAGGGAAAGAAGAAGCAGATAAATAAACTAAGCAAGCAGTAGATGATGAAATAGAAATTGAGCTACCACATAGTATACAACTGAAAGTGATTAAAAAGTGGCAACAGTATTGGGATAACAAGACTAAAGGGAGACATTTATATGCAATACAAAATAAAGTGGGAAAAGGTAGATGAAAATATGTAAATGTAAATGTAAATGACTCAGTGGGGGAAATAGGAGGGACAAAAATATAATTACAAGATTAAGGATGGGACATACAGGTTTGAATACAACGTTACATCTAATATCTAAACATCCAACGGGAATGTGTGAGAAATGTGGACAGAGTGAAACGGTAGAACGTGATTATAAATTGTAAGGATTATGATGAAGAAAGAGAAGTGCTAAGAGAAGAAATAGGGAAGAATGAAGGAAAAGAGTTAACATTAAAGAATATATTAGACTCAGATATAGGAAATACTATACTATTGGTAAAGGTGTTGTTTCAGTTTCTGAATAACACAGGATTAATTAAAATAATGTAGGAGAAATGTATAAGAGAGGTTAAGGTTGATGATATACTGTGGGTAAAGGAAAGAACATCTGAAGGAAAACAAGGATAAATTCCACAATAGTGGGGGTGGTTAGAAAGTGTTAAGAGGAGTAGGAACATGTTTCTGAGCCAAGCTACCTGATGATGGCAGTAATGCACTGTTTAATGCGGTTGCCAATAAAAGACAGAAGGATAAGAAGAAGAAGAAGAAGAAGAAGAAGAAGAAGAAGAAGAAGAGCCGTCACAGGTAGAAGTAACTTAGATCTCAAATCATAAAACAATGGAAAAGGTTAGAAGTTCAGTTGATTACTAATGTCATGTTATGTCATGAGACTATTCTAGACTGTTATATTTTTGATATTGTCTAGAATCTCAGAATTTTCCACTGGTTTCGACACAATTTTCACAGTACATTTTAATCAAGTGTTAGAATGTTAGGCCTAAAGGAGAAGTAATTGCTTAGAAGTTAGAATAATGATTATTTTGATAAACAGTTTACCTTTTTATTCACTAAAAAAACATCACAATTGCCGTCTATGTGGGGGTCAGAAGGTCTCGGATTTCATTAAAAAGATCTTCATTTGTGTTCCGAAGATGAACGAAGGTCTGACGGGTTTGTAGCGACACAAGGGTGAGTAATTAATGACAGAAACTTCATTTGTGGCTGAACTAACCCTTTAAGAGAGAATATAGGTGGCTCTTAAAAGAGTCTTTGGGTTCCCTGATCAGACAGACGAGCTGCTAAACACATTTATGCTCGTGTGAGGGATGATGTTTTACATGGATACTGGAACAGGCCTTAAGCACTAAGCCATGTTTACGTAATAAAATATGGAAACATTTGTATTTGTGCTGAGAGTTGTAGTTTAAGTTTCACTTAGTTTTCACTTATTTGACATTTCAGGTTTATGAATAATTAAGACAGAGAGTTTGACTATCATGGGTGTCAATATTCACCCACTATTCTATTCATTTAAATTACATTTGTAGGTTGACTGATGTCACAGTGGACATATTAAAAAAATCTATTATATATATATATATATAGTCTATAAGTCTATAAAAAAAGCAGCCAATAGGCCTATATTTAAAAGATTTGTGGATATTTTCTTACTTTTATCTTGCAGCAAAAATATTAAATTAGACCCTTGAAATAAGTCGATTTTGTGTTATGACATGCATTTTAGTCTGGGAGCTTAAAGGAGAACTCCGGTCAATTTTAACATTGAGCTCATTTTTTGTAAATTTGGAGTGCTGTCAATACAGAGAACAACGACAAAAATCGGTGTTGCCTACACAGAGTTATTCTATTTTTAAAATTTGCACCCTGTTGACTTAAATGGGGCAAGTTTTAAACCTGCTTTTAGCCTCTTAACATCCTTGATGTGTCATTACAAGTGCACAGGTCATGTGAGTGATTCCTTCGGAGTGATCGCGGGTCAATCTGACTGCAGTAGATGTGAAAGATATGAATAAAAATGATGTTATTTAAGCCAGCGCAAATACCTGTGTTTACATCCTGAAGTCCAAAGTAGTCGATTGCCGAGTTCACGCGCATAGGTTTATCACGCGCGTGAACTCGGCAATCGACTACTTTGGACTTCAGCCGAAAACAGGATGTAAACACAGGTATTTGCGCTGGCTTAAATAACATCATTTTTATACATATCTTTCACATCTACTGCAGTCAGATTAACTCGTGTTCACTCTGAAGGAATCACTCACATGACCTGTGCACTTGTAATGACACATCAAGGATGTTAAGAGGCTAAAAGCAGGTTTAAAACTTGCCCCATTGAAGTCAACAGGGTGCAAATTTTAAAAATAGAATAACTCGGTGTAGGCAACACCGATTTTTGTCGTTGTTCTCTGTATTGACAGCACTCCAAATGTACAAAAAAATGAGCTCAATGTTAAAATTGACCGGAGTTCTCCTTTAAGCCTTGTCTGTGAAACCAGCCATAAATGACATATCTTATTGTTCTACAACATTTTCCGCTATATAGGTAATTAAATCTGCAATACAACTGCTCTTAAAAGGAGAATATGTGTGGCTCTTAAAAGAGCCTTTGTGTTGAGCTGAGCTCGCTCTACTTAGAGCCAGGGTCGGATCTACCAAACGGGCAATCTGGGCCCTTGCGCAGAGAGGGGCCCTCTGTGATCGGAGTTTTTTTTTTTTTTTTGTGCGCTACATAAAATTACATTTATTTTTTACTATTGTATTATTGAGACAAATAAGTTTGCAAAGATGTCAATATTCAATTTTGTAAAAAATATAATTTTAATTTGAAAACAGTGCATTTAGTTGTTGTTGCTAGTTTGAGTCGTGTGTGTGTGTGTGTGTGTGTGTGTGTGTGTGTGTGTTCCTTTTTAAAAGTGTGGTTGTCAGGTATGGAATAGTGCGTCTCGAGCTTCAGTGCCCAGGGGGCCCTGGGGGTACTAATCCGGCTCTGCTTAGAGCTGGTGTATTTGGTCACCGCCTTTGTGCCCTCAGACACGGCGTGTTTGGCCAGCTCTCCGGGCAGCAGCAGACGCACGGCGGTCTGGATCTCTCGAGATGTGATGGTGGAGCGCTTGTTGTAGTGAGCGAGACGAGACGCTTCACCGGCGATGCGCTCGAAGATGTCGTTGACGAAAGAGTTCATGATTCCCATCGCCTTGGAGGAGATCCCGGTGTAGGGATGAACCTGCTTCAGGACTTTGTACACGTAGATCGCGTAGCTCTCCTTCCTGGACTTTCTGCGCTTCTTTCCGCCCTTGCCGGCGGTTTTAGTGACGGCCTTCCTCGAGCCCTTCTTGGGTGCGGACTTCGCTGGTTCAGGCATGATGCTGAGTTACATCAGAGTGCTGTCATTGTGACTTTTGATAGAAAAAGTTTGCTTGTCTCCTATTGGCTGAAGTCTGAACACATCATCAAGCCAATCAGTGATCTTCCCTCCAAACTCCAAACCCCTTTCTGCTACTGACACCTCACACGTCACGCAGTAGCAGCCTACTATTTACTGTTTAGTCCTTTTAATGTATAGTTGCATTACGTTTTCATTTACTTTCATTTATTTTATTTCTTAATGTTTTATAGTTATGTTCATTTTTATAACAGAACGCTTTGAATTACCATTGTGTATACCGTGCTATATGAATAAACTGACTTTTCATTACTTTATTCTGCAGTAGGCTTCTAATATTAATAATAATGATGTGTGACTAAAATCTAAACAAATCAAGCTTGAAGCAAAATAGTTTAATAGTTTACTGGAATAAACATGTTAACATCTACAGACAGCTATTCAGATTTCATCAGAAAGCCAATGAGAATCAGTTATAGAGCCCATCGATCTGGGGCCGCTCACAAACCAAGAGTTCATAATGGGTCCAACACACAATATAGCGACTCCGCAGGCAGAATTCCACCAAAATATACTGAGTAGAAAACTACAAATAATGTCTGCAGAGCAGAACCCACTAATTATTAAAATGAAAACGACCCATTAAAATTCATGCCCATCTAAAAGCGATAAGACCTTGCATCATAAAGCTCTTCTATATCTTCTGTATCTGACCACAGAGAGAAGGCCCTCAATCACAACTTAACAAATGTCAAACATGTTAAACCCTAAAACAAATCCCTAATCACATCAATTCAAATTATTAAAACATGCACACAAAATGTTTTAAACACTGGGCAGAAGCAACAACTTAAAGTAAATTATAATGTTTATGTTTTCTGTCCCTAAACAGAGAATAAATTGTGAGTTTGAGTTGCTGGATTAACTCTCTTTGCTATTCTCTGCAGGTTTTTAGCTCTGCTGAAGCTGTTGGTTCCTCATCGCATGTGGTTTTACACGTCCGAGGCCTGCTGTCACTTTGCTGTTTGTTTTGTTTCCAGGAACATTATAACCACATGTTTTAACAGTAACAGGGTTCTGCCCTGATGCTGAGTTTGAGAGTTTGAGAGTTTGGGGTCTGTATCTTCATCAGCTTCTCTCTGTACATCCACTTCCTATACGGATATTTGAACACTTTCTCCAGCACACGCCTGGAAATAAACATTTACATTTTACATGTAAAGCATATTTTATCCAAATAATTATTTTGTCCATGGTTTCTTTTTATTTTCTATTTAAATGTTATTTAATATATTTTTATGTATGTGTATTTAAATAGTAGATGTATCATTCATGATACGGTAACAGTTTTGAACAGCTTTAGATGTAGAGATGTGTATAACTCAGTTCAAAATGACACCTCTTTTTTTCACAGTTTCTGCCAGCAAGGCAATATGATTGCAACACTTTTTCAGCTGTGGTATATGAGTTTGACCAATTTTAACCAACTTTATCTTTGTGTTTTCTGTACTGATAACACTGGTTTGTACCTCTAAATGTGTGAGCTTGCTGTTCATCTGAATATCTTATATATTTATGTGTGTGTGTGTGTGTGTGTGTGTGTGTGTGTGTGTAATTAAGGACTCTTCCTTAAAGCAAAGATGACCAAAAGAATAGTAATTGCTAAACAAAAAGACTCAGGTTTATTAATTAAGTCATTTATTAATACAAATAAATGAACCATTTAACAGAAAAACAAATTTAATGAACAACACAATTCATTCTCACTCAAAGATATTAATAGCCAAAAAACACTCCATGAACCCCAACAAAACCCCAACTTCTTCACGCAGAATAATTACAATTAAAGAAACTAATTACATGAATAAACCCCAAAAAACACACAAAAAGTACAAAAATCACATATAAAATAGAAGACATTTACCAGAAAACATACTCCAAATCAAATAAATTCGACAGTAAAAACAAACATAAACAGAAAATTTCACACGAGTTTCAAAGTGTCGAGAGTATGGAGGTTGGCTGGAAACACAAGGCTGGGATCGGATATGCAAAAACAAACAAACATCAAATGTCCCGCGATCCAGTCCCGTTTACAACAACCATAAAAGCTGCCAGCAAAGCTATATCAGGCCTGATCCACTGCTGAGATGCTGACCAGTGGCCTAACAAACCATCCATAATGTTTGCTTCTGCATTAAATCACAATACCCTAATTTAGTCAAAGGCCGCGCATTGTCACTGGTGCGCAATGAATTCTGGGATAGGAAAGCCTAGTGATGGGACGGTTGATCCGGGGCTCTGATGCTCCAACACAGTTTTCAAAGCACTATTGGATCACTCACTCTACCGATGCTTTTATCGAAACGACAATACCACGTGATTGATGACGTTTGAAGCTTCGAATGTCATGCAGTATCAGAAGGTCGGGACAGCTGGTTTGAAACAAATTGGCGCTTCATGACCTCATCTGATGATGCATAAAAATGGAAATGATTATCGAGGGGGCATTATTTAAATGATTTAACACTATATTTCCCTATAACCAAAGAGTATAGAAGTAACAAGAGGCGAAACTCCGTTGCAGTTTTGACAACAGCCACTAGGTGGCGCTTCGGTAGAGCGGCCGCCATTTTGGACTGAACCAACGGCTTTACCAGAGAATGTCTAATATGGCGAGAAGTTTCACTCTCAGTACACTTCCGGCTTCTGAACTGGTTGCAGTTCCTCTCTGATTCCATATGAGGGCGCTCACAGGACGAGTGCAGAATGAATGGAGGTCTATGGCGCTATACCAATAAAAATCCACTTTTCTCAGGATATAATTTTTTGTCTAGTAATTTGAATGTAGTATTCGAAAGGAGATGCAAATAAATTACACATTGCTGGGTGTTAGATTTTTTTGAGTCACTTATTTGCTTTAAAAAGTCTTTTAAAGTGTCAATGACGTCATATACATGTACGACCAGAGATACTGCTTCACGGCAATCCTTCAGTCGCTCTGGTGCGTTCGCGCTCTGCACTTTCTTTTCACTCGAGGCATCGACAACACAGCTGACACAGGTAAACACACTTGCTAGAAGAGTTTTTGTTTTGTTTGTTTCTGGTCCCGCTGCGGATGACACGATGCCATCAAGCGGTTTCTCTGGTCGTAATCAGTCCTTCACTGACCAATCAGCATTCATTAGCAGAATGCTAGCGTGTTATGGGCAACAACAACTCAACCTGTAAGAAATCGAAAGGACATAAGTACTCGTTCATTCAACTTTCGACCTAAAACCCATGTTGAACTTGCAAAATCTACAATCAGATTTGAGCTTTATCAACGGCAATCGGGTGAAAGAAATACATTTAGCCGTCTAGCCCCATAGACTCCCATTCATTTTGCACTCATGGCGATCGCCCCCAGTGGAACTCTGCTGGTACTACAACCAAAATTCGGTACAATAGAGCTTAATAGGGAGTGGGCAGGCTCTCCGTAGACGGGCTCTGGCTTTACCGTTAGCATAACTACTGTACAGCATTAACATTATGTCTGGAAATAATTGGAAACAAAGAAAAAAACAGTGTTCTGCCATCAACTGCAACAACTACCAGTGTACAACCAATCAACTAGCATTTCATAGATTCCCCAAAGATCCAGAGAGGTAAAGTAGAAAAGGTTTTATTAACTTTAAAGTGAGCTAACGTCAATGATAACAGGTGCTGTAACGTTAATGTAAGCTATCACATAACCGCAGTAACAGTTTGCTAATGTTATGTATTTGGTCGAAATTGTCAAGACTCGAAATGGGCTTTTTAAATCGCATACTTTCAGAGATATATGAACACCTAACCTGGCAAATGACCGCTTTATTAATTCATTGTTATCACTAAATTAACCCTTTAACTGTCACCTTTTTTTCCGCATTAAATCACTATCCAAACTTAAATGGTTGTAAATTAATTCAAGAATGCTTTGGAATTTAGACCTATGGTTGGTCTTGTTTTAATTTGTCAGATTATTGTTGAAGTGAAATAAATTATGAAAGTGAAACAGAAAAAAGTTATATAAGTTTGAGTTTATTAAAATGTACAAATTTAAAAATATAATTATTTATATTTTATATAAAATATATATATTACAAAATATATTTTACTTTAGAACTGCAAGAAAATCAAAGCAAAAAATCTGAACAAGTTGTGTTCCATATTTTAGGTTGATACGTTGATATCTCGCTTCCTTACCCTTTCTGCCGTGTGCTCTAACGTTAGCAGCTACACGGAGCTGCGCGCTCTTGCTCGCTCGCTCTAGATTCCGGGTGATTTTAGCTAATTTGCGGGCATCAGGGAGCCGCTATCAATATGCGGGAGACTCCCGGATCTTCCGGGAGACATGGGATGACTGCTCTAGAAATATTAAAAACTAGAAACTACTTTTTAGTTCATTTAACCGCTTTTGAATTTGAACCGGTATCGTTCAATCCTATGACAGCTGTGTTGCGTTCAGTCCAAGATGGCGGAGCTGCAGCTCTGCGCATGGGGGAGTTTGTTGCAATGGAACGTTCTATTGAGTTTCGCCTCTTGTTACTTCTATAGCCTACTCTTTGCTATAACATAAAATGTATTTTTTTAAAACCGAACACCCAAAATATTTTTTTCAATTACAATTACTATAATTATGATCACATACTTGTGTGTGTGTGTGTATGTGTATATATATATATATATATATATATATATATATATATATATATATATATAATATCTTTTTTTTTTTTCATTGATCAATATGTGAATCCATTGACCAGGCTACACGTTGTTGTGAGTTGTGGTCTCAGTGGCACAAATTAATTTCGATGATATTAGATAGAACTGTATAGAGAGCCTAAGTCCCTCCCCTTCCGGTCGACCACCATGGGACCTTATTTCGGAAAAATAATGTATGGTAGTCAATGGCGAGAGACAACAAATATTTTGATCTCGTTTGAATTGTGCCCTGATTTACACATGATGTTTGTCAATTTAAAAGATACATTTTAAAGTCAAGAAAGTCGCAGCTTGATGTAAAACTGCTGAGGTATAAGACTGTGAAAATACGTAATTACAAAGACTACAAACCCAGAAGGCACACATGTGACGTCATACCTTTTCTCTCAATGAATGAAGCTAACTTTACTGAAGCTAACGTCTGTCATGTTTTCTATAGTCTTACATTATAATCGTAACGTTACGCCGTCATGCCTGAGTGTTTTGAGCCAGAATACACACATACGAGCAACGGATCTTGTGACGTACATAGTGCGAGACGAGAGATGTAGTTCATTGAGCGATTTTCACATAAAACTAAACGTTACTCTTCTGTTTTATGACAAACTGCGACTTTCTTGACCTTCATAATTACCTTTTAAATTGACAAACATCATATGTGTAGTTCAGGGCACAGTTCAGACGGAATAAAAAGATAAGTTATCTCTCGCCATTGACTTCCATACATATTTTTTCCGAAATAAGGTCCCATGAGCCGGAAGCGGAGGGGCGGGACTTAGGCTCTCTATTGATCGACTTCCAAAGCTTTGTTTGGTCACGTGCTTTTTCCGCTCTGCGGTGATTTGTAATGAACCTTTTTTCGACACAATTTGATGAAATTTTGTGTAGGGCTGTATTCTTCTAGTCGATTATTTGGTCGATACGTTCTGGCTCGACCAAAATTCTGATTGGTCGATTTTTTGCCGCGTTCATTTCATTAGTTTTGTCGCGTTCATTTCATCAGTTTTGCCGCGTTCATTTCATCAGGTGGAAAGCACTAATTGCTAATGGGGGTGTTTTCAGAGCACCCCTGTTTCACAGGTAACAGTCTGTCTTCAGAACACCCCCCTTGTTTTCACTTCTTTTGGATTAGCCCAACTCACCGGAGAAGACGGACAGATTGAAGAAAGTAGGCAACTAGAAGGATTGCTGAATATTACTTGATCTGGTTTGTTTAATAAATATTTTTTTTATTAAAGTGGACGTGCCTTTTGTGTTTAAGAGTAAAAGCTTTAAGTTAATAGTCTATTCGTGTCTCAGCCGCGAAGCTGAGCTCCTATGTTCAGCCCATGAGTTCTCAAACCGGTTCCACGGAGGGCCTAGTGTATGCAGGTTTTTGGTCTTTCCCTTCAATTAGTGCTTCAATTACTTAACCAATTAGTGACCTACTCAATCAGTTTGGTTCAAGGTAAAAGAGAAAACCTGCATACACTAGGCCCTCCGTGGAACCGGTTTGAAATAGGTTCAGCCTCACTCTGTGCGAGCTGCACAGAGCGGCTGAAATTATTGTGTCTGTCAGTTATTATAATACATATGACAGAAACAATTGTCTAAATTATGTTGCATATTCCTCAAAAGTTCTTGTCATGATATCACTAGTTGACAACATAGTACTATTTTCGGAAATCATAGCCTATATTGCGCAGGTGCACGTGATGCAACGCTGTCAGAGCCGACAGACTCGTGTGTCAGACTCATTTCAGTGCAAATTAATTACGTCAAAAACGATTTAATACTGCAAATAGCCTACTAGTTTTTTTATGTTTATTTATAATTCATTTAGGCGGACAACAAGGCTACCAAGTACTGCGCACAGTGCGCAGCTAATTAATTTAACGTTTTTTTTCTAACGTCATTTTTAGTCGATTTTTAGTCGAAAACTTCAGGACTTCAGTCGACCAAGATTTTCTTTGGTTGAGTACAGCCCTAATTTTGTGATTGTTGAAACGAGGCTACTTTTAGCCTCAAATGCTTCAGAAAACCTTGGTTTCTCATCACTAGGCAAGGCCATGAATGATCCATCTGTTGTATTCTTCATTTCACAGAAAACGAAGGACGCATTTGAAGGAGCCTTCGAACTGGGACGGCCTTCATCGAGCTGCTGTGATGCGATCGGCCTTCAACGGATGCAGCCTTTGAATTGGGACACAGCCCACATCTCGAGGTCTCTTCAGTTTTATGGCGGGTAGCACCAACATTAAGGTGTATTATCGCCACCTACTTTGTTGGAATGTGGACGCATTTCATAATTATAATTTTTTTAAATCTAAATTCTCTTAATCACCTCTGTTTCCTTCAAATAACAAAATACACTCTCTAGTCCACAAGTAATTATATTCTTAAAATTTTGTTCTCCCACTCCCACCAAAGTTCCCTCTGTTTCTCGTTCATTAGAATACTTTTGAGAGACAAATAACAAGTTTTATTGGTGCTTCTTTTAGCTATCCTCACTACTCCTACTTCTTATTGTATTTCATAAAGTCGACGGAGCCTACGGTGTTTCCTGTATCCAATTTTTGTTGCCACATCTTTAGTGGTTTAAGTTTTAGTTATTCCTTTTGTTTCATATTTACTAAGTGATATATTCCTGATCTAATTTTGCAAAGCCTGTCTCGAGGTCTCCTTTCGAGTGCCTGCTTAAACCCTCTACATCCCGGACTGGCCATGCCCTCTATTGGTCACCACCTCACTGGCTATATATATAACTACAGATGTTTAATAACTGTAAAAAATAATGATAAAAACATTGACAGCCCTATGGATAATATAAACGACCTTAATGTTCGCAAAGCGAGTTCTGCAGACGTTTCTCTCAGGTGGTGTGGTTTGTAGGCCTACCTTGTAGCGGAAGTCAAAGCATTAGTTGTTTCTAAAAGTAGCCTTTATTTTTGGAGGCCACTGGTGGTTGAAAATGAAAATTCAGAGTCACATCAAATCACCTCATTTACAGAGGCTTCTTTCAGCTCATCATTGAAGATGTTTTGTTAACTTTAGCAGCTGCTTGTAGAGAGAATATGACAGAGAGTGTCTTTAGTTTAAGAGGCCTAATAGAGGTGAGCTTCATAGTTGTGGTTTGACTTCTGCTCTGTTTCTGTTCTGTGGGTTTACCCAGAGTAGAGGAAATATTTATGCCCTTTCTGCATCTTTAGTTTCATAAACCTCAAAATATCACCATAAGACCAAAGATTCACAGTAACATAACGTGCCTGTCGTTTTCATTGACTTCCCCATCAAATCCATCTGTCTGTGTACAGGAAGGCCTGAATGAAGCACTTCTCGTTTCTAAAAGTAGTCACTTTTATGGTTCTACGCTCCTTTTAGAGAAGAAATGAACATGTTTTAAATCCTGTTGCGGCCGATCATCAGTCCATCTGACCTGAATCAAAATCACTTTATCTGTCACTTTGTGTGACTGTATTATTCACTTTAATTTGTAGGCTTGGTGTTCATTGCAACTGGGGTCTCTGATATTTTGAAAGTAGTAAAAAAATTGAAATGTCTTAAAATGTATTCCTTTGTTTACTTTCTCATGTATTTAAATAGCATCAATCATACTGGGCTTGAAATGTTGACAAATCACTGCAAGACTTCTGTGTGCAATATGAGGATGTATACAATAATAGTAAAGCGGTAGAAGATTTGTATCTGATCATTTTACACAAATAATGTCAAAAACATTGGATAACATGTTAATTATATAAATGTTCTAGTTATTGCAGCAATATTTCAAATGCATTCACTTTTTTTAGCAACAGGCAATGCTGTAGCGTTATTTGCGTTAGCGGATCAGTGCTGGTCAAACAGAGCTGAAAGTTGTCTGACTCGACCGCTCTTTTCTCCCTGATTTCAGACACTCTTTCGTCTGCTTTCAAGACGAGGCCTTTGGCATCTTAAATGACTCTAATTACAATGGCTTGTTATCATTGGGGTCAGACACAGATTTATTCTAACATGTTCACTTAATATTGCTTTATACAGAATAGCATTTCTATAAATTCTCCATAGTGATAATCTCATAAATTGTGATGTGCTTGCAGTGTGATTAGCTTGATGCTAATTGTAGCTCTAGTGCATCTGTGACCCAGCTGCGATTTTGTGATGTATTTGGTCAGAATAATTCTAGTTAACAGCCTTATAGCTAGTTTGTGTTTCTGGTGTAGTACCAATGTACAAAAGGCCCGTAATGAGTCAAAAATGTATAATTAATCTGGAAACATTACTTTGTATGTCCAGTAGGTGGCCATCACTCAAGTTCATTGCAAGTATTCATCAGCCTTTTTTTTTTTTTTTTTATGGGAATGAGGTTATAAAGCCTATGGAAAACCGTATGAGATACATACACATGGAAAAATGTATTCTTGGTCAGCGCCAACTACTGTCCAGGCGTAAACTATCCAAAGGTGATCAATCGTTTTGCAATCTGTATTTGGTGTGTGTGCATCACGCTCGCTCGGTGTGAAAGCGCCTTTACACCAGGAGCCCTAAACTAGATATCACGTGGTGATTTCACTTTGTATTCACTGTCTGTAGTGTGAGGCTGTGTGAAGTGCGAGAACAATCACTGTAAAAACTTTTTTCAAGTAGATGAACAGAGCTGAAACAACCTGCATACACCAAAAGACAAGCTAAATATCTTAGAATGGCTCTCTCTTTCCCTTTCTCTCTTTTTCATGTACTTCTGTATAGAGTGTTGTCGTCTCCTCCCTCATCTCTTCTAGAAGTGTGAAATGACTGTTTAAACACAGGAAGTGTGTGTTTTAGCACACAGCGCTGTTAAAACAGTTTATTAATGTGACAGTATGGCATCCTGTGCACTGCCTCTCATCTGTGAGTATTTTATTATATTCTTTTTTATCTTCTGTTTCTAATGCATTGTATTCAGCTGAAGATGGGATACAATAATGATTGTTGTGTAGGAGAGTCTATATATGAATCCACAGTCTCACTGTATTTTTCATTGTTCAAATTCATTGTGATATGTTGCGTGTTGTTCAGACAAAGAGGTTGATGATGCATTTATCTGTGTGATCATGCTTGTGAAAGATGGAGGCAATGTGTGCATGTATTTTTGCTTAGTTTTGTTGTAATGTTTCTTCCTATTTCAAGTAGTTCAGTTAAATCAGGGGCCGTATACACAAAACATGTTTTCTTAGGACTAAGAGTTCTCCTAAATAACAGTAAAAGCTCTTAGTTTATAGTTTTCTCTTAAACCCTATTCACAAAGCTGTTGAGATCAACTTTTAATAAGGAATAGAGAGAGAGAAGTATTAAGCTAAGAGAAAGGGCGGGATGACCTCGTTGCTATGGATGATGTCATCATGCTTACTAAATATGACCACAGTGATTGGCTGATGGGCGAGGGGTCTCTGTCAGTGATATAATCATATAAGTATCATGTTGACATATTCAAATAAAGATGTTAAAAATAAAAATGTTGCCATATGCAAATAAAGATCTTAAAAATATTGGCTAGGGGTCACTATTAATATGTTCAGCTAATTGTCAGCCTATTACATGTCTGCATCTCAAGAGATTGCTGAATTCAAGCGACAAATAGTGCTTTATAAACAATTCCGGAAGAGCATGTTCAAACGGACTGGTTCCTTTTGCCAGTCGGGGATAGTGACCATTACTCTGGGTTTGGGATAAATTATGAACTCTGAGCCCTCGATCCCCTCGGACAGCACGCCAAATACACTTATGTTTCTCGTTTACTCTATTCGCATTCGATCATTTGTGTGAACTCGTGAAAACAACTGCCACAGGTAATTGGACATTGTTTATTTATTTCTTAAACATTTATTTTTGCCGTTTTTGCCTTTTTATTATGATAGGACAGTGACAGGAAGCGAAGTGGGAGAGAGAAAGGGTGGGGGGGATCGGGAAAGTTCACGAGCCGGAACTCGAACTCGGGTCAACCCGAGCTTCCCACAAGGCTATCGGCGCAGACGATGGGACAATGATTACATGTGCACCAATAATGAGATTATTTCTAATAGTCAGAGTAAGGTCTTAATCGCAGTAACATGTTTATATGACACGAGCAGAACTCTTCACTCCAGTTTACATGCAATATTCATTACTCTGATTATTCGTTAATAAGTATGGTTATACCACACTCAGATATGCATTCAATGTTTTTCTTCCTTTTATGGTATGCTCATTAATATTTAGATGAGCTGCACGCTGATTGGTTGGTTTACAATGAGGAATCTCCAAAGCAAAGACGCAACATGCCCAATGAAGATTGGCAGCACTCACTGGAGGTGAACCATGGAGACGTTAGGTGTGCAACCATATATGTTTGAGCCTGAATCAGCACCTTAAAACACAATGTGTGCTATTGTTCTGTGGTATTATCACATGTAAAGTCAAGTGAGGGGAGGAATAGGCCTTTATATTATTTATGACCATCCCGGTCTCACAGGTCGTGCTGTTAGACAAGCATGCGCCGCACTTAAGCAAAGCAAAGCCTCTCCTTTTAACATGCAATACAACAGGGAACGCACTGTTAACCCGTTGCTCTCTTACTGGACTCAGTGGTTTGTGTGCAAGCCGTTTATTTGACAGCTATGTTAACTCTTTCCCCGCCAGCGTTTTTTTTTTTTGCCAGCCACCGCCAGCATTTTTGATCATTCCAGAAGCAGTAAACTTAGCGCGCTGGCTAAACTGTGTCTGACTGCATGACCACCATTGATATTGCTGGGCCCAGAAAGTGGGCTGTGTGTATGCAAATTTAGGGGCATGACAAAAGTAAAGACCAGATCCAAATAAGGAAATCCCCCAAGTGTTACGTCACATCTGAGCTGATTTGAGATCCAACCGTTTTACAGCTGCAGTTTACTTTTTTTGGGAAATAGGCTCATTTTACAACTCCCCCAGAGTTAAACAGTTGAGTTTTACCGTTTTCGAATCCATTCAGCCGAACTCCGGGTCTGGCAGTACCACTTTTAGCATAACTATACTCTCATTCCTGTGTAATAATCAAGAAACTTTGCTGCCGTACCATGAGTGCAGCAGGCGTAATGATATGACACAGCGCCTGAAAATAGGTCTAATAGTTTAGACAAACTTAGTCCCGGTCACGTTGGAAGTTACTGAGCTGGGGATAATTTTCAGGCGCTGCGTCATATCATTACGCCTGCTGCACTCATGATACGGCAGTAAAGTTTCTTGATTATTACTCAGGAATGAGAGTATAGTTCAGCCATTTCAGCCTAGAAAATCGCAACTTTTCATTTTCCGTCGGTCTTAGTGCATGATGTAACTACAGAAGAGTCAAGTTTTAAATAGGAAAAATATCGAAACTCTTGATAATTTTTTTGAGAGGATGCTAATGGTCTTGTCCGATTCAATGATCTATGCTAAGCTATGCTAAAAGTGGTACTGCCAGACCCCGAGATCGGCTGAATGGATTCGAAAACGGTAAAACTCAACTGTTCAATGGGGGAGTTGTAAAATGAGCCTATTTCCAAAAAAAAAGTGGAGTATCCCTTTAAAGTTTTGAGATTTTCATATTAAGGAGGTGACATAGGATTTGGAGATTCTGTGTTTGGCCATTTCACCCACCAAGCTGCTGTTATTCAACTATGCCAAGGTAAACTTGGTTTTGCATTCTATCACCCTTTAAAGTGAACTAATCCTTTAAGGTGTTTACATGCCTGTTTATTGTGATTAAAATCGGCGTATGCCACATAGTTTACTATGATTATGATCTTAATCAAAGTAGTTTGATCGAAGTTTTGCATTTACATGAGGTAAAGTTTAATCGCAATAGCCTATTGCCAAAATCCCAATATAGTCGCATTATGAGGTGCATGTAAACGTATTGATTATTTTCAACTTGACCGCAATGTTTTATTCTCCGTCATTCAATTTATTTTGCTTGTACATACATGAATCTTTATATAATGTCGATGCAGATTAAAATCTATAAATCAGAATATTTATTGCATTTATGAAGAAAAGGCTCAGCACCCAAGGCTCAAATGGTGTTCAGTGTCTTTGAGGCAGATTGCCAGCAACATCCATTTTAGGATTGGTTGTGATTTGGTTTTAGTGACTTTCCACAGATTTAGGAGCTGGTTTTAACCTTTTCCCAAAAACCTTTAGGAAATACTCGTAGAGCAAAAATGTAGGAGTCCTAAAATTAGGACTGACATGCCCATTATTTGTAAGATTTTCTCCTAAATCAGTAAGTTAGCTACTTTTAGCCTTAAGATGTTTTGTGAATACGACCCCTGATTGTATTTGTGTTGATGTGAGTTAGTGTTGAATGATGCTGTATCTTTAATAAACTCTCCATCAGAGACTCAGAGAGCTTGAGGACAGAGACCGAACACACAATCAGCTTCTCTATCACTTCTCTTTCTCTCTGTCCATCTTAAGAAATAATTGCAAAAAGTATCTGGACTCTTAAATCACTCGTAGATGTGTCTGAGTTTCGTTATTATTACATTTGACACAGTTTATCAAACCAAGAGGAAACTGGCATCAAATGATGCTCGAGCTTTTCTCAGAACTAACTTCTCTTTTCTTTTCTTTACAGTTATTTTTATCAAGCTGGTCTCAGTGTCATTATTTATTGGATGTCTAAAGTCAGTTCAAACTGAGAATAAACACAGGTGTAGCCTATGTGAACAATTGAACAGCATTTTTTTAAAATATTGTGAATACTTTATTTTGTGAAATGTTTGGAGTGAAAACTGCTTGTGGTATATTCCTTTAAATATCACTTATTTTGATATATTGCATGTTTATCAACAACCTAAATGATCTCAGATCATAGTCACTGATTCCATGTGTACTCGAGCCCCGGCAAAAACACAAGATAGTCTTCATTCATTCATCCAATCAAAAAATCAACAGATTCGGGAACCTCTCTGATTGGTGGATCTCACATTGAGTCCCATTGCATCATAATGCACACACTTCTACAGTTATTTTGTAGTAACCTGGACCTTTAAGTCCTTTAACTACCTCTACTGTGTTCTTGTTGCTTATTGGTTGTTCAGTTACGCACTCCTTAGTATGGAGCGTGAAGTTACGCTGGAAACGTCATGTTTAGTGCCGGAGCAAGAGCACCTATCAGCTGCACTTTTTTCGCACAATGATGAATTACATTTTAAGTATCAACAGCATAATCATCAGGTGTGTCAGCTAGAAAGCAACTTGCGACAACACTCATGGAAAGAATGTTTGGTTTATTTTGGTTTGTAATGTACTTGGAGTCAGTATGTTTGTCTTCACGAGACATGCAGAGTCACGCTGCCTGCACAGGTCCAGTTCACTGAACCCACAAACACAGTATGACTATAAACAGAACACCAGACCTGTTATCTGACAGTTCCTTACCCGTCCCGTTATCCGACAGTTCCTTACCCGACCCGTTATCCGACAGTTCATTACCCGACCCGTTTGACATAAAGACCGTGACCCCAACCACACCTGCTTTAAAATGCTGTTGTCTCCCCTGAAGCTTTGCAGTGTTGGTCCAGACTGAAAAACTGGAGTCGGGGCAACACCAGCAGAAACATAAATCGCATAATATATGTCTCAGAGGACCCATAAATAAACCACTTTTCTGTCCATTCACATTGTGATCCTCAAAAGCACTGAGTCATGCACCATTCTGGTTCTTGTTAAATGCCAGTTCACACTAACAAAACACTGACCAATGCGGACAATCACCAGATTACAGTATGTCACTCCTCAGACATTTAATAAATCCAAAAACAAGCGCTGACCAATACCAACAGAGATCAAACACATTGATCTGACAGAAACCGACTGAGTCTCTGTTGCTGCTGGTCGTCGATGTCGGTACAGTGTGAATTGGCCTGAACTGGGTTTGGTTCATTAAAGTGTTGTATATGTGAAACCAGAGGTGGGTAGAGTATCCAAAAACTGTACTCAAGTAAAAGTACAAGTACTTATAGAAATATTTACTCAAAGTAAAAGTAATAATCTTAATAGTTACTTGAGTAAGAGTAAAAAAGTATCAAATGAAAAAATTACTCAAGTAGCGAGTTACTAGTTACTTTGGATCATATAGGCCTATATATATATATATATATATATATATATATATATATATATATATATATATATATATATATATATATATATAATATATAATATATATATAATATATATATAATATATATATACAGGTGCTGGTCATAAAATTAAAATATCAAAAAGTTGATTTATTTCAGTAATTCCGTTAAAAAAGTGAAACTTGTATATTATATAGACTCATTATGCAAAGTGAGATATCTCAAGCCTTTATTTGTTATAATTTTGATGATTATGGCTTACAGCTTATGAAAACCACAAAATCAAAATCTCAGAAAATTAGAATATTACATGAAATCACACAGTAATTACACAGTGATACCATGGTCATTGAACCAGGTTTTGGTTCTTTTGGCAGATGTGGGCCGGTGCAAATCCTGCTGGAAAATGAAGGAAACATGAAGTGCTCTAAAAATGTCCTGGTAGACGGCTGCGTTGACTCTGGATTTAATAAAGCACAGTGGACCAAAGTCCTCTTTTCTGATGAGAGCAAATTTTGCATCTCATTTGGAAACCAAGGTCCCAGAGTCTGGAGGAAGAATGGAGAGGCACACAATCCAAGATGCTTGAAGTCCAGTGTGAAGTTTCCACAGTCTGTGTTGGTTTGGGGAGCCATGTCATCGGCTGGTGTTGGTCCACTGTGCTGTCCACTCAACGCAGCCGTCTACCAGGACATTTCCAGAGCACTTCATGCTTCCTTCAGCAGACAAGCTTTATGGAGATGCTTCCTTCATTTTCCAGCAGGATTTGCACCGGCCTACACTGCCAAAAGAACCAAAACCTGGTTCAATGACCATGGTATCACTGTGTAATTACTGTGTGATTTCATGTAATATTCTAATTTTCTGAGATTTTGATTTTGTGGTTTTCATAAGCTGTAAGCCATAATCATCAAAATTATAACAAATAAAGGCTTGAGATATCTCACTTTGCATGTAACGAGTCTATATAATATACAAGTTTCACTTTTTTAATGGAATTACTGAAATAAATCAACTTTTTGATGATATTCTAATTTTATGACCAGCACCTGTGTATATATATATATATATATATATATATATATATATATATATATATATATATATATATATATATATATATATATATATATATATGAAGACTTCATGATGCAAAAGCCTCTGAGTGCCATCTGAAATTTTCTTCTAAAAGAGCATTTTTATCAAGCTTGTATTTAAGTTCAGTAATTTCACTTTAATGACAATTAATTTAGGTACTTTTCATTGTCATTTAAGTGAAATAACAACATAAACATACAAGCTTGATAAAAATGCTCTGTTAGAAGAAAATTTCAGATGGTACTTAGAGGCTTTTGCCTTTGAAGTCGTCATATATATAAAATGATTTTATTTAGATTTTTTTATTTATTTAAATGTCTATTATTATCATAAGTAGCTATCTTTGCAACAAAAACAGAAGAGAGGCGTAAGCATTATTTCTGCCATCTGTATAGCCCGAAAATCATTGCCTGTCTGCTGGTTTGTATAATAGTAACTTATACAACTACATTTGGATTATTAGACAATGTCGAAATAAAGTGAATCTGCAGAGTGTTGCATTCAAAGGCATGTAAATTGACACCGAGAAGAAAGAGTTAAAACTCTTCACATGTGCTCGCGCTCATGACTGCTACTTAACATCTGAACACAAAAAAACAAATAAAAGTACATCGACGGATCTTCCTCTGTCTGTTCTCCAAAATATAATCAAATGTATATTTCTGCAAGCATGTTTAAACTGGTTAACTGTGTCTACGGCAGGCAAAGGGATTCGTTTTCAAGTCGAGTTCGCACGCCACTGCGCAACAATACACACAAACTACCGCGGGATGGCGGGTGTTCATAAACTGTGAACAATGGTATCTTATTTAATGTATAAATTAATGTATATGTCCAAAAAACGGGTAATGTCATACTTTCTAGTAGTGCTATCGTGGCCTAATAATCTGTTTGGTTGTAAAATGTATTACCTGAGTGAAATGAAATCGAATATATCATCCTGGGATCATTCATTCACAGACAGCTTACGAAGATGTTCAACTAATAAAGATCTTCATCGCTGGCAAAAATATGATGCATTTGAAGATTTGCTTTAACTTGACTGACTGTACTGTAGGTCCACGGCCACTTCATCTATGCTCTCGGTTGCCTAGGTAACTTAATATCACTCCGCCGCTGCTGTAGACTGTGCTAATAAATACAGGTAACAAAGTCTAACTATTGCAATGTGATGCAAGTGTAGTTTGAATTCTAACATTATTCTCTCAACAGACATTTACATCGGTAGTCTGGCGTTATAATTTATTTGCTTTTGGTGTACTGTGGAGTGGGTAAAACTGTTTTTAATGGCAGGCTAGCAGTTACCGTTGACTCGCGCTAGCCTAGCACCGGTGAACTATCCAAAAGTAAGGACTGGATGAATTTTTTTGAAAACTGTCTCCACTGATGAATAACAACCAGGCTCACTTGAAAATGAGGTCCGATGTCCAAAATTCTGAACCACCCCTTTAAATCTTCCTGTTACGACTCCGAGTCGAGTGTGAATTGAAATCGCTTCAGATTCAGTGCGTGCAGGAACTGAACAGATTATTCAAACTGATTCGCGAACCGATTTAGACAGATCTGCCAAATTGTTTGATGAAGTCTTTGAACAGAATCGACTCAAAAGAGTGATTCATTTGTTAATTGAGCATCGCTCAAGTCCAGAAAAAAAGATACAGCGCGCTTGGAATAAACTACGCATTTAACAACACATATTGCATTAAAATAAAGTAACGAGAGGAACGTCACCCAACGTAACGAAGTAAAAGTACAGTTTTTTCATTAGAAATGCACTCGAGTTAAAGTAAAAGTACCCACATTTAAATCTACTCTTAAAAGTACAATTTTTCCAAAAAAGTACTCAAGTAAATTTAACGAAGTAAATGTACTTCGTTACTACCCACCTCTGTGTGAAACACACTAAGTGTCCAAATTCTGTTTGCAGCCACTAAAGTCACAATGAAGTTGGATGGTGCCGACATCAAACAGGAAGTGATGTCATGTGTCTCAAACACTTTGGCCTGATTTGGTTTGGAGTTCTGAAGCTTGTTTTGTTCTAGTGAAGAATCAGTGATGTGAAACGTTAATGATAACAGTTTATTTTAGGGTTCATTTCTCACTTTTAAATAGTTGCCTATTAGCAGACATATAACTAGCATATATTGTTTATTAGTACTTATAAAGCACATATTAATGCCTTACTCTGCATGATCATATTCTACATCTCTTAATCCTGCCCAATACCTAAACTTAAACACTACAAAAACTACCTTAATAACTAATAAGCCGTAAAATATGAGTTTATAGAGGCTAAAGTTGTAGTTAATAATGAATATGTGTTCCCCATACTCTGTTACCACATTAATCATACACACAATAAAACACACACAATCCTTTTTTTTTTTTTTTTTGTATGTAATGTCATAGTGGCATGAATATTATGTTATTTATATACTTTTCATGTTTTACAAAACAATAAGCAAACACAAACAGAGGGAATGATACAAAATTGAAATGGAACATGAATAGTTGTATAGAAAAGCAAAAGAGAGTTACAGAGATTCACTGATTGATCACATTTATTGACGAGATTAACATCATATGTTGTATGTTGTGAAGCTCAGTGGTTCAAACTGCTGTTTTATTGTTGAGCATCAGTGAATCAGTGAATCCTTCAGTGAATCGACTCTCATATCAGGTCACGAGTCATGTGACGTCATTGAGTGTGATGATGTTAAAGGGATTGTTCACCCAAAAATTAAGTTTCTGTCAGTAATTACTCACTCTCATGCCGTTCCAAACCCTTAAGATCTTCGTTCATCTTCAGAACACAAATGAAGATGTTTTTGATGAAATCCGAGAGCTTCTGACCCCACATGTTTTGGAATGGGCATGCGTCGCGTCTGAACGCGTTGTTGTCTTTGGAGCTCCATCGATTTGATTTATAATTCTCTTTATAATAATTTTACTCTTTAAACTTACTTACAACAAACATTTTCTACTTTTCCTCACTGAGAAGCACTACTGCTCAAACCTCATAGTTACAACGCGGACTGTTGAGCAGACGCGTCTCAAGCCTATTAGATCCAACGCTGGATACTCCTATAGGTTACGTCCGTGGATCACGGCTGAACGCGTCTTCTCAACACTCACTTACAAACATTTTTCGCCTATCGTGCGTCTACTCTAAACCCGTACCACTAAAAAGACGGATTATATCTAAGACTTCAGTCATAAATTAGTATTGATATTGATAGCATCACTAGTAGCGTCGTTGCTAACTTACTTTCCATCTGTTAAAATGGCGAATATATCAGATGTAAGTATACCTTTTGGTGCAGGTGAGGACACATTTGAGCTGCACGCGGTGCAGTCTGAGCTGGAAGCTGTTGAGAAACAGATCCACGACCTTTTAGTGAGACAAGCTGAACTGATAGACCGGCGGTTAGCACTTGAAACATCACGCGCCGATGCACACAAATCAGAGATTAACGTTACTAACGTTAACCCGCTGATTCCGACCTCGTCTACTCCGTGCGTTACTCAGCATCGGTCCCGAGCGCCGAGGTCGCAATCAGCCATGGTCTCGTTCACTCCAGCTCCAACACGCCACCACGAAGCCTGGATATTTCCGCAGCGGAAGACGCGAGTCAGGTCTAGACCAAGACCCTCTCCGACCCTCCCGGTTTTCGAGTTATCCACACAAAACCGCTTCTCCCCTCTTCGCGAAACAGAACACGATGCTGTGATCATCGGCGATTCCATCGTTCGGCACGTCCACGCTACATTAGGTAAAAGTAAAGTGCACAGTCACTGCTTTCCTGGTGCTCGTGTTTCTGAAATCGCTGCTCGCCTTCCCGAGATTCTGAACGAGCGCGTCGGAACTGTTGTCCTGCACGCGGGAGTGAACGACATCAGGCTGCGCCAGACGGAAGTTCTGAAGAAAGACTTCAGGAATCTGATCGATACGGTACGCAGCACATCGCCTGATATAACGATCATTGTGTCAGGACCGCTTCCCACGTACCGTCTAGGACATGACAAGTTTAGTAGATTATTCGCGCTAAATGAATGGTTAACGTCATGGTGCAATGAGCAGAAACTGCTCTTTGTAAATAATTGGAATCTGTTTTGGGAGCGTCCTAGGCTTTTCCGTGCTGATGGCTTACACCCAAGCAGATTCGGAGCGGATCTGTCGGATAACATCTCCAAAATGTTAAATACCTTTTGACTAGTAACCAAAAGTCCAAATCATAGTCTGTGCTGCACCAAATTAACTGATATAAATACTAGTGTAGAACATTGCATAGAAATTGTGTCTATTCCTTTTTTAGTGTGCGATCAAATAATAAATCTACTGCAGGATCTAGGAAAAATCTAATTGTTATTAAAACAGAAAATGTTGCTATTAGTAAACAAAAAAAAATTCTAAAGCTAGGTCTTTTAAACATTAGATCACTCACACCTAAGGCAGTTATTGTAAATGAAATAGTCACAGATAATAGCTTCGATGTACTTTGCCTTACTGAAACCTGGCTTAAACCAAATGATTATTTCGGTCTAAATGAGTCTACTCCATCAGGATACTCCTATATGCATGAGCCTCGTCTGATTGGTCGTGGCGGCGGTATTGCAACAATCTATAGAGATTTTCTTAGTGTTGCTCAGAAAACGGGTTATAAGTTTATTTCATTTGAAGTACTTGTACTAAATGTTACGCTCTTAGATGATAGAAAAACATCCCTATTATCTTTAGCCTTGGCTACCGTATATAGACCGCCTGGGCCTTACGCTGATTTCCTAAAAGAGTTTGCAGATTTTCTCTCAGATCTATTGGTCAATGTCGATAAAGCATTAATTGTTGGAGATTTTAACATACACGTAGATTATCAAAATGATGCGTTAGGGGCTGCGTTTATAGATTTATTAAACTCCTTTGGGGTTAAGCAAAACGTTACCGGACCAACTCATCGTTTTAATCATACACTCGATTTAATTATATCACATGGAACCGATCCAACCGATATAGATATCATTCCACAAAGTGATGATGTCACTGACCATTACATGGTAACTTGCATATTACGTACTCCTGTAATATATCATGCTGCGCCGCGTTATCGATTAGGCAGAACAATCCTTCCATCCACCATAGATAATTTTTCAAATTGCTTATCGGATCTGTCTCAGCTGCTCAGTGAACCCAAACAAACAGATGAACTAGAGGAACTAACCAGCACTATGAGCACCATTCTCTCTGGAAAATTGGATATTGTTGCACCTATTAGACTAAAAAAGGTCAGAGAGAAAATTAAAGCACCATGGTACAACAAAACTACGCGTGTTCTAAAGAGAGAAACCCGTAATTTAGAGCGTAAATGGAAACAAACTAATTTAGAGGTTTTTAGAATCACTTGGAAAGACAGTACGTCACGTTATAAAAAGGCCCTAAAAGTAGCCAGGGCTGAGCACCTCCGCAAACTAATAGAAAATAACCAAAACAATCCTAGGTTTTTATTTAACACCGTGGCTATACTAACAAATAAACAAGCGTCACCTGAAAAAAATATTCCGTTACAGTTTAGTAGTAATGATTTCATGAATTTTTTCACTGAGAAATAGAAAACATCAGAACCACAATTGTAAACGTTCAATCCTCAATCGCGCCTTATAATTCAGCCTCAATTATCACCCCGCAAGAACAATTACAGTGCTTTACAACTATAGAACAAATAGAGTTAAATAAACTTATCACTTCCTCTAAAACAACAACATGTTTATTAGATCCCATACCAACTAAACTACTGAAAGAAGTGTTACCTATAGTGGAAGAGCCTCTCCTCAATATTATTAACTCATCTTTATCTTTAGGTCATGTTCCAAGAACATTTAAACTGGCAGTTATAAAACCACTCATTAAGAAACCACAATTAGACCCAAATAACCTAGCAAATTATAGACCCATTTCAAATCTTCCTTTTATGTCTAAAATACTAGAAAAAGTTGTGTCTGCCCAACTAGGCTCTTTCTTACAAGAAAATGACATCTATGAAAAGTTTCAGTCTGGATTCAGGCCGCACCATAGCACTGAAACTGCGCTCGTTAAAATCACAAATGATTTACTTTTAGCTTCTGACCAAGGCTGTATCTCAATACTAGTTTTACTTGATCTTAGTGCTGCGTTCGATACTATAGATCACACAATACTCTTAGATCGACTACAAAATTATACTGGTGTTCAAGGACAAGCATTAAGCTGGTTCAGATCATACCTATCTGACCGATACCATTTTGTCTATTTAAATGGAGAAAAATCTATCATAACTCCAGTAAACTATGGAGTGCCGCAAGGATCTGTGTTAGGCCCTCTATTATTCTCAATATATATGCTGCCACTTGGAAATATTATAAGGAAACATGGAATTAGTTTCCATTGTTATGCTGATGACACTCAAATACATATTTCATCACGGCCGAATGAAAACGCTAAATTATCCAAATTGACAGAGTGTGTTAAAGATATAAAAGATTGGATGACGCGCAATTTTCTTTTATTAAATCCAGGCAAGACAGAGGTAATACTTATCGGTTCAAAAAATCGCCCACAAAACCTCTGACAATACAACTTTAACATAGTAGGATGTCCTGTTACTTTATCCTCTACAGTAAAAGACCTGGGGCCTCATGTATAAAACTTTGCGTAGATTTCATCCTTAAAGTGTGCGTACGCACATAAGGCAGAATTTGCGTACGCACAAAAGTTTTCAGATTTATAAAACCGTCCGTACGCCAGAACCTGCGCAGAATTCACTTTAGAAATCCCAGTCAGCGGAAGATTGTGCGCACATGCGTCTCCACCCTGAAATAACCATATATGGAGCTTACAACGCCTAGTTTTACTATGCATATCCTCATCTGCATATTATTTGCATATGATTATTCATCCACGTGATAACATTTAACGGTACAAGACACATTACATTAATAAAATTCATGTATTTGCCTATCCTTGTCTTGTTTTTTAAATACATAAATCAAATAGTGTAAAATACATTTATTCTTTTCCACTGGCCGAATAGTATTTTTAATTGATTTATATTTTTAATGGAAACAGATAGGCCTTGGGCATTATTTGCACGAAACTATTTTCTCAGACAATCTGGTATTATCATGATAAGCAATTATCTCTGTGGTTAAAACATTTAAACACAGCACGCTACAGGAAAAGTGTTCAAAAACATCGCATCCACAACAAATATTTCTATTGATTGAATTTGAATATAAAAAATGTTGTAACTTCTCAGTAATGATTTAATGTTTAAGTGTTCTCCATTAATTTGAATGGCATATTTAATCTTAATGTTTATATCATAAGTAAAACATAGTTTATATCAGAAGTATTTTATTTATTTAAACTGTTATTTGCATCAGTTTCACTAAACGGCCCAACGCGCTCGCTGGCGCGGACATTTAAGAAGGGATGGATATTTGCTTCAAGTGACAGGTTGGTGAGCGAAATTATATTTGTATTATCTTGTATTTCTTTAGATTTTCTGTCTAAAAGTGATCTTCTGCAAGACACCAGTGCAGAGCTATAATGAAATAGAGTCCAAATTTTATTAAAATCAATGAATCCATCAAACTCCATCATAATCATATCATAATGATAATTCAGATTGATGCAATTTGATTTATTGGGTGATGTAATAGGATAATTTAGAAGTTTTTCATTTTAAATAGTTATTGCTATTTGGGCCAGTTAGTGTCGCCAAAACACATACTCTTCTAAAAGAGTGCGTACGCACGGTCAAGAGCATCCTTACGGTGCGCACTTATCTACGCCTATTTTATTTTTTATAAATCCCGATATGTGCGTGGAAAAATGCGTACGCATATTTCTATGCCCATTTTGTGCGTACGCAACGTTTATACATCAGGCCCCAGGGTGTTATACTTGACTGCAACCTGTCTTTTGAAAATCATATTTCATATGTTACAAAAACAGCCTTTTTCCACCTTAGAAACATTGCTAAGCTACGTAACATGCTATCAGTTTCTGACGCAGAAAAGTTAGTTCATGAGTTCATGACCTCGAGACTAGATTACTGTAATGCTTTATTAGCCGGTTGTCCTGCATCCTCAATAAACAAGCTACAGTTAGTCCAAAATGCCGCCGCTAGAGTTCTAGATCAAGAATATTTGACCATATAACACCAATTTTATCATCACTACATTGGTTACCTATAAAGTCCCGTATTAATTATAAGGTATTGCTACTGACTTATAAAGCCCTAAACGGCTTAGCTCCAGTTTATTTAACAGATCTTCTATCGCCCTATAATCCATCGCGCTCTTTAAGGTCACTAAATTCGAGGCTTTTGGTCATACCTAGTATATCTAGATCAACCAAAGGAGGGAGATCATTTTCACATTTAGCTCCAAAACTCTGGAATAGCCTTCCTGATACTGTTCGTTGCTCAGACTCGCTCTCCCAGTTTAAAACTAAATTAAAGACGCATCTCTTCAGCCAGGCATTTATATAATATTTTTAATCTTACAGTTAAATCCGACCTCTAGTTCATAAACGCCAGAGGAGAACTGGCCCCCGACTGAGCCTGGGTTTTTTTTTTTCTCCATTAGGTCACCTGATGGAGTTTTTCGGTTCCTTGCCACTGTTGCCTTTGGCTTGCTCAGTTGGGGATACTTAATTTAATTAATCAATCAACAATACTATTGATCAGCATTACCAAACGTGGACGTTTTACACTAGAAACAAACACTGATGTACTATTTTATTGAATACTGTGAAGCTGCTTTGATACAATCTGTATTGTGAAAAGCGCTATATAAATAAAGTTGACTTGACTTGACTTGACATAGCCAGCAATGGCATTGCAACTTTCAAGGCCCAGAAAGGTACCAAGTTTCATACCATTCCGATGAAGCTGTGATTTTTAGAGATTCAAAACGATCGAAAAAATGATCGAAGAGCACCTGAGGGTTAAATGCTGGAGAATAATCCATCAGTTCTCCCCTGAATGAGCATCAAAACAGAAAATCACTTTAATTTCATGTTTCAGTGTGTGATTTACATTGTGTTGAATGAATGGAAAAGCTTCATATGTGTTTCTTCTGCTTTTAGTGCTGATGTCCCTCGTTCACTCTGGACTCAGTCAAAATGGGACGGATTATGAAGGTACTATATATGCATTATTACAGTAAATTGTATCTATTTAACAAATGCGGGTTGTGTTGTAGTTTTTTTTTTTTTTTTTTTTTAAATGTTTTGTTTAAATGTTTATTGTATAGATCAGATCAGGATCCCATATTTGTCTCTTTGCTGATGTCTATGTCCATATTTTGCTGTCACACATTTTCACACAGCATCATCTGTGTGTGTAGCTCCTCATGCTGCTGAAACACTGTTTCTGGCTGTTTCTTCAGTCAATCAAACAGTCTTGCAGTTGTAGATCAGTCAGTCTTTTTGTTGAATCCTGTTGACTGTAAACAGCGCCATCTACCGGCCAGAACAGGTTCTGTTCAACAACTGCCAGACAAACGTTTCTCATCAGTTAAAAAAAAAAAAAAAAAGTTTTAATGATATCTCCTTAAAAATAGACTATTGTTTGTGATGCATTATGACAGTCGAGCTTCAGAAACACAGAGTGATCAGATGATCATGATTCAAAAAAAGGATGGCAAATGGTTTCATTTGTAAAGAAGGGCAAGTAGCCTAACAGCAAGGGAATTAAAGAAACATGCATTATTAGAAGGATGAAAATTATGAAAATTATGTGTAACACTCTAATTTAAACATATTTTGCTGGTGCAAAAAATGTGTAGAAAAAAATTACACATTTGTTTGTAGTTTAAAAATTAACACAACTTGGGAATTTACAGCATTTAACACAGTATGTGTATGAGACTGATGTGCTCAACACTCATGTTATTATTATTTTTTTAAACGCTTTATGTAAATGATCTAGTTGAACTGAACAGAATCCAGTCAGTCCATAGGCTATAGTCTGTTAATGACAGTGACTTGCCATTTCATTTTTACTTGTATATTGTGAATAAAACATACAATAATCATACTTCATCATGTTAATCAATACCCTTGCTGACTGCTAGTAAGATTTTGAATCCATCTTCATCTGTTTACTTGTATTTATTTACGAAAACAATAGTTTTGCTTGCTATTTCCGAGTCTGGCGGCCACTTAAACATGGTGGAGAGAACGATTGCTGCTGTTAAAAGGTATTCTTTATTAGTTTTTTACACAGCTATCGCCTTGTCTTGTTGTTAAAGTAGATTTGAACATTTAAGTCACTTTGGATTATAAATCGGAGTTTCAGATGATAGAAAAGTTTGTGTCCACTGATGTAGAGTTTATAAAATACACTATGGAAGCGGCAATAATAATGCTTTCCATTATGAGGCACAAACTAACATGGCGCTGCCCATTGCGCATATAGGCTAGCTCAACTAATGCGATCGTTATAAAGGTGTTTTTAAACAACAAAACACGTGAATATTTTGAATAAAAATATATAAATAAAAGCAAATCATCAGTCAGCGCTGCGGTTTGTCACGTGACAAGCAATGTACGCGTCACCATGGAAACAATAAAGTTCTAAATAACGGTCGCCTTGACAACCTCCCAGGGGTCAGCCAGAATATTTGAAATGTACGTGTAAAAAGGTTAAATATGAATACAGAGCCTGTGTTAATTTTTTTTTAATTATTATTATTAATTACAGTACCCTTTAAACTTAATATTTTAATTTTTAACTTTTAATTACAATAAATTTTCATAACATAATCTTTATCATAATCATAATCTGCAATACAATTTAATTTAATCATTATTTGCGTTTTTTATTTACCTGTATAGAGTAAGGGGAGCCGCTAAACTTTGGGCTCTATAAGAATATGAGGTTGGGCCCCAAAAGTAGAGTCGCCCCCTTAGCGGCGCCCCTGCCTGTATGTAAGCGGCACAGTGCAGTGTTAATATTCAGTCTGTGCTTTTACAATGTTTAAAGTGTCTGGCAATAATAAATATTTTTATTAGAAATAAAACTGCCTCATTTTTGAGTTGTAATAGTTAGGCTTACTACTCTACTGTATTTTCATATTGGTCATTATGGTGGTACTTGGTGTAAAGATTTTGAGAACCACTGTTCAAGTGCATCAGACACACACACACACACACACACACACACGCATCACACACACACACACGCATCACACACACACACCACACACACACACGTTCAAAGTTCGTGTTTAGCATATTTTATGCACTTTTGTAACAAATCAATCAAAAGTAATTTATAGACCTTATGCAGAGCTGCGCCATGACAGGAATGAAACCGAGGCTGTGAGGGACATTTACCGTTTTCAATGACATCCGCTGTTAAAAGCTAAAGCTCACAGATCACTTAGAATTTTCCACAGCTCTGGGGTTTTTTGTCTACTGAAATTTCTTGGAAAGATATTTTTTCAGTATTTCATGAGCAGAACAATCCAAAAACACATTAAATAACAGTAAAACCCACTGAAGATGTCTATCCACAGCCTCACTTTCATTCCCGTTAAAAATCAAATAAGCTGCTGTGATTAAAGGTTTATTTACTGTTTATTTGTATCTGCCGTCTATCTTTTTGTTGCAATTAATCTGATTATTGTACATTTAAAATAGTTCTAGATGCCCCCTTTTTTATTTTTACGTCTGAGCTCCTGCCCCTGAGAAACTCAAGTTTAAATCATTTAAATATTTTAAATATTGAAAAAATATTTTTTATTATTTTGCCTTATGTTGGATTTTTTTTTTATGCTTAAAATTCAATTATTTTATTGTTATATGCTGAAGGTTTATGAATTAGATTTATTTTATTTTTTTGACAATAAAATAAAAATCAATGACTTTACATTACTTTTATCAAATTTTAACATTTTGTGTAGGGCTTTTGGTATGTTTTTAACACAATGATTGTGGCCAAGGACAGCACATATGTTAATGTTACATGTTTACACATCTTTGTGATGACCTTTCTGACACATTTACTGTGTTTAAATTCATTAACACTATAAAGGAGTTAAAATGAACAAAGCTCACGCATAAAAGTGTAATAAGAATTTAACACAGGTTGAGTCATTTTTAACACATGCTTTCTAAGAGTGTGTAAATAACATTAATAGGAATATTAATTTCATGGTATCATAAGACAGCTTGACTAGTCTTATTGAAAATGTATTTAACGTATGTAGAGTAAATATTGTAAATGTTGCACAAGCTGCAATTTGAAAATGCTTGATTAATTCAAGGAACATACATGTGCACTAAATATAAATATAAATATTTTATTTAGTTTTAACAATACATTTATTTATTTATAATGCAATCATCAACACAAACAAACTAAATATTTTATTTAATGCAGTCTTTTTCTTAAAGTTTTGAGTTCATGATCTTGATACTGCAATACTTTTTTAAAATTTTATCACCTGCAGTGACGGATCCACCTCAGACAGTCACTCTCACATGTGAGATACAGAGAAAAGACATTCAGTGGACATACAGATGGATTAAAGGCGGTTCAGACATCTCACACAGCACTGAGAGAGTCATCGACATCAACATCATATCTGTGTCTGATGGTGGTGAATACAGCTGTGAAGCAACGAGATCAGACTCAACGAGATCAGACATCAGTGATGGTGTTACAGTGACTGAATCAGGTGAGTGTTCATATTCAACTGTTGCTCATTTAAAATCCATATTTGTGGTTCAGCACTTTTCTCATATTCTTCTGTATCAGCCACATCTGTTCTTAAGACAACTGAAGCGGTTCACTTTAGTCATTCTTCTCTCAGATGCAGAACTGCTCACTGAATAAATCTCAGTATCTGTTTTCTGCTTATTTCTTTAAAACCCCATTATGCTTTTTCAGTATTACCTGTCATGCAGTGATGAAGCTGTTTTTGAAAGTAAAAGGTCTGCAAAAGTTTAAAGATCAAAGTGCAGATAAATAAACCAGACAAAAGGAATCGCCGGTGCAGCACAGATGTCTACTGATTAAAATATTTATTTAAGGTGCATAACAATGAATGACTAACGTTTCGATGTAAAGTTACATCTTCATCAGAGTCCTTGAAGAGAATGAGCAATGAAGCCATTAATAAGGATCATCAACAGGTGTGATTAAGGGGGCGTTGGCCACCCAAAAAATACACCCCTCTAAACCAAGGTGTCACACTCATAATTCAGTCATTAAAGGGCAAGTGCCCACATAAAAAAAAAAAAAAAAAAAAAAAAAAAACATTTTATAAAGTTCACAATACAATGGGAATAAAAATATATTCATCTTAAACACTGTATTTTAATATGCTTAAGTGTTTAGAGAAAGCATGTTAAACTCAATTCTTCATTTAGACCTAAAGGTTCTCGAGTGTTAAGTGTGTGTATCCAAAACGCTTCCCTGCATAGGAGTTTATTAATAATATCACCACCTATAGGTGGGGGTATGATTTTCTCAATTCCCCAAAACTTCAAAGATGCAGGGGAACCATGATTGGCCTGCTTATAGTGCCTCGCCATGGCATATGTTAAGTTCTGGGTACGAATTGCTGTTTTGTGTTCAGCTATCCTTAGTTTAAGTTGACGTTTTGTTTGACCTATGTACACCAGTCCACAGGGACACTTTAGAAGGTATACTACATGAGTACTGTTACAGTTGATAAATGAAGAAATAGAATATTTCTTACCAGTACGGGGATGTGAAAAATCTTTCGCATTGGTCGAATTGGAGCATTGCGCACAGTTGCCACATTTATAAAAACCCAGAGGTGGGCTAGGAAGCCAAGTAGTAGAAGGTGGGACAAGGGGGGCGCTGTTGTGGTTATGGGCTTAAAGAACTATGATTGTGGTATATTTAAATTATTAAATGATGAAAAACATTATCAGCCCCTTCTTCACAATCCTACTTCCAGCACAAAAAATATGATTAATGAATTTATTGATACATCTCATAAAAAAGGCTGGATTACCGATAAAGAAAAGGCTTTTCTACTTATTGACCATCCTCGATGTCCAGTATTCTATGGTCTACCCAAAATTCACAAACGACTTGATCCTCCTTTGCGCCCTATTGTATCTAGCATAGGAAGCCTAACCGAGTCTCTCTCACAATTTGTTGATTTCTTTTTAAGACAATATGTTCACAGTTTACCATCATACCTTGGGGATACAACTGATGTTTTAAATTTGATTGACAATTGGAAGTGTGAAAGCAATGATGTCCTTGTATCGTTGGATGTACAAAGTCTCTATACATGCATACCCCACCATATAGGCCTACAAGCCATATTGTATTACCTTACCAAACGCCCCACTGATGTTTTGCCTCCATCAGAATTTCTTGTTAATCTTGTCGAGATCATTCTATCTAACAACTTTTTCAAATACTATGATAAATTCTATTTACAACTTCAGGGGACTGCAATGGGGTCCTCGTTTGCACCCTCATATGCTTGTTTGGTGATGGGTCTATGGGAAGAAAAATATATACAGAATACTGAAAATAACCCGTTCCATTCTAAAATATCACTTTGGCGCAGATATCTAGACGATATTCTATTAATATGGAAGGGCACACTTAGTGAGTTAAATAATTTTTTGACTTATGTAAATTCTACTACAGATTATTTGTCTTTTACTATGGAGTTTAACAAGCAGTCCATTGATTTCTTAGACCTTACCATTTCTAATAATATCTTACAATCTACTATCTACCGTAAACCTCTTAGCAGGAATACCCTGTTAAGAGCAGACAGTAATCACTCGCCTCACCTGATTCGTAATATACCAGTGGGCCAGTTCCTACGAGTCAGAAGAAATTGTAGTACCACAAGTGAATTTATGTCAAAAGCAGCCCACCTAGCGCGTCTTTTTGATCAAAGAGGTTATGATAAATCTGATATTTCTAAAGCATGGGATAGGGCTTTTAATACAGACCGTGCCTCATTGTTAAAGAAAAAACCTAAGCCTCACACGACATCTAAAGTATTTTTTTCAACTAGCTACACTCCAGCAGCAGGAAGAATAAAGAACATCATTCGTAAACATTGGCACGTTCTTAACAGTGTCCAGACACTTAAAGACATCTGCGCTGAGCCGCCCAGGTTCATTTTCAGACGCGCCCGCAACATTCGTGACCGATTGGTTCACTCAGATATGATTATCCCACCTTCTACTACTTGGCTTCCTAGCCCACCTCTGGGTTTTTATACCTTTTGCACCAATCTGGTGGTGATTTTACAAATTATTATCACCATTGTTTTTGTAATTTTACATACATTTCTATGTTATTTAAGACAACAGAAAAATACTGTATAAATAATAGAGTAATTTTTCTGTATAAATGTTTAGCGTCCTTGTCAGTGCGCCGCCTTCCTCGGCAGAGACTAAAAGTCACAAATGCTAGAAACCACATATAATAAAGACAAGTTTTGAAAATATGCAACCCGCAGCAAAAGTGTAAAAGTAACTCAATTCCATGGAAGAAAACGTGGATTTGGCAACACTTCATGCAGCGGCGGCTCTGTGTGCTAGAAGAGACTATGTCCTTGCACTGGGTGGGGATTCCTTCAGTTCCAATATTTAAAATCTTCATATTTGTCATTTAAATTTCTGCATATTTCAACAAAGAATGTATGATTATATGATTTTATGATACAATATTAGGAGAAGAAATACGTTATACGAAACATCAAACGCAGCCATTTTTTGAAGTCCATACAAGTGCATCATATCATTAAAGTGCTCCACAGACTCTGACGGGTTAATAAGGGCCTTCTGAAGTGAAGCGATGCGTTCGTGTAAGAAAAATGTAATACTTTGTCGACTAAAATAACTAGTTTCCGGCAGACGGCCGTACGCAAGTCGACTTATGCCAGAGGAGTAACACTTGACGATGTATGATGTAGATGTAGGAGTAGCGTAAGCTTTGAGTTCAAGTTCAGTTGTTACTCTTTTGGCGTAAATCGATGCGTACGGCCGTTTGCCGGAAGCTAGTTCATTTTGTCGATAAAGTTTTAAATAATTTGTGACCTTACATGCATGTAAACCTGTTGTAGGAGACTCCAAAACAAAATTAGGAACCTTAAAAATAGCATAATGGGGTACTGTAGTGTGAAACGGGACACATGCAATGATTAAAAGGTTTTCCTTCATGTTTTTCATGTACAGATGTTAGTACAGTAGACTACAGGTTTTTACCAATAATTTTGTTTGTTTGTTTTTTGTCAAAAACACTAGGTCTTTAATATCATGATGTTTTTCACATAAGGACATTTTGAGCTCATAACACACATCTTCAATGTTTACTTCTGTTTCTCAGTGAAACCTGTAGTGACGGTGACGCCAGATCAGCCTGTGTTCAGAGGAGAGACAGTCACTCTCACATGTGACATACAGAGAGGAGGAGACATTCAGTGGAGATACAGATGGTTTAAAGATGATTCAATCAATCCAGACATCACTAAGGGAGACACCAAAATCATATCTGTGTCTGATGGTGATAAATACAGATGTGAAGCAAAAAGCATCAGTGCTGGAGTTACTCTGACTGTATCAGGTGAGTGTTCATATTCACATCTGTTTAATGATCATTTAAAATCAGTATTTGTGGTTCAACACTTTTCGTATATTCTTCTGAATCAGCCAAGAGGACTGAAGTAATTCACCTTTAGTCATTATTCTGTCAGATGCACAACGACATAAAGTGTGTCTTTATAAGACAGATAATGTGTTATCAGTGATTTTGAGAGTGAAAACTGTATTTCATAACTGAAGTGACTTTATAGAGTTTATAACTCTCAGGACTCACATCAATATTTTAAAGTCACAATGAACCAGAAGTAGTGAAATAACTTTATGGCAGGGCCTTGTTTCTAGGCTTGTGTTTCTATGCCATGATTCCACACTCATTTACTGCGTCATCAATCTACGCCTTTGTTAATGTTTTGAAGAGATTAGCGACCCCTAGTAGCGAAAAAATCCAGATTGTAGCTTTAAGCATAGCTAACATTAATATAAAACTTTAAAAAGCATCAAAAATGCTTCACACCTTCACAAAATCCACACATTTAACACCCTAAAAATGACATAACATTATTTATAATAAGTTTACTTGATTCACAGCTTATATAGTGTTTTGACCTCGACAACCCAACTGCATTTTACCGCAAACTTGCGACTAACGTTAGTTAACTTACTAAAGAAGGCGCAATCGCTTGTTTGCTAAGAGTCGGGTCGGGACTCCAACATTAACTCACTGACAACACTGTATTCAGAATATAAAATATTTTTTGATCTCGTTGATCTCGGATGATCTTGTTTTCATGGAGACAGACGCAGTGTGCACGGAGGGGGGGGGACTGTGTGTGTGTGAGAGAGACGTGTGAGTGACAGAGAGACGGAGGGAGAGCAGGGAAAGGAAATACAGCTGAATGAATACGCTGCGTGTTTTATAGCGTTACATTTTTTTATGATTTAAAGAAACACAATATGTGTCAGCCGGTGTTGATTCTGTGGCGCACCACCTCAAATTAGTCTATGTGTGGGAAACACTGGATTATTCAGGGTTTATTCTGACTCTGATGAACGCAGGGGCTTTAATGCACTTTGTCACTGTTGCTGCAATAAAACTTCATCATTGAGATCTTCAACGTCCTCAAAACATTTACAAAATGTAATTATTTTACATTGCCCTGAAAGAGCTGTTTGAGTCAGTTTGTGTTTCTGTCTTTCTTCTCAGGTTTACCCACATCTGCAGTGACTGTGACACCAGACAGTCCTGTATTCACTGGAGAAACTGTCAATCTGAAGTGTGTGATAAACTCTTACAGTGACTGGAGATATGAGTGGTATAAAGACAGTGTAATATTACAGACGTCTGAGCGTTACACTGTAAACACAGACACTCTCACTATCAGAGGAGCTACTGAGTCTGATAAGGGTCAGTACTGGTGTAAAGGTCACATAGATGGAAGATCGGTTTCATCAAAAGAAATCTCTGTTTCTCTCTCTGTGAAGGGTGAGTTGAACTTCATTGTCCTCATAAACTTATTCTATGATCACACATACAATCAAGAGACTGTTCAGATTGAACTACTGTCTTACTTTATACAGCTTTGTGTCAGGGTTCTGCCCTGGCAGCCTTGTCTTTGTTTGAGCACATGGCTCTGTCTTTGTTTGTGTTTGCCATGTGCTCCTCTTGTCCCACCTCCTTGTTTCCTGTTACCAGGCCCCCTTGTTTAGTCCTCATCCAGTAGTTTTACTAATTGTGCTCACCTGATCCTCATGTGCTCTGGTCCCTTTATATTGTGCCTTTTTCCCCTCATGTCTTTGCTGGTTTGATTTATGTGCTATCTGCATTCATTGTCGTTTCTTGTCAGTAAGTGCTAGATTTAGTTTAAAAGGATACTTCACCTCTGGAAAGATGAATGTGTATTTAAAATAGGTCATTTATGTAGAAGAAATGTGAAATTATTTTTGAATTTTGAGCTTTCTAGACTGAGAAAAGCCAAAAAATGTATTTTTGGCTTATGTGGATGAAAGACAACAACTGCCAGAATGCACTTGCTTCGCTGCTCTACGAGGCCACTCCCAAGCCATGCCTACCAGTAAGAGAGCGCAGTTGAAAACAACAAGGCTAGGCTACTATTGAAACTCCGTGACGAGTTTGCCCGGGATTTCGAGGTCGCCCAGAATGTCCGGGATTCGGCTTTTGCGTTCTACAGTCGCCATTCATTATGTTTACTGTGGCGAGCAGGACTAGACTGAGGGGCACGGGAGAACGGCGCGAGGCCGGTGGCGTCATTACTGAGACGCGCCGGTCTCGTATCTCTCACGGAGGAGCAGGATTTTTCTTAGCAATGTTAAAACGCACATCATCCGATCACTTGTTTAGCGTTCATGTAAACACTACATTCAGATTCACCAATCGGAATGAATTCAGTTAGATTGAAACAAAAGGTGTGCATGTAAACAATGAATGGCGACTGCAGAAAGCAAAAGTCGAATCCCGGACATTTTGGACGATCTCGACGGCCGGACATGTCCGGGATAAAGAGGATGGTAACCCCTACTACTCAGCTTTCTCCTACTACTCAGCTTTCTCCTCAGAACAAGAGCCTGTGTTGTGGAAATTCTTTTCTCAACTTTAAATAATAATTGGAAGACAGCTGGAGATTTCAAAAGTTATAAAGATCTTTATTTCTTGCAAGAAATTGGCTGTTCACACATCAGTCAGAGTCTGATATGAGAAGGCACTGACTTCTCCTTTTTGCCCAGCTTATATACCCTTAACACATCCTGGTCTGTCTCAAAAGATCGCCTTGGTTTACCTTAAAAGGCAACACGTCTTTTGTTCAAAATCTCTGGTCTAACATAAATTCTATCTAGACAGAACAATATCACGTCTGCAAAAGTTTCCTGTTTTTAGCTGCTGCTCGATTTCACACATTTTGCCTATCTCTATTTTCATCAAAGCTGCACACATACTTTTCACACTTGAAGTACAATAGGTCATTTGACATTTTGTTGTACACAATCTATTTCTACTAAGCCGTCTATCACCCAGAACATTTTGTTCCTGCAAGCTTGTCCTAACTTATGCATTTTCTAAAAGCTTGGTTATATATCTTTAATAATGCTTCATGAGTTCAAATAAATGTTCAATGTTAACAAGTTGCACACACCTAAATGTAAAAGAACACATCTAAATGTAAAATTTCCAAGAACACATCTAAATGTAAAATTTCCATTACAATCCACCCCATGTTCATTCAAAGAACATACACACAAATTTTGACATTTACTTCTCCTATAATCATAGTAATTTACAACAGGTAAATTTTCCCATGGTCATTTAATTTCTTAGTCAAACTCATGTTCGCTCTCGTTCTCGTATACCTCATCTTCAGGCACTGTAACCTCAACTTCATCTTCTTCCCAACATTCTAATTCTAGCAATCTAATTCTATTTTCAAAAAAAACTAATCATACCATAGTACATTGCCTTTTAACTTTGAATCAAGCTAAATTTTGAATCACATTGATCTATTAGGCCTTTAACAGGCTGATACTGCTGATTAACCATTTTTCTTAACCTTATTTTGCTAGCTTTTATTTCAAGTAGGCGATTGTTTTACTTAGTCAGATCTATTTAAGGATTTGTGTAATAAAATCTAACCAAAAAAGTTCTATAATTTTCATTTTTATCCTTAACACAAATATCAATAGTTGTATTATCTTGTTTCAAACAATGTCATTATTATTTTTTTTTTTTATTATTATTATATATTTTTTTAATTCTCTCTCACCCAGCTGTTGCCATGAGAATAGCTTTAGCTGCTGATGTGCCATTTAATCATTAATTACCTATCTTTCTACAGTCCTATTTTCCCAGAATTAACTGATGGACATAACATGTCCTGCCTCTATTTGTTGGCAATACGGAATAATTTATAATGGATCCATTGATCCAGATCATTAAATCTGTAACTTCATTCTGAATTAAAAAAGCTTTTTAGAATTTTGCTTTGAGCAAATATTCTATTTCACTGAAATGTCTTAACTGTTTAGATTCATTTTAGTTTAAATTTAACATGTTTGGGTTACATTGTTCTTGGTCTAGGTTTTAACTTTGTGCTCCCTACATAATTATTTTTAATTCGTTGAAGACCTTTCTCAACAAAACAAGTCCATATTTCATTTATGGAAGCCTGGCTAAATTAGCAAGCACTGTTACTGTATTCCTAGATAGACTAGACCTGCAGTCACCTCTCAGATATCAAATACAGAAATTAGACAATACATGAAAGGAACATTTCAATAATCACACTGGTAACTTTTCTAACTAATAATCATCCATAAATTAAATATGTTTCCCAAAATCAATTTCCTTTTGAAAGTTTTTCTTTTGCTATTTTAACAAATGGAAACACCTAAAAAATATTTAATGTAGTCATTAATTAATCGCTATAGAAGTTTACCCCATTATCTATTCGGACCTAGTCCAGCAAAGTAACTTCTCTTATTAGAGAACAACTATTACAACTATTCATTTTTTAGCATCTATGATATCTGAATTAGGGTTCTAAACCCCTCAAGTTTCTCCTCAAAAATAGTCCCTAGATTATTTTTATCTTTACAGTAATGTACCTATTTAGAGTCCTTATACTCTACAGAATTAAGACATTTTCCTCTTCTTAATTTACAAGTACCTGAATGTACCTATTAATTAGTAATTGTTCAAATCATGAGATCTATATCAATTCTCAGTCGCACAGTTTGATTGAAACTGAATAAAAACATCAATTATCATAACACACAATTAATTATTATGCTAAGCTTAAACCATTAGTTGGTTCACATCTTCCTCCAGATGTGTTGATCATCTCGTTGCCCCATGGACGTTCCATCTTCACCAGGGTGATTCTTTGCGAATCGTCGCAATGGGCTTTCCCACGTTGGAAAGGGAGGAAAAGTTACTAGCACTTCCTTTGTCCCTCACTTTACGCTGTGCGTTGTCGTTGGTGTCTGCGTTTGGGGTTGCTGAGGCTGGTTGGTGTAGTTTAAGTCGAGATGCTTGGACGGAGGTGTCACTGCACCCCAGATGGGACCTTGTTTGTGGAGTGAACCATTTCTTGGCTGCTTTCACCTGTGAATGGAGACCTTAAGTATTTTTGTTAATTACAACATCATGTATCATGTCGCCGGACTCATCTGCTTATCCGACCTGTCATCCTTTTAGATGAGACCTGTAAAATTTCATGTCAAACAGTGACAAGACAATACTTTATACATTTGGAACAGAATCAGTTCTGTTCGATGAGATCCATCATGACATCCTGTAAAAAGTTAAATATGGGGTAGACAGGACAAGCTTGCTTGCTCTCTGCCTTCCCAAAGTTATACGCTGCGCGTGTGGCATTGTTTATTTCTGCCACAACAATAACCCAGCTCAGGATAGTTAGCCAAAATCATCCATGGCCATTATTTTGTTGGGTATATTTTCTTCCCTGTTGGGTCATATTTTAACCTGTTTAGATACAACTGTTTTGATTGACATCATTTATGTCTCTGAACACCATAATTCACACACTCACTTTCACACACTCCACACACACCTCTCTGGCCAGAGATTCATTCATTCATTCATTCATGTCTGCCTTAGCAGTTTATGAACTGAATGGGGAACATATATTAGGAGTGGAATACCACCAAATCTGAACGGTAGCAAAGTTCGACGACGACGGAAAACTACTGAACGTAGACACACTGTGGCATTCCCCTTACGACAGTGTCTGAACGTTAGGATATCAATTTTCAATTGTCCGATGCAGTCATCATATGTTTAAGTTTACACAGTGAACGTAAACCTAACTTTTCAAAATCAAATAGATGAAACACTTTAAAATAATTGTATAGACCTACAATTGCAGTTGAGAGAATCCGTTTTAATTTCTCATATGCAATTTGTCATTCTTTGCACAATTTAAATTTTTCAAACTTTTTGTTGTTGCTCATAAGCTATTTAAAAGAAGATTTAGAAATCTTCACACAATCTTTGATCCATGGACAAAAATAAAAAAACATTTCTATCTCGCTGATGATGACAGCATGTGATTTCAAATGTTTATAATTAGAAAACATTGTTTCTATTGAATCCAGAAAATGACCTTTTAAATGAAATGGAGTGACCAATATTTTTGTCAACCCACAATTTATATTTAAAGTTGGTCACCCAATCTCATTCTCATATGCACAATGCACAAAAAAGTATCTTAGTTAAACATACAGTAAACCATTGACTCTTAGAATCTCATAGATCAAAACCATTTTTCCACACTGTCTCCCAGGGATAACGGGATACAAATTCTAGACGCCTTCATATAAAAAGTATAATATTTAAACACGTTCAATTCATTTAGTACTATTTATTCATCACTTTAACAGTTCTGATTCCCTTAATATTTTCTCTTATAGTGACTGTTTGTAAACCCTGTGCTCTCAGATGGCCACACATTTTGTCAGCCACCAATCTTTTAGTCACACTGTTTCACAAAAAGCCCCATTCTCTCCACTCTGCAGTCTGTGGTTTAGCTAAAAAGATGTGAGGGACGGCCCCCTCCACATCATACAGTGATGCTTGGCTATCAGTCAATTCAACCTTCACAGCACACCATTTTTTCTGACCAAATTAACTCTGAGGTTTTTAGTTCCTCAATCTCTAGTTCAGACCATTTTTCAGCAAAAATTTCATCTGGCTCACTGCTAACATGACATGTGCAATGCAAATCACTTTCTTCCATGAAATCATTGTCAGGAGGCATCCTATTTGTGGCTTTGTTTTGCAGACCACACTGAGGAGTGCTCCATTCAAAAACATATAATGTTTCAGTTGGCATTCGCACCATACTCATATCAGCAGTGAGGCCACTGTCACCACAATACAAGTTCAGCTTTAGTTTACGCATCAAATCTCTTCCCAGAAGATTACAAGAACAGGTATTAGTTACAAGAAAAGCATTAGAAAATGAGTGATCACCAATCTGACAAGACAAATCTGCTGTATATGGTTCCTTTACCAGATGCCCTGTGGCACTTCTGGAGGTTGTCCATTTTCCAGATAATACAGTAAAATCAGGCAATTGTTCATTTGTAATTGCTGAGTTCTTCACTCCACTGTTAATTTAGAAACTTAACTTTCTTTCCCTCGACACTAATGTCAATCATTGGTAATTTTGCAAATGCTTTATACCAAAAGTTCAGTGTCAGCAAGCATATTTTCTTCATTGCAAGAAACAGCAAGCACATTTTCTTCATTGCAAGGAGCAGAAAAAGAGATAAGATTAAACATATTTACCACCTGGGAGTCAGACCCTTCACCGTCGCTCCCCTCCCCCTCCTTCTTTAATCTCCTTGTGGCTCTGGTGGCTGTTGGAATCCTCTGTTCTTTGGAGGATCCGGACAGTCATTTCTCCAGTGTCCTTTTCGCCCACAATTTAACAAGCTTCAGGGTCCATTGCGGGTTGGTCACCCATTCCACGTCCTCTTCCACCCCATCTTCAGCAGAGCCAGTTGAGTGTCTTTGTCAGTCTTTTTCTGTCTGTTCTTGGCTTGGTCTCTCAGCAGCTGTTGTTGATGCGTTGCGTGTCGTCGGATTTCTTCCAGCCGCGCTTGGTGGTACCCCACACAAGCTGTTTTGACCTTTTTCCCTATTTCAGGGTCCAGACCGTCCAGAAAAAAACAGTTTTCAGATATTCTTCATACGTACTTATCTTTGATTGTCTGGCCTGTGCTTCTCTTTGGGTTGGTGAACATTTACGAATTTTGGAGATGGAGGAGTGTAGTCTGGAGGAGCAGAGGGCAGGGTGATCGAACCTACCAGGCTTCAATTATGGGTGTTTTGGTGGTCTTGCTTGCAGATTCGTTCCCTCTAATTCTTTGTCTTCCTCAGGATCTTGACCTCCCATTGCTCCCGGTTGTCTTTGTGGTTCGTGGAGGGCCACTGCTGGTGGTGGTTGGTAGGGGGAGTAGGGAGCCGGACAGCGGTCGTCCTCAGCCAGGCTGGTTTTCATGCATCTCATTTCCTCGGAAGAATTAGAAACAGAGTTTAGTAAAGTTTTTCTGGCTTCCTCTGCCTTTGTCTCTCTACTATTTGCACTCTCTAATGGTGCTAATGCTGCGTTTATCTGTCTTCTTTGTCTGGTAATTGCCTCATTTAACCATACATCTATAATTCGACCATCAAAGTCATAATTATATTTTTCTGTATATTTTTTTTTTGGACTTGCTTTTTGTCTAATTTTCCTTTGTCTTTTGCAGATGGCTTACACTCAGACATTAAACACACATTAAATCCGTACAATTTAATGAACTGTGGTATCCTATGATGCCACCCTGTTCCATTTTTCTTGGTCATGGAACAATAATTCCCTTTTGAGAAATCCACTGTCTCCAACTCTTTATCATTAACATTACCCATTTTTGCACTAATTTTACTCAACAGTATTTGTATTTGCGTATTTAAATTTTTCCACTGCGTGGTCACCACGCACTATATTTACTGTGTTAATTCTTTCCCCCAGCGTGGCCACCACGCCTGCCTAAATCCGTCAATTTAGGACTTTCAAAAATGCCCACATCCGTCGATGCTAGGTCTTTTTCCCAAACAAGTGCCTTCTTAAATGTTCGAAAATTACTATCAGGCTTATTTCAAACAGCACCTTGTCTGGACGTTTGAGAAATTACTATCAGGCTTATTCTCAAACTCTGGCCCTTCTGGGAAAACAATTAACACATGGCATTTGAGAAATTACTATCAGGCTTATTCTCAAACCCTGTTTGGAAATTACTTTCAGGCTTATTCCAAACTCCTGACCCTTTTAGGAAAAATATTCAATACGCAAATAATTTTCTTATTTACTCACGTAAATAATTTTCCCTCACCGTGCTTTTGCAGCTTGGTTCTTTTATTCGGGATCGCGTCCACCTAGGCCTGCCGTGGTGTCCACAATTCTCCCGTCCCTTGCATTTTTAGCGTTGGGGTATCGGAGCCAGAGACTTCTTGTCTTTGGGATGTTCAATCAATTGCTTCGTCCACGGAGGTCATCAGCTTTGCGAATCCCATCCTCGTCGCCATTTGTTGTGGAAATTCTTTTCTCAACTTTAAATAATAATTGGAAGACAGCTGGAGATTTCAAAAGTTATAAAGATCTTTATTTCTTGCAAGAAATTGGCTGTTCACACATCAGTCAGAGTCTGATATGAGAAGGCACTGACTTCTCCTTTTTGCCCAGCTTATATACCCTTAACACATCCTGGTCTGTCTCAAAAGATCGCCTTGGTTTACCTTAAAAGGCAACACGTCTTTTGTTCAAAATCTCTGGTCTAACATAAATTCTATCTAGACAGAACAATATCACGTCTGCAAAAGTTTCCTGTTTTTAGCTGCTGCTCGATTTCACACATTTTGCCTATCTCTATTTTCATCAAAGCTGCACACATACTTTTCACACTTGAAGTACAATAGGTCATTTGACATTTTGTTGTACACAATCTATTTCTACTAAGCCGTCTATCACCCAGAACATTTTGTTCCTGCAAGCTTGTCCTAACTTATGCATTTTCTAAAAGCTTGGTTATATATCTTTAATAATGCTTCATGAGTTCAAATAAATGTTCAATGTTAACAAGTTGCACACACCTAAATGTAAAAGAACACATCTAAATGTAAAATTTCCAAGAACACATCTAAATGTAAAATTTCCATTACACCTGCTAGCTTAGCTTCCAAAGAAAGACGGCTGATACTATGTGTACGTTCTGTGAGATCCGTGAGATCCGACCCTCTATGGGCGGGTTGAGAACATGCGGGACAGCTCCTACTACTGGCTGTAGTCTTTAGCCTCTGGCCAAAAAAGCCTCCGATGACGCAAAATGACGATTTTTGCGTCATCGGAGGATTTTTTCCAGACAAAAAAATACATAAATCTCTCATCTCAGGGGGATATGAGGGTGGAAAGCACGGTAATTCGAAAATACTACAGGTTTTCTACTAATACAAAGCTTAATGCTAAATCCTGAAGTATCCCTTTAAGTGTTAGTTCTAGCTTTGTGTTTGGTTTGTTTTTTATCCATTTTTGTTTCTTTGTTCCTGATTTTAAGTCTAGTAGGGATGGGCAAATGAAGCCTCATGAAGCACTGAGCTTTCCCCTGATTATTTCAGGAAAAGTTTCGAAGCATCAAGAGTGTCAAAAACAGCGCCATCTTGTGGCAGGTCAAGTTTATAGCAGCCATAAACCCGAGTGTGCAGCGCCGTTGTTTTATCTGTTAATCACAAATAAAAGCCAGACAACGCTAAATGTTCAGTTTTCTGATAATTTAATTCACATATTAAAGTGTGGCAATAAATTAAATGTACACAACTGGTGTGCACATCCCAAACACCCAGATTGGGCTCAGGTGCAGGACAACAAAGTAACATAAATGAAAAGAAGCGTGAAGTTGAACCATAAAATTATTAGACCACCATTTACTTGCATCAAGCAACTCTGTTGGTATTTATTCGAAAAAAAAGGGGGAGAATATAGGATATAGGCTATATATACAAACAGCTTTACTAATAATCAACAACAGATGAAGAAATGGCTCAATCACTATAAAAAAGGCGTAATATCAAAATCCTCATTCAACCCTGATGGAGACAAAGTATTTAAGGTATACATCCAAAAACATTCCCTCTGTAATAATCTCTTCTCATAATGTCCTCCTCTAGAGGTTTTTTTTTTTTTTTTTTTTTACTTTCTCTATACCGATATATTGTAAAACACTGGCATTATGACGTACTTGTACGTACTTGTCTAAAATGAGACGCTATAGGATTACTTCCTCTTGCTGGCTCCATTATGGCAGATGAAGATTTTCCTTCTTTGAGTGCAACATTTGAATTCAGTGAAGCAGATTATTCTGAGATTCTGCTAAAAGACTTTTTATTTTTTATTTTATTTAATGAAAATGATACTTTGAGCATGATAGATGTCGAATCACTTATGGATAAACTTCAGCATCATCTTCAATGGGAAATCCAGCAATATTATCATGCAGTTACCTTGAGCGATTATCTCCACCAGAAAATTATACCAAGAGGTCTACGTCTGCAAAAAGCTCCTGCATTTGGTCTGGAGGACTCAGACTTCTGTACCCGCTGGTGTGAGATATTGAACAAATGCTCATTCAACTTGATGGCATTGGTGATTAAAGAGACTACCAAACAGCTTGAGTCAACAAGGCTGGATTTTAAGAAAATGGAGATTCAACTTGGTGAAATGGTGACAAAAAGTAAGCTCACAGAACTCAAAAAAGATCTTGAACGTCTACAAGCTGAGCTGTCTAAAGAGATCAGAGCGATTAAACATACAAAGTTTGCAAGGGACAATGGTGACTATCAACATGGAAAGGTATATTTTTGGAAGGATGGAAAACCGGAGTCTAATTCGTTCCATCACAGTCGTGCTGCTACTGCAGGTTTCCGCAGGCGCCGACAACCCGGTGATAGCAGAACTTGGGCCTCTTCAACCTCATGTGATTCTGACTCCGATCCTGTCCATTTTGTTAGGCCGTACCCAGCCCGACATATTCAGGGAATGGATTGAAGGAAAAACCGACCAAGAAGAGATGCAGAAGGGGCAAGCAGAAAAGGCTTTCCTCTCCACGGATGACAATGATCAACCAGGGGTTAATGAACTTCTCAGATAAGTCACTCTCAAAACCTTGCATCACTGCTATGAGCAAGGGACTTTCCTTTATTCCTACTACTGAAACTAATGATTTTGTCATCTTATGTAAGAGATTCTATGGATTTTGTTGAATCATTATATGGTCTTGACTTTTCTGTTGATGTGCTTCTTGCTACTTTTGATGTTCAGAATTTATATACCAACATTCCTCATACTGAAGGTTTATTTGCTTTAGAACAATTTCTAACACAAAGATCTGTGGATGTAAAACCTAGTAGGCCTACAGTATGTTTTAGCAAGTATTGTCTTGCCTAACATTCTTTCTTTCGTTTTCAGGATTTTTGTTTACAAGTGAAAGGAACTGTAATGGGTAGTAAAATGGCACCTAATTATGCTTGTTTGTACTGTATATGGGAGTTTTTGAAAATGAGTCAAATTCCTTTTTTTTTTAAGATTTTGCTTTACAAATGGTATATTGATGACATTTGTATGATTACTAAGGCTACACCTGCAGAGTTGTTGACGTTTTTGAATTATCTTAACTCAAGGACTGAGCATGTGCATTTTACTCAGGAATGCGATCCAGTAAGCATCAGTTTTCATGACATTAGAGAATACATATGTGACGGGAAACTCCATACCGATCTGTATCGAAAACCAACGGATTGTGGTACTATTTTAAGAGGCGATAGTTTCCATCCTAGACCTTTAATTAAGAGTTTGCCTATTAGTCAATTTAAGCGTGTATGTAGAGTCTGAAGCACAGATGAATCCCACTCTCAACAATCCACTGATTTAACTCAAATATTTTTTAATTGTGGCTACCGTAATGAATTGATTAATAATGCAGTTATCAACAGTGCTTACAAACTAAGCATAATAATAAAACACAACTTTTTAATGCTCCCATTTGCACTACTAAGTGTACTCTGCATTAGGTGCGGAGTTCCGTAGAGTCTTGAATAAGCATTGGCATATTATTTCAAGTGATTCTAAATTATCAGGTGTTTTTAAAAATGATCCAATTCAGACCAGTATTTGCTTTAGTTGGGCTCTTGACCATTACCTCTTTATTATTTATCAACATTATCTCTGGCTGCTTTAACTGTGTTTTTGATTCATGTTTGTTACGGCATAAAAAGCCAGAGAAACTCTGATCAGATGATGTTGGCCACTTTTTAGTGATGGTAAAGTCATCATGTAGTGGCCTGATTCACTGATACCAGAGTCTAATTAACTTCTGATTAAATAGTTTAATATTAGTTGTTATTTCTCATGCCAATATTACTGCAGAAGTCCCTGCTGTGCTGTGATACTCGGAAAGATTTGAGTACTCATAGATTTGACTTCAAGTGATATCAGTGAATCAGGCCGCTTACATGATGATTATATCTTCACTAAAAATTGACCAACATCATCTGATCAGTTTCTTTTGCAGGGTGAAGAAAAGTCAAGGGTCAAGAGCCCAAGAAAAGCAAACTCTGATCACCATCATGTTGACATCAAACTTTATTATTTTCAATAAAGCATCAACACCTAAACCTCTGTTAATTCTCAATAAGAACTTTAGTATGAAAGAAATAAAGTCTGGATTGTAATTGAAGACGCTGAGATGTTGAGAGATCTGTTAGTGTTTAAAGTTCTGTTGGGATTTAAAGTGTTTCTGTTGTGTGAGTTTTGTGGGTCACCGTTGTGCTGAAGAGTAGAGCCTGTGCTTCAGTCAGGAGAAGACCAACACACACTGATGATAAGCTGATGTTACTTTAGTTAAGTGTCAGTAACTGCTGATGCAGTGGCATATAGTACATTCATTCACATTCATGTACTGTATGCTATTTCTGGCTGATTTAAAGTGAATGTGTTTTTTACTAATAATTCAGAAATTACCTGTAAAATAACAGTGTTTTTCTGTAAGAAGTTTAATGAAAATTACCACAAACGTTTTTGCACTTTATTTAGATGAGGATATTTTACATTTTTACAGTATACATATGGGCAGGCAGATTTTTATTTTTAAAGGCCAGTTATTTCATGGATCCAGGATACATGCATCCTGATAAAATTCCCTTGGCCTTTGGAATTAAAATATCCGCACATCATCACATTCACTAAACCTAGAGATTGGCATGGGGTATTTTCCATAAGATCATCTCTCAATGCAAATCAAACCTGTTAGGCTAACTGAAATAAAACCATGCCAAAGCACAAAAAGCAGAAAGAAGATGTCCCCTTAAATAAAAATAAATTACTCAGTATAATGTTCAAAAAAAGAAAAAAAATGTGAGTGAAGACAGAAGACTAGTGAAAGATATGAGCAATAACACTATAAATGAGCTCAACACTGCATCACTGTTCACTTCCAGATAAACCGATTCTGACTGTAAAGCCCCAGAGTTCAGTGTTCACTGGAGACACAGTTACTCTCAGCTGTGACGTGGGAAGCTCAACTGGATGGACGTTTGAATGGTGGAAAGACTCAAACCGTGAATCCAGTGATGATGCAGGAACTAAAACAATCAGTTCTGTGAGCGTCTCTGATGGAGAAACATACGAGTGTAGAGCACAGCGAGGAGAATACTACACACACTTCAGTAATGCAATAAAGATAACAATGAGAGGTAAATACTTCTTTTCTTTTATTAAAACTTTATTTTTTGTATTAAAAGGCAATGTGTTTGATGTAAATATGACAATTACTGTCCTGAATTAACAATGTTCTGTCAGTTGAGTTAAACATTAATTAACAAAAGCAATTTCATTGAGTTTGCACAAATCATCTGAAATAATTTCAGACATGTGAAGTGTGTGTTTGCTCATTTCACAGTGAGACCCAAACCTGTAGTGAAGGTGGAGCCTGATGTTGGTGTGTTCAGAGGAGAGAGAGTCACTCTCACATGTGCCATACAGGAGACAGGAGTCTGGAGGTACAGCTGGTATAAAGATCAAGATAACAGCAGAAGAACAGACCAGATCTATATAATCACATCTGTGGATCCGTCTCATGCTGGTCTGTACAGATGTAGAGGAAATCAGACTGAAACCCTACAGAACTCAGAGATCAGTGATGGAGTTACACTGACAGTATCAGGTGAGTGTGTTCATGTGTTCCTCAGACAGAATTGTTTGTTTGTTTGTTTGTTTGATTTGTTGGTAACACTTTACAACAAGGTTCCATTTGTTAATTTTACTTAATGCATATTAATACATTTGTTATTTAATAATCTTTGTTAACATTAGTTAATAAAAATACAACTATTCATTGTTAGTTCATGTAATCTCAGATCTATTAAATAATATTCACAGCTGCAACTTTTGATTTAATAATATACTAGTAAATGTTGAAATTAACATGGACTAAGATTAATATATGATTTAAGAGTATTTTTCATTGCTCATTTTAACTAGTAACTTCGGTTGTATCCCATCATGTTAGGGTTTGGGTAGGTGGAAGTAGCGAGGACTCAAATGCAGAGAAATAATGCTTTAATTAAGTATAAAAAATAAAACAGGAACAAACAAAAACTACCCCAAAGTGGAAACCAATACAGACTTGACTTGGACTGGAGTTGGTAACAGGATCTAGGCAAGACACAAGAGGTAAATTCGACGACGAAACAGCACAGGACTGCAAACACAGGGAGAATAAATAGAGAGAACAAACAAAGGAGGTAACGAGGGAGGACAGGTGGGGCAAATAAATCAATAATCAGGTAACAAGATGGGAGGGGTTAGACAATCAACAGGAGAACACATGGCACAAGGAACATGACAAGCCATGTGCTCACACCAAACATGACAAAAAACACAAGCACATGACCAGTAAAACAAATCACCAGCCATGTGCTCACACTAACTAACACGCAGCCAATGAGAACATTCACAAGCCATGTGTTCACACAAAACGTGACAACATGAAAGAACACAGCTAGTGAAAACACAAGCTGCGTGCTACACAGCAAAAGACAAAACAAGATAAGAAAGCACATAAAACAAGGTGCACAGACAAGACAAAACAGCAGCGTCAGGGTTCTGTCACAAAACCAAGAAATAAACTAGACAGAAGTGACTGAACCCTGACACATCACTGTAACAACATTGAGTCTACAGATTTATATTTATTTATTTATAATATTTTGCATGTTTTAAATAGATCAAATGTTGCATTGAAATGTATACATAAAAATAAAAAAATAAAATCAGTGTTGTTTTATAATCATTCATAGTGTATGAGATGTGGGATAAACGGATGTTTCGACTGCATTAATGTGCACATCGAAGCTCAAATATCAACTGGTCACTCTTTGATAATAATTTCAGCCTCATGTCAGAGATAATGTTTTAGGAGTGTAGAAGCATCGGACCATTAGACTTTGACTTTCCTGTCACTAGATAAATGTGTCACCACATTATTACAATTTAATAGAAATAAGCACATAGAAATATACTTAAAATACATCCATAAAATATAGAAGTAAATAATACAAAAATTATATATGAATAAATTAATATTTATCATAATTGTAATATAACTGACTCAGTTCTTTCAGGGCAAAATACAAATTCAAAAATAAAAATGAAACCTTTAAGTGCCCATTTTAGGAGAAATGTACAGTTCAAGTCTGAAAATCTCACATTAACCTCAGCATTCAAAATGATTAGAACTTGCAAGCTTTTTTTTTTTTTCTTTTTTTTTTTTTTTATTTCTCACAGTTATCTGCATTTTTTTTTTTTTTTTTTTTTTTTTTTTTTTTTTTTTTTTTTTGGCAAACATTTAACCATCTATATCCAGCAATATCAAAGTGGCAGAAGTGTGATGTAGCCTTAGACCTGAGCTTAGCTGAGACTTTAACTCTTGGCTAGCTTGAAAGAGTGACACATCTTATTGATTCCTGTTCAGAGATGTTTTGATCATGTCATGCTGCATGTTCTCATTTGTTTCCTTGGTTATTAATTATGTTCCTCATCTGTGTTTAGTTTAAGATAAACTGTTTAGTTTGTGTTTTTGCTTGGATGGTCTCCTTGTTTTGTTGTGTAGGCCTAAATGAAGACTTCTCAAAATCAATATTTTTGCTGTTCTATTAAGTGGTGTCACTAGTGGGAGAGAAAGGACACATCCCTTTAAATCAAAATAAATGACAGTTTACTGTACAAAAAAAAAAAAAAAAAAAAAAAAAACATGACAAGATATGAGCAATAACATAAATGAGCTCAACACTGCATCACTGTTCACTTGCAGAAAAACCACAGCCGATTCTGACTGTAAAGCCCCAGAGTTCAGTGTTCACTGGAGACACAGTTACTCTCAGCTGTGACGTGGGAAGCTCAACTGGATGGACGTTTCACTGGTGGAAAGATTTCAAAGACTCAAACCGTGAATCCAGTGATGATGCAGGAACTAAAACAATCAGTTCTGTGAGCGTCTCTGATGGAGGAACATACGACTGTAGAGCACAGCGAGGAGAATACTACACACACTTCAGTAATGCAATAAAGATAACAGTGAGAGGTAAATACTTCTTTTCTTTTATTAAAACTTTATTTTTTGTATTAAAAGGCAGTGTGTTTGATGTAAACATGACAATTACTGTCCTGAATTAACAATGTTCTGTCAGTTGAGTTAAACATTAATTAACAAAAGCAATTTCATTGAGTTTTGCACAAATCATCTGAAATAATTTCAGATTATTTCCGAATTGTGAGCTTGGGCCTATTAAGTGCATTTAATGCAGTTGACTTGACTGATTTACAATTTACTTCATTTGAAATGATAACATTCATCTGTTATGACTTTTGTTTTGGAATTTCAAATATTAATTTTAAACAATACTACAGTTTAAAATATTGAACTGATTTACATTTCTGTGATCATTTAGCCACAATCATGCTATATTTCACACATTTTGTTTATCATTTGCATAATTTTACTTATGCTGCCATAAAATTCACTGTATTTTATTCCTGGGCTGTAATCCAAATCTTCAGGATGTGATGCTTTGTGTGAGGAACTGATGAAGAGTGAGATTTAAATGTTGTATGTGAATATTTACGACAGTCTAGTGCAGTTCAACAGCTGAAAAGCAGCACAGAAGAAGCTGTTGTTTGTGGATCCAGTGATGAACTCAGTAAATGATCAATCTTTAATCCTCAGACCTAATGTACAGGTGCTGGTCATAAAATTAGAATATCATCAAAAAGTTGATTTATTTCAAGAATTCAACTTAACAGGTGAAACTAATATATAGACTCATTACATGCAAAGTGAGATATTTCAAGCCGTTATTTGTTATAATTTTGATGATTATGTCTTACCTCTTATGAAACCCACAAAATCAAAATCCCAGAAAATTAGAATATTACATGAAATCACACAGTAATAACACAGTAATACCATGGTCATTGAACCAGGTTTGGGTTCTTTTGGCAGGGTCCTGTTCAGCCTGTCGGGATTGTTATTCGCTATAACAACCGGCTCGCTATACATTATCCCTTACATAAGAACTTTAGTATGAAAGAAGTAAAGTCTGGATTGTAATAAGTGAACACACTGAGATCTTGAGAGATCTGTTAGTGTTACGAACTGCTCCGAGACAGGAAGGTTGAGGATCCAAATGCAGTTTATTAAAAGGGTTATCCAGAATCGTAATCCAACACAAGCAGAGGGTCAAGCACAGGAAGACAGTCCAAACAAACAAACAAACAAACAAACAAACAAACAAACAAACAAAACAAAACAAAACAAAACAGGCAGGGGTCAGAGGCACAAGAGTAATCCACGGAACAAGCAAGAAATCCAAAAAACCAAGAGACATGAAAACCAGGGAAAACGCTCAGAAGTGCAGTGTAACAACATACAAAACTTCACAGTGAGTGATGGGGTGAACCAGGCTATATGGGGTGAACTAAACAAGAAGATGAGATACAGGTGAATGTGATAATGAGTGCTGATGAGTCCAGGCAGAGAATGATGGGATGTAGTCTGTGAGTGAACATGATAGTCTGGTGTGGAGTGCCCTCTGGTGGCTCTCAAGGGCACTCCAGCTGGTGACCGTTACTGTTAGTGTTTAAAGTTCTGTTGGGATTTAAAGTGTTTCTGTTGTGTGAGTTTTGTGGGTAGCCGTTGAGCTGAAAAGAGCCTGTGCTTCAGTTCAGGAGAAGACCAACAAACACTGATGATATGTGGCATGTTACTTCAGTTAAAACCCCTTGATCGGCAGGGATCACTGGTGATCCTGGATTATTGTTGTTCAAAATTCATTACTCGTCAAAAGTCATAACATCACATTCTTACTTGATCTGGACAAACTCAGCATCATAAGAAAGGTTTAAGACTCCAGGTTCGATATTTGACCACTGTTTATGATTAAACTGGTTTGCAGTGACATTAATTTCTTAATTTAGGCCAGGAGTGCAAAATAATTAATCTGTAACTTTCGTTATTTTGAATAGAAATCATCACTCATAAAACATTCATTCTCGTCTTCTCCGGTTTATTTGTGTTCAAATACATACAATAAACAGCATCCGCCAGGGCTTTTAGTCCAATGGTGCGCATATTTGGAGAAATAATGAATAATTATCACATGCTAGTAAAATTTTTCATCATACAGAATAACATTTCTATTCATTTTCCACTGAATTATGCGATCTGAAGAGCTCAAACAGCGAACGGAGATAGATGTGTGTCTCTTCTTCCTGATTTGCGTCAGATTTGACCTCAGAGCTCTATCATTCGCTGTACAGCTGTCAATCATCTCACGTGGTTCAACGTGACCTCTTCTGCATGACGCGTCCTGTGTATACTTCGGCCCTATCCCAAATGGCACACTCCGGACTTGTGGACTTCCTCAGAGTCCACACTTTGGTGACGTCATGTAGTCCAGACCTGTAGGGCCCTTGGCACGACAAAATACCCCAAAAGAGGTATTTTGGGGACAGACTCGATCGTCACGCCGGAAATAACGGTCTGGTTGTTGTTGGTCAGGAGAAATCACATTTTTGCGCTCCGACGTCTTATCTCCGTGTCAACTACACAGCCTAATTTTGCAGTTCTGTATTTTGATATTATGCATGCCATCTGGGCATTAGACAATAGATACATCATGCTTATTTAAATGATGTATACAGTTGTACATAATAATACATAATGTTCCATTTGAACTAAGATTACAATTTTAACACATAATGAAAATGTGCATGAGTTTCAGATGAATTTACGGGTTTCAATATTCCTACTATGTTTACATCTGACTCAGTAAAGCCCTGCCATTCGGTTCTATTTATTTAATGAATCATAATGTGATCATATTATTCAACGCACTATTATTATGTTTGAGACATCAACCACTGCTCGATGACCATAATCTTTGTATAAACTGGTAAAATGTACATCTAGGTCATAAAAAACGTAATATTTTCTTCTTGTCAACAATTGTCCGTGAGCGAAATCTCCTCCCATCCGTTGTCTGATTGGCCTTTCGCAAGGATTCCTGGGTAGTTAAAGTGTGTGGAGCCTGCATCTATGCGGGCTTCGCGGAAGACCGCTTCAAGGGTACAAAGGGGGCGCTGCTGAGCACAATTCAGAGTTCAGAGCGGTAAAATGCTGAATGGGACGGCCTACGGACTCGTAGACTCAGCGAGTACGCGCAATTTAAGTCCACGAGACCGAAAGTCCACATGAAGTGCGTCATTTAGGACAGGACCTTCCTCATTCTGGACATCCGTGATAACAAAGCGAAAGTGACATTTATTCACAGAAACAAGAAGCTAATAAATGCACGATTGAAGTATATGTGTTTTGTGTGTGATTTTCGTGCGATTTGGGGTGTTTTTATATGAATAAAGAATAAAGTTATAGGTAAGCATAGCCCATAGCTTCATATAAAATGCTAAATATAATATATTTCAAAATCTTTTTTTGACTTGAAAGCATTTTAAACCGCGACCGGAATATGATACAAATACTCGTTGGTGTTTTAAAGTGAGCTTTTAGTAAAAGTGTAATATTAATCAATTAAATTGTGTCATGTAGCTTGAGGCTAACTGTTGTGCTAATGCACCTGCTGCAGGAGCTTTCTATTCCATAATATATTTATTTTTAAAAGAATTCACATTTAAAGTTCCAAAAATATTTTTTGTGTGTGTGTTTGTTTTCTAACAAGTCTTAAGATAATAGGTGGATTATTCATGTATAGTGGGATTACAGTGTCGATGGCCAAGCATTATGCCAGAAGAAAGGCTATAATGGATGATTTCAAACAAAAGAATAAGGATAAAAGAATAATGAAGATCAAGTCTCATACTGTCAGAGGTGTGAAAGGTCGGTCTATTTAAATGGAAAAAAAAAACATGAATGGGCCAGTTCTCCGCGCTAGACATGACATGAGTCAAAGACTGTAAATGGGTGTTTAGAGGGCAATAAACTATTTGATGAGAATCTTGTTAGCCTTCTGTGAAACTTCTGTGGCTACACTTTAGTTGTGGTTATAAGTTGCTATCCTAAATTCACATAATATTTTTATACATTTAATATATTCTTAATATTTGTTGTTTTTGTTTTTATGTTTGAGCTTATATATCTCAATATTAATAACAGTCTGGTTAATTTTGAGTCTTGAACTATACAAGGGTTGGCTTTCTAAATATATGTGTGTTATGTGTCTATTCAGAATGACTTATGAGCAGCAAACTTTTTATTTTGGGTATGTCATGTATGCAGCACTTGCCAAAATTGGGTAAGTGTCAGTAACTGTGCTGATGCAGTGGCATATAGTTAGGCTACATTAATTCAAATTTCATCTATGCCATTTCTGGTTGATTTAAAGTGAATGTGTTTGTTACTAATAATTCAGGAATTACCTGTAAAATAACAGTGTTTTTCTGTAAGTAGTTTAATGAAAATTACCACAAACGTTTTTGCACTTTATTTAGATTAGGCTATTTTACATTTTTACAGTATACATATGGGCAGGCAGATTTTTATTTTTAAAGGCCAGTTATTTCATGGATCCAGGATACATGCATCCTGATAAAATTCCCTTGGCCTTTGGAATTAAAATATCCGCACATCATCACATTCACTATACCTAGAGATTGGCATGGGGTATTTTCCATAAGATCATCTCTCAATGCAAATCAAACCTGTTAGGCTAACTGAAATAAAACCATGCCAATGCTCAAAAAGCAGAAAGAAGATGTCCCCTTAAATAAAAATAAATTACTCAGTATAATGTACACAAAAAGAAAAAAATGTGAGTGAAGACAGAAGACTAGTGAAAGATATGAGCAATAACACTATAAATGAGCTCAACACTGCATCACTGTTCACTTCCAGATAAACCGACTCTGACTGTAAAGCCCCAGAGTTCAGTGTTCACTGGAGACACAGTTACTCTCAGCTGTGACGTGGGAAGCTCAACTGGATGGACGTTTCTCTGGAGGAAAGATTTCAAAGACTCAAACCGGGAATCCAGTGATTATGCAGGAACTAAAACAATCAGTTCTGTGAGAGTCTCTGCTGGAGGAACATACGAGTGTAAAGCACAGCGAGGAGAATACTACACACACTCCAGAACAGTACAATACACACAGTACAGTGATGCAATAAAGATAACAGTGAGAGGTAAATACTTTGCTTTATTAAAACTTTTTTTTTTTTTGTATTAAAAGGCAACGTGTTTGATGTAAACATGACAATTACTGTCCTGAATTAACAATGTTCTGTCAGTTGAGTTAAACATTAATTAACAAAAGCAATTTCATTGAGTTTTGCACAAATCATCTGAAATAATTTCAGACATGTGAAGTGTGTGTTTGCTCATTTCACAGTGAGACCCAAACCTGTAGTGAAGGTGAAGCCTGATGTTCGTGTGTTCAGAGGAGAGAGAGTCACTCTCACATGTGACATACAGGAGACAGGAGTCTGGAGGTACAGCTGGTATAAAGATCAAGATAACAGCAGAAGAACAGACCAGATCTATAACAGCGCAGGACAAGACCAGATCTATATAATCACATCTGTGGATCCGTCTCATGCTGGTCTGTACAGATGTAGAGGAAATCAGACTGAAACCCCACAGTACACAGAGATCAGTGATGGAGTTACACTGACAGTATCAGGTGAGTGTGTTCATGTGTTCCTCAGACAGAATTACTTGTTTGTTTGTTTGATTTGTTTGTAACACTTTACAACAAGGTTCCATTTGTTAATTTTACTTAATGCATATTAATACATTTGTTATTTAATAATCTTTGTTAACATTAGTTAATATAAATACAACTATTCATTGTTAGTTCATGTTAGCTCAGATCTATTAAATAATATTCACAGCTTCAACTTTTGATTGAATAATATATTAGTAAATGTTGAAATTAACATGGACTAAGATTAATATATGATTTAAGAGTATATTTCATTGCTCATTTTAACTAGTAACTTTAGCTGTATCCCATCACTGTAACAACATTGAGTCTGCAGATTTATTTTAATTATTTATTTTTTATATTTTGCATGTTTTAAATAGATCAAATGTTGCATTATAAAATTCATTCATAGTGTATGAGATGTGGGATAAACGGATGTTTCGACTGCATTAATGTGCACATCGAAGCTCAAATAGCAACTGGTCACTCTTTGATAATAATTTCAGCCTCATGTCAGAGATAATGTTTTAGGAGTGTAGAAGCATCGGACCATTAGACTTTGACTTTCCTGTCACTAGATAAATGTGTCACCACAGGGGCAATATTAGCCTGGTTAAAACCAGACCATTCTAAGTAGTATCTGAGTTATGGTCTGGCAAAGCTTCATTAATAACTCATTTCCAAAAGGGCGTCACCAACGGGCGTCACCAACGGACGTCGCGCAAATGCCTCTGGGCATGACCTGGATATCCCATGGTTGGATAGACCTAAAACCAATCTGAGCGATGGTCATTGTGTAAAGCCATATGCTGCGTCTCAATTCGCCTAAGTTACACTACGCCATAAAAGTATGTACTCTTTTTGTGAAGAAAAGGTATTTACTTTTGAATGTGTAGCAAAAAAGTAGGCAAGCTTTGGGACATACTACTTCGTCATCTTTATCAGACGGATCTGTCGGGTGCATCCTGTCACGTAAACTGCCCTGTCAATCATCTCGTCACAGTTAAAATCCTCTATTAAATATAATTTAATTTCCTACCGTTTCAGAGAGAAATGTAGTAGCACGTTCATCTGCCAGTGGGTCTTTCATGGAGACTGTCCTCATGTGTTTGCAATTTTAATATAATAATGCATTTAAAAGTTGAACGGACGTTGCTCAAATGCCTCTGGACGCAATTGGATAGACCTAAAACCAATCAGAGCGATCGTCATCGTGTAAAGCCCGCCTCAACGTTTCTGATTGGTGCCGCGATTTCGACGGATTAGAAATGGGCTTGAATGAGCTCTTTGCCAGACAATCTAAATTTGCCGGAAGTTGTCTGGGTTTTCCCAGGTTAGGGCAATATTACAATTTACTAGAAATAAGCACATAGAAATATACTTAAAATAAATACATAAAATACATAAGTAAATAAAACAAAAAATATATATAAATATAAATAAATTAATCTTTATCATAATTGTAAAACTACTAATTCAGTTCTTTCAGGGCAAAATAAAAATTCAAAAATAAAAATGAAACCTTTAAGTGCCCATTTTAGGAGAAATGTACAGTTCAAGTCTGAAAATCTCACATTAACTAAAGCATTCAAAATGATTAGAACTTGCAATCTTTTTATTTCTTATGTTTAGCTGCAATTTTTTTTTTTTTTTTTTTTTTTTTTTTGCAAACATTTAACTATCTATAGCCAGCAATATCAAAGTGACAGAAGTGTGAAGTAGCCTTAGACCTGAGCTTAGCTGAGACTTTAAAGGGGACCTATTATGCCCCTTTTCACAAGATGTAAAATAAGCCTCTGATGTCCCCAGAGTGTGTATGTGAAGTTTTAGCTCAAAATACCCAACATATCATTTTTTACAGCATGTTTAAATTGTCACTTTTTGGTGCTCAGAAAAACGGAGACACCCCTTGCTGCAGCCTGTAGTACGATGACGTAGTTGGATGATCCAATACGTACTGGATGTGCATGCGCGGTGGTGCGTTTTGGTCTGTACAAATAATTTTTTTTAAAAAACCCTGAATTTAAGTTAAATATAAATGATCACTTGAGTGACAACTGCGTGATCTGACTGCTGTGATCAGTTTGTATATTAAACTTAAATTCGGGGGGGGGGGGGGGGGGGGGGCTATTTTTATTTTTTTATGTATGTAGCCTACAACATGGCATGATGTACGTAGCCTACATAAAACTCCGTCGCTATAGAAACAAAGACGCTAAAATGCAATCATGCAATGAGCTTATCTACTACTTATTGTGAAATTGATATATTTATATTTGCTATTAGTATTATCCATACTGCAAAATCCTTATGTTTTTATTCAACTATGTGTGGGCCTAATGAAAAATACGGGACAAATCCCATCCCTTATTGATTTGATACGGGACGCATCATCTTACTTGTAAATATGGGACGATTCCGTATTTTAAGGGACCTTATGTACAGAGCACTGTGGAAAAAGGAACTCAGGCAAAATATCATTAAGCACTTTTTTTTTCTGACAAGATTTAGTTTCTTGATGCTGTTATTATTTTTGCATTTTCCCTTGAATGTGTAGCCTACTGGTATTTTAAGTTGTTTACAGACTGTATTGTATTGTAGGCCTACCTCTATGATTAAAATTACAGAGACAATTAGGCTGCTTGACTCATTTTTGCTTTCACTCAACAGCAAATATGACCTGAATAAAATAAAATGGCTTTATTTTAAAATGTTCTGTATACACGCATTTAATCCATCACATTTAGGTTTAAAATCATGTGATTTAAAATGTTGTATAATTAACTATTTTGCATGTATGTAGATAGAAAATAGGAAAGCATCACATTTATGTAAATAATTACTTATTCATTAATAATTACTTATTATTATCAGTAGGCTACTACTACTACTACACAGGTTAGAACATAATCTCACTTAAGACCAGCGCATGCGAATTATGTTCATGAACGTGACAAATGAACGAAAGACTCGGAAGGTAAAGTAATTATTTATGTTCCCTGTAAATTATTTTTGACTGCATTATAATGATTTCTTAATTCAGAATATGATCAAGATTGCGTTGGTGGATGTGTTCGGGGAATTTGCCAGTCAAAAGTATAACATTTAAAGCCCCTTAAATGAACGAAATGACTCGAAAAAAGATTAATTCATTTTGATGAACGAGATCGAACAAGTGACCCAGATAGCACACGACTATTTGATGTGAAACTTGCATCTGGAAGACGTATTTTTAAGAGTGTTTGCTCATCTGCAATACGTCTATAGGACGTTACCTGTCAGATGTCAAATAGACGTTTAGAAGATGTCAGTTTAACATACATTCTAAATCATTACATCTTAAAGACATCTTCTAAACATCTATTTGACATCTGACAGGAAACGTCCTATAGACGTATTGCAGATGAGCAAACACTCTTAAAAATACGTCTTCCAGATGTAAGTTTCACATCAAATAGTCGTGTGCTATCTCAGCAAAATGATCCGAACCTCCCCAACCAATACGTATTGGATCATCCAACTACGTCATCGTGCTACAGGCTGCAGCGAGGACTTCTTGGAAAAACACGCTGTTTTAGTGTGTGCCCTTTAAATGCAAATAAGCTGCTGCTGGACGGCACAGGGGGCGGAGCTTCATGAGCTCGCGCTCAGTCTCTCAGGACAATTTCATCTCACGGAATGATGATAATATCAGAAACTCTCAGTAATGGTGTTCATTTCGAGTCGGACAATAATGCCTACAGAGTCAGAGTGCTGTATGGAGATGGATCAGGTATAGTTTAGTTTAATTGCAGTTATAACGTATTTGTCATCTGCTTGTATGCATCCACTATTAATAGCCTAGTAATGTTACAAGTCTGCTGTTTAGGACCAGATCCGAATGATGATCAAAAATATACTGATGAGTTTAATAAAGTTTATTGTACATCACACAAAAGATGAAGCGTCAGTTTTACTCCAGAAAATCACTGTAAGTGCTGAGTAAACACGGTAAGTTATAAGAAGTGCGTAAGTAACGTTACATAAACAAATTTCGGTAGAGTTGAGGGAGCATTTTCTTTGAAAACAAAATAATTCCACCTCGTCTTCAGCGGCTGCCTCAGATTTCGGGAGTAAATAGAGAGAGAGCTATGTGGATTAATAAATCCAGCCACACAGGGCCGTGCACAGACATTTTAAGGGGCAGTGGCCTAAACCAAAAAAGGGGCACTAAAAGGGGGGGGGGGGGGGCAGCAACAGAAAATTTTGTTATTTGTATTAGATCTGATCGAGAGTACAATAATTTGATTAGACAAGCAACTAATTCTAAGAACGTGGATATGTTGTACACAGGGCTGGACTGGGGCACAAAAAAAAAAAAATCTGCCCTGGCATTTTGGCCCAGACCGGCCCACTATATGATCATAAACACCACCCATCTTTGCACGCCCTTAAATATATGCATACCAACTCCAATTCATTAAAACCACTAATGCCATGTAATGAGTGAGTATATGAACGAGTGAGAGTTAACAGATGAAATAAGTAAAAATTTGACATTTATTAATAAAGTTGAACTATACTCCACAGTGGTGAATCCTGAAACAAGCTATAATCTGCATTGGCATAGCAATACCAGTGTTTCTCACAGGATTTTTGGTAAAACTGTGGTGGGTGGACCTCGGGACCTCGGTTCTTCTAAGGGGGTTCGGGGGCATGCCCCCCTCCCCCCCCCCGTAAGAAAATTTTGTGCATTTTAATGTTAAATTCATCAATCTGGTGCACTTTGAGAGTTCAAGATTAAAAGCTCCAACCCATATTCAGTGTACAAATTAAACAAAGAAATATTCAAACCTCTTTTAGTTACAGTGTCTATTTACATTACACCTACTACATAATAATAGTTATAATATTAATCCAATGACAGTAATAGCCATATTTTGTTAGAAACTTTCATAATTAGTTTTGTACCAATTTCTATACTTGAAAGAGATAAGCACATGATCTTTTATTTTGACGCAAACTGCATCAAGCTTTTATTTTGGCGGAAAACATGGTTTACAAACTCCTCTCATTACATTTCTAGTGAATTGCAGTAATCGTCAACTATGCAGATGTGGAAATAATCTGTAACTGGGTTATGGGTTCCTACACTCATGACATGGCCTAAGTGTTTTGAAAGTAGTTCTGCTTACCGCAGGCTCTACACTTTCTCATCTCTCTCCTGATCCTCCTCACTATCATCATCTGCCATAGGAGCTGATGAAGGTCAGGAAACATACACTACCGTTCAAAAGTTTGGGGTCAGTAAGATTTTTAATGTTTTTAAAAGACGTCTCTTCTGCTCACCAAGGCTGCATTTATTTGATTAAAAATGCAAACAAAAACAGTAATATTCTGAAATATTATTCCAATTTAAAACAGCTGTTTTCTATGTGAATATACAGTAAAGTGTAATTTATTCCTGTGATCAAAGCTGAATTTTCATCATCATTACTCCAGTATTCAGCGTCACATGATCCTTCAGAAATCACTCTAATATGATGATTTGATGCTCAAGAAACATTTATGATTATTATCAATGTTGAAAACAGTTATTTACATTTTTATTTCAGGATTCTTTGATGAATAGAAAGTTCAAAAGAACAGCATTTATCTGAAATCTAAAGCTTTTGTAACATTAAACACTACCGTTCAAGAATTTTAATTTTATTTTTGGGGGAAAGAAATAAAATAAATCAATACTTTTATTCATCAAGGATGAGTTAAACTGATCAAAAGTTACAGTAAAGACATTTATAATGTTAGAAAATATTCTATTTTAAATAAATGCTGTTCTTTTGAACTTTCTATTAATCAAAGAATTTTGAAAAAAAAAATTGTACACAACTGTTTTCAACATTGATAATAATAATGAATGTTTTTTGAGCATCAAATCATCATATTAGAATGATTTCTGAAGGATCATGTGACTCTGAAGACTGGAGTAATGATGCTGAACATTCAGCTTTGATCACAGGAATAAATTACAATTTAAAATATATTAAAATAGAATTTAGTCATTTTAAATTGTCATAATATTTCACAGTATTACTGTTTGTTTTTTATCAAATAAATGCAGCCTTGGTGAGCAGAAGATACTTCTTTTAAAAACATTAAAAAATCTTACTGACCCCAAACTTTTGAACGGTAGTGTATATTTTGACACATTTTGCAGTGCCTGTTTCTATTTTTTCACGCTGTTTTTCTGCACATTCCTTGCGTTTATTCTCCATCTCGCAGACGATTTTGACAGATACACACTAACACTGCTGCACACTCGCTCACTCGTTTAAAGTTGTGATTGGCCCAGCCCAGTGTCAATCAAGAAAATCTACGTGTTTCATGGACTGGTCTGTCAGAAGAAAAAAAAAAAACTTAACACTGACTTTTTCTGACCAATGCATTACACCTGCACAAACCCAGCACCGCCAAAACAAAACGAATGGGCCGTCGATATACAAATTTTATGGGCCGTAAAAAAGAAAAAGAAAAAATAATAATAATAAAAATAATGTATGAGTATTTATTTATTTGTTTATTCATAGAACAACAAGTTCCTGCAAAAAAGGACTACCCAGAAGCCTTACCGGCTTATAAATAGGGCCCTTAAAGACACATAATCAGCACTAATAACAACAAATAATAATCCACCCACCCAATACCCATCTACACCAACAACAACACCATTCACCACAAAATATCCTCCCACTAGTCAGCATACATCACACATCTCATCCATCCCTCAAACAACGCCAATAATAGGGGTATTCAAACATCACAAAAAAGAAAATCAGATAAGTCAATAAAACATGAAACCTTCAGCCTTGTGGTGTCTATCAAGCATAATGTTGTAACAATTTGTGTTTAAAATGCTTTTTAAATATATCAAGAGAAGGTAGTTCCTTTATAGAATTGTCAATCTCATTCCAGATCCCAGGACCCTTACATGCTATACTAAAAGTAGTACACTTCATCTTGCGCCTTTTCCCTCGTAATAGAGTTCTCCTTCTAGTGTTATGGTCATGCACGAGGTTACTGGAATGAGATGGCAAAGTGTTGGATGCAATTTATGAACTACATTATACATAATACAAGCATTTTGAAAACTATTGCACTCAGCGAGCTTCAAAAGCCCATACCTATAGAAAAGCGGACCAGAGGGAGCATCATAATTTGCCCATGATATAACACGTATAACTTTCTTCTGTAGAATCTGCAATTTTTCAAGATGGCTTGGATATGTGTTACACCATATAATATTACAATAATTTAGATGTGATTCAAAAAGTGACCGGTACAATGTTAGAAGAGCGTCAAAAGGAAGATCATATCTTAATTTATAGAACAAACCAACATATTTTGACAATTCCTTTGTTAAAAACTCTATATGTTGTTTAAAGTTTAAGGACTCATCCAAATAAATTCCTAAGAATTTGATGTTCTCTACTCTTTCAATTACTTCATTATGTATTTTGATTTGTATACTTTCAATGTTTGTCCGACTTCTATTTGAACGAAATATAATAAATTTAGTTTTAGATACATTTACAGATAATTTATTGTATTTAAACCAACTATCTACTTTAACTAATTCCTCATTAACAAGCTTTTGTAAAAAATCAAGATTTTTATGAGACAAGAAAAGATTAGTGTCATCTGCAAAAACAACCTGATGAAAAATATTTGATGAATTTATAATGTCATTTACATACAAAATAAAAAGAAGTGGACCTAATATGGAGCCCTGGGGGACTCCACAAACAATATCTGTGCATTCTGAATAACTACTTCAGTTAGGTAGCTTTTGAACCAGCTGAGTGCCTTCCCTCTGACACCATAGTGTTGCAATTTCCCAATTAAAATTTCTAAATCAATGGTGTCGAAGGCTTTTGATAAATCTAAAAATACACCAATACCAGTCTCACCATTATCTATAGCGTCATTAATTTTCTCGATGAGATCCAGAATTGCCAAACAAGTAGAGCTCTTTTTCCTAAATCCATATTGAGATGGAATGAGTATATTCATTTTATCCAGGTAACCACTAAGTCTATTGTACACAACCCTCTCAAACACCTTGGAAAAAGTAGGCAAAATGGATATAGGTCGATAGTTTTGTAAGTTATTTTTATCACCAGATTTATAAATAGGTATAACTTTTGCAATTTTTGTCATTTTTGGTACTACACCATGAGATAAATATTTATGCAATAGACAAGTGGATCTAGAATTTCAATTGCAATAGATTTAACAACTTTGCTACATATATCATCCACGCCAGCAGTATAAGAGCTTTTCATATTCATAATAATTTTCAAAACTTCCATTTTGTCGGTAGGTGTTAAAAAAAAGAATTTAAATAATTCCCTTTTAAATATTGTTGGTATGAAGCTCCCCCTGGAGGATTTATGGATTTCGAAAGAGTTTCGCCTATAGTGATGAAATAGTTGTTAAAACCTTTGGCAAGATCGTCATCATTGAGATAGATATTATCATTATGTTTGACATTAATTTCTGGAAAGACAGCTGCTTTTTGATCCCGGCTGAGCACAGAATTTAGTACTCTCCAGCATCGCTTTTGATCACCACGAGAAGCCTTAATTAAATCAGTGTAGTAATTCCGCTTCCTTATTCGTATTAACTTTGTGAGTCTATTTCTAAATGTAGAATATTTTACTTTATTGTCATTAGTTGGATTTTTAATGTAGCATTTGTAAAGCTTATTTTTCCTTTTAATTGATTTTAGGATTCCCTTTGTAAGCCAATTATTTTGATTGCTTGTATCTCCTTTAACAATTTTTTCCGGTATAGTGATATTAATACTGTTGGTTAATTCATTGATGAAAGCACTATAGGCTTCTTCCGGAATATTCCAGCTAAATACAGAATCCCATGTTTTACGCCTAAGATTATCAAGCAATTTATCTAAATATTTTCCTGTTAATACTTTTATGCTTTTTTTAGGAGGTAATATCTTCTTTTGTTGTTGCCTGGTCTTAGTATCCAGGTCTATGAAAAGTACAATTGGAAAATGGTCTGTGATGTCTTACATAATTACACCTGAATCAAAATGTACATTTATATTTGTAATAATATTATCAATGGTGGACTTAGTTGTTTCTGTTACTCTCGTATATGAGCTTATAGTTGGAAAAAAATTTGAAGAATACAAACAATTTAAGAAATCATTTTTCGCACCGTCATCTTTAGCTAAGTTGACGTTGAAATCGCCAAGAATAAAACAATGTTTATTCATGTAATTGATGCTACTTAATATTTCATCCAGTTTGGTCAAGAAACAATTTAAGTCAGAGTCAGGAGGTCGATAGACCATTCCAACAATTATACTTTTCATATTTTCATTATGTATTTCAATAAATAAGGAATCTGATAACCCATCATCCAAAAGCAGGTCATCCCGAACAGTTACACTCTGCTGTATGTTGGCATATAAGCACACGCCCCCACCCAGTCTGCTTGTTCTATTTTTATTATACAGCACATAGCCGTCCATGTTGAGTACGTTCAGATATGACCGCTCATTTATCCAGGTTTCACTACATCCGATAATATTAAACTTATGATCTATACTAGCTAAGAGAGATAGTAAGTCATTATGATGCTTTATTAGGCTTCTCGTGTTAATATGTAATAAAGAAAAAGGAAGTTTATCAAACTCTACTAAATTTTCAGGCAAGACACATTTACATCTAAGTTTTTCAAAGCAATGTTGGTCAAGCACTTCATGATTCCTAAAGGTAATTAATTCATCAAACCCCATGTAATATCTATATTAAAAAATGGTTGAAATCCCATAGTGTAAATTTTAGAACATTTTAAACCCCAAATAGAACCTATAAAATCCATCCCTCGATGGTAAATAACAAGTTTACCCTTTTATCACTGAATAAAATTGATTTATCAATCTACAATGTTTAGTCTATATTCTGTTAACCCAAACCCACTAACTTCCACAAACTTCCAATCCCGCCCAAAAAAAAAAAAAAAATAAAAAATAAAAAAAATAAAAAAAATAAGAGACTCAACTATGACTTTTGCTGGATCAGAGCCAACAAGTCAGTACAAAGATATATATTTACTCACATAGTTTATAGTCAACTAGTCGTTACACAGTCCAGGATTATAGACGCAGTTTTTTGACATCAGACAGCTTATTTAAAACGTGCCTCTGATCTGATTTGGTCAGTAAATACAGGCGTCCGTCCTGAGTCCAGTTGGCTGCAAGTTTGTCCTTATACTTTTTCCGCAGATCGTCCAGTAGTTTGGCCCGCTTCGCAGTTAAGCTCTCCATGATGTACATCTTTGGTGTTGATCCCTTTAGTCGTTTTTTCGTCCTGTAGACCATGTCTCTAATATTGTAATTAGAAAACTTGACTATGATCCCTCTTGGTCTTTCCCTCCCGAATCTGGATCCCAAACGGTGACACCTGTCGATGTCTCCAGGCTTCACATCAATATTAAGATTGGATTTCATAATGTTCATAATCACATTACTTGTATTTTCACGGTCATTCTCCGGGACACCATAGAGGACAAGACAGTTTCGCCTGGAGTACTGTTCTTGCTCATCCAAGATGTCCTCAATTTCATTGTATTTGTTTTGTAGATCGATTACTTTGTCAACTGTGTCTTGCAATTCATATTTCAGTGAGTCTTTTACAGATTCGGTGATAGAGGCAGTAATGGCTTGTTTAATAGGTTCAATCAAGGAATCAACCAATATTTGACTAATTTTACGAATAAAGCCATAATCCTGGAAAAGTGCATCAATCTGTTTGCTTACTGTGTCCTCAGTGGCAGCAATTTGCGCAGGTTGTTGCATTTCCCCCGCAGAAGGAGCTCCACTTTTACCCCGAGGCATCCTGAGATGTTTGTTTGGCGTCTCTCCGAGTCACGCCGAACGTAGGAAGCCAAGCCGTGCCAGGCCGAATATACAAACTTGTTACAAGAGTCTTCGTCTTATATAATGTCGTAGGGTTGCAAACACCTTTAGGCACACAGCAGAGGCAAACCGCTGATCAAATGCACCAAAGAATCATACTATTTGTTAGGTTTTGCTGGATGATCCAAGCTGTGTTTTACCAGCACGCTTCTCGCGTTGATGACGTCATGCAAGGTCTTCTCTGTACGAAGCTGTCTCACACCCCATATCCAGTTACAGTGAAGCAGTGTTGTAAGGGACCGTCTGAATCAGAAGCAAACAAGCACTCACAGAAACACCACAGGCCACCACCACCATCAGTATGAGATGTATTGTCCCAAAAAGCACGTCGGCCCACCGGGAAAGTGCGCGGTATGCCCGATGGCCAGTCCAGCTCTGGTTGTACAAGTTGTTAGCACTAGTAGAAAGAGCCAGAAGCCAGAAGACCAAGAGCAAAACATTACCGACATAAATACAAAAAAAGAAAAGAAAAAAAGACTAATTTCGCAGATTCAACCACTGTCTTGCATAGCCTACCTGTTAATGCGACAGCTTTCGTGAATGCTGCGGAGCGAGCGGGAAAACCTGGAGCGGATTAGCAGAATCAGCGGAATGCTTTGAGCGGAGCGGTGGGGGTGGGGAAGAGGGGCACCTCAGTCGATGAGGGCAGAGGGGCAGTGGCTCTAGCCACCGGGCCACCCCCCCTGTGCACGGCCCTGCAGCCACACAACACCTACAATGCTTGGGAGACATTCTCCTCAGTGCAGAAATGGCAGATGTGTCCAACTCATTGTGAACTCGATCAGTGCAGGTCTATGTTGAAACGGCAGTGTCTGTCAACACCATAGACTGTAAAAAATATGGACAAAGCGTCTGTGACGTCACCCATAGACTTTCTGAAGAACGGGTTTGAAGCAAGCGGCAACCTCCCCGTCTCTCTCTTGAAACCAACACGGAAGTGAGTTAAACTGCAATTCATTGGCTGGCCGCTTGAGGCTGGCTGCACAAGTGAGTCAAATCTGTATCTCCCCCATGTTAAAATTACCAACTTTACAGCAGAAAAAAACATGTTTACAGCCTGGTTCTCTATGTGGCTTTGGTCTATACAGCTAATTTTGCCCTTCATAACAACTGTGAGGGGTGTTATGTTCTGTGATTTATGTTCATGGACTGTAATACTGAACCCGTCCGCTAGGGGCTGAGAGTTGTATGTGGTGGAAAAAGAAAGCAGAAGAAGAGTGAAGTAAAAAAGAAAGTTGAAATGTTGTAAACAACTGTTCCTCTCGTCTTATTGATTTCTTTTCATTACGAGTCCCAACATTACAAATTTTGGCGACGAGGATGTCTGCATCCGTACCCATGCCTGCATGTTTTCTTCCAACGGTAGGAGAGCCTGCTATACCGTTTTCTACATGGAAGAAAATTTTCCAAAACTACTTACTTGTCATCGGAGCGCGAGGTGACGCATGGCCTGATGCTAGACTTCGTGCAGTTCTTTTACATTGTCTCGGTACGGAAGGCCAGAGACTTTTCTATACGCTGCCAAACGGTGGTACAACTTATGGTGAGGCCATGGCGGCACTTGATGCTCATTTCACGCGAATGTTGTCGCTGCACGGCATAAATTCAGACAACGCGCACAGCGCATTGATGAAACAGTAAGTCAGTTTATAGCGGAGTTACGTCATCTGGCGGTGGATTGTCAGTTCGGAGGAATGGAGGACGAAATGCTAAGGGACCAACTGATTGAACGTTTTTTTCTGGCCGCGGTGAGAGACAGATTGTTACTTGAGCCCAAACTTACATTGGAACGCGCTTCTGCGTTAGCGTTGCAAGTCGAATCGGCAGTACAAAATGCTACACTTCTTTCAACTAACTGGTTCATCTCCTGCCCAGGTTCAAGCCATCTCGAGGACAAAGGCCAGTTTCAAAAGAGGTAAACAAAAGTATGAAAAAATGCCAGTACAAACTGGGAAGCCACAGACTTCAAATAAAAGACGCTGTTTTCGCTGTGGATCAAATACTCACTTGGCCAACGCACACACCTGTCCTGCTGCGTCTGTCACATGTCATCAGTGTGGAAAGAAAGGACATTTTGCAAAGGTATGTAAATCTGCTGCTGTCAGAGAAGTGGTGGTGCCTGAACTGACTGTACTGTGTGTAAATCAGTCTCATGACAAAATTCGTTGCCAAGTACAGTTGGAAGCACCGCAAGGAAATAAAATACCACTTGAATTGATTGTTGATACAGGATCAAGTGTGTCCATCCTTCCAGAGTCCCTGTTCATGAAACATTTTGCAAATTGTGAACTGAAGGAACCTCAAGTGAGGTTTGTCACATACTCACGTGAACACTTACCAACCTTAGGCTGTTTCACTGTTTCTGTGTCACATGACGGTGTTGCAACCACTGCAAATTTCTATGTGGTCAAAACGGGTTCACCACTTTTGGGCATGGACTTAATTAAAGCCTTAAACTGTCACATTGTGGGAGATAGGATTGTTACATTGTCGAGACCCGCTGCTTCACCAGTACTAGAAATATGTAATACAGCAGCCAGCTCACCAGGATGTGTCAAAGGATTTGTGCATAAAGTGCAGATTGATGAGTCTGTGAAACCAGTGCAGCACAAACTACGCAGATTACCACTGAGTGTACGGGAGGAGGTTTCCAAGGAAATTAATCGCTTACTGGGTGATGGAATAATTGAAAAGATTGATGCTTCGCCATGGGTGTCACCGATCGTCGTAACCAGAAAAAAATCGGGAGAAATTCGGGTGTGTGTGGATTTGAGAGAGCCTAATCGAGCGGTAATTACTGACTGCTACCCACTGCCTCATATGGAGGATCTTTTCACAGAGCTCAGAGGTGCTACGGTGTTCTCCCAAATTGATTTGCAAAGTGCATACCATCAACTTCCTCTTCATGAGGAGAGTCAAAATTTGACTTCATTCATCACACACGATGGGTTATTCAAATTCACAAAGGTTCCTTTCGGGTTGGCTTCGGCGTCCTCCGTCTTTCAGAAAATGATGAAAACTGTACTTGAGGGTTTACCAGGAGTACAGAACTACTTAGATGACCTCATCGTGTATGGCCAAAACAAAGCCACCCACGATGCCAATCTACGGGCAGTGATGACTCGACTCACAGACATTGGTCTAAAACTTAACATGAAGAAAAGCAAATTCGGCCAGAGCAGAATTCGGTATCTAGGCCATGGCATCTCAAAAGAGAGACTACATCCTAACCCTGACTCAGTTGAAGCCATTGCAAATGCACCTGCACCAACCGACCTACCTTCATTATGGTCCTTCTTAGGTCTTACGTCTTGGTTTAGCAAGTTCATCCCGAACTATGCAATGGTAGTAGACCCTCTGCGTGAGATACTCAGATCATCTCAGAAGGGATTTACATGGACGGAAGCAGCTGAGGCAAGTTTTCAAGAGCTAAAGCAGCTGTTAGTCCACAGCCCAGCCTTAGCTTTATTCGACCCCTCCTTACTAACATTTGTGTCCACCGATGCTTCCGATTACGGCATTGGAGGTGTCATCTCTCAACGGCACCCAGATCAGACAGAGCGTCCAATAGCATTCGCTTCTCGTACATTGACGCCAGCCGAAAGAAAATACAGTACAGTTGAAAAGGAAGCATTAGCGTGTGTCTGGACAGTAGAACGTTGGAGGACTTACCTTTGGGGCAGGAAGTTTACACTGAAGACGGACCACCAAGCACTGACCACCAGAGGAATGAACAGAGCAGGAATGAGGATTGCGCGCTGGTCAGCCAGACTCCTGTGTTTCAACTACAATCTGGAATACAGACCAGGTAAAACAAATTGTGTTGCTGATTGTTTGTCGCATTTACCATTACCTGATTCAGATGCTGGTCAGGAAGAGGAATTAGGCCTTGTGGTAGAGATTTCAAAGGACCTTTCAAAAGCCATTCCTATGAAGGATCTCCTGGAAGCATGCGAATCTTGTCCAGAGTTGTCCAAGCTGCATGCCCAAATCACACAAGGCTGACCTAAATCACAGAAACAAATGGATCCAACGATCATGGCGTACTTTCAGATCAGGCATGAGCTAGCTGTGGATGATAAGTATATCTTGAGAGGGCAGAGACTAGTTGTGCCAGTAGCACTGCGCTCTAAATTAATTCACTTAGCACACGAGGGGCACCAGGGAGTGGTACGAACTAAGCAACGGTTAAGAGACTTGTACTGGTGGCCTCGTATGGACTATGAGGTGCATTCGACCATTGCTTCTTGTTCCGCCTGTCAGTCCTGTGACAAAACCGCCCGGACATGTCCAGCTCCATTGCAGCCAGTGGACCTGCCAGACGGTCCATTTCAGAAAGTTGCAATAGATATTGTAGGACCTTTTGAGAGGGCCACACAGGACTGTCGGTTTGCTATTACGATGGTGGATTATTATAGTAAGTGGCCGGAGGTTGCATTTACCTTAAATGTTACAACCAACACCTTTACAAAGTTTCTAGCATCGGTGTTTGCGAGAGAAGGTAACCCACTCACCTTAGTCAGTGATAATGGTCCTCAGTTTATTTCTTCTGCATTCGCTGATTTCCTGGCTGAAAGAGGAATAAAACACATTCATTGCAGTGTTTACTGGCCCCAAGCGAACGGTGCTGTGGAGAGATGGAATCGTGTTTTAAAGAACTGCATACAAATAGCTGAAATGCAACAACTTCCATGGAAGCAAGCGGTCACTGATTTCCTCCTGAACTACAGAGCTACACCGCACGCAACCACAGGCGTATCACCTTTTGAACTGTTAAGAGGGAGGAAGATGCGCACAAAGCTAAACACTCTGTCAACCACAACAGCTCAAGGTGAGAAAGTGACAATGGGCATACGTGACCGTGTACAGCGGGCTCAGCAAAAGATGAAACTGTACACCGATAAGAAACGTGGAGCAAAACCACCAACCTTCAAGTATGGAGATCGGGTACGTGTAAGAAAACCTATGCATGTACTGAAGGCTGGAAGGAAATTCACCGCTCCAATGTTAGTGAATAAGAAACTGGGACCGAGCACTTATGTTTTGAGTGATGGGAAGAAATGGAACACGGCTCACTTGTCTCTGGTTCCAGAAAACACTCAAATGACATTAGAGAATTCTCAGGTTAACCCTGGAACAGAGAATGTTGTGTATGAGCCAGTTAAGAGCACACGGGTTAGACAGCCTCCGGTATGGTTAAAGGACTATGCTACAGAGTAAAGGAAAACCGAAAGTAAAAGTAAATGAAAGAACACTAGTGTTGTAGTAGGGAAGTAACTGAAAATATATGGTGAATGTGTTCATGTGTTTATTCATATGTCAGTTAATAGATAGTTTAAGATACAGAAGTAAATTTATAGTTTATGGGCATAGTTCATAAGTGGATGGAAATTGGGCTGAATAATCCCACTTGTTAAGAGTCTTTCCTAAAAGAAAGAGGGGAATGTTATGTTCTGTGATTTATGTTCATGGACCGTAATACTGAACCAGTCCGCTAGGGGCTGAGAGTTGTATGTGGTGGAAAAAGGAAGCAGAAGAAGAGTGAAGTAAAAAAGAATGTTGAAATGTTGTAAACAACTGTTCCTCTCGTCGTATTGATTTCTTTTCATTACGAGTCCCAACATTACAAGGGGGGTGAATTTTTTTATAACTCATCCGTTTAGTTCTCCATAATTAAGGGTATGTCCACTTTTGAGTGACAGGTTCCCGCTGATGTCAATGCTAGCCGTTTGCCTGCTGTTACTAGCCGTTACTCCACCTCAGCAAATTTTAGCTGCTGAACTTGCCATTTCTGCAGTGTTTGTGCATTTTTCGGGATTATTTCATACAATTTAATACACCCATTACTTCACCCACGGCTTATATTCTGTCGTTGTCGTCGAGCATCGTTCGAGAGAACAACCAGCGCTGTATTTCAGTTGTTTTCCTCTGTTAACATGCACTAATGGATGTCTCACAATTTCGTTGGTTTTTGGAGTTTTCAGATTTAAAAACGTCAATAAAGGCTCGTTCGTTCTGCTCTCACGGAAACAGATTGATTATAATATGCTTATGTAACGTTACCGTCAGATGAAATCCTGCAGGTGTCGGCGCTTTCTCCGTCCATGCAATAAATGCACATCATTGAATGAGCGCGGATTTCTAGCGCATTTACTTCAACTTCATAGGTAATATATGGTTTAACCCATTTGAGAGGCGGCCAAAATCAGAATTTAAAATGGACTGAATAAGCTCTCTACGAACTTGACGAGCGATGCCGCGCTGACGCACCATAGACTAAAAAAAAGAGTGACTGATGTAACTGTTATGCACATAAATCACTGTCACACACTCTCTCAGAGTAATAGTTACTGCATCATACATTTTCAACTAGCAGAATAGTACAGCATCACGATACACAGTCTCACTTGTAGCCATGTCTTTAAATATTTCAAAGGGCAAAAACAGGACCTTTTAATTGGCTTTACATCATCAACTGTCACTTTAGCGCGAGGCCCTGTGCAGTCGCAGACTTGGTACTTTCCATAGGGTACTTTCATATAGCATTACCTCACAAGCCTGAGCTAACTCGATCCATACATGCCAACCCTCCCGATTTTTCCGGGAGACTCCCGAATTTCAAAGCCCCTCCCGAAAAGCTCCCGGACCGACCTTTCTCCCGAATTTCTCCCGATTTCCACCCGGACAACAACAATATTGCTACACCATCCGTCACTGGGCGCCGTTTCAGACCAAACGCTTGCGCTCCCATGGCGTCTGTCGTTGCTATGCAACCAAACTGCGCTCTCCATGATGACGACGAAGAAGTATCAGCAAAGGCTTAATTGATTTCTAGCCCTCGCATTAGCTTTACTACTAGATATATTTCTGGAGATGAGAAGGAAAAACCCGCCTGGAAAAACTAGCGCACGTTGCTTCCATTATGAGCGTGCTCACCGCGGCCGCGCGCCTACGGTTGAAATAACGACCTTGAGCGCGGAAAAGACGCGAAATGTGAACGGCCCCTAGTCTGAAATGAAAGGCAAGAACAGCTATTTATTTAGCTTTAGACTGTTACATGAAAATTTAAAAATGAAATGTCATAATTATAATGTTTTGAGAGTTTACCTATGTAATTGTTGCATTAGGCTATGAATTAATAAATGTTTATTGATAAGATCTAGCTATTTCATGTCTTTTCATTTACAGTAGCATGAACCACGAGTAAGTTAGTCGAGTAACTCGAGTATTGTTTTGATAAGAAATCGACTAGCAGAAATCAGTAGTCGTGCAACCCCTAGTAGAGGAGTGTTGTTGTTATTGTACAAATTAGGGTCTAACCTCCTGGAGAGAGGCCTTAAGGAATTGAATTTGTCAAATAAATTAATTACATTTTTCTTTGCGTTTGTGTGTGATATATATGACGACATATATTCTACATGTTCGAATATATACATGTATATTCAACCCCCCCCACCCCCCGGTCCTTTTGAATATCTCCCTAATTCTGAGGTCTCAAGGTTGGCAAGTATGACTCGATCACGTCGAGCGGTGAGCCGCGAGCTCGCTCTGCTACTCCGGTTATCTCTGTATGTATATTTTAGGCAACAATAAAACGAGTTATAAGTAATAAGTGTAATAAGTAGGGCTGTCAAAAGATTAATCGCGATTAATCGCATCCAAAATAAAAGTTTGTGTTTACATAATATGTGTGTGTACTGTGTATAATTATTTTGTATATAAATACACACACATGCATGTTGTATAGAAAAATGTTGATTTTTGTATAATTTATATATAAAAAATATATATTTAGATATAATATCAATTATATCTAAATATATACAGTATATGTATGCAAATATTTCTGTGTATTTATATATACAAAATAATTATACACAGTACACACACATATATTATGCAAACACAAACTTTTATTTTGGATGCGATTAATCTTTTGACAGCCCTAATAATAAGTTATAAAACACCACACTGCCTCTTTTCGTTTTCATTTAAAGAAATCTTAAACATTATAGCCACACAAATGTGGTTCAGGCAACGCGTATTGATTATATTCACTGCATATAACATTAGCCTATTTATAACAAAACGAAATATAAAACACAACCCTGCCTCTTTTCGATTTATATAATATAAAAATATTAAACATTTTAATATGGTCTAGGCAATATGTGCATTTGTACTAAACAACAGATGTTGCCGTAAACAACATTACAGACCATCTTCGTTGTATTAAAATTTAAAATGACAAAACTCAACCCAGTCTCTTTTTGTTAAATTTCAGTTTTATCAATATTAGCCATTATAAAAGTATAATAAGTAAAAGGTACAAGAAGCTATACAAATAAAACAAACAATTCAGTCAAACATACAAAGTCAGCGCTCTAGTCTAACCATACAACGGTAAAGTTAAATAGCTTATAAAGTTATGAAACTTCACTTAGCCCTCAGTCAAAACGATTGGCCAGGAACAAATTATAGATTCACGAGACCAAAAATCGTCCGTTAGATATTCACAAGACGAATTATATCTCATGTTTAACCACTACAGAGATGCCAGAGTCAGCGGCAAACGTCAGAACGACTAGCCGAGGACAGGCTGTTCCAGGCGGGGTACATGAGCGCCGAGCGCCCGGTGATCGCCTGCATCTCACAACCTTTAAACAACTACATTCTCGCCTGAAAAACTCTGAAAAACTCAACACCTATTTTTTACAGTCTATGGTCAAAAATCATCATTTAGCGTCATCGGAGGATTTTTTGGCCAGAGGCTAAAGACTAGAGCCAGTAGTAGGGGCTGTCCCGCATGTTCTCAACCTGCCCATAGAGGGTGGGATCTCACTCACAGAATGTACACATAGTATCAGCAGTCTTTTTTTGGAAGCTAAGCTATCGGGTTCTTATTCTGTGGAGAAAGCTGAGTAGTAGGGGTTACCATCCTCTTTTTCCCGGACATGTCCGGCCGTCGAGATCACCCAAAATGTCCGTGATTCGGCTTTTGCTCTCACAGGTGTCGCTCATCAGTAATCACGCCACCGCCTTTTGCATTCTACAGTCACCATTCATCATGTTTACTGTGGCGAGCAGGACAAGGCTAGGGCTGCGGGAGAATGATGCGAGGCCGGTGGCGTGATCGGTTGATGTGCGTTTCAACATTGCTAAGAAAATATCCGATCCTCCGTGAGAGATACGAGACCAGTGCGTCTCACAGTGTCGCTCATCAGTAATCACGCCACCGGCCTCGCATCGTTCCCCCGCGGCCCTAGCCTCGTCCTGCTCGCCACAGTAAACATGATGAATGGCGACTGTAGAACGCAAAAGCCGAATCCCGGACATTTTGGGCGATCTCGAAATCCCGGGCAGACTCTTCACGGAGACTCACTAGTAGCCTAGCCTTGTCTTGTTGTTTACTGCGCTCTCTTACCGGTAGGCGTGGCTTGGGAGTGGCCTCGTTGAAGCAAGTGCATTCTGGGAGTTGTTGTCTTTCATCCACATAAGCCAAAAATACATTTTCTGGCTTTTCTCAGTCTAGCTCCAAATTAAAAAATAATTTCACATTTCTACTACATAAATGACCCATTTTAAATACACATTCATCTTTCCAGAGGTGAAGTATCCTTTTAATAGATCCAATAAGGCCATAAAGGTGTTGTAAAATAAATCAATATGAATCAAGCAGTTTAATCCAAGGTTCATGAAGATATGCTGTACAATCTCTTTATATGATGAACAGAATTAATTTAGGCTTCCAGCAAGCACAGTACGTCAATGTGACGTCAGGAAGACGTTTGACTTGGTGATAAAGATATAATCATCATATAGAGGTCTATTTCACTGTTGTCATCCAGAATTTAATCTTTAGAGACATGCTCATTTTGTATTATTAATTATAGCAAGCCTGTAATTCTCTTTGTCCACTAAACAATTTGAACTCCAGCATCTGTTAGACTCACTCAGACATCAACAATCAGCTTATCCCAACAATAGTGACATGCTTAATGCCACAATGCCTTTTCCAGACCATAGATGAGTTTTGTATGATGCACCCAGAATGCATTGTGGCATGAAGATTTTTTCTAATTAAAAGATATGGTGGAATCCGGCTTGTCCCGTAGATGGTCTGGTGGCTTTAAACTCGCGCACGATCAGATCTGTTTCCTCTCTGGAGACGTGTTCAGTTTTTCCGCTTGAAAACTCTGTCATGTAAATATCGAATCCGCCATGGCACGAGCGCAACTGGCTTTTAAAGGTTTTTTTTTGCAAGTTACACCCAAAACACACCTATTATTCATTAAGAGAATAGGGACAACCCTTTTAGAGCATTCACCGGGACCGCCAATTATTTTTCCCGTTGTTAAACTAGCAAAAGTGGATTCAGACACACCCTAAAGTGCACTTGCACTGAGCGCTTTAGACCATGTGCTTAGATCCTTAAAATAGGGCCCAATGTGTTTAACAACTCCAAATAACAATTACTCATTAAAGCAAAATTAACCGATCAGCAAGGTGCAGCTGCGCATGTGTCCGTCCTGAGCTTTGATGGAAATTGTTTGTAAGGTCAGTGTAACTCAGTTAAGTTAAAACAGCATTCCCCGTTTTATGTTACATAAACCTGATTGAAGTCGATTACAACAACTGTAATATAATTTGTAAGTAGAATCAGGTAGAAAAACCTCCTTAAAGCAACAACTGCACACGTTCACTTTTACGCATTGTGCTTTCACACTGGCAGTGTTTGTCGCGTGCAGATGAACCGCGACTTGGGACTGCAAATACAGACGAGTATCGAACAATGTCATGATTTTCAGGTGTTCTCCTCCGACCACTCTCTGTCACTTGATTTATGATGAGCAGCATACAGGACTCTGCTATGATGTCGACCCCCCCCCCTCCCCCCCCCCCCCCCCCCCCGTCCCCCCCCCCTCCACTCCACACACTGTGGATCACTGGTGAGGGTTTATGCTTGTGCTCATCCGGATCTGTGTTTCACTGCAGTCTCTGTGCTGTCAGTTTTGATGGAGATTTTCCTCTTTTCAGGAGTTTCTGCTTCAGTGTCTCTGGTCATCAAGCCCAGCAGAAGTCAACACTTCTCATCTGACTCTCTCTCTCTGAGCTGTGAGGATCGGAGTAACTCTGCTGGATGGACAGTGAGAAGATACACAGACAAAGACACACAAACTTGTGCAAAACAAACAGGATCTGGATGTGTAATGGACTCTCTCAGCACATCTGACACTGGAGTGTACTGGTGTGAGTCTGAATCTGGAGAGAAACACCATCCTCGAAACATCACTGTACATGGTGAGTCCAATCACACTTACAACCATAACATAAAAAAAAAAATCTGTTCAGATTAAAAATTATTATAATTGAGAATTCAGTCATGTGATTATGCATTAAACTAACTGAAAATATCAGATTTTTACCCCCCAGCACATTGAATATCAAGATTTCAACTCTATAATAAAATAAAATACACTACATTATCATTAAGTATTGGATTAGTATATAATAACCCTTTTCTATGTGAATATAATGTAATTTATTCCTGTGATCAAAGCTGAATTCTCAGCATCATTACTCCAGTCTTCAGTGTCACATGATCCTTCAGAAATCATTAATATGATGATTTGATGCTCAAGAAACATTTATGATTATTATCAATGTTTAAACCAGTTGTGCTGCTTCATATTTATGTGGAAAACATTTATTTTTTCTTTGATGAATAGAAAGTTTGAATAATTTATTTGAAATATAAAACTTTTGTAACATTATAAATGTCTTTTTTGATCAATGCGTCACATTTGATAATGCATCCTCGCTGAATAAAAGTATCAGTTTCTCAGATTAACGGTAGTGAACATTTTGACCCTCCAGATCTTATTAATAATTGAAGTATGGCTCTGATTAATACAGCCGGTATCGTCACTACATCTGTTGATGTATCTCTTGTGTTTGTAGACGGTGAGGTGATTCTGGAGAGTTCTGTTGATCCTGTGATTGAGGGAGAGACTCTGACTCTACACTGTTTACATCGATCTACAAACTCCTCGATCCTCAGCGCTGATTTCTATAAAGACGGATCACTGATCCAGAATCAGACGACAGGAGAGATGAGCATCACTACTGTCTCAAAGTCACATGAGGGTTTCTACTACTGTAAAACAGAGAGAGGACAGTCACTCCACAGCTGGATCTCAGTCACTGGAGTCTTGAACGGTGAGATGATTTATTGAGAAACGCCACACCATTATTATAGACTATTATATATTATAGTCTCTGGCTCATATTTCTGCTGGAGCAAAATCAGTTATTGACATCAGTGTTTATTGTTTCACATAAACGAAAGCATAACCATCAAATCACATGCAAAATATACTTGTCATGTACTAGTCGGAGACACGAAGGTTGAGGATCCAAACACAGTGTTTATTAGTGATGTTGCGTTCTGTGCCGAGGCTTCGGAGTGTGTGTCGAGAAATCCCGGAAGCTTTCAGTGAAGCTCGTATCGAGGCTTGTATCGCTTTAGACCAATGACGTCATTGATGACTGGTTCAGGAAGCGGTGCGAATCTTGGTGCAATATTTTGACAGATATATAAACTCATGGTTTAAACCCAGCCACTTTCATAATAGTAATATTGTCCCTTATGCGTATTATGACCAAATAATTGATTTACACACATTTGATGCCCCATTTATGTCAAGCCAATACGTTTATTACACAGCTATGTTATACAATCATTATACACCACCAGGAAATACACATTATATATTTTTTTTCTTTTTTTATACTTTTTTTCCCCACCGTTATTTCTAAGCTTAACTGGCACAAAATACAGTGCATCACAGACAGGGCAGGACTTAGGCTGAGGCTGACAAACTCTCCTACAAATGACCTCAACTAGAACATCATTATGCTTGAGTTTCATAGAACAATTAATATGCAACATGCCTAGCATAGCCAAAGTTTAGATGTACTGTAATATTAAATAGTCATTATATAATACAATAAAATACAGGATGTGCTCTTTCTCAGTTGAGAGAAGATCAAAACCCTGAAATAACACTGAGCAATAAAGCCAGAGATAGTATTATAAAAATGTATTGTCATATATGTGTCCTCCTCTTATGTTAGATTCTTAAATTAAATAAATTAAATAAATTAAATAAAAGAAGAGACAAAAAAAAGACAATGTATGGGTACAATCTAATTAAATGACTATCAACAAAATCCATAGATGGATTTTGCATAAATTATATTAAGAGATTAATATTTTAAATATAACACTTTTTTTTTAAATGTAGAAATATTAAAATGATTGGAAAAATGAAATAACGGTAATAGGCTACTATTAAATTATTAAATTACACCCACCAGTAGGTGGCGACAAATGAGTGAGTCATGATCACAAATTAATCAGAAGAAGGATACACTTATTGAATCGCATCTGCTTATTATTATAATTACCAGTTTATGCAGTTTGATTATGGCCTCTAAGATCGCAGTCGGAAACTATTAGCCCCGGCTGGCCCGTTTATAGCCCTCGCTCGTACTGGCTCGACAGTGGAAATGTGGCTAATAATTTCTGACTGGCATATAACTGCACAAATCAAACAAACATAAACGGGTAACGGCAGAGTCCAGTCAAGCTCAATGATAAGTTTGGCCTTGATCACAGATCACATTGTTCAATCTCAAACCGGTGCGCAATGTTGTCCTACAGTTTCTGGGTTGAACGGCATGTTTCCTGGAAGCGGTGTGCAGTGGGGTTTGAGATACGTTTTCTCTTGTTTGGTGGGTGTGTCAAAAATGTCAGTGTGGGGCTCATAATAACATTCCCTGTAATGCTACTGTTAATGTTTAGAGAGAGAGAGAGTGCCCCCCTATATGTCTTTATTTAATTTTTATTGTTCACTTAGTTCATATGTATTCTAAATTCTTGATGGGGTTAATACTGGAAATATGTTTAAGTCAATGTTTGTGCAAACGCATAATCTCTGCTTGGTTTATATTGAGTGATGCTCAAGCTGGCATATGTTATGGCGATCCTACAGGAGAGGGGGCGCCCACGGAAGAGAGGTGCGGGCGTGGACTAGAAACAGAGGAAGAGAGTTTTGAGTAGTGTTGTGAACGCGCGCAGAGTTATGGTAGACTGTGAATAAATGCTGAGTTAATGTAAGCAGTGAGCTAGATTAAACGAACCCATCAAATCATGCACGTCTTGGAATTCATTCATTTCGACATGCAACATCAGCCTAATAATCAGCAACATATAAACCACACGCTATTAAAGAGACAGCTCGCACAATGGGTCCAAGTAAAGTCGCTTACAAATGTGTCCTGCAGCTCGTTATACGCAACAATTGAAGATATTAGAAGACATGTTTGTCTTTTCATCCTGAAATGCGAGGCAAATGTTGGATCACAATAATTAGGAGCCACAGTTTCCACAAATCCCTTCAATTGATTGGGATGTTCTCTTTTATTCTGGACATCAAGGGCAGTGACTGTAACACTGAGCGTTTTTTGCAGTATTAAACTCATATTTATACTGATTTCATCAGGCTCTGAAAATTCTTCAAATAGAACACAAAGAATGGCCTTCTCAGCTGCCGTAGTAGCAACTCTTGCGTCATCAGAACAGTGTGTTCAACTCACGTTTCCATTTAAAAAACGTTTTGCAACTTTTTGTCAGGGCTGATTGTGCTCATATGTGGTCAGTGTCAAACATACATTTTTGTTCTGAAGAGAATGATTCCTCACCCCTGAATTCCTCACCCCTGAAACATTAAAATAATAACTTTCTCCTGTGGAACATAAAACAAGTTATTTGGAAAAATGTATCTGTGTTTTTGTCCATACAATGAAAATGAAAGAATCCTTCAAAATATATTTTATGTTCCACACAAGAAAGAAATTCAAACAGGTTTGAACAAAATGAAGGTCAGTAAATTTTAGCAGAATATGAATTTTTAAACGAACTATTCCTTTAATACAGAGCTCTGAAAGGGAAATGGTGGTGGAATAATATGAGACAGGAAAAATATTGCAAAGCTTTTATATTCACTCAATAATGTTCTTGTGTTTCTGTTTTTCAGTGTCACGTTCAGGTCAGATTTCTGTCCTCAAAATCCTCAGTTCTCTTCTGGCCGCTTCTCCGTATCTGCTATCTACAGTCGTGCTGCTTTATAAATGTTACAGAGCGAGAGGTAAAACTTCTGTCTGACACACACACACACAAACAGTAGTCACTCACTCTAAAATTAAAAAAGTGAAAAGAATATAATAACATAAGACATGTCCGTTTAAATGCTGAAAATGTTTTTTGTGTGTATTTCACAGTTTCAACTGCTGAAGACCAAAGTCAGTTCACCGTAGCAGAGGAAGAAACTTCAATCTGATATTAACCAGTTTAAAAAGACTAAAAAAATACTGTTATTTTTGTCAACATATGGTTTGAAAATACTGTAGTTGGTTCTTCTTTTATAGACTTCAAATGTGTAATATAATTGCAGGGGGGGGGGGGGGGTATATACAAATAGTATATAGAATAAAGAAATAATATCATATAAATAATATCAATAATATCACATTGTGGAATGTATTTGTGGTACAAAAAATGGCTATTGAGGTATTTTTACAGGCAAAAACAAACCTTACGAAATACTTTTTATGCGTTTTGGGTGTTCATTTACACGACAGTGGCGTTTGGGGGGCCTGAAAAACACAAACTTTTAAAAACGTGTTTCAAACTGCAAGTTTTTGAAAACGTACCAAATCTTGTCTTATCAAATCTGTGAAATCAAATCTTATCAAATCAAGTCTTATCAAATCTGTGAAAACAGTCACATCATGCACATGCGTAGGCTATTACGTGCTTAGACTATAGTCTTTTTTAAATGAAAGGTTCCTTACAACAGACTCAAGGATGATACAGTGCTATGCATAAGTTTAGACACCCATACTAAAGTTGACTAAAAAGAGGAATAAAAAATCATCTTTTGGAAACTGAACTTAATGCCTTAATTAAAAGAATTAGGAAAAATCCAACCTTTAAGGACACCAATTTTCTTTGTGAATGAATAATGTATCGTAAATAAATAAATGTTCTTCCTTAAAATACAGGGTGCATAAGTTTGGACACCCCTATGTTAAATTCCCATAGAGGCAGGCAGATTTTTATTTTTAAGTATTTTTTTTTTTAAATTTTTTAGGATACTATGCATCCTGATAAAGTTCCCTTGGCCTTTGGAATTAAAATAGCCCCACATCATCACATAGCCTTCACCATACCTAGAGATTGGCATGGTTTTATTTCAGTTAGCCTAATAGCTAGTTTGATTTGCATTGAGAGATGATCTCATGGAAAATACCCCATGCCAATCTCTAGGTATGGTGAAGGCTATGTGATGATGTGGGGCTATTTTAATTCCAAAGGCCAAGGGAACTTTATCAGGATGCATAGTATCCTAAAAAAAAAAAATACTTAAAAATAAAAATCTGCCTGCCTCTATGGGAATTTAACATAGGGGTGTCCAAACTTATGCACCCTGTATTTTAAGGAAGAACATTTATTTATTTACGATACATTATTCATTCACAAAGAAAACTGGTGTCCTTAAAGGTTGGATTTTTCCTATTTTTTTAAATTAAGGCATTAAGTTCAATTTCCAAAAGATGATTTTTTATTCCTCTTTTTAGTCAACTTTAGCATGGGTGTCTAAACTTATGCATAGCACTGTATATGTTTTCGAACCCTTTGTGTTCAAAGGTTTTGACATTTTCTTAAAGGAAGTAAAAGTGAGATTGGGATTTCAGTGAATGTTTCTGTCTTTGTGAAGATGGAATTTACCCAGAAGACAAAGTAATAATACAGTATTATCAAGATTAACATCCTTAGAATGGAAATCGGACAAAAACATGATAGATTATGTAATTTGTGATAAGAATGTAAAATAATGTGTGTGTGTGTGTGTGTGTGTGTGTGTGTGTGTGTGTGTAGGTGTGTGTGTGTGTGTGTGCAGTCCCATAGTCTTTATTTACAAAGTCAAATCGCCAACTACTTGTCTGACATACATGCGTAATACAGCGTTATTAGTCGTTCTTTTTTTTTTTTTTTTTTACCGGGTCCGTGTGAACGGATCATTTTGATAACGTCGTCATCTGAGACAAGACAAAACGTTTCTGTTTTTAGCGCGTTGTTCGTACCCTTGTTCTCCAGAGTGCAGTGGAAATCCTCCAGTAGGTGGTGGAAAATCAGTGTCAATGAGTGAGTCATTGAACCATTCATTCAAATTAGGGCTGCACGATTAATAGCAATTTACATAAAATCACACTTAAACTGATTTGGCTTATTGCGATTTTGAAATCGCAAAGGCTGCGATTATTTTTTATGCACAGCTTGTCATTGATGTATGGCTCTGTAAACACTGTGAGTTTGAGACACTTTATAACGTGCATTTGAAAAAGCAACACACATCAAACATCTTTCCCAACATGAGAAGCATTTATGAAGCTCTTGTGTGCGTGCGTGTGTGTGTATGTGTGTGACGCCCTCTGGCGTTCTGATGCAGCATTTATACTACCGATTCTGCACTGAAAAACTGCGCATAAAATAATCGCAGCCTTTGCCAAATCAGGTGCGGTTTCATTGCGATTAATCGTGCAGCCCTAATTAAAATCATTCGTTCAGAGATTCTTTCAGCAACTGTTCTCATGTGGCTTTGTTTAAAACTATTTTCATTTAGCAAAAACAGACAATATGTGTCTGAAATGTAATTTACTTAATACTAACATGTTTATTAAACTTTTCTATCACAATATCAGATTTGCAATATGCTTTTCCAGGAAAAACAGCACTCTTGCTGTTTACTCTTTTTGCTTGCCAATTTCATTATAAATATAAAAATCAGGAACTCATTATTGGGGCATTCCTCCAATGTATTGATTTCGTTATAAAAAATTGTATTGTGTTTATAAACCTGTGAAAACGATATTTGTCATAACCATAAACTGTAAAAAAAAAAAAAAAAAAAATTGTGTATTTGTGATTTGTGTTGTTGTGTAGCCTATGTTCTTCCAATAGCTTGACAATGATCTAATGTTGCTTGTTCTAGATCATCGTCTCCGTATAGTAAACATGCCAGTTTTATTCTGTATCAAATGTTCTGTATAAACAAATTACTGAATAAACAAGTGTGGATTTTAACTTATTTGGATTTGCTCTTTTGAACAATTGTTAGAACCCTGATTGAGCTCAAATGCCTGTATATTTCTAGTAATCCTGAAGATCTTGATTAAAGTGGATCTCGAGGGCCAGAGTTAATTAATGTAACATCAACGCTCTTTAAAGGATTAGTTCAGTCAAAAAAAAAAAAAAAATTGAAATCACCATCATGTCGTTCCAGAACCCGGCGAATGTAGAACCGGAAGCGGTGCACTGTGTTTAGAGACGCTATTCTCGTCGCTTCATAACATTAAAGGGGGGTGAAATGCTCATTTTCACTCAATCTCCTGTTAATCTTGAGTACCTATAGAGTAATATTGCATCCTTCATATCTCCAAAAAGTCTTTTGTTTTATTATATTAATCAAAGAAAGATAGGGTGTACCGAGTCTTTCCGGAAAAAACCGAGCGGCTGGGGGCGGGCCGTGTGGGCGAAGCTTAGCTGTGCTAACGCGCCGAGCTAGTGACAACACACAGAGACATTCTTTTTTCAACAGTTACTCACCGTCCGGTTCCAACGCACGACCGCGAACCTTTATCATTGCGACTGCTCGATCCTTAAGCATTAGACGATCTGGGCTTTGTTTATAAAACAATCATCGTCGAAATGCAGGGAACAAACAGTCTACACAACTCCGTTTATGCTCAGGAAAACAATCCACGGGTTCCTTAACGCTGGGTTCTTTGGGAATCTGTGCAGGGTTGTCTTGCCCTGGCAACCAAAAACACACTTCTTTGGTGACATTGACTTCCCAAAAGCCGGGCAGGGCGCTTTGATGGCGAACTGCTTTCACTCTCTTGCTCTGGTCTATGAGTGCGCACGCGGCCGCGATCTTACCGGAGAAGTGCCCTTAGGACCCATATAAGGAAATTCCGCCCTATCTTACGTAAGACAGAGCCATACTCGAAAAAAACTTTCCGAAACTTGTGACAAACCGGAAGGAGTATTTTTGGAACAAAAATACTCCTTCAAACGTACAACTTAGTTTTTGAAACTTTGTCCATGTTTAGCATGGGAATCCAACTCTTTACCAGTGTAAAAAACTCAGTATGCATGAAATAGCATTTCACCCCCCCTTTAAGGTTGAACCACTGGAGTCACATGGACTATTTTAACGATGTCTTTACTACCTTTCTGGGCCTTGAAATTGGTCATGTATTGTGTGGTAGATTTTCCCCTACGCTCCTGACTTAGGTTGAACCGAGTGTCCCTAACACCTGAAAATATTATACTCAGTTGAGTTCACCTCTGACTGCGCTGGTTGACGCCTAAGTGTAGCTATTCTTACAGCACAAAATGCCTAAGAATTATAGTTACCTGACCGCAATCTAACCCCGCCTAAGAGTCTCACAAAGAGTCGAAAGAGTCTCGTTCCGTTTAAACACTATCACTTGGGAATAGAAGTAAGATCTCTAGTGTTTCACTATAACTTGCTCCACAAACTAACTAAAAAGAATACAACCATTTTTATAGAATAGGAGCAATCAGAGCGCAAACACCATCGCACACCTGCTGGTGCGTGGGAAAAAAAGACCATGTAGGTAGGTCAAGTAAAATAAAAAACAAAGAACTCCCGCACACTATCCGTACTTGCAAGAAAATATAAAAAATTCTTTATTGGCATAATTTATTTTTTTTGTCATCCAAGAACTGGTAAAAAACCTATAATCAATTCTGTGATTACTTGTGTTTCATGTTGTTTATTTGATTCGTTGTCCCTGTGGTTTATGTTATGTGGGAAAAATGTCACGTCAATTGAAACAAAGAATTAGTAAGCATAAGAGATCTATTAGAAGAAAAGATGTAAATTACCCAGTTGCGGCTCATTTTTTAACTTTTAATCACGATGTCTCTTCCTTACGTTTTTGTGGGATTGAAAAAGTGAATGTGCCATCTAGAGGGGGTGATATTGAATTGCTCTTACAGAGACATGAACTGTTTTGGATTTTTACCCTTCAGACTTTATCACCTATAGGGGGGTGAATGATGAAGCAGTATTTAATGTGATGTTATGAAATGCTGATATTATTTATAATTGTTTTAATCTGTCTATGATGGTGATGGTGATGTGACGCTAATTATGTATTTAATCACTTAGCCTAATTGGATACAAATGGATCCTGATTGTTCATGTGACTATTTTAAATGTGATTGAGTTTGTAATTGTATGTGCCTGATGAAGGTCCGAAACGTTGCCAATAAAGAATTTTTGATACTTTTTTGCAAGTACGGATAGTGTGCGGGAGTTCTTTGTTTTTTATAGAATAGGAGCAAAAATGACAATTTCCCTACAATTTGATTGGTTCTTCATATGCAAACCCTTCTGTTGTATGTTATGCTTATATTCTTAGATCGCAACAAAGTAAGGGAAACGCCACACAACCGCTGCATAAACTATAAGATTTAACTAAAGTAAGAAACATGAAATGTCAAGTGATCAGTGTTTTGTTAGTCAGTGTGTCAGCATGAGTGTAAGTAGCAAGTCCAACCAAACATAAACAAAGGTCCAAATCAATGCATTATAATCGGGGAAGATCAAATGAGAACTCCGATGCGGGATGTGATCTCCCGTAACTCACACATCCCGTCAGTTCTCCGGTAGCCTCATGAGCAGCAACAACACCAGCGAGCAATAGTTCTCTCTATCTCTGTTTGACCATGCAGTGTATTTTAAAGTGCCATGATGTCATTCAGGTGTAAAGCCACACCCTCCAGCAATCACCTGTAACTCAGGGACGAACACACAGCTACTCACTGAGCGTCACAGGGTGGGTCGTGGATGGTAGGCGGAAGACGGAAGCAGCGTGTCTTCAGATCGGGGTAACGGAAAAGTTTGATTTCAATTCAAATAAATTTATACTGAATTTTGAAAAGGGAGGGGGGGTGCCAAAATTGTTGCTGCACCTCTGACACTGGGTACTTGCGCCCCTGGGTACAGGTGGGAGGTGGGAGAAGAGAAAGTGTTGAAAAAACAAATAAAAAGAGAAAGAAAGATAATGAAGAGGATTCAGTAAGTACCGATGAGGACAGGGAAAGGTGTTAATAAGTGGAAGGACAGAGGAAATTAAAATGATTGTGAGATGTAAAGAGGGATATGGAGTAAAAGGAGTAAACCCAATTGAATTAACAAATGAGTTGAGAACACAAACAGGAGAGATTAAGTGTGCAAGAGTACTTCAGGATGGAGAGTTGATGGTAATATGTGATAATGAGGAACAGAAGGATAAAGTGATGAAAATGAAGGTTGTGTGTAAACAAGTGATTTCAAGTTGTAAGCAAACAGGTGAAAAAACATGGATATGTGGAGTAATTACAGGGGTCCCATTGGATGTAACAATGACAGAGCTGAGGAGGAATATAAAAGGAGGAAATGTAATTGAAGCAAAGTGATTGCAAAGGAATAGGGAAGGTAGGCCTAATGAGGAAGAAAGTCTGTCTGTAATGTCACGCTTTGAAAGAGGAGTTGTAACGTCTGTCAGTGAGTTTGAAGTCTGCCCAGATGAAGAATACTAGACAGTGTAAACTAACTGGAAGTTCCACGAGACTTTTAGGCTATAGATGTGTCCTCTCAGTTAAACATACTCTTCACATACATGTCGAAGAGCGAATGTTAGAAGGGAAAAGAAAACACTCTAAAACACGCTAAATCAAAGTGGAAGTAAACACAATAATGTTGATTTTATTGGGCAATACATATTTAAGCAGTAACTTCATTATTATCAAAATACTTTTAATATTAACTAAAATGTTTTGTTGGGAAAGGGACACATTATCTTTCCACAGATCTACATTTTATAATCACTATGCAATGAAAATTTATTTATTCTACTATGAATTTGTCCATGACAGGGTGGACATATTTTATGGTTTGCTCGTATATTGTCAGCTTGCAGTTAATTTATAAAAAGTGCTGGAGCTTGACCAATATGCATTTCTAACAGCCCAATGTCTCCTTAATACAACACATATGAAGTTAAATGGAAAATCTCAGATTTTTTGGGGGAAATTGTGAAGTCTCAAAGGCACTTTATGGTGATTTTGACCCTTATAATAAAAAAAACAACGGTCAGCAGTAGAGCGGTCATCTTCCTCTTTGCGCGAGCAATCTCACTCTCACTGTGCGTGCACGCTCAGATAAAAACAGCATGCATACAATAACGTACGCCATAGTCATCTTAAAGGCACATCAACATTCATGTCATGAACATTACTTAACACTAGGTGGCCGTTACAGAGTGTTACCAGAGAATGTCTAATAAGGCGAGAAGTTTCACTCTCAGTAAACTTCCGGCTTCTGAACTGGTTGCAGTTCCACTCTGATTCCATATGAGGGCGCTCACAGGACGAGTGCAGAATGAATGGAGGTCTATGGCGCTGTACCAATCAAAATCCACTTTTCTCAGGATATAATTTTTTGTCTAGTAATTTCGAAAGGAGATGCAAATAAATTACACATTGCGGGGTGTTAGATTTTTTAGAGTCACTTATTTGCTTTAAAAAGTCTTTTAAAGTGTCAATGACGTCATACACTTCGTACGACCAGAGATACTGCTTTACGGCAATCCTTCAGTCACTTTGGTGCTTTCGCGCTCTGCACTTTCTTTTCTCTCGAGGCATCGACAACACAGCTGACACAGGGAAATACACGTGCTAGACGAGTTTTTGTTTTGTTTGTTTCTGGTCCTGCTTCGGATGCCACAATGCCATCAAGCGGTATCTCTGGTCGTAATCAGTCCTTCACTGACCAATCAGCGTTCATTAGCAGAATGCTAGCATGTTATGGGCAACAACAACAACTCAACCTGTAAGAAATCGAAAGGACATAACTTTCAACTTTCGACCTATAACCCATGTTGAACTTGCAAAACCTACACTCAAATCTGAGATTTCTCAACGGCAATCGGGTGAAAGAGACACATTTAGCTGTCTAGCCCCATAGACTTCCATTCATTTTGCACTCCTGGCGATCTCCCCCAGTGGAACTCTGGTGGAACTACAACCAAAATTCGGTACAATAGGACTAAATAGGGAGTGGGCAGTGGGCAGGCTCTCCGTAGACGGGCTCTGGTGTTACCAAGTAGAGTGATGGTTGGATATGTTAGCTTTCAGGTGAGAGCATATGTGCATGCTCCAATGAGATGTTATAACTGCCAGAGATATGGTCATATGTGACCCTGGAACACAAAACCAGTCACAAGTCGCACGGGTATATTTGTGGCAATAGCCAACAATACATTGTATGGCTCAAAATTATACATTTTTCTTTTATGCCAAAAATCATTAGGATAATAAGTAAAGATCATGTTCCATGAAAATATTTAGCAAATTTCCTATCGTAAATATATAAAACGTCTCAGGTTACGACTGTAACCTATGTTCCCTGAGAACAGGGAACGAGACACTACGTCAGAATGACGCAATGGGGAACGCCTCAGGCGTGACAGGTGTCTGAAATCACTATCAAATCACGGCAATCACATTGACCGGCGACAGCCCGTGAATCATTAACGTGAATGATTAACATGCGACCTGCAAGTATAAAAGGGCGCCTTGCAAACATGACAAACATCCTATCGTCTGAAGGGACTGTTGCAGGCAGGCCCCGAGGCATGGCAGGAAGACGTAGTGTCTCGTTCCCTGTTCTCAGGGAACATAGGTTACAGTCGTAACCTGAGACGTTCCCTTTCGAAAGGGAACTCTACACTACGTCAGAATGACGCAATGGGGAACGATATACCAACGCCACCATGCTAAGGGGAGTGCATGCCCAATGGCAGTGACAACTGTCAGAACCGGCAATTCAAATGAACGCTAGAACCACTCACCCCCAGGTCACACTGGGCTGTCAGTGACAGCACTCCCTACGGTCATAGCCCAAGCTATATGATACCACAGAAAACCTCCATAAACATAGTTTAGTGAAAGGTCTACCTGGGCCTGCTCAAGGGCCTAGGACCACAACTCCAACTTCTTAGAAGGGGTCCCTTCTAGGGAATGTGGTTAGGGAACCTGAGGGAACCCCAGCCAGTCACTATTCAGGGGAACGTGCCACCTGAAATGCCACCAGGCAGGCCTGACCTGGTGTCACCATATAAGACACTACAGTCTGGCCACTTCCTGTCTGTCCGAAGACAGAGCCTCTGGACACTTGCCTTTAGGAAGGCATCCAACCCGAGGGACTGCGAAGCAGGCAGTGAACCACTCGGACCGGATCTCAGAGACGGGATATCCTGGAGAGTATGACTCAGCATAGTGCTTTACAACCCTTGCCAGCGAGGGGAGTTTCTCTACTCGATCCACGGATCAACCCAGTGTTTGTGTTTCAAAACACTAAGGAGGCCTGTGAGGGCCTAAGGACTGATCTAACTGGGAGGCCTCAAGAGAGGCCTACGACCGACTGATCAGACTCAGGAGACCACATACTCATACTGACCCTCAGGATAAAGAGGTTCCAGGAGGGAACCCGTAGCAGAGAATACAAACTTGAGTCGAGCCAGGGCGCAAGCTGACCTTCGGTAGCTGCCTGATAAGGTCTGCTAAACTGAAAGTAAGCGGCCACTAGCTTACAAAAACCCAGCACCACAGTGAAACTACTCAGGGAGACCTGGAGAGGCCTACAACCTGACAACCACAGTATGTGGGAGCTCACCTTCAGAGAGGCCTGGAGAGGCCTACTACCTGACAACCACAGTATGTGGGAGCTCACCTTCAGAGAGGCCTGGTGAAGCCTACTATCTGATAACCACAAAACGTGGGAGCTCACTTTCAGAGAGGCCTGGAGAGGCCTACTACCTGAAAAACCATGCTAAGTGGAAACACACAGTAAGTGGGAGCTAACCTTCCAAGGAGGCCTGGAGAGGCCTACTACATGATAACCACAGTATGTCGGAGCTCAACTTCAGGGAGGCCTAGTGAGGCCTACTACCTGATAACCACAGTGCATGGGAGTTCACTTACAGAGAGGCCTGGAGAGGCCTACTACCTGATAACCACAGCGCATGGGAGTTCACTTACAGAGAGGCCTGGAGAGGCCTGCTATATGAAAACCACAAAACGTGGGAGCTCAACTTAAGGGAGGCCTAGTGAAGCCTACCACAGTACATAGGAGTTCGCTTACAGAGAGGCCTAGAGAGGCCTACTACCCATTACCAGAAAAACCACATTAAGTGGAAACTCAAAGTATGTTGGAACTCAACTCCAGGGAGGCCTGGTGAGGCCTACTACCAGAGAACCATGACATGAAGGAGCTTACTTTCAGGGAGGCCTGGAGAGGCCTACTACCTGAAAACCACAGCTGACAGTGGGCCAGACTGGCAGTCCAGTTGACTGTCTATGGGGCTTTGCCTTCAGGGAGGCCTTATGAGGCCTACTAACTGATAGTTCAACCTCAGGGCCACGTAGTACCACAGTATGAGGGATTTAGCCCTCAGGGAGGCCTAGTAAAGCCTACTACCTGACCCCCACAAAAAATGTGGGAGCCCATCTTCAGGGAGGCCTGAAGAGGCCTACTTCCTGAAACAGTCTAATCAGCTGGATGTGACTGCTGCTGGGGACTCGCCTAACAGGGAGGCCCGGTCGAGCCTACTAGCTGATAGCGAGTCTTTCTGCTACTTTAATGAACACTGCTGGAACCATACTATTAAAAACTTTTCCTATAGTTTTGTCCTAGTGTATGCTCCACAATGGTGTGAACCACCTCCGAGGAGGCCTGCTAAGACCTACTACTCGTTAGTGAGTCTTCTGCCCGAACTACCAGGGCCAACCACCGAAGGTGAGCTGGCCTAGGAGCCCTATCTTAGGGGCTACCCAGTCAAGGAGGCCTGCTGGGGCCTACTACCTAACTGTGCAGCCTTCAAGGCAGAAAAACTGTTACTACAGCGCTTACAGCATCCTGGTACCTAATCACATTGCCAAAGGCAGTGTACTCAGCAAAAAGCAATACCCTTATAGCAGGGGAGTACAACATACGCCACTCTGCCTAGTGGAGGCCCCATTAAGGACCTACCTACTATATGCATGGGCGTCAGCTCATGGCAATGCTCTGGCTTCAAGGGAGCGGAGTTCAAATACCGGAATGAAATGTAGTTAGAACTCCCTGCTCAACCGGAGCCATCATGGTGTGAGGTAGATAATACAGAGCTGAGAATGGATTACTCAAAACTACCCTGCGTTAGCGGGGGAGTAACACCATATGCCCCTGAAATGTTAGACAGGGAGCGGGCCTGCAAGTGGCTCCAAAGGGTGACAGGGATTTGTCCTGTGCCCAGCCTGGGGGAGCGGAGCTTGCTTGCAAGCCAACCAACTTTCACCCATCGTTCGAGCGGTTCAGCTCAACGGGCTGAGTGGAGCCAGCTCTAGAGGCCTAAAAACAAGTAGCTCTGTTCGGCAGGGTCTGGCAAACTATCACATCGCAGAGCGAAAGACAGCCTGACCCGCCTGAAGGATCATACCTCAACTACCACCCTGCATTACTCTATCACCCCTGAATGCAGTGAAAGGGGCGGGCTTTGGCCAACAACTCCCATTTAAGGGAGGAGGCTGAAATCTCGGGGAGGAAGCCTACACATAATAAAATGCGGCAGCTATACTTAGCAAAACGCCTCCAACATCCCAAACATAGCCTAGGCCAGCTACAGAGGCGGCCCGGGTTAGGGCCGACCTACAAGCATAGATCTACCTGAGGGCTCGGAGGAGCCACAGCCTACTTGATTGAGAGGCTGTGAAACACTCAACCTACTGACACCTTACAGAGCCCAGGGGAGCGAAGTACTCAGGATACCAATGTCACAAACCGAAAGGTAGGACATAAGATCTATCTGAAGCGCCAGCGTCAGTCTAAACCTAAAGTAAAAAAGTTTTTTTTTTTTTTTTTTTTTAGGAAGACCAACTACTCTACCCCTAGGCGGCTTAAAGCCCTGAGGCTAACATAGAAATGAGTGGTGGCCCACCACGCATAAAAATGTCATGACAGAAAGGCCATCACCTACTCACACGGGAGCCAAATCTTTTTTTGAGCTTCTCCCTAAATCGTTCTAGCCACAAGCTGGGGGGGGGGCTTCAGGGCCCTGAAGTTCCAATACCTTACCTCATTGCTCCTCTAAGAATGACTCCCTAGGTCTATACAGGGAACAAGGTCTGTAGAGAAATACAAATCAGTGTTAGTATACACACAGAAATTATATTAAAAACCAACCAGTTCACCTGCGGCGTGCAGAGTGAAGACTCGCCAGAGAGTTCTCTATGAACCTGGGGTCCATCACTTTACATGCCTGAAAGAGGCGCTCTCACCAACCAAGCCGAGGCGGGCCATCAGAACCTTGTTCTCATCATAGACCCAGCCCCAGGCCTGGTGTAAGAAACGCCTGGGGAGTCGAGAAAAAGAGGAGAGGGCTAGGATAGTAACAGCCCTCCAGGAGATGATCCATCACTAACGCTGTGATCGTTTGTACTGGATCACCTCCCTCAGATCCTTCTTTTTCCTGCGGGAGTCACGCCTCCTCTGTGACCTGCTCCTACATGGAGGGGGTGCACGAGAGGCGACACTAGCTCTCTGGCCCTGTCTACGGCCCTCAGGTCGTGAAGGGCCAGGCTCTCCCGCCTGTCTGGGCTCGGATCCGGATCTCAGCGGTATACAGGTCTTAAACGCCGCTGAGCGCGCCTTCGCCTCCCTGAACTTTCCAACCACCGCCTCCACGGAGGTGCCAAAAAGTTCAGAGGGCGAAACCGGTGCATCAAGGAGAAAGGCCTTCTCTTTCTCCCCGATGCCAGCCAGGTTCAACCACAGATGCCTCTCCGTGGCCACCATTGCCGCCATCGATCGACCGATCGAAGCGGCAGTCTGTTTAGTGGCCCGGAGAGCAAGATCTGTGGTGCGGCGCAGCTCAGCCACCGCCTCAGGGGACAGCCCTGCCCCCTGGTCGAGATCCCCCAGCAGGTCGGCCTGGTACGCCTGCAACACCGCCATAGTGTGCAGGGCAGCACCGGCCTGACCCGCTGCCGTGTATGCTCTGCCATTCAAACGCGCTGTGGTCTTGAGCGGTTTGGATGGCAGGGCTGGAGCACTCAGTGTCGACGCCCGCCCAGACACGAGATGGTTCGCAAACGTCTCGTCAATGGGCGGCATCGACACATACCCATACTCGCCGATCCCCTCAACATCAGCGAAACTAGCCCGCTGATGTCGGTGGATCCGAGCAGAGTATGGGTTCTTCCATGCCCTCTCGATCTCAGTATGGAGATCAGGAAGAAATGGAAGGCTCGCCTGAGCTGGTGGTCTATGGCCGGGGAGAAATCGATCGTCCAGCCTGCCACGAACAACTTCTCCCCTAACGCGCCGCCATGGCAGTTGCAACCTGTCAGTGGCGCGTTCCATTACATCCAGCAGCTCAGCATACACGGGGCAGGGTGGCTGAGAGGGTTCAGGGTCCACCTGAATGACCTCCTCATCATCCATCACCTGCCCGTCCTGAAGAGCATCTGTTGCAGGAACAGTAGGAGAAAAATCCTCTTCGTCATCCACCTGCAACTCACCCTCGTCATCCGCCGAATCATCTGAGAGGTTAACACCCCTCTCAAGACGATCGGCGAGATCCCTCTGGGAACCCCATGACGCGAGTCGCCGCTCTGCCTCAGCGCGAGCGGGACCTGAGCCAAGAGGTACAGATGGTGAGCCCTCCTCACTCGAGAAGAGGGCTAGACGAGAGCGGAGCGTTTTCAAAGCAAAACGCTCACAGTTTGCACAGACAGCTCCCTCAAGAGCCGCCTGTGCATGCTCTTTGCCCAGACAGAGAACGCACAGTTCGTGTGAATCACCCGGCGTCAAATACCTTGGGCACGGATCCGCACACTTCCTGAAGCTTTCAGCCTTCTCCGTGCGTTTCATTTTCTTTGCCGACTTTTCCAGCGATATCAAACAGACAGTCCCTGAAGACGAAAAGATGTTTGTCATGTTTGCAAGGCGCCCTTTTATACTTGCAGGTCGCATGTTAATCATTCACGTTAATGATTCACGGGCTGTCGCCGGTCAATGTGATTGCCGTGATTTGATAGTGATTTCAGACACCTGTCACGCCTGAGGCGTTCCCCATTGCGTCATTCTGACGTAGTGTAGAGTTCCCTTTCGAAAGGGAACATTTATTTCTGTGAGTGAATGCAGCACAAACGCGAATATAAATGGAGAACTTTAAAGGAGATTTTCTCAATGTTTCGATTTTTTTTGCACCCTCTGATTCCAGATTTTCAAATAGTTGTATTTCAGCCAAATATTATCCTATCCTAACAAACCTTACATCAATGGAAAGCTTATTTATATTATTTATATTCAGCTTTCCATTGATGTATAAATTTAAATTTCCAAAGACCCATGTGACTGGTTTTGTGGTCACATATTGCAAGTGTATGCAGAGCCAAAAAGAGATGTGCACATTGTGTGAAAGAACATGAGTATGGAAAATGTGGAAGTAATGTTGAAGCAAAATGTTGTAACTGTGGTGGGGCGCATAATGTGGCATATGGAGGATGTCAATGTCAATTTCAGTTTTATTTCTTTAGCACTACTAAACACAACAGCAGTTGACCAGTGTGCTTTACATCAATACAATAGGCAATAAAAACACACAAACAAAACACAATGCAATACATTTCATCCTTGGCCATAATGCTAATTAAAAAAAAAAAAAGTGTTTAGCCTAGATTTAAAAACCTAACCCTAACCCACGGATGGAGCAAATCTAATACTAAAAGGTGGGAATACGTAATAATTTCTGATTAGAAGACCGGAGAGACATAACTGGAAGATGTTCTGTCAGTAGATCCGAAAGGTAAGGAGGGGCCAAACCATGTAAGGATTTAAATACCAAAAGAAGAATTTTAAAATCAACACGATATCGTACAGGCAACCAGTGCAAATAACGTAGCACTGGAGTAATATGGTCCCGTTTTCTAGTACATGTCAGAAGTCTTGCCGCCGCATTTTGTACCATCTGTAACCGGGATAAAGCTGCTTGGCTGATCCCGTAATACAGTGAATTGCAATAGTCTAACCTCGATGTTAAAAATGCATGAATTAATATTTATTTAATTAAAAGTTATTAAAAGATAAAACAGGTTTTACTTTGGCTAAAAGACGGAGCTGGAAAAATCAGGATTTGACCACTGGACTTATCTGCTTGTCAAATTTCAGACCAGCATCAAAAACAACACCCAAGTTCTTTACCCAAGGCTTTGCATAAAGTGTTAAATTACCTAGGGTTATTTGACTAAAAGAATCAGATGAGCCAAAAACTATAATTTCAGTTTTATTTTCATTAAAATTGAGAAAATTTAAAGATTACCAAGCTTTCACATCAGATAGGCAGGCCCTATGTGTTTCCAGTCCATCAGTATTTGGTTTTAGGGGTAAATAAACTTGAGTGTCATCCGCATAGCAGTGGAACGACAACCCATGTTTCCTGAAAATAGACCCTAATGGAAGCATATATAACGTAAAAAGAATGGGGGCTAAAATGGATCCCTGAGGAACACCACAAGACAGAACAGCAGCCTCCGACGAATATTCCCCAATATTAACACTAAACTTCCTATTTGACAGATAAGAATTAAACCATCCTAGGGCAGCTCCTTTGATACCAACGCAATGCTCCAGGTGAGCAAGAAGAATAGAATGATCTTCGGAATTCAACTTACCAAGGGGGCTTCTAAAATACGGCTGTTAATATGAGGATTAATATGTGTCTCTGGTGGATTCTTCTATGCTCTACTGTCAGTGCCACTTCAGCACTAAAATACTCGGCAGCAGAGCTATTGCGTTTGAACTCAATGAACTTCAGGACTCCACTGGCTCCGTTTGCCCACCGTGATGTTCTTTCCCGACCAAGATACATCCACCGCGGATCGGGGCGATCTTATACATCCAGTAAGTCATCCTCTGCTATTAGTTTAATTTGGTCTAAAGTTCGTCCCGTTTCTTCCACCGGCCGTGGAGCTAATCCAAATCATTTGTTTCCAGTTACCAAGGCAACGTCAAACGCTAGTTTTACTGACTGTTTTAAATGTGGACTTTTTAATGTTCGATCTCTTACAAATAAAGGTCTGCTGATAAGTGAGTTTATTAGTGATGGTAAACTGGACATAATGTGCCTCACTGAAACTTGGCAACAGCCTAATGATTATTTTCATCTTAATCAAACAACCCCTAATGGTTATTCTTACATCAGCCACCCTCGCTCTAGTGGGCGTGGGGGTGGGGTTGCTGTTGTCTATCGTGACACGATCAAAGTTAAAACAATCAGTATACCTAATTTTTCTTCATTTGAATGTTTGACTGTTAAACTCTCTGGCGTTCAACCTCTGGTAATTTTAACACTCTATAGGCCAACTAAACCATCTGATCTGTTCTTTACTGAATTTTCTGCATTAATGACTTCACTCTCTGTCTATTCTCCCAATATATTACATGTTGGTGATTTTAATATTCATGTTGATGCCACTACTACTTGTTCCTTTGCTGCTGATTTTATGTCATTACTTGATGGTCTTGATGTCACCCAAAATGTACATTTTCCTACTCACAACAAAGGTCATACTCTAGATTTAGTTTGTTCAACTGGTATTGTTCCCTGCAATGTAACACATGCTGAGTTACCCATCTCTGATCACAAAGCTGTTTTATTTGAAGTCTCTGTCCCAGTTTCCAGGTATAAACATCAACGCATTATAGCCTACAGAAACATAAAACACATTAATCCATCTGACCTTGTGAGCCTCATAAATACATACTCGACTACTGACTCCCTCTGTCCCCTCAGCCTCATCACTCATTACAATGACTGCCTATCTTCTTCTCTTGATGCCCTTGCTCCCACTCAAACTCGTTCTGTTTCCTTCAACCACTCAGCGCCGTGGTACACACCTGAGCTCCGCCAGTTAAAAAGATGTGGGAGACGCCTTGAGCGCTTGTATAAACGGACAGGCCTTGTATCTCATGCGCAGGCCTACAAAGATCACCTCTTGCAATATAATAACACCATTTCTGCTGCTAGAACATCTTACTATTCGAACATTATAAACTCTGGAAATAACAATTCTAAGCTTCTGTTTTCAACAGTAAACCGGCTCCTTAAGCCACCTGAAAATGTACTCTCTGTCCCCTCAACGGAACTCTGCAACAAGTTTCTTAACTTTTTTCATTCAAAAATTCAAGAAATACATCACCATCTGCTTAATTTTCCTAGCACTATGTAGCACTAAGAATGTAAAACGGGACGTAAAACGGGACAGATATCAGTGCACCCCCCTTTAAATTTCGAACTGTTAAAGTTATTGTTAGTTACTTGTATTACTTTATTGCATTGTGTTCAATTTGGTGAAACCGGAGTCGTCAGCAGGGGGCACTCGGGAGTTGCACGGCGCATGAGTGGCTGACTAGCTAGCAGCATAGAAGTAGTATTCAGCACGAGATGAAGCGCGCAAGTGCAGAGAAATGTGCTCCTTGTTTGAACAGTGTTTTTCTATGTGTTTTATACAGGTAAGCTGACAATAATCTTTATACTAGTAAATTCATAACAGTATTGTATTCTTATAGAGCTGTAGTTTGTGCCTGAGACGTGAAGAAAAGTTGTTTTTACTGTGATTACAAGTGTCGTGCGTGAAATGGCGGACGATAGTGTTAACAACTCAAGAGGAAAATTAGTAACTTTTAATGTGAGCAAAACAGAGGAATAAAGGCCTAAAAAGATATATACTCGAGATGTGAGTGCGTGACGAGGGATAATTAACCAAATAGATGTGTACGAACATTATTAAGTCGTGTGTAGTGACGTGTCTGGGCAGTCTGAGTTAACGAGGCACACGTGTCTGTTCTTAGCCCACGTGCATAGACCTGTTACCCTCATGTAGCATTACTTTGTCAGCCATTACATGTAAAAAAACGATTTCAGTACTGTTAAATAAGAACTCCAGTCAGATTCAGAGGTAAAACACTTTTATTAATCATTTTGTGAGTTTATAGTGAGAACACAGTAACTGTTAAACGGTTGAAACATAGTTCATGATATAGTCAGTTCATTAGCATATTTCATGGAGTAAAAACGGATTAAAAGATAATTTAAACAGTGATATGAAAGAGTATTAAAATATGTGTGCAGTTATCAATGCTAGAGTAATGTGAATGTAGACTAACTATTACTGAGATCTGAATATCTACTGTTTACTAATTCCAAATGCTATTTTCATGGTTATGTTTAATGATTCACTTGTATTCATTTTAAAAAGAGAGTTTGTAATACTTTAATGATGGTATTCGTCAGACCTTTCCTTTTATGTCGTTTTATAGCAGGCACGGCACATGTTTAGATCTATGTTAATATGTTTATGTATTTAGAGCATATATTTCTTGAGAATTGAGTATTGTATAAAGAGTAATGCGCCTAGTGTTACGTACCAGCTTATACATTTGCACAATTAGACGTGTGATTGTTTATGATAATTTGTTAATGTATCACACAATAAGAGCATAGAAGTAGTATTCAGCACGAGATGAAGCGCGCAAGTGCAGAGAAATGTGCTCCTTGTTTGAACAGTGTTTTTCTATGTGTTTTATACAGATAAATAAATGTGTTGCCCCAGGAAGTGACATCGCTTCATTCCTAAAAGTGTAACAACTACAGTTCATAAGCTTACCTACATAACTGCCCTGCAGGGTTCTGCTTTAACCATCTCCCTCTCAAACTTCACCTTGGCCTCAGAGAACCAGATCAAAGTACTTGTCAGCAAATCAAAAACATCTACTTCCCAATTAGACCCTCTACCAGTCTTCTTAAAGTTCCATTACTCACTACATTAGTAAATTCCTCCCTCTCCACAGGCATTGTACCGCCCGCTCTTAAGACTGCTGCTATCACTCCGGTCCTTAAAAAGCCCAATGCTGATCCTGATGACTTGAACAACTACCGTCCCATCTCCAATCTTCCTTTTGTCTCCAAGATACTGGAGCGGGTCGTGGCACATCAACTACATCACCATCTTATCTTCAATGATCTTTATGAACATTTCCAGTCTGGTTTCCGCGCTAAACATAGCACGGAAACAGCATTGGTAAAAATCACCAATGACCTACTCTGTGCTGCTGACTCTGGTCTATTTCAACTAAACCGTCATCTCCCCTTCCACCCACCTCTCTCAGCAACTGTCTTAAAGACATTCAAATCTGGATGAACATTAAAACTGAATGCCAATAAGACAGAAGTCCTGCTCATCGGCTCCAAAAATACTCTCTCAAAACAGCAAAACATCAATTTAACCATAGATGAGATCACGGTCCCTCTGTCAATGCAAGTCAAAAGCCTTGATGTCATTCTGGACAGTTCCCTCTCATTCAAATCTCAGATTAAAGCACTTACCCGGACTTCATTCTTTCACCTCCGAAATATCTCCAGGCTTAGACCCTCTTTGACACAAGCCAGCACTGAAACCCTAATTCATGCCCTTGTCACGTCACGTCTGGATTATTGCAACTCCCTTCTCATTGGTCTCTCTTCTAAGATGATAAATAGGCTTCAACTTATTCAGAACTCTGCCGCTCGAATCCTTACTGGTACCAGACCATCTGAACACATTACACCTATCCTTATCATTCTACACTGGCTCCCTGTGCACTTCCGTATTGATTTTAAGACCCTCGTCATCACCTACAAAGCACTCCATAATCTTGCTCCCAGCTACATTTATGACCTCCTATCAGGATATGTTCCTACACGCTCCCTTCGCTCTTCCTCGATTGGCCTTCTTGTCACCCCCAAATTCCGCCTCTCCACCATGGGGGCCAGGGCCTTCAGTTGCGCTGCTCCAAGACTTTGGAATACCCTCCCCTCCCACATTCGACAGGCAGACACAGTCAATTCATTCAAAAAATTGTTAAAGACCTATCTCTTTAAGAAAGCTTTTAATCTTTAAAACATCTTAGTTTTACATTGCCATCGTAACTCTTCTGACACTCTTTTATAGTGCTTTCTCCTGGCCTTCTTAGCACTTTTCTGATTTGTCTTATTTGTAACATGTATTAGCCTACTATGAATTTAAGTATTTTTTTATTTCTTTCCTTCTTTTATGTCCTCCAAAACATGTAAGATGTCCTTGGGTATTTAGAAAGGCGTCGGCCAAATAAAATGTATTATTATTACTAGTATTACCGTATCAAAAGCTGCACTCAGATCTATTAATACAAGTACGGTAGAAACCCCAGAATCGGCAGCTTTTAACACATCATTTAGAATTTTCAGGAGTGCAGTCTCTGTCGAGTGATATTTTTTAAAACCTGATTGAAAAAGCTCAAATACCTTATTTTCATCCAGGAAATTTTTATTTTCATTTTTATTTTTATTACTTTATTTTTATTATTATTTTCATCTCCAATCGACATTCCCTTTCTATTCTACTGGGTTGTCTCCAATCTACATTCCCTTTCAGTTCTAAGTCTACCTGGGTTGTGAAGGGTTAAAATTTAAGAATATGTTTTCAGATATGCTTCCTTACATAACATCACAGTGAAGAATACTGATTTTAGCTTTTAAGGTTAGGTTATAATGGTATCAACAGCTCCTACCAACCCTGTTTTCTCTATTGTGTTTTAAATGAGTCTTTAATGGCCCTAGCCAGTAGCTCCAAGACGCACCCTTTGTCTTAAATGGCTCTGGGATGGCCCGTGGAACCAGAGTTTGACCTATTAGGCCTTTAACAGGCTGATAACTGCTGATTTTTCTTAAAGGGGCTATATGCAACTTTTTCCCCAAAAATAAACGTAACAATAGCCTTTTTATTTTACCATTTATGACTCAAACATCTCCTGATGAGCATACTGACACCTTGTCCGCTCACAGTGGGTGCACCTATAAGCCTGTATCCTATTTTTCCTATTTTCTGTCGGGTCGGATTTTTCCCGCGCTGTCTGCGGATGTGACGTCAAGCGCGTTCATGTTAAACGTTTCAGATCACTCTGCCACCGCCGCTAGTCAGCAAACAAACTTAGTTTCTCAAACAATATATGTATTTGACTGTTCTTACCTCTGTAAACATAATGTTGACTTCTTTGCAGCGGATGACTTGTGAAGTGTGCACGTACGAGAGCGAGCAGAAAGGAAGAGCAGTTCCGTTTTTGGCCACAGGTGTCAGTCGCGAGTTTAAATTTCAGAAAATCGCATATAGCCTCTTTAACCTTATTTTGTTAGCTTTTAATTGAAGCAGGCGATTAATTTACTTAGTCAGATCTATTTAAGGATCTGTGTAATACAATCTAACCAAAGTTATTCTAGTATTTTTCATTTTTATCCTTAACACAAATATCAATAATTTTATTATTTTGTTTCAAACAATGTCATTACTTTAAAATTAACTCTGTGTAACCCAGCTCTTACCATGAGAATAGACTTAGCTGCTGACATGCCATTTAATCTTTAACTACTTATCTTCATCTTATTTTCCCAGAATTAACTGATGGACATAAGATGTCCTGCCTCTATTTTTTGGCAATGCGGAATAGTTCATAATGGATCCATTGATCCAGATCATTAAATCTGTAACTTCATTGTGGATTAAGAATGCCTTTTAATAATTTTTCTTTATAGTTTAAATTTAACATGTTTGGGTCACATTGTTCTTGGTCTAGATTTTAACTTTGTACCCCCTGCATAATTTGGTTTAATTCATGCTCTGGGCTTCATTTAAACATTAAAATCTTTAGTAATGTGTTGGAAATTTGATTATACTACAAAGCTCTTCAACCAATAATAATCCAGAAATTAAATATGTTTCCCAAAATCAGTATCCTTTTGAAAGTTTTTCTTTCAAAGTAACTTATCATCCATTCTCTTATTAGAGAACAACTATTACAATTATTACATTTCTTAGCATCTATGATGTCTGCATTAGAATTTGAAAACCCTCAAGTTTCTTCAAAAATAGTCTCTAGATTATTTATTATTTTTACAGTAATGTACCTAGTTAAAGTCCCTATACTCTACAGAATTAAGAGATTTTCTTCTTCTCAATTTACGTGTACCTGAAATATTTTCAAATGAATCAGTAATTGTTCAAATCTCAGTCCTATGGAATAGTTTGATTGAACCAAATAAAACATCAATAAGCATCACACAAAAGGTCCACATCTTCCTCCAGGTGTGTTGATCATCTCGTTGCCCCATGGACGTTCCATCTTCACCAGGGTGACTCTTTGCGAACCATTGCAATGGGCTTCCCCTCGCTGGCAAGGGAGGTACGTTACTAGCACGTCATTGATCCCCCACTTTATACTTGGCGTGTGGGGTTTGCTCAGGCTGGTTGGTGTAGTTTAAGGTGAGATGCTTGGACGGCGGTGTCACTATAACCTTGCTGATAGTTGCAAGATTTTTCCTCAGATCACAACCGCACTCCACTGGACCTTGTTTGTGGAGTGAACCATTTCCTGGCTGCTTTCACCTGTGAATGGAGACCTCAAGTATTTTTGTTAGTGACAACATGTATTAACTCATCTGCTTGTCGTGCCGGTCGTCCTTTTTTGATGAGACCTGTGAAATTTCATGTTAGCCAGTAACAAGACAATATTTTATATACATTTGGAACAGAATCAGTTCTGTTCGATGGGATCCATCATGACATCCTGCAAAAGGAAAAAAAAGTTAATGTGGGGTGGACAGGGCAAGCTTGCTTGCTCTCTGCCTTCCCAAAGTTATACGCTGCGCAGGTGTGGCACTGTTTCTTTCTGCCGCAACAATAACCCAGGCCAGAATAGTTAGCCAAAATCATCCATGGCCATTATTTTATTGGGCATATTTTACCCTGTGGGGCCCACTTAATAAATTTAGATACAGCTGTTTTGATTGACATAATTTATTTGTCTTAGAACACCATATTTCACACACTCACTTTCACACACCCCTCTCTGGCCAGAGATTCATACATTCTTGTCTGCCTTAGCAGTTTATGAACTGAATGGGGAATATATATATTAGGAGTGGAATACCACCAAATCTGAATGGTAACAATCTGAATTGAGCACTTCTTGCGTTGTTTTTGCCTCTTCATGATGACTCGCTCAATTTAGTCCTAATTTGTGAGTCGCTTTGGATAAAAGCGTCTGCTAAATGACTAAATGTAAATGTAACAACTTTTACGACGACAGAAACTACTGAACGTAGACACACTGTGGCATTCCCCTTGCGACAGTGTCTAAACGTTAGGATATCAATTTTCAATTGTCCGATGCAGTCGCCATGTGATTGAGTTTAACTCAGTGAGCGTAAACCTTTTCAAAATCAAATAGATTTAAACATTTTCAAATAATTAATCGCATAGACCTACAGTTGCAGTTGAGAGAGTTCATTTTAATTTCTCAAATGCAATTTGTCATTCATTGCACAAATTTTTGTTATTGCTCATAAGCTATTTAAACAAAGATTTGGAAATCTTCACACAATCTTAGCTCCATGGACAAAAAGAAAATAACATTTCCATCTCGTACCTCTGGTGATGACAGCATGTGATTTCAGAAGTTTAGAATTAGAAATCTAGAAAATTACCTTTTAATGAAATGAGTGACCAATATTGTTGCTAGCCATAATGTCTTTTTAGACACCATGTGCCCTATATTGTATTTTTCTTTTCCATAGAATTCTGCATAGTCAATAATTCATGGCTTTCACCACTAGTTGGTTAGTATCATAACCCTCACTATGCCAAATCCAGCCTCAGTTTTAACTGATTTGTGAGTCATGTTCTCACTTCCGCTATTGAACTTCATGCAGTAGGGTTACTGGTACCTATTGAAAGCAGGTTCAAAGTGTTAGTTTAAACAGAGGACCAAAGAACTGCTGAAACCAGTGGATAATCAAAAACAATAATCAAGTTAATATGATAATTAACTAAATTTGAAACAGTCTCTGTAGTGATCATTGAAAACGCAGCACCTAGCCCACAAGGCTGATACATTTGATTGTCTTTCTGTGTGGATTATCATCCAGTTGAACTTCTGGCTGATACATTAGATCGTCAGGCTGTGATGGCACTCTCCTCGGTCTGGCTTTTGATCCATCCTGCCACAAAATGTCATAATGCATGGCAAAATTGTCTTTAGGAAAAGTCTCAAGTGAATTGTCACCTTTGCACTGTCTCAGTCTCCCCATGCTGACCCCTCTCAGAAGTGTCAACTTCCTCTTTCAGGATGGTGGCTGCAGGCCCCACTTCCTCTTTTATTTTTCTGCAGTCATCCCACATTGTCAAGGTAGCTGTCTGAAATTATGAACACTCAGAGAACCGCAAATATCAAATTAAACAGCTTAATTTCCAAAAGTCTCTTCTGGTTTACAACACAGCAGTTCATCATTTTATTAAAAAGCTTTGTCCTTCATTGCGGAAAAAAATAAGCTTTCTTTATTGCAAAGATGCAGGAAAAAGCAGGAAAAACTCCTCTAATTATAATACAGTGTATAATGTAAACGAAAATAATTCTTTGTCTTTTTTATTTTATTTTTTTTACAAGAAACCAAATTAAAATGACTCTAAGATGCCCGTTATACTTATTCAAATCACAATTTCTATTTTAAACTCGGTCACCCAATCTCATTCTCATACTATGCACAATGCACAAAAATCATCTTAGTTAACATAAACCATTGACTCTTAGAATCTCTGCAATGGATCAGTTTTTTTCACACTGTCTCCCAGGGATAACAGGATACAAATTCTAGACACCTTCAGATAGAAAGTATAATATTTAAACACGTGCAGTTAATATAGTACTATTTGTTCATCACTTTAAGAGCACCTATTGCTCGGTTTTATATATCTCATATACATTAATAAATCAAAGTCTAACTCATAAAAGTTTCTTCATGACTCAAAATGTCCTAATTATCACAGAGTGCTTTTTCCTATTATTATGATATATAATTTGAACAATTTCTGCATTTTTTAATTGATTTCAAAATGTAAAAATTCATAAATCTCAGGATAACAATATTGATCTATTGATCTTGTCTCACTCTTTCAACTTTTCTCTCTTTATCTTTCTTTATATTCAATCAGAATTAAAGTCTTATTCAAACAAAAAGCAAGTTTCATCACTACAGCATCTCAGGGTATTTTCCCTCCCGAATCTGGTTTCCAGCATGACTAGCTGCTATTTGCAAGAACAAATAGTTTCATTAACAGCTTTCTGGGCGCACTCTCAACACAACTAATAAAATACTCAACATATACCAATTTGGTTGAATTTAACCGTAATCATTGCCCTTATTAGCAAAGGTAAAAACATTTTTTTTTTAAATCCTTAAATCTTTTAAATCTGATCACCAGTTTTCTTAAAAAACAGAATAGCCCATTTTCAGTTAAACCTTTTAATTAATTTAAAGCATTTTAAAGGAAAAGTGCTGAGGTCAGTTATCCTACCTACCTTAAAATACTTTAAGTCCTTTGAGCCCGTCTGGAATGGTCCCTCTGTCGAACAGGGTTCTGCAGTCTGGCAGAATGAAGACAACGTGGTTCCTCGCCCCCGTCCATCCGACAGAGGGAGATTCCGAGGACTCCTGGATGGCCCGCCATTGACAGTTGGTTGTATAATAAAATACAGACCTTCTTGCCCTTGTTGGGGGGATGGGACCACAGATCCCAGAGTTTTAAATATAATTTGTTAAACTATAACAAATACTTGTGTCTGATTTGTCTTAGTCGTTACATGGGTGTGTTACTTTTATTAATTCAGGAATACAGTATAGAATGGTGGGGAAAGGAAGTGAAATATATGTGGTGGTTGAGGTATGGAAGGAAGACAAGAGTGTAGTAATAATTCATTTTTACAATCCTTGTAAGCAAATGACATTGGAAGAGATGAAGAAGATAGAAGGGCAAAGCAGAGAGAGGGTGATCTGGTGTGGGGATTTCAATGCCCATAGTAATATGTGGGGAGGAAGTGTGATAAATGGGCAGCTGATTGAAGAATTAATGGATGAGATGAATTTGATCTGTTTGAATGATAGGAGAGGTACACAAATAGATATGAGAACAGGTCAAGAAGCGGTGTTAGATCTAACTCTAACAAATAGTAGGTTAGGGGGAATAATTAAATGGAAGGTATTAAGGTAATGTACTATACAACCTAGTGATCACTTTCCTATTTTGATAGAAATGTGTATAAATAAGAGTGTAGAGAGAAATAAAAGAAGAGAAGGGAAATGGAAATATGAGAAAGCTAGACTGAGTATGTGAACATAATAGAAGCTATAGCTTCTATATATAAGTGATAAAATTATAGGGGTCATGAAAAATGCAGCAGTTATTCCTAAAAGCAAAGGAAGAAGAAATATTAAAATGGTACCATGGTGGAATAAGGAGTGTGATGAAGCTATTAGAAGGAAAAGGAGAGAGTACAAGAAGGTAAGAAGAAGGCATAACTATCAAGAACTAATGGAATATAAGAGAGATCAGGTAAAAGTAAAACTTGTGATAATAAGGGCAAAAAGGCAACATTGGAGAGATTTCTGTGACAGAATAGGGAAAAGTACATCAATAGAAGAGGTATGGAATATGATCAGAAGGATGAATGGAATAGAGACAGAATATCCTGTTTTAAATGAAGGGGAAGTTATAGCAGTATAGATACAATACAGTGATAAAGCAGAAATGTTTTGTAATGCATTTATAAAAGTTAACAGTACGGAAAATCTGACTGAAGAATTTAAGAAAAAAAGGGAGGAGACATTAAAAGAACATCCACGTCTATTGGAAAAAAAAAGAGAAGAAAGAGATAATATGGATCCCATTTGGAATGACAGAACTAAAACGAGCACTGAGGAGAATGAGAGAAACTACTCCTGGTCAAGATGAAATCAGCTATTATATGATTAAGCAGTTAAGCGAGGAATCGTTGAACGTAATGTTAGAGTTCTATAATAAAATCTGGGAAATGAGGGTACTACCACAAAGTTGGAAAGAGGCACTGGTGAAACCAATAAGCCAATAAGGAAACCAGGGAAGGAAGTAAGCCGGCTAATTTTAGACCAATAGCCCTTACATCTCATGCAGGGAAAGTGATGGACAGAATGATAACGGACAGATTAGTGTATTTTTTGGAAAAAGAGGGAAAATTCTCACCTTATCAAAGTGGATTTAGGGTAGGAAGGGGAACTATGGATCCGATGGATGTGATTGGAAGCGGAAATAAAGAAAGCTCTATAAAGAATCAGTAATAGCAGTATTTTTCGATATAGAAAAATCATATGACATGTTATGGAGAGAGGGCCTGATGATAAAACTGGGATCTCTTAGATGGGGATAGGAGGAAGAATGATGGATTAGTGACTTCCTTAAGCAAAGAACAATAAGAGTGAGAATAGGAGACTCTATATCATCTCAAGGAATAATAGAAAATGGCACTCCTCAGGGAAGTGTAATAAGTCCAGTGCTTTTTATAATAATGATAAATTATATTTTTAGTAAGGTGTATTGGAAGATCATTGTTTGCAGATGACGGGGCTTTGTGGTTCAGAGGAAGAAACAATAAGTATATTATGGGGAAAATGCAGAAGGCTGTGGATGAGTTGAATGGTCATACAATTGGGGATTTAAGTTTTCTGTGGAGAAGTCACAAACTATGATATTTTCTAACAAGAAAGTAGATAATGAATGGAAGTTAAGAATATATAACAAAGAAATGGCACGAGTGACATCAATTAGATTCCTAAGAATGTGGCTGAATACTAGTGAAATAGTATCGCGTAATGCTGAATTAATGAACATTTTTGATTAAGGCAACATAAATTATATTTTATATATATATATATATAATGTGTATATATATATGTGATATTTATCCCGTCCGTTATTGCTGTGGAAAGACAAAGGTTGTTTAGTCTGTTGAAAGTACCTTGTTGATGCTTTTACACTTTTAAATGTTCGATGGTTGGAGGGTGAGTAGATTAATGTCATCTCATTGTGACACTTTTTAACGTATTGCGTTCATAGAGCGAGCCTTTCACTGATTGTTTACAGTTTAACGGAAGTTACACCCATAATTCAGGCAAAGCGTCATGGGGCGCAGGAATAAGGTGAAAACAGGTGACCTGATGGCCATTCTGCTGGCAATACAACTAATTAAGGAAATAGTAATACAAAATGCGATTCATATTCAGCAATAGTCAGTATTGATGACCAAAATTCAGAATCAAGGCCAGACATAGTAATTGAAATCCTTTAAAATCTCTTTGAGTTAAAAAAAGATAGTATGGTAGAGGAACAGTTTATGTGGGTTCAAGCCCATGTGGAAATTAAAGGGAATGAAGAAGCAGATAAATGAACTAAGCAAGCAGTAGATGACGAAATAGAAATGGAGCTACCACATAGTATACAATTGAAAGTGATTAAAAAGTGGCAACAGTATTGGGATAACAAGACTAAAGGGAGACATTTATATGCAATACAAAATAAAGTGGGAAAAGGTAGATGAAAATATGTAAATGTAAATGTAAATGACTCAGTGGGGGAAATAGGAGGGACAAAAATATAATTACAAGATTAAGGATGGGACATACAGGTTTGAATACAACGTTACATCTAATATCTAAACATCCAACGGGAATGTGTGAGAAATGTGGACAGAGTGAAACGGTAGAACGTGATTATAAATTGTAAGGATTATGATGAAGAAAGAGAAGTGCTAAGAGAAGAAATAGGGAAGAATGAAGGAAAAGAGTTAACATTAAAGAATATATTAGACTCAGATATAGGAAATACTATACTATTGGTAAAGGTGTTGTTTCAGTTTCTGAATAACACAGGATTAATTAAAATAATGTAGGAGAAATGTATAAGAGAGGTTAAGGTTGATGATATACTGTGGGTAAAGGAAAGAACATCTGAAGGAAAACAAGGATAAATTCCACAATAGTGGGGGTGGTTAGAAAGTGTTAAGAGGAGTAGGAACATGTTTCTGAGCCAAGCTACCTGATGATGGCAGTAATGCACTGTTTAATGCGGTTGCCAATAAAAGACAGAAGGATAAGAAGAAGAAGAAGAAGAAGAAGAAGAAGAAGAAGAAGAGCCGTCACAGGTAGAAGTAACTTAGATCTCAAATCATAAAACAATGGAAAAAGTTAGAAGTTCAGTTGATTACTAATGTCATGTTATGTCATGAGACTATTCTAGACTGTTATATTTTTGATATTGTCTAGAATCTCAGAATTTTCCACTGGTTTCGACACAATTTTCACAGTACATTTTGATCAAGTGTTAGAATGTTAGGCCTAAAGGAGAAGTAATTGCTTAGAAGTTAGAATAATGATTATTTTGATAAACAGTTTACCTTTTTATTCACTAAAAAAACATCACAATTGCCGTCTATGTGGGGGTCAGAAGGTCTCGGATTTCATTAAAAAGATCTTCATTTGTGTTCCGAAGATGAACGAAGGTCTGACGGGTTTGTAGCGACACAAGGGTGAGTAATTAATGACAGAAACTTCATTTGTGGCTGAACTAACCCTTTAAGAGAGAATATAGGTGGCTCTTAAAAGAGTCTTTGGGTTCCCTGATCAGACAGACGAGCTGCTAAACACATTTATGCTCGTGTGAGGGATGATGTTTTACATGGATACTGGAACAGGCCTTAAGCTCTAAGCCCTGTTTACGTAATAAACTATGGAAACATTTGTATTTGTGCTGAGAGTTGTAGTTTAAGTTTCACTTAGTTTTCACTTATTTGACATTTCAGGTTTATGAATAATTAAGACAGAGAGTTTGACTATCATGGGTGTCAATATTCACCCACTATTCTATTCATTTAAATTACATTTGTAGGTTGACTGATGTCACAGTGGACATATTAAAAAAATCTATTATATATATATATATATATAGTCTATAAGTCTATAAAAAAAGCAGCCAATAGGCCTATATTTAAAAGATTTGTGGATATTTTCTTACTTTTATCTTGCAGCAAAAATATTAAATTAGACCCTTGAAATAAGTCGATTTTGTGTTATGACATGCATTTTAGTCTGGGAGCTTAAAGGAGAACTCCGGTCAATTTTAACATTGAGCTCATTTTTTTGTAAATTTGGAGTGCTGTCAGTACAGAGAACAACGACAAAAATCGGTGTTGCCTACACAGAGTTATTCTATTTTTAAAATTTGCACCCTGTTGACTTAAATGGGGCAAGTACTAAACCTGCTTTTAGCCTCTTAACATCCTTGATGTGTCATTACAAGTGCACAGGTCATGTGAGTGATTCCTTCGGAGTGATCGCGGGTCAATCTGACTGCAGTAGATGTGAAAGATATGAATAAAAATGATGTTATTTAAGCCAGCGCAAATACCTGTGTTTACATCCTGAAGTCCAAAGTAGTCGATTGCCGAGTTCACGCGCATAGGTTTATCACGCGCGTGAACTCGGCAATCGACTACTGTGGACTTCAGCCGAAAACAGGATGTAATACAGGTATTTGCGCTGGCTTAAATAACATCATTTTTATACATATCTTTCACATCTACTGCAGTCAGATTAACTCGTGTTCACTCTAAAGGAATCACTCACATGACCTGTGCACTTGTAATGACACATCAAGGATGTTAAGAGGCTAAAAGCAGGTTTAAAACTTGCCCCATTGAAGTCAACAGGGTGCAAATTTTAAAAATAGAATAACTCGGTGTAGGCAACACCGATTTTTGTCGTTGTTCTCTGTATTGACAGCACTCCAAATGTACAAAAAAATGAGCTCAATGTTAAAATTGACCGGAGTTCTCCTTTAAGCCTTGTCAGTGAAACCAGCCATAAATGACATATCTTATTGTTCTACAACATTTTCCGCTATATAGGTAATTAAATCTGCAATACAACTGCTCTTAAAAGGAGAATATGTGTGGCTCTTAAAAGAGCCTTTGTGTTGAGCTGAGCTCGCTCTACTTAGAGCCAGGGTCGGATCTACCAAAACGGGCAATCCAAAAGAAGGGCCCTCCGTGATCGGAGTTTTTTTTTTTTTTTGTGCGCTACATAAAATTACATTTATTTTTTACTATTGTATTATTGAGACAAATAAGTTTGCAAAGATGTCAATATTCAATTTTGTAAAAAATATAATTTTAATTTGAAAACAGTGCATTTAGTTGTTGTTGCTAGTTTGAGTCGTGTGTGTGTGTGTGTGTGTGTGTGTGTTCCTTTTTAAAAGTGTGGTTGTCAGGTATGGAATAGTGCGTCTCGAGCTTCAGTGCCCAGGGGGCCCTGGGGGTACTAATCCGGCTCTGCTTAGAGCTGGTGTATTTGGTCACCGCCTTTGTGCCCTCAGACACGGCGTGTTTGGCCAGCTCTCCGGGCAGCAGCAGACGCACGGCGGTCTGGATCTCTCGAGATGTGATGGTGGAGCGCTTGTTGTAGTGAGCGAGACGAGACGCTTCACCGGCGATGCGCTCGAAGATGTCGTTGACGAAAGAGTTCATGATTCCCATCGCCTTGGAGGAGATCCCGGTGTCGGGATGAACCTGCTTCAGGACTTTGTACACGTAGATCGCGTAGCTCTCCTTCCTGGACTTTCTGCGCTTCTTTCCGCCCTTGCCGGCGGTTTTAGTGACGGCCTTCTTCGAGCCCTTCTTGGGTGCGGACTTCGCTGGTTCAGGCATGATGCTGAGTTACATCAGAGTGCTGTCATTGTGACTTTTGATAGAAAAAGTTTGCTTGTCTCCTATTGGCTGAAGTCTGAACACATCATCAAGCCAATCAGTGATCTTCCCTCCAAACTCCAAACCCCTTTCTGCTACTGACACCTCACACGTCACGCAGTAGCAGCCTACTATTTACTGTTTAGTCCTTTTAATGTATAGATGCATTACGTTTTCATTTACTTTCATTTATTTTATTTCTTAATGTTTTATAGTTATGTTCATTTTTATAACAGAACGCTTTGAATTACCATTGTGTATACCGTGCTATATGAATAAACTGACTTTTCATTACTTTATTCTGCAGTAGGCTTCTAATATTAATAATAATGATGTGTGACTAAAATCTAAACAAATCAAGCTTGAAGCAAAATAGTTTAATAGTTTACTGGAATAAACATGTTAACATCTACAGACAGCTATTCAGATTTCATCAGAAAGCCAATGAGAATCAGTTATAGAGCCCATCGGTCTGGGGCCGCTCACAAACCAAGAGTTCATAATGGGTCCAACACACAATATAGCGACTCCGCAGGCAGAATTCCACCAAAATATACTGAGTAGAAAACTACAAATAATGTCTGCAGAGCAGAACCCACTAATTATTAAAATGAAAACGACCCATTAAAATTCATGCCCATCTAAAAGCGATAAGACCTTGCATCATAAAGCTCTTCTATATCTTCTGTATCTGACCACAGAGAGAAGGCCCTCAATCACAACTTAACAAATGTCAAACATGTTAAACCCTAAAACAAATCCCTAATCACATCAATTCAAATTATTAAAACATGCACACAAAATGTTTTAAACACTGGGCAGAAGCAACAACTTAAAGTAAATTATAATGTTTATGTTTTCTGTCCCTAAACAGAGAATAAATTGTGAGTTTGAGTTGCTGGATTAACTCTCTTTGCTATTCTCTGCAGGTTTTTAGCTCTGCTGAAGCTGTTGGTTCCTCATCGCATGTGGTTTTACACGTCCGAGGCCTGCTGTCACTTTGCTGTTTGTTTTGTTTCCAGGAACACTATAACCACATGTTTTAACAGTAACAGGGTTCTGCCCTGATGCTGAGTTTGAGAGTTTGAGAGTTTGGGGTCTGTATCTTCATCAGCTTCTCTCTGTACATCCACTTCCTATACGGATATTTGAACACTTTCTCCAGCACAAGCCTGGAAATAAACATTTACATTTTACATGTAAAGCATATTTTATCCAAATAATTATTTTGTCCATGGTTTCTTTTTATTTTCTATTTAAATGTTATTTAATATATTTTTATGTATGTGTATTTAAATAGTAGATGTATCATTCATGATACGGTAACAGTTTTGAACAGCTTTAGATGTAGAGATGTGTATAACTCAGTTCAAAATGACACCTCTTTTTTTCACAGTTTCTGCCAGCAAGGCAATATGATTGCAACACTTTTTCAGCTGTGGTATATGAGTTTGACCAATTTTAACCAACTTTATCTTTGTGTTTTCTGTACTGATAACACTGGTTTGTACCTCTAAATGTGTGAGCTTGCTGTTCATCTGAATATCTTATATATTTATGTGTGTGTGTGTGTGTGTGTGTGTGTGTGTGTGTATTTAAGGACTCTTCCTTAAAGCAAAGATGACCAAAAGAATAGTAATTGCTAAACAAAAAGACTCAGGTTTATTAATTAAGTCATTTATTAATACAAATAAATTAACCATTTAACAGAAAAACAAATTTAATGAACAACACAATTCATTCTCACTCAAAGATATTAATAGCCAAAAAACACTCCATGAACCCCAACAAAACCCCAACTTCTTCACGCAGAATAATTACAATTAAAGAAACTAATTACATGAATAAACCCCAAAAAACACACAAAAAGTACAAAAATCACATATAAAATAGAAGACATTTACCAGAAAACATACTCCAAATCAAATAAATTCGACAGTAAAAACAAACATAAACAGAAAATTTCACACGAGTTTCAAAGTGTCGAGAGTATGGAGGTTGGCTGGAAACACAAGGCTGGGATCGGATATGCAAAAACAAACAAACATCAAATGTCCCGCGATCCAGTCCCGTTTACAACAACCATAAAAGCTGCCAGCAAAGCTATATCAGGCCTGATCAACTGCTGAGATGCTGACCAGTGGCCTAACAAACCATCCATAATGTTTGCTTCTGCATTAAATCACAATACCCTAATTTAGTCAAAGGCCGCGCATTGTCACTGGTGCGCAATGAATTCTGGGATAGGAAAGCCTAGTGATGGGACGGTTGATCCGGGGCTCTGATGCTCCAACACAGTTTTCAAAGCACTATTGTATCACTCACTCTACCGATGCTTTTATCGAAACGACAATACCACGTGATTGATGACGTTTGAAGCTTCGAATGTCATGCAGTATCAGAAGGTCGGGACAGCTGGTTTGAAACAAATTGGCGCTTCATGACCTCATCTGATGATGCATAAAAATGGAAATGATTATCGAGGGGGCATTATTTAAATGATTTAACACTATATTTCCCTATAACCAAAGAGTATAGAAGTAACAAGAGGCGAAACTCCGTTGCAGTTTTGACAACAGCCACTAGGTGGCGCTTCGGTAGAGCGGCCGCCATTTTGGACTGAACCAACGGCTTTACCAGAGAATGTCTAATATGGCGAGAAGTTTCACTCTCAGTACACTTCCGGCTTCTGAACTGGTTGCAGTTCCTCTCTGATTCCATATGAGGGCGCTCACAGGACGAGTGCAGAATGAATGGAGGTCTATGGCGCTATACCAATAAAAATCCACTTTTCTCAGGATATAATTTTTTGTCTAGTAATTTGAATGTAGTATTCGAAAGGAGATGCAAATAAATTACACATTGCTGGGTGTTAGATTTTTTTGAGTCACTTATTTGCTTTAAAAAGTCTTTTAAAAAGTGTCAATGACGTCATATACATGTACGACCAGAGATACTGCTTCACGGCAATCCTTCAGTCACTTTGGTGCGTTCGCGCTCTGCACTTTCTTTTCACTCGAGGCATCGACAACACAGCTGACACAGGTAAACACACTTGCTAGAAGAGTTTTTGTTTTGTTTGTTTCTGGTCCCGCTGCGGATGACACGATGCCATCAAGCGGTTTCTCTGGTCGTAATCAGTCCTTCACTGACCAATCAGCATTCATTAGCAGAATGCTAGCGTGTTATGGGCAACAACAACTCAACCTGTAAGAAATCGAAAGGACATAAGTACTCGTTCATTCAACTTTCGACCTAAAACCCATGTTGAACTTGCAAAATCTACAATCAGATTTGAGCTTTATCAACGGCAATCGGGTGAAAGAAATACATTTAGCCGTCTAGCCCCATAGACTCCCATTCATTTTGCACTCATGGCGATCGCCCCCAGTGGAACTCTGCTGGTACTACAACCAAAATTCGGTACAATAGAGCTTAATAGGGAGTGGGCAGGCTCTCCGTAGACGGGCTCTGGCTTTACCGTTAGCATAACTACTGTACAGCATTAACATTATGTCTGGAAATAATTGGAAACAAAGAAAAAAACAGTGTTCTGCCATCAACTGCAACAACTACCAGTGTACAACCAATCAACTAGCATTTCATAGATTCCCCAAAGATCCAGAGAGGTAAAGTAGAAAAGGTTTTATTAACTTTAAAGTGAGCTAACGTCAATGATAACAGGTGCTGTAACGTTAATGTAAGCTATCACATAACCGCAGTAACAGTTTGCTAATGTTATGTATTTGGTCGAAATTGTCAAGACTCGAAATGGGCTTTTTAAATCGCATACTTTCAGAGATATATGAACACCTAACCTGGCAAATGACCGCTTTATTAATTCATTGTTATCACTAAATTAACCCTTTAACTGTCACCTTTTTTCGCATTAAATCACTATCCAAACTTAAATGGTTGTAAATTAATTCAAGAATGCTTTGGAATTTAGACCTATGGTTGGTCTTGTTTTAATTTGTCAGATTATTGTTGAAGTGAAATAAATTATGAAAGTGAAACAGAAAAAAGTTATATAAGTTTGAGTTTATTAAAATGTACAAATTTAAAAATATAATTATTTATATTTTATATAAAATATATATATTACAAAATATATTTTACTTTAGAACTGCAAGAAAATCAAAGCAAAAAATCTGAACAAGTTGTGTTCCATATTTTAGGTTGATACGTTGATATCTCGCTTCCTTACCCTTTCTGCCGTGTGCTCTAACGTTAGCAGCTACACGGAGCTGCGCGCTCTTGCTCGCTCGCTCTAGATTCCGGGTGATTTTAGCTAATTTGCGGGCATCAGGGAGCCGCTATCAATATGCGGGAGACTCCCGGATCTTCCGGGAGACATGGGATGACTGCTCTAGAAATATTAAAAACTACTTTTTAGTTCATTTAACCGCTTTTGAATTTGAACCGGTATCGTTCAATCCTATGACAGCTGTGTTGCGTTCAGTCCAAGATGGCGGAGCTGCAGCTCTGCGCATGGGGGAGTTTGTTGCAATGGAACGTTCTATTGAGTTTCGCCTCTTGTTACTTCTATAGCCTACTCTTTGCTATAACATAAAATGTATTTTTTTAAAACCGAACACCCAAAATATTTTTTTCAATTACAATTACTATAATTATGATCACATACTTGTGTGTGTGTGTGTATGTGTATGTGTATATATCATAGACTGTAAAAAATATGGACAAAGCGTCTGTGACGTCACCCATAGACTTTCTGCAGAACGGGTTTGAAGCCGTTTATGGGGGGTATGGGCGGCGCCATCTTGGAAAATCTTGGGAAATCCTAACCCCGCCCACCTTCTAACGCAGCGCACGTCACTCAGCTCGCCTGCTACTCCGGTTATGTCTGTGTATATTTCAGGCAACGAAATATGTTATAAAACACCATACTAACTCTTTTCGTTTTCATTTAAAGAAATCTTAAACATTATAGCCACACAAATGTGGTTCAGGCAACGCATATTGATTATATTCAACTGCACATAACGTTTGCCTATTTATGAAAAAAAAAAAAAAAATATATATATATATAGATATAAAAAACACAAACCTGCCTCTTTTCATTTTAAATATAATATAAAAATATTAAACATTTTATGGTTTAGGCAATATGTGCATTTGTACTAAACAACAGATTTTGCAGTAAACAACATTACATATCATCTTCGTTGTATTAAAATTTAAAATGACAAAAACTCAACCCAGTCTCTTTTTGTTAAAATTCAGTTTTATCAATGTTAGCCATTATAACAAACAATTCAGTCAAACATACAAAGTCAGCGCGAGTCTAACCATACATCGGTACAAGTTAAATAGCTTATAAAGTTATGAAACTTCCCCTCAGCCAAAACGATTGCCCAGGGAAAAAAATATAGATTCACGAGACCAAAAATCGCCCATTAGATACACACAAGATGAATTATGTTTAACCACTACAGAGACGCCAGAGTCAGCGGCACTGGCGGCAAACCTCAGAACGTTAAGCCGATGAAAGACTGCTCCAGGCGGGGTACATCGCGCTGAGCTCCCGGTCATCGCTGGATCAACTGGATAAAATTTTCATAAATCTTTAAATAAACCACAGATTTGAGCTTTAAACAACTACATTCTCGCCTGAAAAACTCTTAAAACTACATTTCATGATACAGAAACAGTAGTATTATATGTCAACTGTATTAAAAAATGGCGCGTCTTATGTTGACATTCTCCGCGGCGCTGCCTTGTCAGCTGTCAATCAAGCTGTCAATCAAAGTTAACCACGCCCTTATTGTCATATATTTTATAACTAAATACGATCTAAACCAGGGGTACTCAAGTTCAGATGCCAAGGGGGCCACATTTAAACCATATTAAATGTGAAGGGCCACAAATTACAACTTGCATCGTAAAACTTTATTTATGACAATATTTACAGTTTTTACTTGTATAGAAATTCAGTTTATTACCTATCTTGCTAGGTCAGTCTTGCTAGTCTTTGTTCTACTGAATACTGAATACTGTAATACTGAACATAAAATTAAAATTTTAATTTGGTTAATAATTTTCTTGCGATATTAATGCAAAAAAAGAGAGTTATACTCAGAGTATTTAAAAACCTTGCTAGGTAAGTCTAGCTAGTCTTTGTCCTATTTAAAGTAGGCTAATACTGAACATGAAAATAAAAAATATGGAACAAAAAGTGGATTAACAGTTTTCTAGCAATATTAATTATTAATATTAAGCAAAAAAAGAGTTCATATTCAAACAGAGTTAATTTTTTTTCTTTTCAAAACGCTATAAATCCATCCTTTTTTTCCCCAAAAACGCTATAAATCTCTTTTTTTTAAGTCTTTTGTCTTTTATTTTTCGTGTTTGCATTTATGAGGCAAAAACAATGTTACGTGACAGTTCTCCATTACGGACGTGAGCGGCACTAAAAGACTTTCAAACTTTCACAGAGACCTCAAACAGAAACAGTTATCGCGTTTTGGAAAAGAGCTCTTCATAAATTATCTTTATATTTAAATATTTAACAATTATTGATTAGGCCTATATATAGGCACTTTGCCTACATCAAATGTTCAATTATTTATTATATGTTTTCTTTAGATGACATTATACAGGGTCGCTTTAAAAATGTATAAGGCTATTAGTATACTAATACAAACTTTTAATAGTATACAAGTATACAAACTTTTAGTATACAAATTTTTAGTATACAAACTTTTAAGTTTGTCAGAATTCGCTCAAAAGCAGCTTTGATCAGTTTTTCATGCGAGCCGTGCCCCGTTCCGAACAAAACTGCAGGTTAAAACTGGAGGTTTTGCAAGAGTGTCGCGAACTCATTGACGTATTGACAGCTCGTAATTGTAATGGGAGCGCTTTTTGCTACTGTTTATAACCCATTGACACTTTGAAAATAATTTAGTTTTTTATGCTGTTAAGAGGATCATCGGCTAATTAGGCTACACACTGCAGTAGAGATGCGCGGATCAGCTCTAACGTCACCCGAATCAGCGCAGCTGATGAAAGTGCGCAGCTCTGAATGCACGAGCTATGCATAGCGTGCCGCACACACAAGTTGCCTGACAGTTTTACCGCTTGTTTTGCTATTGTTGCGCTTAGCAAGTTAATGGTACATTTCGGAGATATCAAGTAGCTATATAAAGTCTCACTAAACATTCCACACACATCACAATGACGATGATGAATGTTATGTTTTATTAATCGACCAACGGATTATCGACCGTCCGCAATATACATAGATAAAAATCGCACTGTATAATATTCGCGTAACTTTTGAGCTCAAATTATAAAAAAAGTGCGTTCATCCTTTGCATGACGCGGGCCATAACATTAATGCCGATGGGCCGGATGCGGCCCGCGGGCCGCCTGTTGAGTATCTGTGATCTAAACTAACGAGTTAGAAAAAAATTCACCCCCCTCACAGTTGTCAGGCACTCGGAACCTATCGAAAAATACAATAAAAGTCCATGGGACCAACTTGCAAAAACATGAATTTATGCTGTGAAAACGGACATTTTAACATGGGGGCTATGGACATTTGCTCCCTTTTGGGACCTGCCCCTTGCGGATTTTCGATGTATTGCAGTTTTTCGCACTTCCGGGTAGGCTTCATTTATCAGAATGTTGCCGCTTGGTATATATATATATATATATATATAATATCTTTTTTTTTTTTCATTGATCAATATGTGAATCCATTGACCAGGCTACACGTTGTTGTGAGTTGTGGTCTCAGTGGCACAAATTAATTTCGATGATATTAGATAGAACTGTATTGATCGACTTCCAAAGCTTTGTTTGGTCACGTGCTTTTTCCGCTCTGCGGTGATTTGTAATGAACCTTTTTTCGACACAATTTGATGAAATTTTGTGTAGGGCTGTATTCTTCCAGTCGATTATTTGGTCGATACGTTCTGGCTCGACCAAAATTCTGATTGGTCGATTTTTTGCCGCGTTCATTTCATTAGTTTTGTCGCGTTCATTTCATCAGTTTTGCCGCGTTCATTTCATCAGGTGGAAAGCACTAATTGCTAATGGGGGTGTTTTCAGAGCACCCCTGTTTCACAGGTAACAGTCTGTCTTCAGAACACCCCCCTTGTTTTCACTTCTTTTGGATTAGCCCAACTCACCGGAGAAGACGGACAGATTGAAGAAAGTAGGCAACTAGAAGGATTGCTGAATATTACTTGATCTGGTTTGTTTAATAAATATTTTTTTTATTAAAGTGGACGTGCCTTTTGTGTTTAAGAGTAAAAGCTTTAAGTTAATAGTCTATTCGTGTCTCAGCCGCGAAGCTGAGCTCCTATGTTCAGCCCATGAGTTCTCAAACCGGTTCCACGGAGGGCCTAGTGTATGCAGGTTTTTGGTCTTTCCCTTCAATTAGTGCTTCAATTACTTAACCAATTAGTGACCTACTCAATCAGTTTGGTTCAAGGTAAAAGAGAAAACCTGCATACACTAGGCCCTCCGTGGAACCGGTTTGAAATAGGTTCAGCCTCACTCTGTGCGAGCTGCACAGAGCGGCTGAAATTATTGTGTCTGTCAGTTATTATAATACATATGACAGAAACAATTGTCTAAATTATGTTGCATATTCCTCAAAAGTTCTTGTCATGATATCACTAGTTGACAACATAGTACTATTTTCGGAAATCATAGCCTATGATATTGCGCACAGCACGTGATGCAACGCTGTCAGAGCCGACAGACTCGTGTGTCAGACTCATTTCAGTGCAAATTAATTACGTCAAAAACGATTTAATACTGCAAATAGCATTTCATAATTATAATTTTTTTAAATCTAAATTCTCTTAATCACCTCTGTTCTCTTCAAATAACAAAATACACTCTCTAGTCCACAAGTAATTATATTCTTAAAATTTTGTTCTCCCACTCCCACCAAAGTTCCCTCTGTTTCTCGTTCATTAGAATACTTTTGAGAGACAAATAACAAGTTTTATTAAGCTTGGTATGCCCAACCCTTAATCTTGTTAAAATATCTTCCTCTTTGGTGCTTCTTTTAGCTATCCTCATTACTCCTACCTCTTATTGTATTTCATAAAGTCGACGGAGCCTACGGTGTTTCCTGAATCCAATTTTTGTTGCCACATCTTTAGTGGTTTAAGTTTTAGTTATTCCTTTTGGTTCATATTTACTAAGTGATATATTCCTGATCTAATTTTGCAAAGCCTGTCTCGAGGTCTCCTTTCGAGTGCCTGCTTAAAAACCCTCTACATCCCGGACTGGCCATGCCCTCTATTGGTCACCACCTCACTGGCTATATATATATATCTACAGATGTTTAATAACTTTAAAAAATAATGATAAAAACATTGACAGCCCTATGGATAATATAAACGACCTTAATGTTCGCAAAGCGAGTTCTGCAGACGTTTCTCTCAGGTGGTGTGGTTTGTAGGCCTACCTAGCGGAAGTCAAAGCATTAGTTGTTTCTAAAAGTAGCCTTCATTTTTGGAGGCCACTGGTGGTTGAAAATGAAAATTCAGAGTCACATCAAATCACCTTATTTACAGAGGCTTCTTTCAGCTCATCATTGAAGATGTTTTGTTAACTTTAGCAGCTGCTTGTAGAGAGAATAGGACTGAGAGTGTCTTTAGTTTAAGAGGCCTAATAGAGGTGAGCTTCATAGTTGTGGTTTGACTTCTGCTCTGTTTCTGTTCTGTGGGTTTACCCAGAGTAGAGGAAATATTTATGCCCTTTCTGCATCTTTAGTTTCATAAACCTCAAAATATCACCATAAGACCAAAGATTCACGGTAACATAACGTGCCTGTCGTTTTCATTGACTTCCCCATCAAATCCATCTGTCTGTGTACAGGAAGGCCTGAATGAAGCACTTCTCGTTTCTAAAAGTAGTCACTTTTATGGTTCTACGCTCCTTTTAGAGAAGAAATGAACATGTTTTAAATCCTGTTGCGGCCGATCATCAGTCCATCTGACCTGAATCAAAATCACTTTATCTGTCACTTTGTGTGACTGTATTATTCACTTTCATTTGTAGGCTATTGGTGTTCATTGCAACTGGGGTCTCTGATATTTTGAAAGTAGTAAAATAATTGAAATGTCTTAAAATGTATTCCTTTGTTTACTTTCTCATGTATTTAAATAGAAAAAATCACACTGGGCTTGAAATGTTGACAAATCACTGCAAGACTTCTGTGTGCAATATGAGGATGTATACAATAACAGTAAAGCGGTAGAAGATTTGTATCTGATCATTTTACAGAAATAATGTCAAACACATTGGATAACTTGTTAATTATATAAATGTTATAGTTATTGCAGCAATATTTCATATGCATTCACTTTTTTTTAGCAATAAGCAATGCGGTAGCATTATTTGCGTTTGCAGATCAGTGCTGGTCAAACAGAGCTGAAAGTTGTCCGACTCGACCGCTCTTTTCTCCCTGATTTCAGACACTCTTTCGTCTGCTTTCAAGACGAGGCCTTTGGCATCTTAAATGACTCTAATTACAATGGCTTGTTATCATTGGGGTCAGACACAGATTTATTCTAACATGTTCACTTAATAATGCTTTAAACAGAATAGCATTTCTATAAATTCTCCATAGTGATAATCTCATAAATTGTGATGTGCTTGCAGTGTGATTAGCTTGATGCTAATTGTAGCTCTAGTGCATATGTGACCCAGCTGCGATTTTGTGATGTATTTGGTCAGAATAATTCTAGTTAACAGCATTATAGCTAGTTTGTGTTTCTGGTGTAGTACCAATGTACAAAAGGCCCTTAATGAGTCTAACATGTATAATTAATCTGGAAACATTACTTTGTATGTCCAGTAGGTGGCCATCACTCAAGTTCATTGCAAGTATGCATCAGCCTTTTTTTTTTTTTTTTTTAATGGGGATGAGGTTATAAAGCCTATGGAAAACCGTATGAGATACATACACATGGAAAAATGTATTCTTGGTCAGCGCCAACTACTGTCCAGGCGTAAACTATCCAAAGGCGATCAATCGTTTTGCAATTTGTATTTGGTGTGTGTGCATCACGCTCGCTCGGTGTGAAAGCGCCTTTACACCAGTAGCCCTAAACTAGATATCACGTGGTGATTTAATTTTGTATTCACTGTCTGTAGTGTGTGGCTGTGTGAAGTGCGAGACCAATCACTGGAAAAACTCTTTTCAAGTAGATGAACAGAGCTGAAACAACCTGCATACACCAAAAGACAAGATAAATATCTTAGAATGGCTCTCTCTTTCCCTTTCTCTTTTTTCATGTACTTCTGTGTAGAGTTTTGTCTCCTCCTCCCTCATCTCTTCTCGAAGTGTGAAATGACTGTTTAAACACAGGAAGTGTGTATTTTAGCACACAGCGCTGTTAAAACAGTCTATTAATGTGACAGTATGGGCTCCAGTGCACTGTCTCTCATCTGTGAGTATTTTATTATATTCTTAATATCTTCTGTTTCTAATGCATTATTCAGCTGAAGATGGGATACAATAATGATTGTTGTGTAGGAGAGTCTATGAATCCACAGTCTCACTGTATTCTTCATTGTTCAAATTCATTGTGATGATATGTTGCGTGTTGATCAGACAAAGAGGTTGATGATGCATTTATCTGTGATAATGCTTGTGAAAGATGGAGGCAATGTGTGCATGTATTTTTGCTTAGTTTTGTTGTAATGTTTCTTCCTATTTTAAGTAGTTCAGTTAAATCAGGGGCTGTATACACAAAACATGTTTTCTTATTACTAAGAGTTCTCCTAAATAACAGTAAAAGCTCTTAGTTTATAGTTTTCTCTTAAACCCTGTTTCAAAAGCTGTTGAGATCAACTTTTAATAAGGAATAGAGAGAGAGAAGTATTAACCTTTAATCAGTGTTAAAAAAGGACAACACTTAAGGTGTTTGGGGTCAAAATGACCCCAAACTTTTAAAGAGCGATTACATAAGGAAATATAAATTTTTATATGGAAAACTATATATCATTTTTTTATTTACTTCTCAACTATACATTTATGCTGTGTTTTTGTGGAAATTTTGAAGTTTTTTAACTATTTACTGCACAATTACATAACTAGGCCATAAATTGGCTCATGAAAAAAGATATTTTAAAGAAAAAATCACTTAAATGATGATCTTAATTAAATCTAAATAGTTTTTGGACATTGCTCTATGTGTTAGGGATAGAATACTGACATCTGCTGGTTTGTGGAAAAACTTTAGAAATTATAATTAAAGAAAGAAATTGCTATGACCACATATATCCAATAGAGGGCCATAGAGACTCATTCATTTTCACTTCATTTTTCTTGATGCTTAAACTTCTCCTCACAACTTTATGATATATATTTTGTGAATATTTATTTAAACATTTTGAAATACATAAAAAATATGTAGTTTTGTCAGAGTTATAATTTGTTGTTTTCTGATATATTTTGAATTATCTTTCTTTTGCAAATTATTATACATACATTTACAAGTCACCACTATGACATGACTGTAATGTGTGTGTGGGTGTGTGTGGGTGTGTGTGTGTGTGTGTGTATGTGTGTGTGGGTGGGTGGGGGTGGGGGTGGGGGTGGGGGGCGGCAAGCTTGTTCCATGTTGCATAATTATGTGACATTTTTCCGATTTATGCCAGTTTAGTTGATTTTATTTGCCAATTTCTATAAAAATGCTCTCTGTTGCAGTGACATACGTGTGTGTTTGTGTGTGTGTGTGTGTATGAGATAGAAAGTTCATTCCACTTTGGGTTTATGCTCTAGGACCAGAGCTTGATTTAAATGTAAATTTTTTTAGATTTATGCCAGTTTTGTTTATTTTATTTGCCAATTTCTGTAAAAATGCTCTCTGTTGCAGTCACATACATGTGTGTGTTTGTGTGCGTGTGTGTGTGTGTGTGTATGAGATAGAAAGTTCGTTCTACTTTTTATTTATGCTCTAGGACCAGACCTTGGTTTATTTGTAAAAATTTCAGATTTATAATGGATTTACTTTTTTTTTTTTTGACAAACAAAATAAAAAAAAGTCATTTTTTTCATTTTCCCATTCATTTTCAATGTGGGGTCATTTTGACCCCAAACACCTTAAATGGTACAATTTTTTTTACACACCTTTAGAACAACCAAATCAAGCCCAGTTTTTTTGTGCATGTTTAGATAGATTATTTAGGAAAAGTCACAGAGTTTCATGCCCCTGCGATGAAGGTAACACTTTTAAAAAATGAAGGAAAAGTCCATTGGGGTCATTTTGACCCCAAACACTGATTAAAGGTTAAGCTAAGAGAAAGGGCGGGATGACCTCGTTGCTATATGATGTCATCATGCTTGCTAAATATGACCACAGTGATTGGCTGATGGGAGAGGCATCTCTGTCAGTGATATAATCATATAAGTATCATGTTGACATATTCAAATAAAGATGTTAAAAATAAAAATGTTGCCATATGCAAATAAAGATCTTAAAAATAGGGTCACTATTGATATGTTCAGCTAATTGTCAGCCTATTACATGTCTGCATCTCAAGAGATTGCTGAATTCAAGCGACAAATAGTGCTTTATAAACAATTCCGGAAGAGCCCTCCACCACTCGACTCCTCACTCTCGACTGGTTCCTTTTCCCAGTCGGGGATAGTGACCATTACTCTGGGTTTGGGATAAATTATGAACTCTGAGCCCTCGATCCCCTCGGACAGCACGCCAAATACACTTATGTTTCTCGTTTACTCTATTCGCATTCGATCATTTGTGTGAACTCGTGAAAACAACTGCCACAGGTAATTGGACATTGTTTATTTATTTCTTAAACATTTATTTTTGCCGTTTTTGCCTTTTTATTATGATAGGACAGTGACAGGAAGCGAAGTGGGAGAGAGAAAGGGTGGGGGGGATCGGGAAAGTTCACGAGCCGGAACTCGAACTCGGGTCAACCCGAGCTTCCCACAAGGCTATCGGCGCAGACGATGGGACAATGATTACATGTGCACCAATACACTGTTAGCCCGGACAAGTTGAATCTACTTAAAAAATGTGAGCAAACTGGTTGCCCTAAAATAATTAAGTAATGGTAACTTAAAAAAATTTAGTTAATTTAACTTAAAATGTTTTGTAATATCAATTACTTTGCAGTTATTACACATAGTATATTTAAGTTCAATGTACTAGCCCAACAACTTAAAAAATGTGAGCAAACTGGTTGCCCTAAAATAATTAAGTAATGGTTACTTAAACTAGAAAATTAAGAAAAAAAAGCAAATAAAAGTACATTCATACAATTTTCTGTTTTATTTTAATTTTCATTTGAAATACAACAAAACATGAATTTTACATGCCCTGAATACATTTTCCTCATAAAACATGAAAAGACAATCACAACAAATTGCACCAAAATGAGTTCACAGTATTGTCAGTATTTAATTTTAGGTGCCAGCTCACCTTTTCCCAGGCTAAACATTACCTGCTGAAAAAAAAAAAAAGAAAAGTTTTTCATACAGTTAGGGTACTCCAGGGCAGGGCGTAAATCAGTCCGAAAAAAGGACACAAAAGGCATGATGTTGGTCAGTTCATCCATCACCAAACATCCTTCCAAATCGATCATCACTCTAGATGGGTTTAGCTGATGACTTTCTTGATCAACGCAGAGGATTCTCACTGGAGTTTGTCTGTAAGAGTCCTTGTCAGCTGCATCCTAATGAGGAAGAAAAAGATTAAAGATAAAGATAGACAAATATATTATCATGTAAGATGATTCTGTTGTCAAATACTCATAAGTCATATGCTGCATTTACGCCATGTCGTAATTACTGTAATTCCGAGATGATAAAATGTGACGTTTTACTCAGAGCCGTTCATGTTCTTTGACTGGGAATTATGCATTTTTAAGGCAAAATTGTCAACGGCTAAATGAATCAGCAGCAGAAGGGTGGTACAACAGTTACGTGGTAAAAATAAGGAACTCTCAGAAAATTCCCAGTTTACAGGTTGCAATTACGAGTTCTACCAGAACGGAAGCGCTTTTTTACAAGCTGGAATCTCATAATTATGGTATTACAAAATGCCGTGAATGCACCTATACATACCTGGTTTACTGCAGAAAGAGCTGGCCATTGAAGTACCATCAGGCTGATGTCAAAGCTTTTCGTTGAAAACTTTTCTGTGAGGAGCAAACATTAAAGTTATAGTCTTTATAATAGCACCTGACTTTCTGGTTTACATGTAATTGTTGCACTGTGTAGTATGCAGATGAATACACCAATCAGCCTCAGAACATGTCTTAATAAACTTACATGACATAGGCCTACTTATCTGGAGGCAGGATAAGTTGAACATTGTGCATAAAGTGTTCTCTTACGAGAGGTTCTCTCGTATTGCGTAAGGAACTTACGCTACGGGAAAAGTCATCTTTTCTCGAGATACTGAAGCCAAAAAATTATCCTTAATTAATTTTTCATAATTTGTCAACGCAGTGCAGCAGGCAGCACAGCAGAGCTAGAGCGGGCAATACTGCGTGCTCATTGGCTGCCGCGCGGCAACTGCTTAAGCCTACCAGTGAGCCCCGCGTGACGTCACGCCCAATCAGGGTGCGCGCGCCCTCGCGCGTCACAGCCCGCCAGAAGGGGCGGCGTCAGAGCGTATAAAAACAGGGCTCGGAGGCTTAATTCTCTGATTTCTGTCTCTTCAGCGAAGCTCTTCGCATCGCTGCTCTCTGAGAGAAGCCGTCGCCGTCGAAACCAGCAACGAGCCAGCCTAGGACAGCCTGAGGAAGCCGGACGAATCTTCGCCGCCTTCAGCCTGCCGTGCCAGCTCAGCTATCCGGCGATATATCCTTTCTCATTATGTGTTTTACTGATGTATCTTTACACGAGGCGTTGTTTCAAATGCCTCGCACCACTCCCCGCTCTCTCTCTCCCTCTGTCGAGCCGCGCAACTGCGCCTCTCACAAGGTGTGTTAGAGATGCGGATGATTACGGGGCTCGCTCTCTCCCTCTGTTCGAGCCGCGCAAAACGTGCCGCTCACAAGGGATCGCAGACGCGTACGGTCACGGGGCTAGCTTTCTTTACGTTACAAGAAAGCTACCCCCCTCCCCCCCGCCCGCCGTCTCCCGGCGAAAGGAGAAAAGAGTGTTCTAGACCCGCCAAGGCCGTTCTAACCTCCATCTCTAACATATTTCTCAGTCCCCTCCTAGTTCAGGCTACTGGGAATATCTATACTGCAGTAAACGAGCCTGTCACAGCACACGCACGCCTGCAAACAGGATAACGCTCTCTGGCTACTCGCCCTCCCCGCACTCTCTCCCTCTGTTCGAGCCGCGCAGACTGCGCCGCTCACAAGGGATTGCAGAAGCTGACAGTCGCGGGGTTAGTTTTCTTTACGTTACAAGAAAGCTACTGTCCCCGCGTCCGTCACTCGCCGGTGATAGGAGAAAAGAGAGTGTTCGAGTCTCACCGAGGCTTGGCTACCGCCTTTCTCACATATTTCTCAGTCCCCTCCAAGTTCAGACGGCTGAAAATATTAATATTGCAGTAAACGAGCCTGTTACAGTACACGCACGCCTGCAAACATGATAACGCTCTCTGGCTACTCGCTCTCCCCGCACTCTCTCCCTCTGTTCGAGCCGCGCGGACTGCGCCGCTCACAAGGGATTGCAGAAGCTGACAGTCGCGGGGTTAGTTTTCTTTACGTTACAAGAAAGCTACTGTCCCCGCGTCCGTCACTCGCCGGTGATAGGAGGAAAGAGAGCGTTCGAGTCCCACCGAGGCTTGGCTTCCGCCTTTCTCACATATTTCTCAGTCCCCTCTAAGTTCAGGCGGCTGGAAATATTAATATTGCAGTAAACGAGCCTGTCACAGCACACGCACGCCTGCAAACATGATAACGCTCTCTGGCTACTCGCTCTCACCGCACTCTCTCCCTCTGTTCGAGCCGCGCGGACTGCGCCGCTCACAAGGGATTGCAGAAGCTGACAGTCGCGGGGTTAGTTTTCTTTACGTTACAAGAAAGCTACTGTCCCCGCGTCCGTCACTCGCCGGTGATAGGAGGAAAGAGAGCGTTCGAGTCCCACCGAGGCTTGGCTTCCGCCTTTCTCACATATTTCTCAGTCCCCTCTAAGTTCAGGCGGCTGGAAATATTAATATTGCAGTAAACGAGCCTGTTACCTTACACGCTCGCCTGCAAAACATGACGACGCTCTCTGGCTACTCGCTCTCCCCGCACTCTCTCCCTCTGTTCGAGCCGCGCGGACTGCGCCGCTCACAAGGGATTGCAGAAGCTGACAGTCGCGGGGTTAGTTTTCTTTACGTTACAAGAAAGCTACTGTCCCCGCGTCCGTCACTCGCCGGTGATAGGAGGAAAGAGAGCGTTCGAGTCCCACCGAGGCTTGGCTTCCGCCTTTCTCACATATTTCTCAGTCCCCTCTAAGTTCAGGCGGCTGGAAATATTAATATTGCAGTAAACGAGCCTGTCACAGCACACGCACGCCTGCAAACATGATAACGCTCTCTGGCTACTCGCTCTCACCGCACTCTCTCCCTCTGTTCGAGCCGCGCGGACTGCGCCGCTCACAAGGGATTGCAGAAGCTGACAGTCGCGGGGTTAGTTTTCTTTACGTTACAAGAAAGCTACTGTCCCCGCGTCCGTCACTCGCCGGTGATAGGAGGAAAGAGAGCGTTCGAGTCCCACCGAGGCTTGGCTTCCGCCTTTCTCACATATTTCTCAGTCCCCTCTAAGTTCAGGCGGCTGGAAATATTAATATTGCAGTAAACGAGCCTGTTACCTTACACGCTCGCCTGCAAAACATGACGACGCTCCGGCTACTCGCCCCGCTTCCCGCGCAAACTGCGCCGTTCTCAGGGATGTCAGAGCGGACGGTCACGAGTAATGCTCAGCACCCCGCGTGCCTCACTCACCGGCGGAATGAGGAGGGAGATGTTTGTAGCCCCGCTGAGGCCGGGCCATTCTCCAATTCCCATACGTTTCTCAGCCCCCTCTGAGTTTAGGCGGCTGAAAATGTTAATGTTGCAGCAACGAGCCTGTTATAATACACGCACGTCTGCACGCTATCGCCGACGAAAAACATGACCCGCACTCTCTTATGCTCGAGCGAACCGATAGCCTATGCACTCTTCCCCTGTGGCTCAGTGGCAGAATAACAGGCTTTCACACCAGAGATCCGTGTTCGATCCCGGCTCTGGCAGCAAAAAATTTTATGCTGTTCGCTGATCCAAGCTCGCGGCCAGCTTCTCACACGCAGAAAGTGTGTGTATTGCAGCCAATGAGTCAGTTATACAACTCGCTCGCCTGCACACAAACGCTGTTCGTACAGCGGCCCAGAAAATCTGGCAAAGAGTGTTAATTCTGGTTATTCGGCTCACGCCGACGGTGTTTGAGTGTAGTAAATATGCCCACGACCCAGTGTTCATTTCTACACACAAGCACAATTCCCCCTGTGTACCCCACAGAGCACACTCACATAAAGCGCGCACTTGCCGCTCGAGTGTTAAGTGTAGGAAAGGTGCCCGCTCACGAGTGCTCACAACCACACGCTGTTCGCTCTGTCTCACACGTTCAGGGTTCAGATATCGCCACTGCCACCGGCCGTGTTTTAATAAAGAGTCCTGTGCCCGCTCCCCTGCGTTCACACTCTGCTATAAACACTCACGCGCGCTCTCTCAGCGCAATCCGGCCGGTCACTGCTATCAGCGAGTCCCCGTCTCGCAGCACTGTCTCGGCGCGCACCGCGCGCCCGCCACTGCAGTTCCCTCGTCCCGCGCTATGCAGCGGGCAGGACTCAGAGGCCATTCGACCCCTAGCTATGAGTGCGAATGCATGGAAAGCTATTCCGGGTGTGTCGACATGGGTGCTGGACACGGTAATACAGGGCTATTCGCTACAGTTCAGTCGTCGGCCTCCGCGCTTTCAAGCCCGGACCGAAATGAAAGTGAACGCAGAAGCAGCCCATCTGCTTCATGCAGAAATAGCGAAGCTGCTACGAAAAAAAAAAAAAAAAAAAAAAAAAAAAAAAAAAAAAAACAAAAGGCGATAGAGAGAGTTCCTCCTTCTCTGACCGAGGCGGGCTTTACAGCCGTTATTTCCTCGTGCCCAAGAAGGACGGTGGGCTCAGACCCATATTAGATCTGAGACATTTGAACAGGGCTCTCATGAGACGGCCGTTCAAAATGCTTACGACCAGGCAGATCCTCGCGCTAATTCGCCCGAGGGACTGGTTCATATCTCTCGATCTGAAAGACTAGCGCAGTCAAAAGAGGAACTCATCTCTCACAAGATAGCGCTTCTCAGTCATCTGGAAAGCCTGGGTCTTTCGGTGAACTGGGCCAAGAGCTCACTTATCCCCAGTCAGTCAATTTCCTTCCTAGGAATAGAACTGGACTCGGTGGCGATGACGGCCAGGCTGTCAGAACAGCGCGCGCGCTGTGTTCGACACCTCGCAGCATCCTTCCAAAAGGGCAGATACCTCCCTCTGAAACGTTTCCAGAAGCTGTTAGGCCATATGGCATCAGCCGCAGCGGTCCTACAGCTGGGTTTACTTCGAATGCGCCCGCTTCAGTGCTGGCTGAAATCGAAAATACCCCGCGGAGCGTGGGTTTCGGGCAGCGCTCAAGTCAGCGTGACTCAGGTCTGTGTCTCAGCCCTGCAGCCCTGGCTAGCGCCCGAATGGTACCGACAGGGAGTGACAATGGGAGTCATCTCACACCGCAAAGTGGTCTCGACAGACGCGTCCAACATGGGTTGGGGAGCGCTTTACGGGGGCAGACCAATCTGCGGCCCCTGGTCGGGCCCAGAGCGGAACCTCCATATAAACTGTCTGGAGATGTTAGCGGTCGAGAAGGCTTTGAAGCATTTTCTCCCATACTTGCGGGGACACCACGTGCTAGTTCGCTCAGACAACATGTCAGTGGTGTCCTACGTGAACCGCCAGGGCGGACTCAGATCCAGAGCCCTGCGCGCTCTAACAGAACGCCTTTTGGTCTGGGCTCAGGGCTCGCTGCGCTCGCTGAGAGCCGCGCACGTGCCCGGGCACCTGAACGACGACCCGGACAAACTGTCCAGGGACAATGTTACCCCAGGGGAATGGGCGTTACACAGCCAGACGGTATAGACATTGTGGCGCCGCTTCGGCGAAGCGAAATTGGACCTTTTTGCCACAAGCGAGAACGCTCAGTGCAAAAGGTTCTTTTCGAAGAGCAAGGATGCGCTGGCCCAAGTTTGGCCCAGTGTCCCGTTGTACGCTTTCCCCCCGATCTCAATGCTGCCTCAGGTATTAGCAAAGATCAGGGAAACGCGCTGCGCAGTGCTCCTCATAGCCCCGCACTGGGAGAACCAACCCTGGTTCCCGGAGCTGGTGAGCCTGTCAGACACAGCCCCGTGGCCGATTCCGGCGAGGAGAGACCGTCTCTCTCAAGCCCGAGGGTCAATTCTGCATCCCCATCCAGAGCGCTGGTCTCTGCATGCGTGGGTAATCAACGAATATTCGCTGATCTGCCAGAAGGGGTAGTTAACACGACCTCGCAGTCCAGAGCCCCCTCGACGAGGCGGCTCTATGCGTCTAAATGGTCAGTGTTTAACAAATGGTGTGCAGGGAAGAGTTTGAACTCTCAGTCCTGTGGGGTTCCACAGGTTCTGAACTTCCTCCAAGAGCTCTTGGACGCGGGCAGGTCCCCCTCCACGCTCAAGGTGTATGTTGCGGCGATTGCTGCGTTCGCCGACTCGGCGCGCGGCCGCGCACTAGGAAGAAACAAACTCATTACCCGTTTCCTGCGAGGCGCCAGGAGGCTGAACCCTCCGCGGCCACCTTCGGTTCCGATATGGGATCTGTCTTCGGTCCTGGAGGCCCTTAAAGCTTTTCCCTTCGAGCCGTTAGACTCTGTGGGTCTCTAATACCTCACTTTCAAAACCGTTTTTCTGCTGGCCCTCGCCTCAGTAAAACGTGTGGGTGACTTGCATGCGCTATCAGTTAGCGCGTCGTGTCTCGAGTTTGGACCTAACGACTCGTTAGTCATTCTCAAACCTAGACATGGCTATGTCCCTAAAGTGTTGGGTACTCCTTTCAGAGCACAGGTTATCTCCCTCTCAGCCCTGCCGCCGGCAGCCAGCGAGGTCGATAATAACCTCCTTTGCCCTGTCAGGGCGTTAAGGCTTTATATTACGCGCTCTGCAGCCTTCAGGCTCTCAGAGCAGCTCTTTGTTTCGTTTGGTGGGCACACCAAGGGTCTCGCCGCCTCGAAACAGACGCTATCCAGATGGATAGTGGACGCTATTGCGACAGCATACGCGTCCAAAGACCTGCAGTGCCCTCTGGGCATACGGGCTCATTCCACCAGAGGCGTTGCCTCATCGTGGGCATGGTCCAGTGGGATTTCCATTTATGACATTTGTACGGCAGCAGGCTGGGCCTCCCCGTCTACATTTGTTAGGTTTTATAACCTGGAAGTTCCCGCCCTGCAGGCTAAACTTCTTGCAGTCTAAAATCATGTTCATGCCCTGCTCTTCGCAGGCTGGATATTAGATTTGACTCTTCTGGTCGAGCCGCACTTTCAGGGAAAGCTTTTATATACAGACCGGCTGCGCCGCTCTGTTTCTCCCTACGGGTGCTTATGTACATGTGTTGGCCCGCATTGCTGGCCACCTCTCTCCCCACTCTTCACTCCCCGGGTCCCCTCCCCCTGGAGTTGTGTGTGGATGCATGGCGCGCACGGCGTTGACAAAGGGTTCCCGTAGCGTAAGTTCCTTACGCAGTACGAGAGAACCTCTCGTAAGAGAACGATACTCGGTTACTCACGTAACCTCGGTTCTCTCTAGAGAGGGAACGAGTATTGCGTTCCCTGCCGTGCTTGCGCCTCGAGCTCATGTCGCTTCATTCGACAGAAACCAGAGAATTAAGCCTCCGAGCCCTGTTTTTATACGCTCTGACGCCGCCCCTTCTGGCGGGCTGTGACGCGCGAGGGCGCGCGCACCCTGATTGGGCGTGACGTCACGCGGGGCTCACTGGTAGGCTTAAGCAGTTGCCGCGCGGCAGCCAATGAGCACGCAGTATTGCCCGCTCTAGCTCTGCTGTGCTGCCTGCTGCACTGCGTTGACAAATTATGAAAAATTAATTAAGGATAATTTTTTGGCTTCAGTATCTCGAGAAAAGATGACTTTTCCCGTAGCGTAAGTTCCTTACGCAATACTCGTTCCCTCTCTAGAGAGAACCGAGGTTACGTGAGTAACCGAGTATCGATTTAAATGTACATACATTTCAGATGTAAACAAAGAAATTGTTCTGTTCATGTATAACTTACATGTTTGAGCCTGCAATTTTAAAATAGATGTGCTCTCTTTTCACAGTTATGAGGGCAATACTTGCAGGTCCAAAGCATCTCTTCTTGACCTGCAACACAAAACAAGATAGTCTGTCGTTAAGAGGGCTATGAACTTAGATAAAACAGTACATCCATACGTTTTTGTATTCAACCCATTAATTAACCTTAACTTACTCTTTTAAATCAATAGCCATGTTGAAATAAAATATGGTCTTAAATTATTGCACTCACCACCGTATTCGCGCCGCGATCCTCGTCCTGTTCGGCGCCGGCCGGAGGTTCAAACAGTTACACTCTCCGTCTCAACAACAGTGAAATAGAAACAATAGGAAGGAAAATACAAAAAAACAACGTACGTCGAACTCGCCGGTCAGGGGTTCAAGCGCGGCGATGTCCGCTGCACGCGAGTGAGAAATCTAGCTAGCTAAAAAACAAACAAACATTGATTTTCACTGCTCACAAACGGAAAACAAATAAACGATAAAAAGGTAAATGTCGGGAAAAACGTCCAAAGAACTTGCTAAAACAAATGTTCCAACTTCTCATCAACAGCTCCTTGAATTCAAACACACCACGACAAAATGGCGTTCCCTGACTCGCAGCATCAAACCACTGCGTGGAAGGCGTGGTCAGTAGAGAAACTTCATAATTTGAGTATTTTTAACTTACATTTATTCACACATTCAAATTATGTACACAAATTAGTAGAATCTACTTAATATTTTATTAGTAGTGCAATCAAACTTAAATATTTTAATTAAATTGTAATTAAATTCTTTATTAGATATAAAATCCAGGCTAACAGTGTAATGAGATTATTTCTAATAGTCAGAGTAAGGTCTTAATCGCAGTAACATGTTTATATGACACAAGCAGAACTCTTCACTCCAGTTTACATGCAATATTCATTACTCTGATTATTCGTTAATAAGTATGGTTATACCACACTCAGATATGCATTCAATGTTTTTCTCCCTTTTATGGTATGCTCATTAAAGGAGAACTCCGATCAATTTTAACATTGAGCTCATTTTTTTGTAAATTTGGAGTGCTGTCAGTACAGAGAACAACGACAAAAATCGGTGTTGCCTACACCGTGTTATCCTCTTTTTAAAATTTGCACCCTGTTGACTTCAATGGGGCAAGTTTTAAACCTGCTTTTAGCCTCTTAACATCCTTGATGTGTCATTACAAGTGCCCAGCCATGTGAGTGATTCCTTCTGAGTGAACACGAGTGAATCTGACTGCAGTAGATGTGAAAGATATGAATAAAAATGATGTTATTTCAGACAGCGCTCATACCTGACATGACATGCCCATTATTTGTAAGATTTTCTCCTAAATCGGCAAGTTATTTACTTTTAGCCTTAAGATGTTTTGTGAATACGACCCCTGATTGTATTTGCGTTGATGTGAGTTTGTGTTGAATGATGCTGTATCTTTAATAAACTCTTCATCAGAGACTCAGAGAGCTTGAGAACAGAGACCGAACACACAGTCAGCTTCTCTATCACTTCTCTTTCTCTCTGTCCATCTTAAAAAATAATTGCAAAAAGTATCTGGACACTTAAATCACTTGTAGATGTGTCTGAGTTTCATTATCATTACATTTGACACAGTTTATCAAACCAAGAGGAAACTGGCATCAAATGATGCTCGAGCTTTTCTCAGAACTAACTTCTCTTTTCTGAGACACTTTACAGTTATTTTTTATCAAGCTTGTCTCAGTGTCATTATTTATTGGATGTCTAAAGTCAGTTCAAACTGGCAGATTAAACACAGATGTAGCCTATGTGAACATTTGAACAGCATTTTTTTTAAATATTGTGAATAATTTATTTTGTGAAATGTTTGGAGTGAAAACTGCTTGTGGTATATTCCTTTAAATATCACTTATTTTGATATATTGCCTGTTTATCAACAACCTAAATGATCTCAGATCATAGTGGCCGATTCCGTGTGCACTCGAGCCCCGGCAAAAACACAAGATAAGTCTTCATTCATTCATCCATTCGAAAAATCAACAGATTCGGGAATCTCTCTGATTGGTGGATCTCACATTGAGTCCCAGCGCATCATAATGCACACACTTCTACAGTTATTTTGTAGTAACCTGACCCTTTAAGTCCCTTAACACCTTTACTGTGTTCTTGTTGCTTATTGGTTGTTCAGTTACGCACTCCTTAGTATGGAGCGTGAAGTTACGCTGGAAACGTCACGTTTAGTGCCGGAGCAAGAGCACCTATCAGCTGCACTTTTTTCGCACAATGATGAATTACATTTTAAGTATCAACAGCATAATCATCAGGTATGTCAGCTAGAAAGCAACTTGCGACAAAACTCATGAAAAGAATGTTTGGTTTATTTTGGTTTGTATTGTACTTGGAGTCAGTATGTTTCTCTTCACGAGACGTGCAGAGTCACGCTGCCTGCACAGGTCCAGTTCACTGAACCCGCAAACACAGTATGACTATAAACAGAACACCAGACCTGTTATCCGACAGTTCCTTACCCGACCCGTTTGACATAAAGACCATGACCCGAACCACACCTGCTTTAAAATGCTGTTGTCTCTCCTGAAGCTCTGCAGTGTTGGTCCAGACTGAAAAACTGTGGAGTCGGGGCAACACCAGCAGAAACATAAATCACATAATATATGTCTCAGAGGACCCATAAATAAACCACTTTTCTGTCCATTCACATTGTGATCCTCAAAAGCACTGAGTCATGCACCATTCTGGTTCTTGTTAAATGCCAGTTCACACTAACAAAACACTGACCAATGCGGACAATCACCAGATTACAGTATGCCACTCCTCAGACATTTAATAAATCCAAAAACAAGAGCTGACCAATGCCAACAGAGACAGAGAAACACATTGATCTGACAGAAACCGACTGAGTCTCTGTTGCTGCTGGTCGTCGATGTCGGTACAGTGTGAATTGGCCTGAACTGGGTTTGGTTCATTAAAGTGTCGTATATGTGAAACCAGAGGTGGGTAGAGTATCCAAAAACTGTACTCAAGTACAAGTACAAGTACTTATATATATATGAAGACTTCATGATGCAAAAGCCTCTGAGTGCCATCTGAAATTTTCTTCTAAAAGAGCATTTTTATCAAGCTTGTATATTTAAGTTCAGTAATTTCACTTTAATGACAATTAATTTAGGTACTTTTCATTGTCATTTAAGTGAAATAACAACATAAACATACAAGCTTGATAAAAATGCTCTTTTAGAAGAAAATTTCAGATGGTACTTAGAGGCTTTTGCCTTTGAAGTCGTCATATATATAAAATTATTTTATTTAGATTTTTTTTTTATTTAAATGTCTATTATTATCATAAGTAGCTATCTTTGCAACAAAAACAGAAGAGAGGCGTAAGCATTATTTCTGCCATCTGTATAGCCCGAAAATCATTGCCTGTCCGCTGGTTTGTATAATAGTAACTTATACAACTACATTTGGATTATTAGACAATGTCGAAATAAAGTGAATCTGCAGAGTGTTGCATTCAAAGCATGTAATTGACACAGAGAAGAAAGAGTAAAAACATGAGCTTCACATGTGCTCGCGCTCATGACTGCTACTGAACATCTGAACACAAAAAAACAAATAAAAGTACATCATCGGATCTTCTTCTGTCTGTTCTCCAATATATAATCAAATGTATATTTCTGCAAGCATGTTTAAACTGGTTAACTGTGTCTACGGCAGGCAAAGGCATTCGTTTTCAAGTCGAGTTCGCACGCCACTGCGCAACAATACACACAAACTACCGCGGGATGGCGGGTGTTCATAAACTGTGGGCAATGGTTGTTTTTTTAATGTATAAATAATGTATATGTCCAAAAAACGGGTAATGTCATCCTTTCTAGTAGTGCTATCGTGGCCTAATAATTTGGTTGTAAAATGTATTACCTGAGTGAAATGAAATCGAATATATCGTCCTGGAATAATTCATTCACAGACAGCTTACGAAGATGTTCAACTAATAAAGATCTTCATCGCTGGCAAAAATATGATGCATTTGAAGATTTGCTCTCACTTGACTGTACTGTAGGTCCACGGCCACTTCATCTATGCTCTCGGTTGCCTAGGTAACTTAATATCACTCCGCCGCTGCTGTAGACTGTGCTTATAAATACAGGTAACAAAGTCTAACTATTGCAATGCGATGAAAGAGTAGTTTGAATTCTAACATTATTCTCTCAACAGACATTTACATCGGTAGTCTGGCGTTATAATTTATTTGCTTTTGGTGTACTGTGGAGTGGGTAAAACTGTTTTTAATGGCAGGCTAACGTGAACCGTTGACTCGCGCTAGCCTAGCACCGGTGAACTATCCAAAAGTAAGGACTGGATGAATTTTTTGAAAACTGTCTCCACTGATGAATAACAACCAGGCTCACTTGAAAATGAGCTCCGATGTTGAAAATCCTGAACCACCCCTTTAAATCTTCCTGTTACGACTCCGAGTCGAGTGTGAATTGAAATCGCTTCAGATTCAGTGCATGCAGGAACTGAACAGTTCATTCAAACTGATTCGCGAAACGATTTAGACAGATCTGCCAACTTGTTGTTTGATGAAGTCTTTGAACAGAATCGACTCAAAAGAGAGATTCATTTGTGAATTGAGCATCGCTCAAGCCCAGAAAAAAAGATACAGCGTGCTTGGAATAAACTACGCATTTAACAACACATATTGCATTAAAATAAAGTAACGAGAGGAACGTCGCCAGTTTTTTCATTAGAAATGTACTCGAGTTAAAGTAAAAGTACCCACATTTAAATCTACTCTTAAAAGTACAATTTTTCCAAAAAAGTACTCAAGTAAATGTAATGAAGTAAATGTTCTTCGTTACTACCCACCTCTGTGTGAAACACACTAAGTGTCCAAATTCTTTTTGCAGCCACTAAAGTCACAATGAAGTTGATGGTGCCGACATCAAACAGGAAGTGATGTCGTGTGTCTCAAACACTTTGGCCTGATTTGGTTTGGAGTTCTGAAGCTTGTTTTGCTCCAGTAAAGAATCAGTGCTGTGAAACGTTAATGGTAACAGTTTATTTTAGGGTTCATTTCTCACTTTTAAATAGTTGCCTATTAGCAGACATATAACTAGCATATTGGCTGTTTATTAGTACTTATAAAGCACATATTAATGCCTTACTCTGCATGATCATATTCTACATCTCTTAAACCTGCCCAATACCTAAAATTAAACGCTACAATAACTACCTTAATAACTATTAATAAGCAGTAAAATATGAGTTTATAGAGGCTAAAGTTGTAGTTAATAGTGAATATGTGTTCCCCATACTCTTTTACCACATTAATCACACACACAATAAAGCACACACAATCTTTTTTTTTTTTTTTTTTGTATGTAATGTCATAGTGGCATGAATATTATGTTATTTATATACTTTTCATGTTTTACAAAACAATAAGCAAACACAAACAGAGGGAATGATACAAAATTGATATGGAACATGAATAGTTGTATAGAAAAGCAAAAGAGAGAGTAACAGAGATTCACTGGTTGATCACATTTATTGACGAGATTAACATCATATGTTGTATGTTGTGATGAAGCTCAGTGGTTGAAACTGCTGTTTTATTGTTGAGCATCAGTGAATCCTTCAGTGAATCGACTCTCATATCAGGTCACGAGTCATGTGACGTCATTGAGTGTGATGATGTTAAAGGGATTGTTCACCCAAAAATGAAGTTTCTGTCAGTAATTACTCACTCTCATGCCGTTCCAAACCCGTAAGATCTTCGTTCATCTTCAAAACACAAATGAAGATGTTTTTGATGAAATCCGAGAGCTTCTGACCCCACATAGCCAGCAATGTCATTGCAACTTTCAAGGCCCAGAAAGGTCCAAGTTTCATACCATTCTGATGAAGCTGTGATTTTTAGAGATTCAAAACAATCGAAAACAATGATCGAAGAGCACCTGAGGGTTAAATGCTGGAGAATAATCCATCAGTTCTCCTGAATGAGCATCAAAACAGAAAATCACTTTCATTTTATGTTTCAGTGTGTGATTTACATTGTGTTGAATGAATGGAAAAGCTTCATATCTGTTTCTTATGCTTTTAGTGCTGATGTCCCTCCTCGTTCACTCTGGACTCAGTCAAGATAGGATGGGTGCTGAAGGTACTATATATGCATTATTACAGTAAATTGTATCTATTTAACAAATGCGGGTTGTGTTGTAGTTGTTGTTTTTTTATTTTTTTGTTTAAATGTTTTTTTTAAATGTTTATTATATAGATCAGATCAGGATCCCATATTTGTCTCTTTGCTGGTGTTTATGTCCATATTTTGCTGTCACACATTTTCACACAGCATCATCTGTGTGTGTAGTTCCTCATGCTGCTGAAACACTGTTTCTGGCTGTTTCTTCAGTCAATCAAACACAGTCTTGCAGTTGTAGATCAGTCAGACAGTCTTTCTGTTGAATCATGTTGACTGTAAACAGCGCCATCTACCGGCCAGAACAGGTTCTGCTAAACAACCGCCAGACAAACATTTCTCATCAGTAAAAAAAAAAAAAAGTTTTAATGATATCTCCTTTAAAGCCACAGTATGGAATTTTTCTCCACTAGGGGTCGCTAACCTCTTTACAATAACAAAGGCGTAGTTTGATGACGCAACACATGCTAAGAATTATGGATCTTGTCGTCAACGTCAAGCCGACCGATCTAATAATGTTTATGGATGACTGAATACATCAATGCTTTTATCATGACTGTGATATGAAGCAGTTCGGGATTGCTAAGAGACAGCTATCAGCTCCACACGCGACGCGAGTCCCGCGGATATAAAAGGAATATGGACATTTCATTCTACCGAACTACACGCAGAATTATTACTCACAGGTCAGTTTATTAGACAAATTAAACTTGTGAGGTAACGCAGCGCTGTTTCACTTTGTCTAACATTACACTATCACACTAAACTGCATTTGAATGTGTTGAAATTTATGTTATTCTGTGTTAGTTTGTCTGTATGAGACTAGCAGTAAGCTAGATCAACATTAGAATAACATACAGATCATATTCTAACATTTTATCATTGTTGAACATAACATTGATTAGTTTTATGTAAATGTGCTCACCTGTTTAATAAAGTACAGGAGCGGTTGAAGTCTCGGACGTGGAGCTCTCGTTTATATACTGTCTATGGGAGCTCTAGGCACCTCGAAAACACCGCGCTGATATTGATTCTCGTTTTAGTTTACTTTTTTATCCAAAGTCTGCTTGCCATTGTCATGCTGGATTAACGAGGAAGCAAAAGCAGGTGCAGTCAACTCTTTATTAGAGGCAAGGTTAAACAGAGGCAACAAACAACACTGGTGGGTGGGCAGCGCAGGGACCTCGATGGCCAAACACAGAGAGATGAGCTGGTGCAGGGTGATGTGATGATGATGATGATGATGATGAATCCGACGTGAACACGAACTGGAACAGGTAACAGGAAACTCGAACAACACCACACGATCACAGACGAGGAACACCAGACATCTAGACATCGACAACGATCTGACAGTGGAGAGAAGAAACCGGTGAGTATAAATAGGCTATGGAGATGAGTTGCAGCTGGCGCCGAGCTGATTAGAGATTGAATGAATGGATGATTGTTTGGGCCACGCCCAACCCACGCGACACAGACACACACACAAATAACAAAGGCACGAGACAAGAAGGAAACAATGCATCTGAAAACCGTGACAGTACCCTCCCTCCTAGGAACGCCTCCTGGCGTCCCCAGACTCCCTTACCTGTCGATTGTAATCATCGATAAGGGAGTGATCCAGAATGTCTCTTGTAGGAACCCAACTTCTCTCCTCCGCACCGTAACCTTCCCAGTCCACCAAGTACTGGACTCCGCGTCCCCTCCGCCTAGAGTCCAGAATACGATTTACCGAATAAGTAGGTTCCCCATCTACGAGACGCGGCGGGGGAGGAACCGGAACTGGCGGGTTAATCGCTGATCGAAACACAGACTTAATCTTGGACACATGGAAGGCGGGGTGAATTCTCCTGTACGCGGGAGGAAGGTTGAGGCGGACTGCCACCGGACTAATGATCTTGGTGACAGAAAACGGGCCAATAAATTTGGGTGCGAGCTTATTCGATACGGAGCGGAGAGGAATATTCTTAGTAGAAAGCCACACTTTTTGACCAACGACGTATACGGGAGGCTTCGACCGGTGGCGATCGGCTTTAGCCTTGGTGCGCGACCTCACCTGGAGTAGAGTCTCACGGGCTCTAGTCCAGGTGCGGTGACACCTCTGGACAAAGGCGTGTGCGGAGGGAACCGCGACTTCGGACTCCAGACTGGGAAAAATAGGTGGCTGGTAACCTACACTACACTCAAACGGAGAAAGACCCGTGGATGACACTGGTAATGTATTGTGGGCGTACTCCACCATAGACAGTTGTTGACTCCAGGAAGAAGGATTCTTGGATACCAAACACCGCAACATTCTCTCCAGATCCTGGTTGGCTCTCTCGGTTTGACCATTGCTCTGGGGATGAAACCCTGAGGACAGACTAACAGTCGCGCCCAGTAGTTTACAAAACTCTCTCCAAAATTTGGACACAAATTGGGGTCCCCTGTCGGAAACCACGTCAATCGGAAGGCCATGTAAACGAAAGACGTGATCCACGACAGCCACCGCTGTCTCCTTGGCTGAGGGTAATTTGGGCAAGGGAATAAAGTGAGTCGCCTTCGAGAACCGGTCCACCACGGTCAAAACTACCGTGTTGCCCTGGGAGGGTGGGAGGGCGGTAACAAAATCTAGCACGATGTGGGACCAGGGTCTCGAAGGGACAGGCAGCGGTTGAAGTAACCCATCTGGGGGTCGATTGGAAGACTTACCAATGGCACAAACCGAGCAAGCCAAAACAAAACTGTGAATGTCCCGGGCCATGAGAGGCCACCAGAATCGTTGTTTAACCAGAAAACTAGTACGAGTCACTCCTGGATGACAGGCTACGTTGGAACAATGTCCCCACTGAATAACGTCTGACCGTAATCCCTCCGGCACAAATAAACGGTTCGGTGGGCAACCGACCGGGGGCGTTACCCCTTCTAAGGCCTTCTTGACCTTCGACTCGACCTCCCATGTGAGTGTGGAGACAAATAGGGTCTCGGGTAAAATGCACTCGGGAGTAACCAGGCGTTCGGAGCGATCAAAAATGCGAGATAAGGAATCGGGTTTGATGTTCTTAGAACCCGGGCGGTACGATAGAGTAAAATCAAAACGACCGAAAAAAAGTGCCCACCGAGCCTGCCTGGAGTTCAGTCTTTTGGCAGATCGAATGTATTCCAAATTCTTGTGATCGGTCCAGACGATAAAAGGTACCCCCGACCCTTCTAACCAGTGACGCCATTCCTCCAACGCCAACTTGACTGCCAACAACTCCCTATTACCAATGTCATAGTTACGTTCGGCAGAGGACAAACGATGAGATAAAAACGCGCAGGGATGCATCTTTTCGTCTGTGAGAGAACGTTGGGACAACACCGCACCTACCCCCACCTCTGACGCATCGACCTCCACCACGAACTGACGTGAAGAATCAGGGGCTATCAGAATGGGAGCCGAAACGAAGCGGCTCTTCAGTTTGGCAAACGCGGCTTCAGCCGCGTCTGACCACCTGAACGTAGTTCTGGGGGAGGTCAAGGCAGTCAGAGGTGCGGCTAGTTGGCTGAAATTACGAATGAAACGTCGGTAAAAGTTGGCGAATCCCAGAAACCTCTGCAGGGCCTTGCGGGAATCTGGGATTGGCCACTCCACCACAGCCTTAACCTTATCAGGGTCCATACGTACTCCCTCAGACGAAATGATGTACCCAAGAAATGGAACCGACTGTGCGTGGAACTCGCATTTCTCCGCCTTGACAAAAAGCCCATTCTCTAGCAACCTCTGAAGCACTCGTCGGACGTGCTGCACATGTTCCTGGAGAGAAGAAGAAAAAATCAATATGTCATCCAGGTAAACATATATGAACTGATCGACCATATCTCGCAGCACGTCATTGACGAGAGCCTGGAAGACTGCTGGGGAGTTGGACAACCCGAAGGGCATGACCAAGTATTCAAAGTGACCCCTGGGGGTGTTAAAAGCAGTCTTCCATTCATCCCCCTCCCTGATGCGGACCAAATGATAAGCATTACGTAAATCCAATTTCGTGAAAAGTGACGCTCCCTGCAACCTCTCGAAAGCTGAAGACATCAACGGCAAAGGATAAGTATTCTTTACCGTGATGTTGTTCAGCCCCCGGTAGTCAATACAAGGTCGCAGAGATCCATCCTTCTTCCCCACGAAAAAGAACCCCGCCCCCGCCGGAGAAGAGGAAGGGCGAATGAACTTCGTTGCTAGAGAATCAGAAATATATTTCTCCATGGCCTCCCTTTCTGGAGCAGAAAGTGAATATAACTTGCCCTTAGGCGGAGATTTACCTGGTAATAAATCTATGGCACAGTCGTAGGGACGATGCGGAGGTAGAGAAGCAGCTCGAGACTTACTGAACACTTCCCTCAGGTCGTGGTACTCCGCGGGCACGTTAGACAAATCCACTGCTTCCTCCTGTAACACAGACATAGGAACAGACGAACAGGCAGACAAAAGACAGGACTCATGACACTCAGTGCTCCACTCCGTGATAGATTTACGGAGCCAGTCCACCTTGGGATTATGTCTTGTTAACCAGGGATGTCCGAGTACTATGGGTGCAAGAGGTGAATCCATGATGTAAAATGACAGAGTCTCTGAGTGGTTACCAGACGTGATGAGGGTGATGGGACCAGTGGAGAGTGAAATCCTAGGAAGTTCTTGACCATTTAGAGCGTGAACAGAAATGTCTTGAGGGAGTGACTGAAGGGGGATCTGGAGGTTATGTGCAAGAGTGTAGTCCATAAAATTACCTTCCGCCCCGGAGTCCAATAGTGCATGACAGTCGTGTTGAAGTGTTGACCATCTTAGTCTTACCGGGAGGAGAGTAGATGTCGATGAGGTCTTCTCGGCGGAGATCCCACCCGATAGTAGCCTCACTGTTACTATCGGGCGTGGCCTTTTACCGGACACGTGATGGAAAAATGTCCCGCTCCGCCGCAGTAAAGGCAAAGGCCACGGGACCTCCGCCTTTCCTTCTCCTCCCGGGAAAGCCGAGCTCGCCCTACCTGCATGGGCTCGGGATCGTGGGTAGGGCTGACCGCGTCCATGCCGCTGGACCGCAGACTCTCTGTAGCTCCAAACGAACGACTGGAAAGGGCATGTCGCTCGACTCTCGACAGTCTAGCATCCACTCGTAGTGCTAAGTCAATAAGTCCGTTCAACGTAGTGGGCAGGTCCAGGGCGTAGATTTCCTTCTGGACGCGGTCAGCCAGCCCATGCAGGAACATGTCCCACTGCGCCTCGTCGTTCCATCGGCACTCTGCCGCGAGGGTCCGGAATTCGATCGAATAATCCGATACCGAGCGATCACCCTGACGAAGCTCGGCGAGTACTCTTGCCGCCTCTCTTCCCGTGACCGCCCGGTCGAACACCTGCTTCATGGCGGCGGAGAGTGCCTGGAACGACGCGCAGCAAGGGTCTTGGTTCTCCCACACCGCCGTCCCCCAAAGTGCCGCTCTCCCAGTCAGTAGTGACAGCACAAAGGCGACTTTGGCTCGCTCATTGTTGAAGGTTCTAGGCTGTAAAGCAAAGTGCAAAGAACATGCATTCAGGAACGCTCGACAGAAACTGGGTTCTCCGGCATACCTCTCGGGTGCAGGCAGACGAGGTTCCGACTGGGAGAGAGGATCAGATGGTATAGGGGGAGCGGCCGGTGTGGGCGGCGCAGTGGGAACACGCAGCTGTTGGATCTGCTGGGTGAGCTCGGACACCTGCGCCACCAGAGCTTGAACCGCGCGACCAGTGTTGTTCAGCCCGTCCTCCTGGGCATCCATGCGTTGAATACTGCGATTGATGAAAGCCTCCATGGCGATCTGAGCTCCGCCCGCTGCTTCCATGCTGTGGTCAGATCGTTCTGTCATGCTGGATTAACGAGGAAGCAAAAGCAGGTGCAGTCAACTCTTTATTAGAGGCAAGGTTAAACAGAGGCAACAAACAACACTGGTGGGTGGGCAGCGCAGGGACCTCGATGGCCAAACACAGAGAGATGAGCTGGTGCAGGGTGATGTGATGATGATGATGATGATGATGAATCCGACGTGAACACGAACTGGAACAGGTAACAGGAAACTCGAACAACACCACACGATCACAGACGAGGAACACCAGACATCTAGACATCGACAACGATCTGACAGTGGAGAGAAGAAACCGGTGAGTATAAATAGGCTATGGAGATGAGTTGCAGCTGGCGCCGAGCTGATTAGAGATTGAATGAATGGATGATTGTTTGGGCCACGCCCAACCCACGCGACACAGACACACACACAAATAACAAAGGCACGAGACAAGAAGGAAACAATGCATCTGAAAACCGTGACAGCCATGGTCCATAATGTTTGAACGAAACAACAACAGCGTGCAAATAGACATTGCGAACTCCACAGTTGTCTGCGTCTGTCGCTTTGGTTAATCAGAGGGCTCTGCTCATAGCTCTGGTTACCATGGCAGTACGAGCGGAAACCATAGGCGGAAACCAGGGACAACGCGGATATGACGCCATTGACTGCGACAAAACGGAAATAAAGAAACGTCCCGTGTCTAAAAATTTAATTAAAATTTCTCCTGGTTTGAAGTACACAACTAAAAAAAATATATAACATAGACATAGTGATTTTTGCTAATTTTAAAGCAAAAAAGTTACATATTGTGCCTTTAAAATAGACTATTGTTTGTGATGCATTATGACAGTCGAGCTTTAGAAACACAGAGTGATCATATGATCATGATTAAAAAAAGGATGGCAAATTGTTTCATTTGTAAAGAAGGGCAATTAAGTAGCCTAACAGCAAGGGAATTAAAGAAATGTTTAGCATTATTAGAAGGATGAAAATGATGTGTAACACTCTAATTTAAACATATTTTGCTGGTGCTAAAAAATATTACACATTTGTTTGTAGTTTAAAAATGAACACAACTTGGGAATTTACAGCATTTAACACAGTATGTGTAGGAGACTGATGTGCTTAACACTCATTATTATTTTTTTTTAAATGCGTTATGTAAATGATCTAGTTGAACTGAACAGAATCCAGTCAGTCCATATAGTCTGTTAATGACAGTGACTTGCCATTTCATTTTTACTTGTATATTGTGAATAAAACATACAATAATCATACTTCATCATGTTAATCAATACCCTTGCTGACTGCTAGTAAGATTTTGAATCCATCTTCATCTGTTTACTTATATTTATTTACGAAAACAATAGTTTTGCCTGCTATTTCCGAGTCTGGCGGCCACTTAAACATGGTGGAGAGAACGATTGCTGCTGTTAAAAGGTATTCTTTATTAGTTTTTTTTACACAACAGCGATCGCCTTGTCTTGTTGTTAAAGTAGATTTGAACATTTAAGTCACTTTGGATTATAAATCGCAGTTTCAGATGATAGAAAAGTTTGTGTCCACTGATGTAGAGTTTATAAAATACACTATGGAAGCGGCAATAATAATGCTTTCCATTATAATGAGGCACAAACTAACATGGCGCCGCCCATTGCGCATATAGGCTAGCTCAGTGGTTCTCAATCCTGGTCCTGGGGACCCACAGCTCTGCACAGTTTGTATGTCTCCCTCATTTAACACACCTGATTCAGATCATCATCTCGTTAGGAAAGAGCTCTATGAACTGAACTGGGTGTGTCAGATAAAGGAGACATATAAAATGTGCAGAGCTGTGGGTCCCCAGGACCAGGATTGAGAACCACTGGGCTAGCTCAACTAATGCGATCGTTATAAAGGTGTTTAAACCACTGATCTATCTATATCATTCTATATAGATCAGTGGTTTAAACAGTGAATATTTTGAATAAAAATAAATAAATAAAAGCAGATCATCAGTCATTCAGCGCTGCGGTTTGTCACGTGACAAGCAATGTACGTGAAGTTCTAAATAACGGTCGCCTTTGTCAAGTTGACAACCTCCCAGGGGTCAACCAGAATATTTGAAATGTACGTGTAAAAAGTTTAAAGGAGCCGTATGTAAGATTGTGGCCAAAACTGGTACTGCAATCACTTTCAAATTACTGTATAGAGCAGTGTATCCCCCCCCCTCGAGGTTGCCAGATAGGCTGCAGGATCCAGCAGGAACGTTTGTAGCTGCAGCTGTGGTAACTAGAGCAGAGCTGGCAACCCCGATGCCGAAACACTACTGACTTCGTGATTGGTAGATAGGTGGAGGGTGGGGCATCAGGCCAAAACACAAGATGACAACATCAACATCAGTTGAGGGCTGCAACTTCACTTTTAAATGACAATATCCTGGCCGTACAACTGTTGTCAGTGATATAAGTATTTAAAATGAACATGATTTCTTAATGTCAGGGCATTTTTATGATTAATTGAAATACATTTCTTACATACAGCTCCTTTAAATATGAATACAGAGTCTGTGTTAAGTTTTTTAAAATTATTATTATTAATTATAGTACCTTTTAAACTTAATATTTTAAGTACAGTACAGTTTTTTTATTTAACTTTTAAGTACAATACATTTTCATAACATAATCTTTATCATAATCATAATCTGCAATACATTTTAATTTAATCATTATTTGCGTTTTTTTTTTTATTTACCTGTATAGAGTAAGGGGAGCCGCTAGAAACGTTGGGCTCTATAAGAATGAGGTTGGGCCCCAAAAATAGAGTCGCCCCCTTAGCGGCGCCCTGCCTGTATGTAAGCAGCACAGTGCAGTGCTAATATTCAATCTGTGCTTTTACAATGTTTAAAGTGTCGGGCAATAATAAATATTTTTATTAGAATTAAAACTGCCTCATTTTTGAGCTGTAATAGTTAGGCTTACTACTCTACTGTATTTTCATATTGGTCATTATGGTGGTACTTGGTGTAAAGATTTTGAGAACCACTGTTCAAGTGCATCAGACACACACACACACACACACACACACACACACACACACACACACACACACACACGTGTGTGTGCAAAGATAGAACAATCCAAAAAGACATTAAATAACAGTAAAACCCACTGAAGATGTCTATCCTCAGCCTCACTTTCATTCCCGTTAAAAATCAAATATGCTGCTGTGATTAAAGGTTTATTTACTGTTTATTTTTATCTGCCGTCTATCTTTTTGTTGCAACTAATCTGATTATTGTACATTTAAAATAGTAGATGCCCCCTTTTTTATTTTTACATCTGAGCTCCTGCCCCTGAGAAACTCAAGTTTAAATAATTTAAATATTGAAAAAATATGTTTTATTATTTTGCCTTATGTTGAATTTTTTTTTTTAATGCTTAAAATTCAATTATTTTATTGTTATATGCTGAAGGTTTATGAATTAGATTTTTTTATATATTTTTTTGACAATAAAATAAAAATCAATGACTTTACATTAATTTTATCAAATGTTAACATTTTGTGTAGGGCTTTTGCTATGTTTTTAACACAATGTTTGTGGCCAAGGACAGCACATGTGTTAATGTTACATGTTTACACATATTTGTGATAACCTTTCTGAAACATTTATTGTGTTTAAATTCATTAACACTATAGTTAAAATGAACAAAGCTCACGCATTAAAGTGTAAGAATTTAACACAGGTTGAGTCATTTTTAACACATCCTTTCTAAGAGTGTGTAAATAACATTAATATGAATATTAATTTCATGGTATCATGAGACAACTTGACTAGTCTTATTGAAAATGTATTTAACTTATGTAGAGTAAATATTGTAAATATTGGACAAGCTGCAATTTGAACATGCTTGATTAATTCAAGGAACATACATGTGGACTAAATATAAATATAAATATAAATATTTTATTTAGTTTTAACAATACATTTATTTATTTATTTATTTATTTATTTATTTATTTATTTATAATGTAATCATCAACACAAGCAAACAAAATATTTTATTTAATGCAGTCTTTTTCTCAAAGTTTTGAGTTCATGATCTTGATACTGCAATACTTTTTTTTTTTAAATTTTATCACCTGCAGTGACGGAGAATCAAGATCCACCTCAGACAGTCACTTTTACATGTGAGATACAGGGAGACATTCAGTGGAGATACAGATGGTTTAAAGGCGGTTCAGTCATCTCACACACTGAGAGAGTCATCGACATCAACATCATATCTGTGTCTGATGGTGGTGAATACAGCTGTGAAGCAACGAGATCAGACTCAACGAGATCAGACTCAACGAGATCAGACTTCAGTGCTGGTGTTACAGTGACTGAATCAGGTGAGTGTTCATATTCAACTGTGTTGCTCATTTAAAATCCATATTTGTGGTTCAGCACTTTTCTCATATTCTTCTGAATCCGCCACATCTGTTCTTAAGAAAACTGAAGCAATTCACTTTAGTCATTATTCTCTCAGATGCAGAACTGCTCACTGAATAAAGCTCAGTGTCTGTTTTCTGCTTATTTCTTTAAAGCCCCATTATGCTTTTTCAATATTACCTGTCATACAGTGATGTTGCTGTTTTTGAATGTAAAAGGTCTGCAAAAGTTTAAAGTTATTGTCTCCTAAAGGAATAGATTCTGAACTTCAGAAACGAGTCGTCAGTGTTTCCAGTCTCTCTTCTGTAACTTTTCTACGCAACAAAGTAACTAATTTGCATAATGCCAGACTATGATCTTCATTATCTGCCCATTAACAAAGTCTGATTTGACACTCAAACACTTTAGGTCAGGGGTCAGGAACCTTTTTGACTAAAGAGTCATTTTTATTCTACTTTGCTAGAACCGCATCATAGCTCATTACCATAAAGATGACCTGACGTCAACTATCCTCGACGCCCTCACCGTCCCAGACGCGCCACCAGCTCTAAAAGACCCTAATGTGAATAAAATACAAAAACTTTTAAAGACAATTTCAATAAACATTTTATAGAAAAACACTACTGTTTTACAGATATATCCTGGATTATTGTGATCAAACATTCTCTGTAATATGTAATGGTCTTGCAGTTAACCATTAGCTAGCAATAGCATAGCACACATGCATGAGCTAATGTATTTATCACTGCAACAACACAGTTACTGCCTTTAAAGCAATGCCACATATCATCAGTGTGTGTTGGTCTTCTCCTGACTGAAGCACAGGCTCTACTCTTCAGCACAACGGTGACCCACAAAACTCACACAACAGAAACACTTTAAATCCCAACAGAACTTTAAACACTACAGATCTCTCAAGATCTCAGCATCTTCACTTATTACTATCCAGTTTGACTTATTTCTTTCAAACAAAAGTTCTTGTTGAATTTACACAAGTTTAGTTGTTGATGTTTTATTGAAAATAATAAAGATGTTACCACTATGGTCATCAGTGTTTGCTTTAGTTGGGCTCTTGACTTTTGTAACATTATTTTTTCTCTGGCTGCTTTAACTTTGAGTTTCTAAAGCACATTTGTTATGGCAAAAATTGTAAGAGAAAATCTGAACAGATGATCATGTAGACATGCCGTGGTCTGATTCACTGATCTCATCCTATAATATTGTTTTATTATGAAAGTTATTAATTTCACATTGCTTATATAGCTCTAGAATATAACTGCTTAATTTCCTGCTGTGCTTTGATATTTGGAAATATTTTATTACACTGAAACAGTTGAAGCAAATCCAGATCCTGTCTCCACAGTGACCCCTAGTGGTCAGAACAGTGTAAATGCAACAAAAGCCCAGGCCAAACATGCATAAAACATGTTTTTATTTACAATTTATTTAATTTGTTTTTTATTTACATATATTTCATGTAATCGCTCAATCAGTGTTTCAGTGAAGGAAATACATTAGTAAAACAGCTTGTAGACAATATGCCATGTAGACATTTAGCTCAGGCAAGTCCATCAGTGTCCACAGCTTGTTAGTCAGCAGATATATGATCTCTTTCACTAAATATATGCACTATATTATACATTCATTTTATTTTACTTAACCTGTTAGTGATGTCTTCATTATTTAATGTAGGCTATGCTTAAAATATCTGTCTGAAAATGACAGCCACTGTAAATTATTATTTCAACAATGAATTGGAGTAATTAGTTTTAGAAGTTAATGCAAAAAAAACTGCCTCATGTGCAGATTACATGTTTGAATACAATGTGTTATTTGAGTGTTGATTATATATATATATATATATATAACTGAATTTAGGCTCTGATGTTACCCTTTAATATTATAGTAATGTGCAAGTAGGCTCCCGATTGTTTACAGCATTAGCAGATATACAGGTGCTGGTCATATAATTAGAATATCATCAAAAAGTTGATTTATTTCAGTAATTCCGTTAAAAAAGTGAAACTGGTATATTATATAGACTCATTACATGCAAAGTGAGATATCTCAAGCCTTTATTTGTTATAATTTTGATGATTATGGCTTACAGCTTATGAAACCCACAAAATCAAAATCTCAGAAAATTAGAATATTACATGAAATCACACAGTAATTACACAGTGATACCATGGTCATTGAACCAGGTTTTGGTTCTTTTGGCAGTGTGGGCAGGTGCAAATCCTGCTGGAAAATGAAGGAAGCATGAAGTGCTCTGGACATGTCCTGGTAGAGGACGGAGACTAAAAGTTACAATTGTTGTAAAAGTCACAAATGCTAGAAACCACATATAATAAAGAAAAGTTTTGAAAATATGCAACCCGCAGCAAAAAGTGTAAAAGTAGCTCAATTCCAAGGAAGAAAACGTGGATTTGGCAACACTTCATGCAGCAGCAGCAGCTCTATGCGCTAGAAGAGACTATATCCTCCTTGCACTGGGTGGGGATTCCTTCAGTTCCAATATTTCAAATCTTCATATTTGTCATTTAAATTTCTGCATATTTCAACAAAGAATGTATGATTATATGATTTTATGATACAATATTAGGAGAAGAAATACGTTACGAAACATCAAACGCAGCCATTTTTTGAAGTCCATAAAAGTGCATCATATCCATCATTAAAGTGCTCCACAGACTCTGACGGGTTAATAAAGGCCTTCTGAAGTGAAGCGTTGTGTTCGTGTAAGAAAAATGTCCATATTTAATACTTTGTCGACTAAAATAACTAGTTTCCGTCAGCCGGCCGTACGCAAGTCGACTTATGCCAGAAGAGTAACACTTGATGGTGTATGATGTAGATGTAGGAGTAGCGTAAGCTTTGAGTTCAGGTTCAGTTGTTACTCTTTTGGCGTAAATCGATGCGTACGGCCGTCTGCCGGAAGCTAGTTCATTTTGTCGATAAAGTTTTAAATAATTTGTGTCCTTGCATGCATGTAAACCTGTTGTAGGAAACTCCAAAACAAAATTAGGAACCTTAAAAATAGCATAATGGGGTACTGTAGTGTGAAACAGGACACATACAATGATTCAAAGGTTTTCCTTCATGTTTTTCATGTACAGATGTTAGTACAGTAGACTACAGGTTTTTAACAATAATTTTGTTTGTTTGTTTTTTGTCAAAAACACAAACCAGGTCTTTAATATCATGATGTTTTTCACATAAGGACATTTTGAGCTCATAACACACTGATATTTTCAATGTTTACTTCTGTTTCTCAGTGAAACCTGTAGTGACGGTGAAGCCAGATCAGTGTGTGTTCATAGGAGAGAGAGTCACTCTCACATGTGACATACAGAAAGGAGGAGACATTCAGTGGACATACAGCTGGTTTAAAGATGGTTCAATCAATCCAGACAGCACTAAGGGAGACACCAAAATCATATCTGTGTCTGATGGTGATAAATACAGATGTGAAGCAAAAAGCATCAGTGCTGGTGTTACTCTGACTGTATCAGGTGAGTGTTCATATTCACATCTGTTTAATGATCATTTAAAATCAGTATTTGTGGTTCAACACTTTTCCTATATTCTTCTGAATCAGCCAAGAGGACTGAAGTAATTCACCTTTAGTCATTATTCTGTCAGATGCACAACGGCATAAAGTGTGTCTTTATAAGACAGATAATGTGTTATCAGTGATTTTGAGAGTGAAAACTGTATTTCATAACTGAAGTGACTTTATAGAGTTTATAACTCTTAGGACTCACATCAATATTTTAAAGTCACAATGAAACAGAAGTATTGAAATAACTTTATGGCAGGGCCTTGTTTCTATGCTTGTGTTTCTATGCCATGATTCCACTCTCATTTACTGCGTCATCAATCTACGCCTTTGTTAATGTTTTGAAGAGGTTAGCGACCTCTAGTGGCGAAAAAATACAGAAAGTAGCTTTATTTAATATAAAACTTTAAAAAACATCAAAAATGCTTCACACCTTCACAAAATCCACACATTTAACACCCTAAAAATGACATAACATTATTTATAATAAGTTTACTTGATTCACAGCTTATATAGTGTTTTGACCTCGACAACCCAACTGCATTTTACCGCAAACTTGCGGCTAACGTTAGTTAACTTACTAAAGAAGCGCAATCGCTTGTTTGCTAAGGGTCGGGTCAGGACTCCAACATTAACTCACTGACAACACTGTATTCAGAATATAACATATTTTTTTGATCTCGGATGATCTTGTTTTCATGGAGACAGACGCAGTGTGCACGGAGGGGGGGGGGGGACTGTGTGTGTGTGTGTGTGTGTGAGAGACGTGTGAGTGACAGAGAGACGGAGGGAGAGCAGGGAAAGGAAATACAGCTGAATGAATACGCTGCGTGTTTTAAGTAGCGTTACATTTTTTTAGGATTTAAAGAAACACAATATGTGTCAGCCGGTGTTGATTCTGTGGCGCACCACCTCAAATTAGTCTATGTGTGGGAAACACTGGATTATTCAGGGTTTATTCGGACTCTGATGAACGCAGGGGCTTTAATGCACTTTGTCACTGTTGCTGCAATAAAACTTCATCATTGAGATCTTCAACGTCCTCAAAACATTTACAAAATGTAATTATTTTACTTTGCCCTGAAAGAGCTGTTTTAGTCAGTTTGTGTTTCTGTCTTTCTTCTCAGATTTACCCACATCTACAGTGACTGTGACACCAGACCGTCCTGTATTCACTGGAGAAACAGTCAATCTGAAGTGTGTGATAAACTCTGGTCACAGTGACTGGAGATATGAGTGGTATAAAGGCAGTGTAATATTACAGACGTCTGATCGTTACACTGTAAACACAGACACTCTCACTATCAGAGGAGCTACTGAGTCTGATCAGGGTCAGTACAGGTGTAAAGGACACATAGATGGAACATCGGTTTCATCAAAAGAAATCTCTGTTTCTCTCTCTGTGAAGGGTGAGTTGAACTTCATTGTCCTCATAAACTTATTCTATGATCACACATACAATCAAGAGACTGTTCAGATTGAACTACTGTCTAACTTTATACAGCTTTGTGTCAGGGTTCTGCCCTGGCAGACTTGTCTTTGTTTGAGCACATGGCTCTGTCTTTGTTTGTGTTTGCCATGTGCTCCTCTTGTCCCGCCTCCTTGTTTCCTGTTACCACGCCCCCTTGTTTAGTCCTCATCCAGTAGTTTTACTAATTGTGCTCACCTGATCCTCATGTGCTCTGGTCCCTTTATATTGTGCCTTTTTCCCCTCATGTCTTTGCTGGTTTGATTTATGTGCTGTCTGCATTCATTGTCGTTTCTTGTCAGTAAGTGCTAGATTTAGTTTAAAAGGATACTTCACCTCTGGAAAGATGAATGTGTATTTAAAATAGGTCATTTATGTAGAAGAAATGTGAAATTATTTTTGAATTTGGAGCTTTCTAGACTGAGAAAAGCCAGAAAATGTATTTTTGGCTTATGTGGATGAAAGACAACAACTCCCAGAATGCACTTGCTTCGCTGCTCTACGAGGCCACTCCCAAGCCACGCCTACCAGTAAGAGAGCGCAGTTGAAAACAACAAGGCTAAGCTACTAGTGAGTCTCCGTGACGAGTCTGCCCGGGATTTCGAGGTCGCCCAGAATGTCCGGTATTCGGCTTTTGCGTTCTACAGTCACCCTTCATCATGTTTACTGTGGCGAGCAGGACTAGACTGAGGGGCACGGGAAAACGGCGCGAGGCCGGTGGTGTGATTACTGAGACGCACCGTTCTCGTATCTCTCACGGAGGAGTAGGATTTTTCTTAGCAATGTTAAAACGCACATCAACCGATCACTTGTTTAGCGTTCATGTAAACACTACATTCAGATTCACCAATCGGAATGAATTCAGTTAGATTGAAACAAGAGGTGTGCATGTAAACAATGAATGGCGACTGCAGAGAAAGCAAAAGCTGAATCCCGGACATTTTGAACGATCTTGACGACCGGACATGTCCGGAAAAAAGAGGATGGTAACCCCTACTACTCAGCTTTCCCCACAGAACAAGAGCCTGCTAGCTTGGCTTCCAAAGAAAGACGGCTGAACACTGTGTGTACATTCTGTGAGTGAGATCCCCCTATATGGGCGGGTTGAACACATGCGGGACAGCTCCTCCTACTGGCTGTAGTCTTTACACTGTAAAAAATTCACCCGTAAATTTACAGTAAAATACTGGCAGCTGTGGTTCCAGCCCTTTACCGTAATTTTACGGTTTCAACAATGCTGTTATTTTACAGTAAAATACTGGCAGCTGGTTCCAGCTCTTTACCGTAATTTTACGGTTTCAACAATGCTGTAATTTTACGGTAAAATACTGGCAGCTGTGGTTCCAGCCCTTTACCGTAATTTTACGGTTTCAACAATGCTGTAATTTCACAGTAAAGTACTGGCAGCTGTGGTTCCAGCCATTTACCGTAATTCTACAGTTTTTAATTTTATGGCTGTGCTTCACAAAGTACTGGCAGTAATGGTTCCAGCTATAATTCAATAGTATAAAAAGTTAGAATATAAATACTGTTTTCTATTTACTCTATTGTCCGATATCTATTAACATCCCTATATTTACTCAATGGAAAAAATGAAGAAAATATAGATTATGGTACAGTATTGTTTGCCATTTATTTAAAACAACTAACAAGTTTTAACAATACATTAAAAAGTCACAGAAAATACATTGTAAAATTCAATGTGAGGAACCAGTAGGCAAACAAAGAAACCTTACATTCAACATGTCACATCAGCATCCAGGCAAGAGAGGAATTCTGAGTCTGAGAGGAAAATATTGAGAACCAATGGATGAAAAATCCTTGATAGAGGCAAAAAACTGCCAAAACATCTCAAACCTGCTTTTGAAAGATCTAGTCTGAGAGGAAGTCCGGATCTGAGAGGACAAGAGATCCAATGGGTGAAAAAACATAGGAAGAGGCAAAAAACAGCCAACATGTCCCACATCAGCTTTTGACCCATCTGGTCTGAGAGGAAATCCCGATCTGAGAGGACAAGAGAACCAATTGGTGAAAAAACGTAAGAAGAGGCAAAAAAAAAAAAACTGCCAAAACGTCCCACATCAGCATTTGACACATCTGGTCTGAGAGGAAATCCAGATCTGAGAGGAAAGAAAATCAAGAAAATCTTAGTGGTAAAATAAATCACATGACAAAAACTAGTGATGACATATTCTACGAACACTTTTAAAAGAGACATAAAATGATCATGTTATTGTACATAACTAATCTTAGAGATTATCTATACTTTACTAAACACATCTCATTAAACATTCACAGTGCTGCAGTAAGTGAACTTCTTGTTACTTAATGACCCACAAATGTTGTTTTTTTTGTAATAGTTGTTCATGATTCGCTTGTTTGTTCTGAGCAGTTAAACTGTCCACTGATGTTCAGAATAAAATCATCCCCCTGGCACCCTATATAATAGTGGAGTCCTCTAACTAATGAGTAGTTCTCATTGTGAAAAGATGGGTGTTAAAACCATGCAGTCACTATTGTAAAGAGTTTAATTGTTCAGAATGTGATGGAAAACCAAAGACTGTGCAAGACATGGTGGATTTTTCTGAAGAACATTGGGCAGTTTATGCTCAGATCAAACAAGGTACTCATGAACAACCATCACGAAACAAAAACAACATTTGTGGTTCATAGAGGTAACAATGTAGTCACTTACAAAATGTACATTTTTATTACACTGCACTGAGAGTGGCTAATGGGATGTTTAGTAAAGTTATGAAAGATTATAATTCTTTGTGTAGCTAGCTTAAACACTTTGTTCATGTGACTGATGAAGAAATTTTATGACAAATTAATGCAGAAAATCATCCAATTCCAAAGGATTCAGATATTTTCTTACCACTGAATATGAATGCAGTTAAGAGGTGTTGATTCTTTTAGGAAGCTGCACAAATGTGAGTGTCAGTGGGCATTTAAGTTTAGTTACCTAGACGAAGTTCCGTTCGAAATCGAAGAGGTTCTTCGGGAGAGAAGCAACTTTGGGATTGACAGTGGCAGACTTCTTGCTGACAAGTTTTCCAGTCTTCTTTGAAACCACCTTGCCTCTGCAGGTCTTCGAACCTCTTTCAGGGTTTATCCCAATGAATCGTCTAAGGGTAATAAAAAAAAACACACCCCCACACACACATTAAAAAAGAAAACTTACTAAATCTACCTTTTATCAATTTAAATACTGGACTAAATATAAATAAGCTGTAATGCAACTAATTTGTCTCTTAACTTGAAAAGAGACAAAAAAAAATTGCAACCAGGCAGAGCACAACTAAAAGTTATATTGGAAACATGTCTGAATTCGCATGTGCCTTATAAATGCACATGGTGCTGCATGCTTGTGCACAAAGTTTGCAAGTATACATGGCGTGAAACTCACCAAAGATTAGGGCTGTGTACTGTCTCAGTAAAACATTTACATAAAGTGAATGATTCCTAGGGAAAAAAAAGAAGAAATAATTATTATTTCGTCATCTTAAACCAAGCAAAGAAATGATTCCTAGAAAAAAAGAAGAAAGAATTATTATTTCGTCATCTTAAAAGAAGCAAAGAAATTCGACGTCGAGCACGGAGAACATTGAATAGTGAAATGCCTCTTAGCTGTTGAGAACTGTCTGTCTTCAAAACGTGTTTCGCGCCGAAAAGTCGAGAATATCCGCCTCGTCTTTCAAAAATAACCTCTTTGACTTTGTAATAGTATGTAAGTTAACTTACATGTGAATCTCACAAAAACACGGGTAACAGTTACTCGCACCACTAAATCGAAAAATATATATAATATATTTTGCTTTGGGAATTTGAACAGCTTTACATTATTTGCATGGAAACTAAACAAATTGACAACTAACTTTTAATTATTATAATGGATCTGGATATTTCGTGTAGTTTTGTAATTATTCTCCATCTTATGTGCATGATATTATGCGAATATCATTAATGCATCTGGTAAAATTCGCATCGTGTAACATTACTGAATCAGAAATTCATGTAAATCGAGTTCAGGGTTACTACAAATGAAAGCCAAACTAATTTCTAAATGGTAACTTAACTTTAATCAAGCAAATAGTTCGCCGTGATAATCGGAGCTCAGAGAACATTCATTAGCAGGCGAAATGCCTCAACCGTTGAGAGCTCTGTCTACAAAACGCGATTCGCGCTCAGTAACAGCACAATCAAAAATACCTCGTGAAAAAGGCGATTGTACAGGTTGGGAGCAACATAACAGAATAACAGTAAAGAAATAAACTTACCTTGAACAATGTCCTTCTTTAAGACCGTCTAGATGAGTGTTGCGAAACAATTCTGTTATTTGACTGCTTTCTGTTCGAAAATAGACTACGTTGAAGATGCCCCGCCCCCACGTGCTATTTTTTACAGTCCAAGACTGTTTTTTCCAGAAACAAATGGGTTTACACATAAATGCTGTAAATTTACGACAAGTAATTAATTTATGGAACATAGACTGTAAATTTACAGGATTAAACTGTTTATTGAAATAACAGTATTTTACTGTTGGAAATTCACTGTATTTTTACAGCAATTTTTAACAGTGTAGCCTCTGGCCAAAAAAATCCTCAGATGACGCAAAATGACGATTTTTGCGTCATCGGAGGATTTTTTCCAGACAAAAAAATACATAAATCTCTCATCTCAGGGGGATATGAGGGTGGAAAGCACCGTAATTCGAAAATACTACAGGTTTTCTACTAATACAAACCTTAATGCTAAATCCTGAAGTATCCCTTTAAGTGTCAGTTCTAGCTTTGTGTTTGGTTTGTTTTTTATCCAGTTTTTTTTACTTTGTTCCTGATTTTAAGTCTAGTAGGGATGGGCAAATGAAGCCTCATGAAGCACTGAGGCTTTCCCCTGATTATTTCAGGAAAAGTTTCGAAGCATCAAGAGTGTCAAAAACAGCGCCGTCTTGTGGCAGGTCAAGTTTATAGCAGCCATAAACCTGAGTGCACAGCGCCGTTGTTTTATCTGTTAATCACAAATAAAAGCCAGACAACGCTAAATGTTCAGTTTTCTGATAATTTAATTCACATGTTAAAGTGTGGCATTAAATTAAATGTACACAACTGGGCTGCGTTCAGCCCAGACAAAACGTTGCACACCGTTTTGAACTTGAACATGCCCCTGGTGTGCACATCCCAAACACCCAGATTGGGCTCAGGTGTAGGACAACAAAGTAACATAAACGAAAAAAAAGAAGCATGAAGTTGAACCATAAAATTATTAGACCACCATTTACTTGCATTAAGCATCTCTGTTGGTATTTATTCGGAAAAAAAAGAAGAGTGAAGTTCACACACTGACAAAAGCTGCTCCAAATGAATTTATTAATAGCACAACGTTTCGACCATCAGGTCTTCATCAGGCACAATACCAATAATCAACCTTAGATAGAAACAGGTAATCACCTTAATTGGGCCCACACACAAAAACATGTGACAAATAATACAAGTCATGTGACAAAAAAATAATAATAAATACAAATAAAATAAAATAATAGCTATATCAAAAATATAACAAGATCTATATTACTGGGAAAAAAAGGATATAGGATATAGGATATAGGCTATATATACAAACAGCTTAACTAATAATCAACAACAGATGAAGAAATGGCTCAATCACTATAAAAAAGGCGTAATATCAAAATCCTCATTCAACCCTGATGGAGACAAAATATTTAAGGTATACATCCAAAAACATTCCCTCTGTAATAATCTCTTCTCATAATGTCCTCCTCTAGAATTTTTTTTTTTTTACTTTCTCTATACCGATATATTGTAAAACACTGGCATTATGACGTACTTGTCTAAAATGAGACGCTATAGGATTACTTCCTCTTTCTGGATCCATTATGGCAGAAGATTTTCCTTCTTTGAGTGCAACATTTGAATTCAGTGAAGCAGATTATTCTGAGATTCTGCTAAAAGACTTTTTTTTTTTTTTGGATGAAAATGATACTTCAAGCGTGATAGATGTCGAATCACTTATGGATAAACTTCATCTTCAATGGGAAATCCAGCAATATTATCATGCAGTTACCTTGAGCGATTATCTCCACCAGAAAATTATACCAAGAGGTCTACGTCTGCAAAAAGCTCCTGCATTTGGTCTGGAGGACTCGGACTTCTGTACCCGCTGGTGTGAGATATTGAACAAATGCTCATTCGACCTGATGGCATTGGTGATTAAAGAGACTACCAAACAGCTTGAGTCAACAAGGCTGGATTTTAAGAAAATGGAGTTTCAACTTGGTGAAATGGTGACAAAAAGTAAGCTCACAGAACTCAAAAAAGATCTTGAACGTCTACAAGCTGAGCTGTCTAAAGAGATCAGAGCGATTAAACGTACAAAGTTTGCAAGGGACAATGGTGACTATCAACATGGAAAAGTACATTTTTGGAAGGATGGAAAACCGGAGTCTAATTCGTTCCATCACAGTCGTGCTGCTACTGCAGGTTTCCACAGGCGCCGACAACCCGGTGATAGAAGAACGGGCCTCTTCAACCTTCAACCTGTGATTCTGACTCCGATCCTGTTGGACGACGGCAAAATTGTTCCATTTTGTTAGGCCGTACCCAGCCCGACATATTCAGGGAATGGATTGAAGGAAAAACCGATCAAGAAGAGATGCAGAAGGGGCAAGCGGAAAAGGCTTTCCTCTCCACGGATGACAATGATCAACCAGGGGTTTAAGAACTTCTCAGATAAGTCACTCTCAAAACCTTGCAGCACTGCTATGAGCAAGGGACTTTCCTTTATTCCTACTACTGAAACTAATGATTTTGTCATCTTATGTAAGAGATTCTATGGATTTTGTTGAATCATTATATGGTCTTGACTTTTCTGTTGATGTGCTTCTTGCTACTTTTGATGTTCAGAATTTATATACCAACATTCCTCACACTGAAGGTTTATTTGCTTCAGAACAATTTCTAACACAAAGATCTGTGGATGTAAAACCTAGTACATTATGTTTATTGGATTTAGCAAGTATTGTCTTGACTAACATTCTTTCTTTCGTTTTCAGGATGATTTTTGTTTACAAGTGAAAGGAACTGTAATGGGTAGTAAAATGGCACCTACTTATGCTTGTTTGTACTGTATATGGGAGTTTTTGAAAATGAGTCAAATTCTTTTTTCTTTTTTTTAGATTTTGCTTTACAAATGGTATATTGATGACATTTTTATGATTACTAAGGCTACACCTGCAGAGTTGTTGACGTTTTTGAATTATCTTAACTCAAGGACTGAGCATGTGAATTTTACTATGGAATGTGATCCAGTAAGCATCAGTTTTCTTGACATTAGAGAATACATATGTGACGGGAAACTCCATACCGATCTGTATCGAAAACCAACGGATTGTAATATTATTTTAAGAGGTGATAGTTTTCATCCTAGACCTTTAATTTAGAGTTTGCCTATTAGTCAATTTAAAGGGGCATTCCACCCATTTGAACATTGTTTTTTATTTAAAGTGGGTCATATATGTAGTCGAAATGTAAAATAAATTTTGAATTTGGTGCCTTCGTGACCGAGGAAAGACAAAAAATAACTTCAGGACGCATTTGTATGAAAGACAACAACTCCCACAATGCACCACATTGCACAGCTCCGCAAGCCACTCCCACTAATCCAGAAAGCGCATATCTGCCTATAAGAGAAATCACTCTTCCGTCTACAAGGCTAGCTACCACCAGAGCTTGAAATTCATTTCACATTCACACAAAATGTCTAGTTAGTTGGCGAACTCATTAGTGCATTACTCCTCGTTTGTATTTCTTTCGAAAAGGTGAATTATTGCATGGTACCTGGATGTTCAGTCAGAACATATGCGGTGCGAAACTATAGTTCTCAACACAAACGTCCGTGTCCTCGTCTGATTCAGAGATTTCGTCCAGGAGAAATTGTCATCGTTGAAATTCTTTGCCGCACACGGACTCTATCTCTGTGTTCGTAGTTGCATAGTGAGATCACCGGCGCCACCAGTCCGCCCTAACTCGAGCCAGTCCGGGCTCCTCGTCCGCGGCAGGCAGGTCTTCTGCCTCGGCTGCTCTTCGCTATAATGCGGCTTGTAAAGGTAGCCACAAACACCTGATTCAAGCATCAGACTTCCGAAATCCTCTTCTTCTATATCATATTGAGTACTCTCCTCCGCTATTGTCATAACTTTACATCTGTCTCCACAGAAATCCCCCCCCCTCTTACACTTCCTCCTACAATGACGCAAAATGACGATTTTTGCGTCATTGTAGGAGGAAGTGTAAGAGGTAAATAACGGATTTCTCCCGTCTCAGGGGAAAATGAGAGAGTGTTGCACGACCATTCAATAGTATGACTGGGTTTCTAACAATGCAAAGCTTAATGCAAATGGGTGGAGTGTCCCTTTAAGCGTGTACGTAGAGTCTGAAGCACAGATGAATCCCGCTCTCAACAATCCACTGATTTATCTAAAATATTTTTGAATTGTGGCTACCGTAATGAATGGATTAATAATGCAGTTATCGACAGTGCTTACAAACTAAGCATAATAATAAAACACAACTTTTTAATGCTCCCATTTGCACTACTAAGTGTACTCTGCATTAGGTGTGGAGTTCCGTAGAGTCTTGAATAAGCATTGGCATATTATTTCAAGTGATTCTAAATTATCAGGTGTTTTTAAAAATGATCCAAAATTGTTTTTTAAACGTCAAACCAATCTTCGTGACTTGCTTGTAAAATCTGAATTTCCTTCACGTGTAAAACAAGGTATTTCAAGTCTTCCTCCAGGCGCGTCCAATGTGCCTTTACACATAAGTGCAGTTCCTTTAGTCATCCACGCACTGGCCGTAATATTCCGATGCGTGCTACCATTACCTGTGCTTCTACTCATGTGATTTATCTCATTCGTTGCCCTTGTGGTCTTGCATATAACGTACAGACCATTGCGTACTCGCATTAGTAAACATCGCAGTAATATTAGGATCGGATATGCGTATACTATAGTGTCTCATTTTAGACAAGGTCATAACGTCTGTGTTTTACAATATATCGGTATAGAGAAGGTAAAAAAAAAAAAAAACTCAAGAGGAGGAGATTATGAGAAGAAATTATTACAGAGGGAATGTTTTTGGATTTATACCTTAAAGGCATACTATGCAGTTTCTGTTTTTGTCAAGCGTACTTGTATTTAACGTTACTGTCGTAAATACGTTTCTCGTTTTCTTTTCCTAGACTCTTCCGTCCGTGCTTTCTTCGTTTTCTTCGTTGACTCTGCCATGATTCACGTCTGAAATGCGTGCTAGTGTCTTCCATAGAGGCTGCTTCATATGTTGTTGATGTATGTGACATCGTGCCGTAAAGCAAGTCGTGATTCTCGCAAGATATGTCGGGCCGCCACCTCTCAAACCTGCATTGCTGGTTACCTCTCAAAATACCAACAGAGTTGCTTGATGCAAGTAAATGGTGGTCTAATTATTTTATGGTTTCTATGCTGTTCATATGTCAGAATATTTGATCATGTAACATAGCCTATAGACATAGGCTTATTTATAAAAAAAGAAATGAGTAAATGGATTTAAACTTCCAAAGACCTGTAGAGTAGTGATCTGGGTTCAAACATTCCGACACGCAAAGTGAAGCATTCACGAGACTGGAAAGAAAGTGAGGCTTTGTTTTTCGTTGATCACGTGTTTCTCTGAAAACAGTACACGCTCCGGCACAGAGCTTCATGAGAAACTGCGCTGCAAACTCAATACGTGCTTTGAAGCTTCAGTGTCACATGTAACATTACTAAAGTCTAGTCAAGTTCAGGTCTTTATCTTGATAGTTCTTCCAAGTTTTATTTTTGGTTTCCCGCTTGTTTTTTGATTTTATTATTAACTCATTTTTTATTTCTTTTCTCTCTAGTTCTCTGCAAGGTTGCTGTCTTGTTTTATTTCTTTTCGCAAGTTTCAGTTATTTATCTCTATATCTTTTGTTTATTTTGCTAGATCCTGTTATTACAGAATTTAGTTTCTTTATTTTTCTCTAGTCTCATTATCAGTTTTATTTTGCTTTACTTGTTGTCTTGGCCTGTTCAGTCTTGTCTGGTGTTGGTTCCTGCCCCACATGCTGTTGCACCCTGGCGTTGATTCTCCTGGTCTGGCAGAGTCTGGTGCAACATCTAGTCTCATCTCCAACTGTCATGCCTCTGATTCCCTGAGCCGCTGCCTTGTCTCCATCTTTGGCTGTCACATCTTTGCTGTCTCATCTTCAACCTACCTGTTCTCCAGTTGTGTGTCCTGCCCTATTGTTTGGACTGTATTCCTACCTCACCTATCTTGTGCAGTTACTTGTTGTCAATAAATAACAGCCCTTGCATATTCTGCATCTGGGTCCTCCTCAGAATTCCTGTCAGCTTTGTATTATTCTATCTACTATCACCAATGTGCATCAGAACACATTATACAACAATGTATTATTTAACATTATCACATGTCATATTGCATGTTTAATTATAAAGCCTAAAATATATTAAACTTTATAATTGAGATTTTCAACGTCCTGAAAACATTTACAAAATGTAATTATTTTACTTTGCACCGAAAGAGCTGTTTTAGTCAGTTTGTATGTTTCTGTCTTTCTTCTCAGATTTCCCCACATCTACAGTGACTTTGACACCAGACAATCCTGTATTCACTGGAGAAACAGTCAAACTGAAGTGTGTGATAAACTCTTACAGTGACTGGAGATATGAGTGGTATAAAGGCAGTGTAATATTACAGACGTCTGATCGTCATTACACTGTAAATGGAAACACTCTCACTATCAGAAGAGTAATTATATCTGATCAGGGTCAGTACAGGTGTAAAGGACAGAGATATGGAAGACCAAAATCATCAACATCAAGCTCTGCTGTTTCTCTCTCTGTGAAGGGTGAGTTGAACATCACTGTCCTCTTAAACTCTCTCTACTAAGATACAGTATATATAATCGAGACACTGTTCAGACTGAACTACTTTATTATTAAATACAGTAAACAGGGCCTATAATGAACACTCACTATGAGCCAAATGGGAGTAAAAATCGGCGAGTGTCTGAAACGCTGTCAGTCGCTATTTGGCCAGAAACAGTTTCTAACAAATGCAGTGTTGAGACAACATGAACGTGAACAAACGTGAATGACGCTCTGTACAGTTGACGGGTCAGTGCTTCATCATCACGAAAGTTTCAGCCTCTCCAGTGTAAATGTTCAAAGAAGTGGAACACGTGAAAGGGAATTGGTAACTCGTGTGTGTGTGTGTGTGTGTGTGAAGTTTAACGTCTGAAGTGCGGCCCTGAAAGACACTTCTCTCAGACAGTGTGTGAAGTTGAGCTCTTTCATGCCTACCTGCGCTTCAGTGGACACATTCACTCCAAATTATGTCAAAAAACATTATCCTACTTAGTCGGTTATGTCTTAAGCGAACGCAAACACAAAACGCATGATCCGTGCGTTCAGCATCTTCTTCATGACTGAATTAAGCAGATCATGGGAATTGGTGGTGAAGTGTGTTCTGTGTGTGTTCAGACTCAACACACTGTTATATAATCTGTAATGATAAACGTTCAGTATTTGTTCAGTGTTGTTGTTTAGTGGAGTAATTCACACTCTCTCATTCATACGCTTGCTCATATTCTTTCACATGTGTACTCGTGTCTCAGACAGAAAGTTCAATATCTTATTAAAATGTTATAATTTCAGTGTTATTGTTGTGGTTTGTGTTCAGTAATGTTATTAAAACTAAACTCTTATAATATAGCTCTATATTCTTTTAGGCAACCATGTAGACCTCTTGGATAATTGTTATAAACTATAGGTAATTTCTTAAATAATTTAAGATTACAGATTTATAGTTATAAGTTTAAAGTTGAGTGAACTTAAATTTGGGAGTTTACTTGTTATCTTCGTTTGCTTGAATAAGTTGGTGCAATATTTAATACAATTACTTAAAGTCGAAACAATACATCATTTTATAGCGTAATGTTTTTGTTGGTGGTGGATAATATACAAAAAAGTCTAATTTGGTCTTAAATGCAAGTTATATTCATCAGTGTTCACTGAACTGGTAAAAAAAAATCAGGTAACTGTAAACTGTATATCTGATGATTTGTCATTTTTTCTGCTTTTCTTCTCTCATGCACACTGTTACTTTTGACTATGTTTGCCCTTATTCTCATTTTTAATAAAATTGTACCTATTTATAGTCATTATGTGTGTATAAAGTGATTCAATAATGTCCAATATTCCTGGTTTATTTTCAAACTATTTTGGGTTAATCTTAATCCAGAAATGTAGTAACTTTACTCCAAAATGTTGGTTAAAAAAACATTTAACCCAATCAGCTGCCAATCTTTTCAACCCAGCATTTTTTAGTGTACAACATTATTTAACTGTATATGCTACATTGTCACATGACCTCATCACTTTGCATGTTTAAGTCTGTAATATTTTTACACTCTTTGTAAATGTTGTTCAAGCTGCAATTCTGTGACACGCAAATAGAAAATAACATACATGTATTATAGACTCAGTTTACATGTATGACACACTTTACCCAGTCTTTCAGTTTATACAAAGTTTATCAGTATATAGTCTATCAATAATTACAAAACTTTTGATATAATCAATACAAACTTCCAACAAACTAGATCTTTCATTTTTAATACAGTGTTTGTCTCATAAGGAGGTTTTGAGTTCATAAACACTAACATTGATCATGATACTGTGATGCTGTTTTAATCAATATTTACTCATATGTGTATTAATACAGTGAAACCTGTAGTGAAGGTGACGCCATATCAGCGTGTGTTCAGTGAAGAGAGAGTCACTCTCACATGTGACATACAGGGAGGAGGAGACATTCAGTGGACATACAGCTGGATTAGAGATGGAGACACTGACTATCCATTTACAAGAACAACAGCAGAGTTCAGTTTCACAGCTGATGTGTCTCTCAGTGGTGAATACAGTTGTAGAGGAGAGAGATCATCAGGCTCACACACAGACTTCAGTGATGCTGTTACACTGACTGTATCAGGTGAGTCTTCATATTAACATCTGTTTAATGATCATTTAAAATCCATATTTCAACACTTATGATCTTCTGTATCAGCCACATCTGTTCTTATAAGCAATTCACTTTTAGTCATGATTGTCTTCAGATGTCTTGTGTGTGTTGCACATTTCTATCAGGATATGTTTTAAAACATCATGTAAATTGTGACTTTCCTGTGTTATTGGCGTCTCCATCTTTGAGATTGACTTTAGTCACTGTCGCTACGGTTACAGGAGATATTTAGGCAAGGCAAGTTTATTTATATAGCACATTTCATACACAATGGCAATTCAAAGTGCTTTACATAGAAGAAATAAAAAATAATAAAAAGAAATAAGAATAATTAAAACAGTTTAGAAAAATAAAAAAATAAAATACAGTACAGTACAGTCGGACGAACATTGGCACAGTGCTCATTCATTAAATGCACAGCTAAACAGAAGTGTTTTGAGTCTGGATTTGAATGTGACTAATGTAGGAGCACATCTGATCTCTGGAAGCTGGTTCCAGCTGCGGCTGGCATAATAGCTAAAAGCAGATTCGCCATGCTTAGAGTGAACCCTTGGTATTTCTAGCTGATATGATCCTAATGATCTGAGTGATCTGTTGGGTTTACTAATTTTCTATTTACTAATAGAAAAGATGAGTTTTGTGCTGAAGTCAGAGAGAATGTCGTGACTCACAGATAATGATGTTAAATGAGTTCATGAAGTCTTCAGATGAAGTTGATTCAGACTCAGTATCTCCTCATATGAGCTTGTAGTTGGAGATCTTCATCTCTCCTTCAGGAGCTTCATTCTGCTTTCTATGGCGAGTCAGAGGTGTTTGTCTGAGATCGTGACGGAGCCTCAAAACAACTGACATGACAAAACTAATGACAGTACAACAGCAAAACACAACAAATACTAGGAAATATGAGATAAAATCATCTATAAACTATATAGTGTGAGAAATGTTAGTCTGCCCCGACTCAGCTTCCACTTCAAGATATGTATTAGAATATGTTTCTTCCCTAAAAGAGCTTAATTATCATAGAGACGATTCCTCCTGATCTCAGTAATATGTAAACGCCACCACTTTCATTGTTATCCTCAATTTACATTTAAGACAAAACTTGATTTTCATGTAGAGCTGGAAGAAGAATGTAATACAGTATATAATGTTTGAGCAGAGATTATTCAGGGTTTATTCTGACTCTGATGAACGCAGGGGCTTTAATGCACTTTGTCACTGTTGCTGCAATAAAACTTCATCATTGAGATCTTCAACATCCTCAAAACATTTACACTGAAAGAGATGTTTGAGTCAGTTTGTGTTTCTGTCTTTCTTCTCAGGTTTACCCACATCTACAGTGACTGTGACACCAGACCGTCCTGTATTCACTGGAGAAACAGTCAATCTGAAGTGTGTGATAAACTCTGATCACAGAAACTGGAGATATGAGTGGTATAAAGACAGTGTAAAGTTACAGACGTCTGATCGTCGTTACACTGTAAATGGAAACACTCTCACTATCAGAGGAGTAATTATATCTGATCAGGGTCAGTACGGGTGTAAAGGACAGAGAGATAGAAGACCAAACTCATCAACATCAAGCTCTGCTGTTTCTCTCACAGTGAAGGGTGAGTTCAACATCACTGTCCTCATAAACTCTCTCTACTAAGATACAGTATATATAATCGAGACACTGTTCAGACTGAACTACTTTATTATTAAATACAGTAAACAGGGCCTATAATGAACACTCACTATGAGCCAAATGCGAGTAAAAAAACAGCGAGTGTCTGAAACGCTGTCAGTCGCTATTTGGCCAGAAACAATTTCTAACAAATGCAGTGTTGAGACAACATGAACGTGAACAAACGTGAATGACGCTCTGTACAGTTGACGGGTCAGTGCTTCATCATCACGAAAGTTTCAGCCTCTCCAGTGTAAATGTTCAAGGAAGTGAAAAGTCAAAACCAATACATCATTTCATAGTGTAATGTTTAATTGGTGGTGGATAATATACAAAAAAAGTATAGTGTGGTCTTAAATGCAAGTCTATATGCATCCGGCTTAATTGAAATGGTAAAAAAAAAAAAAAAAAAGTAACTAAACTGTGTATCTGATCATTTGTATTTTTTTTCTGCTTTTCTTCTCACATGCACACTGTTACTTTTGACTATGTTTGCCTTTATTCTCATAAAAAAAAAAAAAAAAAGTACCTATTGATAGTCATTATGTGTGTATAAAGTGATTCAATAATGTCCAATATTCCTGGTTTTATTTTCATACTATTTTGGGTTAATCTTAATCCAGAAATGTAGTAATTTTACTCCAAAATGTTGGTTAAAAAAACATTTAACCCAATCAGCTGCCAATCTTTTCAACCCAGCATTTTGTACTGTACAACAATATATTATTTAACTGTATATGCTACATTGTCACATGACCTCATCACTTTGCATGTTTAAGTCTGTAATATTTTTACACTCTTAAATTATGTAAGATTTGTAAATGTTTTACAAGCTGCAATTCTGTGACACACAAATAGAAAATAACATACATGTATTATAGACTCAGTTTACATGTATGACACACTTTACCCAGTCTTTCAGTTTATACTGCTTCCTGCTTTGCTACTGTTCGGACGCTTTTGCCTACTGCTCCGCACTTTGCTCTATCGCTTTCGTTATTATTACATTTTATCACCTAATTTTAACTTCAGTGAATCAGCACAGTGCTCAGAACGCTTGGATTACTATAAAAAAGCAGAATTATTTTCATTCCTTCAGAATTCACTGAAGCTTACATTCCGAGGAAGAGAAAACTGAACTGCTTACATTCCGGCGGAAGAGAAAACATTCACAAGGATAAGAGAAAATGCGTCCTTTTGATTCTACTTGCTGTACTAACTGCCAAAAACTTTTACAAAGGATTACAGTTCTTGAAACAAAGCTAATGGTAGGATCAAACCAGACGGAACCCACAACAGAGTTTCATCATGGACAAATACAGCGCACAGCCGGTGAGTGTCATGAATTTAATGCTCCTCAACAGAACATACCTAGTGCAGAGAAACAAGCCGATCGACCTACAAACCGTTGGTAAAAAGAGGGGGCAAAACCCAAAAATAGAGGCATTAGACTCTCTCAGGCAAAAATAGTTTCATCTACACCATACACAGCTACAAGGATTACAAACACTGGTCGTCTTCCACAACCTATTCATCTTAAGAACAGATTTGAAGTATTATTGAATGAGGAATGCTCAAATTTGTTAAATGTGGATGAACACAGACAGCCAGGAGCTCACTCTGATACTAACAGGCGCTCAAGGTCAAGCAGACAGCGGCACTCAGCTCAGAGCGCAGCCGAGGTCAAAACATTGATAGTTGGGGACTCTACGATCAGAGATATCAGCTCGAAAGATACAACTACATGCTGCCTTCCACAAGCAACAACCTCTGACGTAAACAGAGAAATTCAAAACATTTTGATGAAACATAAGACTGCAAATCGACTCATCATTCATGTGGGGAAGAATGATATCCATAAAGAGCAGTCAGAACAGCTTAAGAAGGATTTCAATGAACTTTTTGAAACACTCAAAAGACTGAAAGTACAAACATTCATCAGTGGACCACTCCCAGCAAGAGGAAGTAACAGGTTCTCACGGTTGCTTGGGCTTAATTCATGGCTGCAAAAAACCTGTAATATAAAAGGAGTGAACTTCATAGACAACTTTAATCTTTTCTGGAATCAGAGGCCACTGTTTCAACAAAATGGCCATCTTCCAAACAAACTGGGTTCAAGAGTGCTAAAGGACAATATCCTTTTTTCCCTTCATCATCCTTCTGCCAATCCAATCAACCAGAATGGCACACACTCACCTGGACACAGTTTGAATGACCACAGGACTTCACTTCAGGACTTGAATGGACATGCGGCTGACACATCTCACAAAGACAATGATAACACCATGCAGCCAAAACAACTTCTGCTCACGGACACAACTTCAGCTGAGCCCTGCCTACAGAGCTCACCAGAGTCAGACTGTGACATATTAGAAATGTCACAAGATTCAGCTCCCAAGGACAGCATATTACAGCCTCGAATAACAACAGATTCAGCACCCAAGAATGACCAGGGAAGCCAGGACAGTACATTACAGCCACCAGTAACAACAGATTCAGCACCCAAACACGACCAGGAAAGCCAAGACAGCATATTACAGCCTCCATTAACACCACAGCCACTCTCACCGCTATCACTATCTCCTACATCCCCATTGATGTGTTTCTCAGAGAAAATGGAAAAACTAGTGTATGCTGGAACTCAATTCGCTGGAAGCCCCCAGATATCAACCAGAAAAACATCACTACCACCAAAGTCTATGAGCGCAGCTCGCCCTCTCCCCCCTCCCCCTCTTCCTCCTCCTCGAGCATTAAGGCCCCTTCCACAACGCCAGGGCCCACAACTTCCACCGTCTGCTCGAGGTGTTACAAAATCAACCGATACCAGCTCCAAGTGATTTGTGCCGGGTCCCCGCTGTGATAACAGTAACTTTCTCAAATGTTTACAGAACAAGCGGGAACCCAGTGTTCCTGTATCATCTGTTCATTCACATGTTAGAAAGTCTAAGGCCTTTAAAAGCCGTACAGCAAACCCATCTAATCTGGTGCCTATCACACGACAAACTAAGATTGTGGACACAAAAAGCAAGACTGTTAAGTTAGCACTTTTAAACATCCGCTCACTTAAAAATAAATCACTTCTAGTCAATGACTTTATAAGCACATACAACCTGGACTTTATATTTCTAAATGAAACTTGGCTAGAAGACAGCTGCAGTGCAACAATCCTCAATGAAACATCTCCTCCGAACTTTACCTTTATGAGTGTCTCCAGAGCTGGAAGGAGAGGTGGGGGTGTAGCTGCTCTTTTTAAAGATGTCTATCAATGTAAGCAAATATCATTTGGTAATTACCCGTCTTTCGAATATCTGGGTATTGTGTTAAAAGGTGCTCCACGGATTTTACTTATCACTATTTACAGGCCTCCAAAATACTCTTCAGCCTTTGCTGAAGACTTTACAGAACTGTTATCAATAATTTCCTCAGAGTTTGACAGTTTCACTATTGCTGGAGATTTTAACATTCACATAGATAATGCAGAAAATAATATGGCAAAAGAAATCATTACTGTTTTAAAAACTTTTGATCTGATTCAACATGTACATGGGCCCACACACAATCGTGGACACACTCTAGATTTACTTATCAGTAAGGGTCTAAACATTTCATTGAATGATATTAAGGATGTCGCACTCTCTGATCATTACTGTATTTTCTTTGATTTATTGATCTCTCCTGCCATTGAAGTTAGATCTGTGTCTGTCAAGAAGAGATGCCTAAATGAGAACACTAGTGTACTATTTATGAAGGCCATATCCCTAAGACCGAGCATATCTGCTGACTCGGTTGATTCTCTCCTTGATTCTTTTAACTCGAAGGTTAAAAATGTAATTGATGATATTGCTCCTGTGAAAGTCAGGAAGAATGGTAAACAAAAAGCACCTTGGAGAAACTCAACAGCAGTGCAAAATATGAAAAGACAATGCAGAAAAGCAGAGCGCATGTGGCGGAAGACAAAACTTGTGATCCACTATAACATCTATAGAGACACCATTCGTGCTTTCAATATGGAACTAGGCAAAGCTAGACAGACTTTCTTCTCCAATATCATAAACAGAAACCTAAATAATACTCGAAATCTCTTCGCTACTGTCGACAGACTAACAAATCCCCCAAGCCAGATTCCCAGTGAAATGCTCTCCGACAGCAAGTGTAGTGAGTTTGCTACCTTTTTCTCTGAGAAAATCAATAATATTAGAAAGGTGATCAGCACATCCTTGAGTTGCGCTGGGGTCAGTCAGATCAGACTACAACCTGAGAAAGTAGTTACTATGTCTGATTTTGAAGAAATTGATGGCAAAATTCTGAAAGAAACCGTTCAGCACCTTAAAACATCAACCTGCGCCCTTGACACACTTCCCACATCTTTTTTTAAAAGTGTGTTAGACTGTTTAGAAGCAGATCTCCTAGAAGTGGTAAATGCCTCACTTTTCTATGGAAGTTTTCCAAACTCCCTTAAAACTGCTGTTGTCAAACCCCTCCTGAAAAAGAGCAATCTGGATAAGACCATATTAAGCAACTATAGACCGATCTCAAATCTTCCTTTCACAGGCAAAATCATTGAAAAAGTTGTCTTCAACCAGCTGAACAAATTCTTAAACTCAAATGGATACTTTGACAATTTTCAATCTGGCTTCCGATCGCATCACAGCACAGAGACAGCGCTCATTAAGATAATAAACGATATTCGCTTAAATACGGATTCAGGCAAATTATCAGTGCTGGTACTACTCGACCTCAGTGCTGCATTTGACACTGTCGATCATAACATACTTCTTGACAGGCTGGAAAACTGGGTGGGGCTTTCTGGGACAGTTCTAAAATGGTTCAGGTCATACTTAGATGGGAGAGGTTATTATGTGAGTATAGGTGACCATAAGTCTGAGTGGACGCCCATGACATGCGGAGTCCCTCAAGGCTCAATTCTTGCGCCACTCCTGTTCAACCTGTACATGCTCCCAATGAGCCAAATAATGAGAAAGAACCAAATCTCTTACCACAGCTATGCAGACGACACACAGATCTACTTAGCCCTATCACCTAATGATTACAGCCCCATTGACTCTCTGCTTCAATGCATTGATGAAGTCAACAGCTGGATGTGCCAAAATTTTCTACAGTTAAACAAAGACAAAACTGAAATCATTGTGTTTGGAAACAAAGATGAAGTTCTCAAGGTGAACGCATACCTTCACTCTAAAGGTCAAACAACTAAAAATCAGGTCAAGAATCTTGGTGTGTCTTTAGAGTCAGACCTTAGTTTCAATAGTCATGTCAAAGCAATAACTAAATCAGCATACTATCATCTGAAAAATATTGCAAGAATTAGATGCTTTGTTTCCAGTCAAGACTTAGAAAAACTAGTGCATGCTTTCATCACCAGCAGGGTGGATTATTGTAATGGACTCCTCACTGGCCTTCCCAAAAAGACCATAAGACATTTGCAGCTCATACAGAACGCTGCCGCCAGGATTCTTAGCAGAACCAGAAAATATGATCATATCACACCAGTACTCAGGTCATTACACTGGCTGCCAGTTACTTATAGGATTGATTTTAAAGTATTATTACTAGTATATAAATCATTTAATGGCCTAGGACCTCAATACATTGCAGATATGCTCACGGAATACAAACCCAACAGATTACTCAGATCATTAGGATCACATCAGCTAGAAGTTCCAAGAGTTCACTCTAAGCAAGGAGAGTCTGCTTTTAGCTATTATGCCAGCCGCAGCTGGAACCAGCTTCCAGAGGAGATCAGATGTGCTCCTACAGTAGTCACATTCAAATCCAGACTCAAAACACTTCTGTTTAACTTTGCATTTAATGAATGAGCACTGTGTCACTGTTTGTCCGACTGTTTATCCTGTGTCTTATTTTAGTCTTTATTCTAAACTGTTTTAATTATTTTTAGTTCTTTCTTGTTTCTTTATTTTAAACTGTTCTTTATTCTAAACTGTTTTAATTATTTTTAGTTCTTTCTCGTTTCTTTATTTTAAACTGTTTTGTATATTCTTATTTCTTCTGATTATTTTTAATAGTATGTAAAGCACTTTGAATTACCATTGTGTATGAAATGTGCTATATAAATAAACTTGCCTTGCCTTGCCTATACGAAGTTTATCAGTATATAGTCTATCAATAATTACAAACAATTTGATGTAATCAATACAAACTTCCAACAAACTAGATCTTTCATTTTTAATACAGTGTTTGTCTCATAAGGAGGTTTTGAGTTTATAAACACTAACATTGATCATGATACTGTGATGCTGTTTTAATCAATATTTACTCATATGTGTATTAATACAGTGAAACCTGTAGTGAAGGTGACGCCATATCAGCGTGTGTTCATAGGTTCAATAAAACTTCATCATTGAGATCTTCAACATCCTCAAAACATTTACAAAATGTAATTCTGTTACTTTGCACTGAAAGAGATGTTTGAGTCATTTTGTGTTTCTGTCTTTCTTCTCAGATTTCCCCACTTCTACAGTGACTGTGACACCAGACAGTCCTGTATTCACTGGAGAAACAGTCAATCTGAAGTGTGTGATAAACTCTGATCACAGTGACTGGAGATATGAGTGGGATAATGGCAGTGTAATATTACAGACGTCTGAGCGTTACACTGTAAATGGAAACACTCTCACTATCAGAGGAGTAATTATATCTGATCAGGGTCAGTACGAGTGTAAAGGACAGAGATATGGAAGACCAAACTCATCAAAATTCAGCTCTCTTTCTCTCTCTGTGAAGGGTGAGTTGAACATCACTGTCCTCTTAAATTCTTTCTACTAAGATACAGTATATATAATCAAGACACTGTTCAGACTGAACTACTTTATTATTAAATAGTAAACATGGCCTATAATAAACACTCATGCGAGTAAAAAACAGCGAGTATGAAACACTGTCAGTCGCTATTTGGCCAATAGCATTTTTTTTCAGTTCTAACAAATGCAATGTTCTGAACGTGAACAAACATGAATGACGCTCTGTACAGTTGACGGGTCAGTGCTTCATCATCACGAAAGTTTCAGCCTCTCCAGTGTAAATATTCAAGGAAGTGGAACACGCGAAAGGGAATTGGTAACTTGTGTGTGTGTGTGTGAAGTTTAACGTCTGAAGTGCGGCCCTGAAAGACACTTCTCTCAGACAGCGTGTGAAGTTGAGCTCTTTCATGCCTACCTGCGCTTCAGTGGACACATTCACTCCAAATTATGCCTGGTGTTATGTTAATGTTAACCGAACAACAAAGGACAAAGAAAAAAAAAAAACACACACTGCTCTTGAACTTTAGAAAGGATATGAAGACCATGCAGTGTTATTTATTATCCTTCTGCAAGATAAATCTAATCAGCCTTTTCTGTCTCTGTTTCACCGTTTTCTTCCTCTTTGGTCTTTGAGGCTACAGGGGTTATAATGGAGAGAAGTTCTTGCTTCTCTGCACACATCTGTTTTAATGTACACTATACTCTATGTATGTGAGTGTGTTTCAGCAGCCTAGAAAGGGTCCCTCTGTTGTTGTTAGGAGAGAGGGCCTGATAGGGCTGCCTTCAGCCGGAAAGTGGCCATAAATGGACTTGTCTCGTTCTATAAGAATGTAATGTATATTCTCATTGGTTGGCTGTTACACCCCCCTGAACCCTGTATAAATGCTGCTGTTTGCAAGGAAAAGTATAGAAAAGGCTTCTGTTATAATGTGAGATAGAGGACCAAAAAGCGAGATTCTCAATAATTCAGTCTTTAATGGAAATGAGAAGCGAATCACTGAATCAATATGGAACATACATCTTCTCAGGATTCTCAGGAAACCGTCAAACAGAAAACTTTGCTTGAAGAAATTAACAAACTGCAGGCAGCAGAAATTACTGGAACTCTGGATGCGCAGCCAGGCGTTAGGCGAAGCAGAGCTCCCAGTGGAGACTGTAGAGAGAGGCGAAGTCCGTCGAGAGAGAAGGTACCGTAGGCTGGATACCGCGTCTGATCAGGAACTCAGCGTCTGAATTGGCAGGGCAGAGTTCAGTGAGCGAGTAAGAGAGAGGAAGAGTATACTGATTTGAGGAAAGGCTTCCACAGGAACCACACAGGACACGACAGAACAGGACAGGACAAGACAAGACTTTGTTTCGCTTTGGCAAGAGAGGTAAGAGAAGCGTCATCAGCATTTGATAGCTTGGAATAAACTGACAAAGAGGCAGAGAAAGAGAGGGTTAGAAATAGCAGGAAACATCAGGGGGAAAGGAGAAACAGGTGAGATGATAGAGTGGAGATTAAGGGTAAATGGGAACAGCTGGAACTGATGAGAACGGGGTGATGGTGTAGTGAATGAGTGTGAGATGTGGCCACAAGAGGGAGACAGAGAAGGAAGGAACCTGGATCATGACAGCTTCAGACAATTGGCTTCAATCCTTCAGTGGATTTGGAGTTTCCGTCTCAAACAATATCAAAGATGTGGGAACGGAAGGCTTTCACTTTCATTGTTATCCTCAATTTACTTTTAAGACAAAACTTCATTTTCATGTAGAGCTGGAAGAAGAATGTAATACAGTATATAATGTTTGAGCAGAGATTATTCAGGGTTTATTCTGACTCTGATGAACGCAGGGGCTTTAATGCACTTTGTCACTGTTGCTGCAATAAAACTTCATCATTGAGATCTTCAACATCCTCAAAACATTTACAAAATGTAATTATTTTACTTTGCACTGAAAGAGATGTTTGAGTCATTTTGTGTTTCTGTCTTTCTTCTCAGATTTGCCCACATCTACAGTGACTGTGACACCAGTCAGTCCTGTATTCACTGGAGAAACATTCAATCTGAAGTGTGTGATAGAGACTCACAGTGACTGGTTCTGGAGAAATTACCAGACACATGGTACATATTACTGGCCACAAGCCTGGAGATATGAGTGGTATAAAGACAGTGTAATATTACAGACGTCTGATCGTTACACTGTAAACACAGACACTCTCACTATCAGAGGAGCTACTGAGTCTGATCAGGGTCAGTACAGGTGTAAAGGACAGAGATATGGAAGACCAAACTCATCAACATCAAGCTCTGCTGTTTCTCTCTCTGTGAAGGGTGAGTTCAACATCATTGTCCTCCTAAACTCTCTCTACATGATCACTGTAATGAAGATGGACTGGTTCTTTAGGTTTGGTCATCGCTATGGTGTGTTGGTAAGAACACAGAGATAGGATCCACATTTAAATGACTTTAATGTCCATCAAGTTCACTGGTTACATTGGTATGGGTGGTCATTAGCATGTGCATCAATCAATCAATCAATCAATCAATCAATCATTTATTTATAGAGCACATTTAAGACACAACCGAAGTTGACCAAAGTGCTTTACAAGGAATAAAAGAGAGACAAAAATAAAACCAACATAAATACCAGACAAGACAAAAAGCACTCAATAGAATAAAAGAAAAATCCAGGAAGACAAACTACAGAGTGTTAAAGGTCCCGTTCTTCGTGATCCCATGTTTCAAACTTTAGTTAGTGTGTAATGTTTTTGTTAGAGTATAAATAATATCTGTAAAATTATAAAGCTCAAAGTTCAATGCCAAGCGAGATATTTTATTTAACAGAAGTCGACTACAACGAACGGCTGGATTGGACTACACCTCTCTACTTCCTTCTTTAATTATGTCACCAGAACCGTTTCTTGACTAACCTCCGCCCACAGGAACACAGGCGTATTGATGGCGAAATGTCAACAGACGGTTGATGTTTATCTATAATCGGATACCGCAAAAGTTTAATTCGAAGTTGTTAGTTTGCTCTGTCCATTTCACCACGGACTGTTTTTCTAACCTGGGATAATATCAAGCAGACTTCTCTCAGCGTTTCATACTGACGAAGGGGGCAATTTCAGCTATATTCCAGCAAGCGGTAAGTAGTGATTTACTATGAAAGTAGCGATCAACTTCACATCGTTTCTCTTAGGATGAAAATAATCTTACTTAAACTGTGATTAATATACAGTAAGCGATCAAAGAACAATCCCTTTCCAATCGCCCAAGCTGTCAATCACACAGCGCGAGTTTATCTGGACACTTGCCAAAACTCGTTATGAAATCAATGACGCTGTTACACTGCACAACGAAGCGCTTACTGTATTTATATACCTCATGTTTGCATTGGTGAAATCATTAGTGAGAGTGCAGAAAGTGATAAGAGAGTGCATTGCAATGATAAGATCTTTTTTCACGCGATCAACAGGCTGTCATCTGCTCAATATGCTAATCACTGCAACCTTTTATGTGATTGAAATAGATCTAAATACTTAAAAAACTTCTCACGATTCGTTAATCCCGATAGCTGTAATAGTAAAAACGTATAATAGCTGTAATAGTAAAAGTTTTCCAGATAGTTCCACATGTAATGCCAGATATTTCATATGCAAACATTTCAGCCAATCACAGCAGAGGGCGTTTACACTGAAGTCTCACAGCAGACACGCCCCTTCAAACAGAGTGTTCAAACCAGGGAATGAAATCAGGCTAGGAAATATGCCTTTTATTTCTAAATTATAACAATTTTTGATCTAAAAAACATACTAACATTATAAGGGCACCCCTGGAAACATGATAAAATAATAAAAATAATCCATGGAATGGGACCTTTAAAAGCTAAGGTGAATAAAAGAGTCTTGAGCTGAGATTTAAAAGTACAGATAGATGGAGCATGCCTAATAGGAGGAGGAAGGCTGTTCCACAGCTTCGGCCCAGCAGCGGCAAAAGCGTGATCACCACTTTTTTTAAGTTTTACTTTAGGGACTGTAAGACGGCCAAGGTCAGAGGATCTCAGGTTTCTGGATGGAGTGTACGGAGTCAAAAGATCCGTTAAATATTGAGGTGCCAAATTATTCAGAGTTTTATAGACAAATAATACAATTTTAAACTCAATCCTATACTTTACCGGAAGCCAGTGCAGAGACATTAAGATAGGTGTTATGTGGCCGTACTTTCGCTTCCCTTCAAGTAGTCAAGCAGCTTCGTTTTGAACCAACTGCAGACGAGAGATGGAAGCCTGAGAAATGCCATAATACAGAGAATTACAGTAATCAAGCCTAGATGTAACAAATGCATGAATAGCTGTTTCCAAATTACTCATTGAAAGCCATGACTTAAAGGCACAATATGTAACTTTTTTGCTTTAAAATGAGCAAAAATCACTATATCTACGTTATATATTTTTTTTGTTGTGTACTTACATTATCCCGACTGTTTCCAACAACTTTCAAACCAGGAGAAATTTTTATTTAATTTTTAGACACGGGACGTTTCTTTATTTCCGTTTTGTCGCAGTCAATGGCGTCATATCCGCGTTGTCCCTGGTTTCCGCCTATGGTTTCCGCTCGTACTGCCATGGTAACCAGAGCTATGAGCAGAGCCCTCTGATTAACCAAAGCGACAGACGCAGACAACTGTGGAGTTCGCAATGTCTATTTGCACGCTGTTGTTGTTTCGTTCAAACATTACGGACCATGGCAAGCAGACTTTGGATAAAAAAGGAGAACTAAAACGAGAATCAATGCAGCGCGGTGTTTTCGAGATGCCTAGCGCTCCCATGAATAATTCTGGGTTTATCACCAGGTTCACTCAGGAGTGTCGGCCAGAACACCACTTAAGGCCAAATATTCCAGAGTATGAAATGACGAGCTGAGAGATAGTTCTTATTATTCTGTTTATTCTTTCCTCTTTCTTGTGTCAGTAATTTTCAGTGTGTAATTTGAGTGTGGTTTCTATACAGAGAGAAATAAAATACAAATGAATAAAGGAAACATATGCATACACATAATTTCTCCTTAAGCACTAATATACATTACAAGATAAATAAACAATAGTCAGAATATGACTATATATATCTTAAACTCTAAAATGTAGGCAGAGAAAGATTCAAATACTTACATAGGATTCTCAGATTTTCTATGCATTAAGTCACCAATAACGAACTTTCTGTCATCTGATATAGCTACTCAATAGCCTAGATAGCCTATAATGGTCCAGATAATAATATTTAACACAACTTACTTCAGATTTTACTCAACCACAAAGTACTGATATGTAGTAAAGTATAAATCATGTGGACCGAAGCTAGAAAGTAACGTCCGAACGCGAATATAATTAACACAACGCTCGCGTAGCGACCCTCAAACTCCCAACTCTCATCCATATAAAATAACAGAAATAACAGCTAACAAAGAAATGCAATATCACGAGTAATACAGCAGAAATACTTACTTTTCTCATTCACGCACACTCCGAGGAAAATGTCGCTCACAATGAGAATCCAACTGACTGACGATCTCTATCGTACTGCGTACTAACTTTGACAACCGACTTTCATACTGCATACTAACTGCGTGACGTCACATACAATATACAAACCAGCGCGCGTGCCCACTATCCTATTACAAGCACTGAATAAATGGCAGTAAACGTAAAACATAACTCACAATATGGTCAACTGTACTAAATAATAGCAACACTAATATAACTTTGGGCCTTTTCTACACAGTATATAAACAAGAGCTCCACGTCCGAGACTTCGACCGCTCCTACATGTACTTTATTAAACAGGTGAGCACATTTACATAAAACTAATCAATGTTATATAGTTCAACAATGATAAAATGTTAGAATATGATCTGTATGTTATTCTAATGTTGATCTAGCTTACTGCTAGTCTCATACAGACAAACTAACACATACTTTTCAACACATTCAAATGCAGTTTAGTGTGCTAATGTAATGTTAGACCAAGTGAAACAGCGCTGCATTACCTCACAAGTTTAATTTGTCTAATAAACTGACCTGTGAGTAGTAATTCTGCGTGTAGTTCGCAGTGGCGTTTTCTTGCGGAGGCCAAGGGAAGCCAGGCTTCCTCACTTTTTCAGAATATAATCGTCATTTAATAAACACTTTTGTTTTCACAGTTTACGTAATCCTTCTGTCATCTCCTCATCGTCTCTCTTCATTCATTACTGAGCGTTTTATGATGTGTAAAACAGCGCCCCTATAAAAGTGACATGGTGAATGAGCGTTGAAAACATGGTACTGCACCCTGTGTCTGTGAGGAGGCCAGGCTGAGTTGGCATCCCTTGATAGAAAAAAAAAAGAATGATTAACCAATCAGGTGACGCTATTGTCACGACACTGCTCCCCTGTGATTGGTCAGGACAGTGTCAAGGGAAGCCATGAACTTGTTGGCATCAGGCCAATCACATCACGTTATCATCGTCAATGAATCAATGAATGAAATAGCGGAAGATTTGTGGATTTGTGTTGACATCTTGTTTAGCTAGTTAGCTAAAATTATTAATTGTAATTATGGAGGGTGGAGATTTGGAGTATTTGGTAAAAAAATCTTTTACTAAACTGCCTCTACAGCAGCAACTCAGTTTAAGAGGACTGACTGTGTGTGTGTGTGTGTGTGTGTGTGTGTGTGTGTGTGTGTGTGAGAGAGAGAGCGCGTCTGGTCTGAACTGCCCATTTAGCGATGTGTTATTTTTTTAATGTGATTATAGTTCGTTTCTTGCGTGCTTTGATTAAGCAGCATGTGAGTGCACTTTGTTGTTTATTGTTGTGATTGTTTGTGAATAACCACTATTGTATATCCTTACATGAGCGTCACACCGATTTAAGGGTGTATTAAATGAAAAAGGTTATCTTCTTGTTGCTTACCGTTGGCGTTTCCTATCTGCGAATGTTTTAATAAAAAACACCATGAAAGATGTTTAAGAAGACTGACTGTGTGTCTGTGTGTGTGTGTGTGTGTGTGTGTGTGTGTGTGTGAGAGAGAGAGAGAGAGAGAGAGAGAGAGAGAGAGAGAGAGAGAGAGAGAGAGAGAGAGAGAGAGAGAGAGAGAGAGAGAGAGAGAGAGAGAGAGAGAGAGAGAGAGAGAGATGGCACAGGCAGAGATGGCAGCCGAGAGAGCAGAGACTGTGTTCACTGTGCTCTCAGAGAGAGGTGGAGACAGAGGAACACTTCCTGATACACTGTGATCACTATTACAGCAATAGATCAGACTATTTCACTAGATTCCAACAAATAGAACCAAATTTTATGGCACTACCAAATTCAGAAAAATTAAAGCATATTCTGGGAGAGAACTCCAGCTCAATCACAACAGCAGCAAAATATGTGACAGCCTGCCACAAACTACGAGAGTCAGCCAGTGGACAAAACTAAAGTCAGAATCATCCTTATCTTGTCTGAATGTTGGTACTAATGTACATAGGTGGGTTTTTTTTATTTTTATTTTTTTATTTTTTTTTTTTTTTTAATGAATGTATTCATGCATTTGTTTACTGATTGATTTATTGAATTTATTGATTATTTGTGTATGTAATGTCCATTTATGTAATGGCCAATGCTTTGGCAATACTGTACAAGTCATGCCAATAAAGCTCATTTGAATTTGAATTTGAGAGAGAGAGAGAGAGAGAGAGAGAGAGAGAGAGAGAGAGAGAGAGAGAGAGAGAGAGAGAGAGAGTCCGTGCTCGAGTGTAACAAGCGTAAGTCCCGGTAAGATGATGCTGGGCGCTCTAATAGTTCATCCAAATAGCAACATATAAATGGTAACGTATGATTTTCTGCCCCCACCCCTTAAAACACACAGCTTAGAGGTTGTGTCTTAATTGGCCTCCTCAGAAATTTTCCCCACGCCACGCCACTGGTAGTTCGGTAGAATGAAATGTCCATATTCCTTTTATATCCGCGGGACTCGCGTCGCGTGTGGAGCTGATAGCTGTCTCTTAGCAATCCCGAACTGCTTCATATCACAGTCATGATAAAAGCATCGATGTATTCAGTCAACCATAAACATTATTAGATCGGTCGGCTTGACGTTGACGACAACATCCATAATTCTTAACATGTGTTGCGTCATCAAACTACGCCTTTGTTATTGTAAAGAGGTTAGCGACCCCTAGTGGCGAAAAATTCCATACTGTACGTTTAAAGGACAAGTTCGGTATTTTACACTTAAAGCCCTGTTTACAGATCGTATCTGATGAAATAGAACGGGTAAGATTAAAATTTGGACACATGCTGCTGTTCCGAGAATTTTAGGTTTATTTCGCTTTCCCCCCCCCCACCCCCACAATGGATGTCTATGTGCACTCGAACATTCATTCCTAAAACACATTAAACTTTCATTTACAAAGACGTGAAACTCACCGAGTGGTCAGGGGTGTTCACTGGTATGTTCACTCAAAAATCGCTGAAAATGATGCATTCCAACAGGTTTTATCGTAGTTTTTGTCCAACTCCATTGACTTGTATTGAAAGAGCTGTGTGCGGTACGGTATTACTCCGCCACTTCTTCCTCTGCTTCTTCTGTGTATTCAATGAAATGCCAGTGGTTTGCTTGCAATTGGCAAAGGTGCATTATCGCCACCAACTGGGCTGGAGTGTCTATTATTCAAGCTCTCAACGGAAGAATTTACGGGTGTGAGACGTTTGGAAAAATAGATCCACAGTTTTACAACTAATGGTAAAACACCTGTTGGAATGCATCATTTTCAGCGATTTTTGAGTGAACATACCAGTGAACACCCCTGACCACTCGGTGAGTTTCACGTCTTTGTAAACGAAAGTTTAATGTGTTTTAGGAATGAATGTTCGAGTGCACATAGACATCCATTGTGGGGGTGGGGGGGAAAGCGAAATAAACCTAAAATTCTCGGAACAGCAGCATGTGTCCAAATTTTAATCTTACCCGTTCTATTTCATCAGATACGATATGTAAACAGGGCTTTAAGTGTAAAATACCGAACTTGTCCTTTAAGTTCATTTAGACAATCTAACAGCTGCTGATATTCTGTCCTCATTGTGTGTGACTGTACACAAATCGACAGATAGCTAACAGGCTTCAAGAGAAAGTCAGAGGCTGGAGTAAAGTTCAAGGCTCTTTACTGTTGTCGTAATTCTCATGAAGGAATCTTTGTAAAACTGAAATGATAGAGAAAGATAGCACCAATCACTGAATGCTATTCAAACACGTCATACATTTACAGACATAAAATAATATACCTTTAAGCTACAAAGTTGTAACATATATTACATTCAGTTAGTATGCTTATAGCTGTAAATAACTTGTAAATATAGTATGTGCAGCTCAACAGCTAAACTAACAAACTATTAGCGATCTCTTCACTGAAAGGCTATACAATAGCAGTTTTTACATGTTAACAAATAAATATTCAAGTAACATCACAGAATGTCTTACATGACACATGTGTATCAATGTAATTAATAGTGATGTGACATTTGAAGCGAGGCGTCGGAGCGTGTGTCGAGAAAAAGTGGGCGTGCCAGATGAAGCCGCGATTCGAGGCTTGTGTTGTTAACGTGAAAATCACGTGACTAATGACAAACGAGGCCTCGGTTTGTGTGGCTACGTCATCGGTTCGGTCTGAGTGTCGCTTCCGGATTAAAGCCGGTTCGAAACTCGCGCCACCTTGTGGGTGTTGCAGGAGTAGTAGAAGCAGAAGTAGTAGTGTCAGAGAGTTAGATAACTATCATTGTCGTTATTGTGTCATATGTGAGGGCTGTATATTATTAGGCTACATTATCAGGTTAGAATAGTTATAGTATATTATTATCATAGTAGGCCTATATTATAGTCTTGTTATATTAATTAGATAAGATTATTTGGATTGCTCTGGATTTTTGGATCTGGACTGGACTGCTTTTTGATTTGGATTGCCCTTTTGGATTTGTTTGCTTTTTGTGACTCTTCCTTTTTCCTGGTAATGGAGCCAGCAAAGAGGGAATCCTCCCCTGTCTGGGCTCAACAGCATATCCTCATTTATACCAGCTGGCATTTTTACGTTCCCCTGCATCCTCTGTTCCTTGTGAAAGGATCTTTTCCAAGGCTAGAGAGATTTTGTCCAAGAAGAGGAATCGTCTAAACCCCAACACACTTGAAATAATTCTGTTTCTCAATAAAAAATCTATTTTTATTTTCCTTCCTTCCAGACTATTCTGTTGCAGTTTACTTTAATCTGTTATCTATAATCTGTTAAATTAATAAATGTACTTTATTACACTCCCTCTAACTTAAGCACTGCACTCAACACAGTGTCACTGTTGTTGTTCATCCAAACAATTTATGAATAATTAATGAACTGTGTGTGTGACTCTGGACAAGTAAATTCAGACAGAGAAAGATACATATTTTATATTATACACAGTAATGGACAAATGTCTGATCATGTCTTTTTATTATTGCAAATGAAAGGTTACAAACATTAACAGTGAGTACAAAATAAATAAATATTTTTTATTTATAAAAATATTTTTTTTAAATATACATTTAAATATAAATATATTTACATTACAAATAAATATTTTTATTAATAAAAGGATTTTTATAAAATATATTTTTTTTTTATAAAAAACATATTTTTTATAAAATTAGGGAGGGATGGAGTGTGACACTGGTTCAGAATGAATGAATTTGTCTGCTATTTCTTTGCACAGTAGCTAGGTGTCACTAGTGAGCAATGCTGAATGAAGCTTCGAGAAATGAACCTTTGGCTGAAGCAATGGCCTGCGAGGTCTCAGTGGTTCAGGAAGCCTCATTTTGCCATCACTAGTAATTAACTATAAATTAAAATACAACTTACAAGCGATGCTTTCCAAAGGCACAAACAGAAATGGAGACAGGATAAGGTGACTAGAGCTGCAAGCTGACCGCATGGAACATAACTACTAATGTGTTTCCTGATCAGACTGCATCATGTGATAAAATCAACCAATGAAAGCAATGTAAGAATTATATATGAACACAATGAATTACTCCTAGATGACCACTGGGGGGAGAAAGTAACAAGCTAAATGCAAAGTATTCTTACAGAACATGACAGCTGAAGAGTATATTATTGTGTTGCAAGTGAAGGTAAAGCTGTGTATCGTCGGCATATGAAAATATGATATGAATATCATTTCATTTAGTTAATATAGAACAAATATTATATATATATATATATATATATATATATATATATATATATATATAACATCTGTCATTTAGCACATATAGAAAACAGATGTTTTATCTGCATTATGTGCACATTGAAGCTCCAACACAAATACTCTTTTGTTGATTATTTCAGCCTCGTGTGTGATATATTTTTAGAAGTGTTTTAGGAGAAATGTAAGACTCAAATCTGAAAATCTCGATTAACTTCAGCTTTCAAAATACAAACAACCACTTGCCTTCTCGTCTTTTTTTCTTTTCTTTTCTTTTATTTATCTGCATACAGAATTGTGATTGCTTAGTCGTTTCTGCTAATATTTAACATCTATAACCAGTAACAGTAAAGTGACAGAGACTGTTCCAGAAATCAGGTTTAACTTACCATCCCATAAACCCTGAACTCTAAACCTTCGTGGTTATGGGCTCCAGAAAGGCTGCTGTGAGTAAGTTCAGTCAAGTTTTTTTACACTGATTAAACTATTGAGAATAATAATACTGTGAACAATAACTATATTGTCTTTTCAGAGTGCATTATCTATGTCCTCCAGACATATACAAAGTTCTGGCATGAAACTCTAGATGGCGCAGGCTAATGGGTCCTTTACTCACCTGTTCATAATCACATGGTTATCTATAGGGTGCAGCTGATTGGTTCCTGACGTATCAGTAGCCAATGAGCTCGCTGCTCAACCTTCAAATACTTGGATAGCATTTGCCTTAGCAGTCTGCTTTCAGAAATTCAACATCTAAGATAAGTGCATTGGTTTTTATGCTATATTTGTGTAATCTGCTTCATCAGTTCCTTATAAACTAACCATTCACAAGGTTTAAATCTTGTGTCATGTCAAGAGTCCTGATTTAATGCTTAGAGTGAATTACTAGATACAGTGGGGGAAATAAGTATTGAACACGTCATCATTTTTCTCAGTAAATATATTTCCACAGGTGCTATTGACATGAAATTTTCACCAGATGTTGGTAACAACCCAAGTAAGCCATACATACAAAGAAACAAACAAAAATAAGTTCAGAAATTAAGAGTGCTCCTCGCAAGATTTCTGACAGAGGAGTGAAAAGAATAATCAGAAGAGTTGTCCAAGAGCCATCACCAAGTTTTATGGTGTTTTTAGGGTAATGTGCACTGCCATTTCTCCTCCAAATATGGTGTGTATTATGGCATCCAAACAGTTCAATTTTGCTCTCATGTGACCACACTATATTCTCCCAGTATTTCACTGGCTTTTCCAAATGTTGTGCAGCAAACTTTAAATGAGCTTCAACATGCTTTTTTTCTTCAGTAATGGAGTCTTGCGTGGTGGAGTGCATTACTTACTGTTTTCTTTGAGACAACAATACCTGCTATCTGCAGGTCTTTTTGAAGCTCTCCACGAGTGGTCCTTGGCTCTTGGACAACTCTTCTGATTATTCTTTTCACTCCTCTGTCAGAAATCTTGCGAGGAGCACCTGGTCGAGGCAAATTTATGGTGAAATGATTGTCTTTCCACTTCCGTATTATGGCCCCAAAAGTGCTCACTGGAACATTCAGAAGCTTAGAATGGCGCCTATAACCAATGTCATCATTATGTTTTGCAACAATTAGGTTGCGAAGGTCATGTCAATAGCACCTGTGGAAATATATTTACTGAGAAAAATGATGATGTGCTCAATACTTATTTCCCCCGCTGTAATATGCATTTTACATTTATGCAGCAGCACGCAGGCAATGTAAGGAGACAGAGACAAGCTTGCTGAACTCTTTAAAGTGAGATAGTTTATTCACATATCTAACAGAACTACAGCAATTCCTAATATTTGTACAACAGCAACATGTATAACAAATCAGATTGCAATGTTAGCGAATATCAACAGCAATACAAACACTAGCAGACGTTGCGGTTAATTAGACACTGAATTTGCTAATTATTGCAGAAGTATTTGCTTCACAACAGGAGTGTAAATAGGAGACTCATTGCAGCTCATTGATGTAGCGGCCCCTTCTGAGATTGCACGGGCTGAGATGAGTTTTTGCTCTCACGGCTATATGTCATTCATTGAGTAACTTAAGTGTTTATGCTGTGGTGAGGACAGACATTCGGGTGCAGGCTGCCATGTTCAGGAGTGACAGAATTTGGGATTCACTCTCAAATTGTGTTGTTGACAACCATTGTATGGGACAGATATGAAATCCCAAGTAGTAACGCATTAGCAGTAGCTCATGTACAATAAATATTAGCCTGACATCCCGGGCTATTGTGTTTTCCAGTCGGGCTACCAAAATGCATAACCGGCCTGCCCGACGGGCTATCTGAAATAGTGTAATCAAATTCATCTCTTTATTCACATTATTGACCAGTTATTTTAAGGAAAAATATCACCACGCAAGTTTTTGATCATGCTGATTTATCCGCAGCGCAATTTCTCATGAATCTCCACTTTCACATGAATGCTTTACTTTGCGTGTCAGAATGTTTGAATCCATGTGCTAACACACCATCACTGTAAAGCTGATACAAAATGTATTGTAAAAAGCGCTACATAAATAAAGGTGACTTGACCATCATAAATTCTGCTATATAAACAGCATAAAATAATTAGAGCACTATTTAATTGCCTCAAAAAAGTCTGGTATTATTAATATTATTATTTTTTATTATTATTCCTACACTTCAATATGTAAATTATTCCATCAGTAAATTAACCCTTTTAGGGCCCTATTTTAACGGTCTGAAACGCAAGTATCAAGCGCGAAACGCAAGTAACTTTGTGGGTGGGTCTTGGGCGCTGTTGCTATTATACCGGTGGGATAAATGACTCTTGCGCCCGACGCAAATCTAAAATGGGTTGGTCTGAAGTAGCTTCATTACTCATAGGTGTGGTTTGGGTGTAACGCGAAATAAACCAATCAGAGCGACATCTCACATTCCCTTTAAGAGCAGGAGCGCTTGTTCTTTAGCGGATTCCTATTATAACGGCGGATTTGCCAGGCGCACGCGAGGAGCGGTTCACAGCCGAGGAGACCGACGTTCTCGTCACGGCCGTAAAACACAGAGAAGTGACGTTGGGGATGGAGAAACACACCCAAATTAACTTGATATATAGGCGTATGATAATTTGGGTAAATGTGTAAGCTAGATGTATGCTTTTATAATAAACTATCTATCTATCTATCTATCTATCTATCTATCTATCTATCTATCTATCTATCTATCTATCTATCTATCTATCTATCTATCTGTCTGTCTGTCTGTCTGTCTGTCTGTCTGTCTGTCTGTCTATTGTAATAATGTATGATTTGCAAAAATGAAAACTGCTGCTTCTGTGTAGATGAGAGAATCAAAGTGTATGTGCGTTGTGCACACGCTACATTGATTATGGCCAAGCATGCGCCCTTAAAATAGCATATAATAACATGCGCAATGTGCCACTGACTTTAAACTAGTTTTTTTCGGTCAGTGGCGGAATTGTTTTCTAAACCTGCAAAATAGCATGAGGGAACGTTTGCGCCGGAACACGCCTCCTCTTTGCGCTGAACCGCCCCGGGAGCGCAAGTGTATTTCTTAGTTAACCGACGTGCGTCTGTAGAGGGAAAAGTCCGCTGTGCGCGGGTGCAAAATTGGAATGATACATGCGTCGGTGTACAAAGTCAATTGCGCTGGGTGCAAGATAGGGCCCATTAGTGTTGTTACCGCTAGGGGTCGCTAACCTCTTACAATAACAAAGGCGTAGTTTGATGACGCAACATTTGCTAAGAATTATGGATCTTGTCGTCAACGTCAAGCCGACCGATCTAATAATGTTTATGGATGAGTAAATACATCAATGTTTTTATCATGACTGTGATATGAAGCAGTTCGGGATTGCTAAGAGACAGCTATCAGCTCCACACGCGACGTGAGTCCCGCGGATATAAAAGGAATATGGACATTTCATTCTACCGAACTACACGCGAGTCCAGAATTACAACTCACAGGTCAGTTTATTAGACAAATTAAACTTGTGAGGTAACGCAGCGCTGTTTCACTTTGTCTAACATTACACTATCACACTAAACTGCATTTAAATGTGTTGAAATTTATGTTATTCTGTGTTAGTTTGTCTGTATGAGACTAGCAGTAAGCTAGATCAACATTAGAATAACATACAGATCATATTCTAACATTTTATCATTGTTGAACTATATAACATTGATTAGTTTTATGTAAATGTGCTCACCTGTTTAATAAAGTACATGTAGGAGCGGTCGAAGTCTCGGACGTGGAGCTCTCGTTTATATACTGTCTATGGGAGCTCTCGGCATCTCGAAAACACTGCGCTGATATTGATTCTCGTTTTAGTTCTCCTTTTTTATCCAAAGTCTGCTTGCCATGGTCCATAATGTTTGAACGAAACAACAACAGCGTGCAGATAGACATTACGGACTATACAGTTGTCCACGTCTGTCGCCTTGGTTACTATCAGAGGGCTCTGGTTGCTATGGCAGTATGAGCGGAAACCAGGGACAACGCGGATATGACGCCATTGACGGCGACAAAACGGAAATAAAGAAACGGTACGTGTCTTCGAATTAAATTACAAATTTCTCCTGGTTTGAAAGTTATTGGAAACAGTCGGGATAATGTAAGTACACAACAACAAAAATAATATATATATATAACATAGATATAGTGATTTTTGCTATTTTTAAAGCAAAAAAGTTACATATTGTACCTTTAAAACAACCATAGATATATACACTAGATGTCGCCTGGGCTACGGCAGTTCATTGGAACGAATGCGTCAATAGAGCCGCCATCTTGGAACAGGGGAGCCCCTCCTCTTTAATGCATCAGCGTCAATGTAGGCAAAGGTCTAACGGAAATAAAATCACCGTAAATCGTCATTGAAAATGAATTTCTAGGTTTTTTTTTTGGTTCGTTCCAACGGTCAGACATGTATTTATCATTGAGTCCAGAGAAAATGTAAGGTTTTGATATTAAGATAATTACTTCTTTTTCAAAATATAATGCATAGTGCTAGTAGGCCTAAGTTTATTAGTCACATTCTTCCACTTAAGTAAACTTAAGTGGAAGAATGTATAAGAATGTATATATATATAGGCCTATATATAAATGAGCAAAACTTAAATTATTTTAATGATCACAATTAAAGTTTTCATTTTATTAAATTGAACAAGCGCAACATTCAGCATTCAATCAAATATTCTAAAAGATGTTTTAGTAATAATAATGTTATTTCAACATAATATCTCATTATTTCGACATAATATGTGTGCGTGCAACAAGCAAGATGTGCATTTGTAAATCCGGTGACGCGTGCATTGATTTTTATTAATAAACTACTATTTTCTGACAGTGTCGACTCGGCTACAGAGATGAAGTTGACGATCACCATCTCCGTAGTGAACACGCCTTTTTCTTTTCCGTAGAGTTGCCTTTTTCTTTTCGCTTTGAATTATTTCGTTTAAAGACTATTCAAGCTTTGTGTATTTGATGTATTTCTCATGTCTGTGTGAGGCATAGGCTGAGTTTCGTTAAGTTGGGATGAGATGCGCTCCAGTTGACGTGCAATGTAACCGTGCGGGCGCCTCCATGATTATATTAACAGGCAATTTGTTGATGAATAAAATTGATTAAAGGGGTGGTTGATTATGATTTCACTTTTCGAACTTTAGTTAGTGTGTAATGTTGCTGTTTGAGCATAAACATCATCTGCAAAGTTACAATGCTCAAAGTTCAAAGCAAAGGAAGATATTTGCTTTTAAAGAAAAGGACTACAACAAACGGCTGGAAGGGACTACACAACATTCCTCCAGGGTTAGTGACATCACTAACCCTAAAATTTACATAAACCCCGCCCCCGGGAACACGCAGTCTGTGTTGAGAAGAGGAAAAGTTGTTGTATAAGAGTACATTTGTGAGTCAGCTCAAACTTTAGCATCCATCTTTTCACATGCAATAGAAAGTCACTGTGCATCTCACAACAGTTCCTATACGAGCGATTTATAGATTATCATGACAGAATATGCTAATTAAAGATAGTTAACTCCACATCAGCAACATAAATTCATCAACTAACCATTCAGAGACGTCCTGTTGCATTTTACATGTTGTCACTTCTTCTTGAGTCTCTCCATTTTTGTCTGACTCCGTTTTAACATTAAAGGCAGAACAATTTCTGTCATTTTAGTGTGTCTACATGAGGTAATCGCAGCTGCTAACACACACAAGCTCTTGCAACCTCGCCCTCTGTGCCGGGAGCAGTAGGTCATTTGCATTTAAAGGGCCAGGCACAAAACGGTGCGTTTTTGCAAACCCTCAAAAAGTGACAACTTTAACATGCTATATAAAAATATCTGTGGGGTATTTTGTGCTAAAACTCCACACACACACACTCTGGGGACATCAGAAACTTATTTTACATCTTGTGAAAAGGGCATTTTACCACCCCTTTAAAATTAAGTTACAATTTATACAAAACGAACTTCACTTTAAAGAAAGGCTTTAAACAGTTGACATTTTCACAAATTCCAGTGTCTTTCCACACCTCCATCTCCAGTTTGCAAGGAAGAAACAAGCCCTTGAGCCCACTGTGCAAAACGCACACATACATACGATTTGTGGAATTCTATAATAATCATGGATGTACTGTTTGAAGATTGACAGGGAGAGGACAAGCATACTATTAGGACTATACTTACAGGTTACAAGCGTCACACTGTTTTTTTCCATTAAAAGGTTTGAGTACAATCGGTAAAAACTCACAAGTTAGGAACAACACAACACAGTCAAAAGTGGGTATTGAGGATCAACTCCTGCATATTGTACATTTTAAACACAAGGGTTATTTCAAATAATTACAGAGTACAGCACATTCACAGTTCATTTTCTGTGCGAGAATCACAGTTCATTTTCTTCCTCCAAGCAGAGAAATGTACACTTAATTTATAAAAAAACAACTTGACTACTAACATCCACAGAGTAAATGTAATCCGATGATGTCTGGTTTAGATTTTGTTCATGTGAACATCCATACGCTGCACAAAAGTCCGGCATCATCAATGAATTCGAAGTACAGGCGGAGATAGCAGCGTTACCTAGCTACTTCCTATGACAAGACCCCTGTTCAAAGATGGTGGCGGTTTTGACGCATGTTTAGAACCCCAAGGCGACATCTAGTGTATATATCTATGTAAAACAACAAAGCTGTGCGCTCTGCTTTATGGCTGCTATAGATTTGATCTGCCACAAGGTGACACCCGGAACAATCAGAGAAAAGTGTCAAAGCTTCAAAAAGAGTCATAATTTCTCCATCCAACTGCAAGTTCTGACGTTTGGGGAAGACAACTGGTGCTTCCACCCCTTGTAAAGCAGTGCCGTTCTCACTTAATTTATTGTTGCTAATTGACAGAGATTGTGTGCGCAGTGGAGAACATTGTGATCTTAAAATGTGGCTTCCAGAGCACCAGGGTTGCAGATTGCTTGTACAAAGATCTCCTTACTGAGCATCCAGAACACCTCTCCCATAGGGCTGGGCGATATATCGATATAAAAAATATATCGATATATTTTTAAATGCGATATGAAATTAGACCATATCGCATATATCGATATAGTTCAAATTTGCGCTCTGCTCCCCGCGCCTCCGCTCCTCCTTTTCCAGTTTGCGTGTGTGTTTAGAGCATGTTATGAGAGGCGAATCATGACTACTTCAGAAAACCCAGCACAATAGGAACTACCAGGCAGTGACATAAGTGTACGCTGAAATAAAGTCTTTCACCTCAGAAAAACGGACTTTCTTGTCCTGTCAGCCATTATCCTGTGCTCGTAGCGCACACTCAATTGCACGCACAAATGCGGCGACGCGCGCTGTGTATCGAAATAAACTATGAGCATGCAACGCCGTTACGTTGTAAATTACACGAAATAAAAGTAATGCAGGTATGATTTTCATTCGATTCACCAGGAGCAGTTTCCATGTTTCATTAACAGTTCTTGTTAGTATTGTGTATTCACCATGGTAACTGTCGTTTCCATATTAACCCCAAAATGCCACTATTTTTCTTTGTGTTATTTTTTTAAATATTTTTAAATGACTGTAGTGGCTCATACCAACATTGCATTAACAAAAATTAGTTTGGGACTGCTATTTAATAGCTTTAGCATAGGCCTAATGTTTATTTATTAGTACTAGTCTTTACTATTAGTCATATTCTTACAATTCATGTTAAGTAAAGGGGAAATATATATATATATATATATATATATATATATATATATATATATATATATACATATATGTGTATATATATATATATATAGGCAAATTATAACGTTTACACAAAATTTGTTTATATATATATTCAATGTAAACTTTGATAATCATAATTAATAAATCGCAAATAACAATTACAAGGGAATAATCGGCAATTATGATTTTTGTCATAATCGTGCAGCCCTAAGGTGAAGAAACCTGTTTATTATTTATTCATTTGATTTTGCAACTGTTCACTGAAATAGCTGGTTTCAATAAAACTACTTTTAACATGTCATATTTGCCTTTGACTTTGACTGAACATTTGCTCTCACTTTGCGGAAAAAATATCGGGATATATATCGTATATCGATATTCAGCCTAAATATATCGGGATATGACTTTTGGTCCATATCGCCCAGCCCTACTCTCCCATATCTTGTTGTGGGTGAAATTTAGTCCATCGACAAACATCTTTGAGAGAGGATTTTCCGGGCATGAACTGAGTGAAAACATCATATCGTACTTCTCTAGTCTGAAACATTGAATGATCTCATCCAACTCTCCATAAATGGGGAAGCGTTCGAATCTTTTTGCCCTGAAAAGGCAGTTAGTTCCTGGATGTTTTCTGGAACAGGTTCAAGACATCTGAAACATAAAACACCAGCAAGAGAAAAGAGCAGAGAAGTGGAGACTGATGCACAGGCGGAGAAAGCTGATGGAGACGCTATGCCCTCAACATCGAGTGGCATTTTCTCTTCTGTTGATATCTCCGATTCAGAATCTGACACAGACTGATTCATGTGCCATACTGTTCACACACATTTCAGTTCAGTTAGAACCAGATGGATATTTGTATTGATGATTCTGATTTGATTATTTTATATCCGATTGTTGATATTTGTGGTTTGAAAAAGTTTTTGATTGATTGTTTTTACTCCTAACCAATTTTCTACATTAAAAATTGTCTTTCTATTTGGGCTAGTAAAATTAAGTTCGGGCTACCAAAATCTGAAGCGTCTGCCCGAAGGGCTACCAGAGATTGTGACATTTTCAAGCCCTGATATAATAGAATTTCAGTTCTATTCCAAATATCGTAAAATAATGTCTCGTAAATCGAAATGTTTGCGGTACATTTCTATTCTCTTGGTGGACACTGCTATTCAGCATCTGCATTAAGCACCATCACTAAATTCTAGGAACTTTTCTGGGTTCCAGAACCAGAATGGGCATTCATATTTAAATATTTACCGTTGCTTATTCTACGAAAAATCAAACAATGCCTTATTTGTATAAGAAAAGTGTTTTACAGTCTTTCATTTGATGCAGGAGTAAAATACTAGCATACAGCAGCAGAGATGCGTATTAAGATATGTAGCCTAAGGTTACTGCGACTAAGCATTGTGGACATTGAAAAATGTTCATGAGAAAATGTATAGCTTTATTACTTTATTTACCAACTTCCAACAACACTTTTCAAGGCTGATGTTTTCATTTGCTTGTGTGTGTTTCAGGCTCGGTTCAGCTAATACATGTCCATTATTCATCCATTGTCCAAATGACTCCACATTTACAACAAGGAGTATGGAGGATTTGACTATGTCGATTATCAAACAATGTTAAATCATCATACTATTTGCTCAGTTGGTTATGGAGGGTTTCGTTTCTCATCTCTATTAGCCTACAGCTTGTAGCCGGCACACATAGTCACAGGCCAATAGAGTTAACCCTCTGAGGCTGAAGAACAATGCCTTAAAAATCATTAAGTTTCATTATAAGTTTCATTCACTTTCCTGCGCATTTGGAAGATGACAAGCTACACTGGTGAGGAAGCTCTTCAACTAGTCCTGGATAGTGACGTACAGATCGCATTTTCCTCAGAATAAGAGAGCGGGACTTACTTTTAATAACGAATTGATCCAGCCGTGGATACAATTTCGGATGAGCAAGTTTGTATTTATATTTCTTGGACTTTTTCTAGACTTCTCTTTGGATATATTTTTAAAATGCTATTTATTCCTGTGATGTAAATGATTACTCCAGTCTTCAGTTTCACGTGATCCTTCAGAAATGTCTTATTATTATGAATGTTGAAAACAGTTGTGTAGCATTTTTTTCAGGGTTCGTTGATGAAAAGAATGTTCAGAAGAACAGCATTTATCTGAAATAGAAATTTATTGTAACATTATTCACTACCGTTCAAATGTTTGGGCTCAGTAAGAGTTTAGATTTTTGTTGCTGCTGTTGTTGTTTTTAAAAGAAATTTATACTTTTATTCAACAAGGTTGCCTATAATGTGGAGTATCAAAAAGAGGCGGTACTCCATAGAACGCGACTTGACGCTGATTGGACTATATCCAGAGGCAAGAACAACAGTGACGGCTAGCGTAACTCTGTGGTTGAATGCGAATGTGATTGAAAAAGTCCCTTTCACACTTTAGTGGCGCGTCGCCCAATCGCCCAAATGAAGAAACCGCCCCTGCTTCCAAGCATTCTTGAACAACACCTCAGTCAATAAACTCAGTCGTTGAATGACACTCTGTGAATGACTTTTTTACCGCAGAAATCAGCTAAAGCTAACAAATCATCCACAATCCCTCTCCAAACACGTTCAGATTCACCTGACATTTTTGCGTCGCTCGAACCGTCTTCAAACTCCCGCTGTAATGACGTATAATTTCTCTAACTGTCCAATGACAGTGCGTGTTACATTTACAAGTGGGAGACGGTTTGGCGCTCCAAATTGAGGCGGAAGCTGATTGGTTGCTCCCACGTGTGTACTGTCCAATGGCATTTTTTAACTCGATTAACAAATGGATAAAGAAATGCTTTTGGCAAATAGAGAGAGAAAAGGTTTGCCAAATGCTTTTTTGAAAAAGCGATTTAACATGTGCATTTAAAATGATTTATTAATGTACTTTTTATTGTTTTATTAATCTACGTTTAAAAACATGAATTAAATTTAAAAAAAATTGTCTATTTATTCATTTAAATTTTTTTTACATTTTTTTTATGGTTTTATTAAAATACATTTAAAAACACGAATCCAATAAACAACATTAAACATATCTATTCACTTGTCCATTTAAAAGTGATTTATTTATATACATTTTTATGTTTGAATTATTAAATTGATAAATTTATTCTTCATTTTATTTTTAAGTGGCACTCCTGGTCAGTGTTGGGTATAGTTACTTTGGAAAGTAGTTAATTAGGTTACAACGTTTCCATCAATTAAAAGTAATCAGTTATGTTACAGCGTTATCTATTCATAAAAGTAACGCGTTAGAGTACTCATGCGTTATCAAAAATTAAAAGCCGTTTGCAGCGGCTCACACATGCTGCAGCTTAATTGACAGACACAGCCCCCGGCCCAATAACGTCAATGAATAACGTCAGTCATCCGACTAAATTAACACTGCAGGATAACAATAACAGGAAAGACAGTCAGCAATAGGCTATTCCACATGGCGTTTTATTTATTTATTATCACAGAACATATTAATCAAAATTCGCACCTACCCAGCCCGGGTAGCCTAGGCTACTTTATATGAGCACCATACAAGATAACTCCTGATTTTTTCTTTAACTCTAATGCAGTTATCAAAGTGCATCAAGTGTGCTTACTTGTAAACACAACCTGAGGTAAACAGGCTTGCATATTTAAATCCATTTAGAAATGAACAACCAGTCAACAATCTAACAGAAATTAACAGCTGCCTGTCAAACAAAAATGATTACAAACCGAATTAAATCCTTCACTGCCACACAGGCAAATGACAAATCGCTTAATAGCCGAACTAATTATTATTAAAGTGTCACAAGCCTAAATTCGCTTTAACACAGTCCTCTTACATTTACTCTTCAAAGTAGTGATTAAAACGTAGCAGAAGCAGATTTTCGAAACGTTTGTCCGACAGTCGATTTCTCCTGGGAGTAAGAACGAGACTCCCGAGACTGAAAAGCCTCTCCACGGGTGCGCTGGAGGGTGGTGGGGTATTGAAGCGCAGAAACACTGTCTTGATCCTGGGGAACTTGTTCAACATATCGATCTCGACACCTGACATAAAATACTCAGCAGTTTCAGTGTCCACCGTCTCTGAGACCTGTCTGTCCTCTGTAAATGAAAAGAAGTCGGTCTCGACGGCGTCTCCTCTGCTGACGGGTGCAGGTGGCAGTTCCTCAAGCAGCGGATGCCCCAGCGCACGGCACTCGGCAGCAAGCAGCACCTTGGCGGCGTCTTTTCTAGTCTCATCTTTTATCCAGCGCAGTTTGAATTTAGGTATGGTCACTGCAGCCAGCAGGGCCTCCTTGCTGTCCAGCGTGGATGCAAAGCGTGTCTTTATGGCCTGCAAGATACAGGCAGGCATATCGAAATTAGTTTAAAACATGCAGAGTAAATCTTAGCAATATTTTAGTAAAGCTTGGTAAGAAATTAGCAAAAACAAAAAACAGACGAACAAACAATTTTACCTCAGCTATAACATCAGGCAGGCCAGATGTCATCCGGGAGAGACTGTCTTTTAAATCCAGTGTTTTTTTCCATCAGGGCCTCCAGTGTCGGCAAGATCGTTCCATAAAAACAGTTTTCCTCCCCTTGAAGAATATCCAGGGCCATGGCCAGCGGTTTGAGAATCACGCAGTACTCTTTAATAAACTGGTACTCCCTGTCAGTAATGCACCTGATGCCCAGCTGGGTGCACAAGTTGTGCAGGTCAGTGATGGGGATGTCCATGACCCTGCACAAAGCCTCATAAAAAGAGTTCCATCTGGTCGTCGTGGGAACCAGCAGCTTTCTCCTGCTGAATTTTTCCACAGTTTCTGATGCATATGCTGATCTGCTCGCTTTGGTCCAGAGTGCCGAACATTTAGCAATAGCACTCCTGTGTACTGCTCTTGTCTCACTGTTGGAAGACAGCCATTTTTCTATGTCAGTGGTGGATATCAGATTCAGCGTATGAGACGCACATCTGTGGTGAGGAGGCAGACTGATCATGCCATCACCACCAGAGCTTGACAGCACATTGTTTATATCCTCGAAAGTGACACTTTCACTCCGATCTTCCTCCTTCTCTGAGTCCGAGGCCGTTTTGTGAAACACCTGGAACGCCTTAACAAAATTAGATCCATTGTCAGGGACCGTGGCTGTCACTTTCCCACCAAGGCCACATGACGTATGAATTTGCTCGATCTCCCCTGCAACTACATCATACGTGTGCTGTCCTCTCAGCCGCCTACATGCGATTGCAGCTTTCCCCCGCTTCAGAGTGGATGGATGTATCCAGTGTGCTGTCATTCCCATAAAGCTCTTATTATTAGCTGTCCACAAATCTGCCGTGGTAGAAACAAAGTCCAGTTCTTCAAACGTTTTTTTCAGTTCTTTCTCCATGTCTATGTAGGATTTGTCCAGATAGCTTGCAAATGTTTTGCGGTCAGGCACTGTTCCCTCTGTGTTACGTGTAGTTGGGATTTTACTGATTAATCTACGGAAAGATGGAGACTCCACAGTTGTAATTGGAAGCATCTCCTCGACTACATAACCAGCCACAAGTTTATGAACTTCACTGATGGGGACTGTTTTAGCGGAGTTAAAACTCAAATGCTGTTGCTTTGGAGCTGGTGCACCACCGTCGTCCTCCTCAGCAGGCTTTGCTACCAGAGTGCTAGATTGGTGTTTGGATGCGAGATGTTTTTTTAAATGAAGTTCCTAAACGCAAGTTAGGGAGGAGTGAGCCCATCTAATCTTTCAATCAACAGCCTGAGTATATAAGCAGCCGCTTACCTCTCTCTAGCATCAAGCTGTTCCAGTATCCCTCCACCTCCCCAAACTCCACCTTCATCTCCGGTACCTTGCCCTTCAATTATCATATCCTACATTTAGCCACTGGGGGGTATATCAGAGCTCGAGTTGAAGCTGCTTCATCGAGCCCCTCTTCAGTGGACAGCAAGCCAAATAAGTTTAACCTAATATCTGAAAGATTTTATGGGCAAGCAAACTCGTTAAATTTGAGGTAGAATTTTTGGCGGTCGACAGAAGCTTTTCACCAACGCAGAGTGTGCATTTTACCGTTATGTTCTTTTCCTTTTCGTTGACAAATTGAAAATAATGTGCGTACTTCCATAATCCAAACGCTGTCCTCTCTGCCATCTTGCCGGGAGTTCGAAAAAAAACACACACACACACACACACACACACACACACACAGGGTCAGGCGCAGTGCACAGACGTATCACAGCCATTGACTTTACGATCACAGCTCTTCGGCTCCGCTGATACATCCGCAGGTGGCACAGTAGACCTAGGCCTACTGTCTGACAAAAAGCAGGCTGCAGTCAGGATTTTCCTTTCCTTAAAATAACGGATTACTTTTATAAAAAAATAACGAAGTTACTGATTACTTAACGCACGAAACTAATGCGTTAAGTTACACATTTCACGAAAAAGGTAATTAGAGTACTCTAACGCGTTACCCACAACACTGCTCCTGGTCAAGTGGCACTCCTGGTCCTCCATAGTTTTGCACCTGATTATGATTTACAGTTACTTAAACAATAGATTTAAGATGTATTTTATCTGACACTCACACAAAAGTTTCAACATTATCTCACCTGAAAATGAAAATTGTCATAATTTAATCTCACACTTTAATCTGTTTGTCTTTCTTCATTAGAACAAAACTGAACAATTTTTTTTTTTAAATGTAGTTTATATTCATATCTGTTTAATGTTACTATAAAATCCATATTTCAGCACTTATTCTCTTATTATGAACTGTTGCAGACAAATACTCAATGATTTTTGTAACGCAGGTGAACTCTGACTCTCGAGGATCTGAATCTGTTGTTGTTCTCCTGCAGATCTAAAGCCGAAGCCTGAACTCACATCAGATCCTGCAGGAGCTGCACTGACTGGAAACACAGTGACTTTGACCTGTCGCATGGATCCGTCCACTGGAAACTGGGACTCTTACTGGTACAATCACACACTGAACCCTGAGACAGAGAAGACAGAAGCAAACTACAGCCTGAAGATTGATTCAGTGTCTGATGGAGGCCAGTACTGGTGTAGAGCTGGAAGAGGGAAACCAGTCTATTACACACAATACAGTGATGCACTGTGGGTAAATGTTACAGGTGAGAGAGACTGTAGTGTGTGATGCAACAAATACAGATCAGAGACAATATCTACACAACTTCTGAAACTATAAATGCAATAATCTGTGTTTGTACAGAGAGTCCTAAAGCTGTGCTGACGGTACGACCTGATGAACGAGTGTTTAGAGGAGAAACAGTCACTCTCAGATGTGATATAAAGTGGGGAGGAGACACTAAGTGGACATACAGATGGGAAATAGAGGGAACCAACAGCCAATATAAAAACACTGTCAGCCGAACCTCAACACAAGAGTTGAACATCAGCAGTGTTGATCTCTCTCACCGCGGTAAATACACCTGTACAGGACAGATACACACTCAATGCTCTCAGCGCAGTGATGCTGTTACACTGACTGTCTCAGGTGAGTGTGTGTTTGTTGTGATCAGCTTCTCCATCAGTTTCTCTACGGCTCTGTAACTCGTGATGTTTTGTTCAGCTGAAGCTCAGGCATCAGTGCGAGTGTCTCCACAGCCGTGGCTGACTGAAGGAGAATCAGTGACTCTGACCTGTGAGGTTTCAGGCTCCTCTAAAGGCTGGACGTTCAGCTGGTTCAGAGATCATGATCATCTGTCAGACAGCAGCAGAGGAGCTGGAGGATCTTACACTCTCAGTCCTGCTGCTCTACAGCACACAGGAGTTTATACGTGCAGAGCAGAGAGAGGACGACCAGCCTATTACACACACACCAGCAGCTCACACACACTGTGGATCACTGGTGAGGGTTTATGCTTGTGCTCATCCGGATCTGTGTTTCACTGCAGTCTCTGTGCTGTCAGTTTTGATGGAGATTTTCCTCTTTTCAGGAGTTTCTGCTTCAGTGTCTCTGGTCCTCAAGCCCAGCAGAAGTCAACACTTCTCATCTGACTCTCTCTCTCTGAGCTGTGAGGATCAGAGTAACTCTACTGGATGGACAGTGAGAAGATACACAGGAAAAGACACACAAACTTGTGCAAAACAAACAGGATCTCGATGTGTAATGGACTCTCTCAGCACATCTGACACTGGAGTGTACTGGTGTGAGTCTGAATCTGGAGAGAAACGTCGTCCTCGAAACATCTCTGTACATGGTGAGTCCGGTTTATAATCACGACATTTGCACTCATTCTAATCTAAATTCTAACAAAAAGTCTACATACATTTTCATATTTTCTGTACAGCTTATTGACATTGTACAGTTTTAATGAGTTTTTCCACACATAATTTTTATTATGATGTTAGATGAACCTGTCCGTAAATGGCACATAAAAGCAAAGCAATCAAGCAATTCTTGTTCGACAGTCTCTTCCCATATAAATTGGCAGATTAAGCTGCAAAAATGGACCTGATTTTATGCTATTGGTAAAAAATCTGATAAACAACAAACTCTCATGACAATTTGTATCTATTTTACATTTTGGCAAATTGGTGGCTAATTGGTTGCTTTCGCTTTTTTGGATTTTATTTTGGTAAGGCATATGAAGACATGATAAGGCATTCAAACCGATGCAATACTGTCAACAAAAAGTTTGCTACTCGCCCCTTCCAACCCTCTCAAACAATCCACCATAGGAAATAATAAAGAGAGCAGAAGTGATCACCTGTGCCCATGTGACACTGAATAACCAATAAGAAATAAAGAATTGATGTCACGGCAACCCAGTGCATCACTCTGCGCTCTAGATGCACGGTCGAGACTCGGGTAATAAGCCTTGGTGACCTGAGGATCACAGTGAGGGCTTCCCCGAAGACCACCTCCTCGGGTCCCTCACTCTTCTATCACATCGCAAGCATGCTGAGACTGCGTTTGTGGGTGGTTTATGTTCTATCATGAGAGCATGACCACATCGGCATTTTGTTCGTCTTGCCTTTCTCATAAAGGTTTGAGCGCTCGTCAAGTTTGACAGCCACGATCACTGTCTCATATGCCTGGCAGCTTCCGGATGGGATTACTGGTACTTCTCATGGGGGACCTAGCGTTTCATTCGGGGCTCCAGGGGAGGATCAGATGTCGCTCGCTGCATCAGAGAGAGGGATGTTATGCTTTGGAAATTAAGATTATGCTGAGCTTCCCATTGTAATGGTGTGTGTGCTCATGCTGAATCATATTCGGAGTTGACAGCCATGCTTTCCCGGGTTGTAGCGCAAGGAACCCGTTCTAAGTGTCGGCTTGCTACGCCACTCCCGCCCGCTGGGCCGGATATGTGCGTTTATTTGCTCCAGTAGAGATCCCCAGAAATGGCTAACCCTGTTGAGTTCCTCCGTCACCTCCGGCAGTCAGACGTGGTGGAAAGTCTGATGCCAGGCCTAACACCCGAATGCATTGTGGAAGCTGTGTTAGGCTGGGTGTCCATATGTAGTGATCCCTGCGGCGATCCCATATGTGTATTCGGTTACACTTTTTTTCGATAGTCCACTTTAGGCATAAGTAACTGTTCAACTACATGTCAACTAACTCTCATTAGAGTATTAGTAGACTGTAGTAGACTGTTAGGTTATAGTTAGGTATTAGGTTTTGGGTTAGGGGAATTATAAGTTGACTTGTAGTTGTCAAGTTACTTGTAGTCAGTGGAATGTCTGTTGGGGAACCAACAAAATAAAGTGTTAGCAAATATCAAACAGACAGTCTACTAATCCTCTAATGACAGTTAGTTGACATGTAGCTGCAAAGTTACTTATAGTTAGTAGAATGTCTAAAGTGGACTGTCGAAATAAAATGTTACTGTGTATTCTTCCACGGTACGGCTACCCGGTTCGGCTAGCCCGTGTCTTTCCCTCGATAGAGTCCGCTCTGTCGTCTCTGCTGGTGTTCTTTCCCCCCAGGATTAGGCTGGAACCACCCCAGAGACTGCCATATGTTGCACTACCCTGCTTGGTCACATTGAGTGGGTCTTGCGGAACAGCAGTGACTGACCCTCTCTGCTTGAGCCCTGATCTCACACTTCAACATTTGGGGAAGCCAGAGACTCGAGCAGAGCGCTGGAAGGGCCAGCGAAAGTGACGTGTTGGTAGATATCCCCAATTCGTCGGCCAGTTCTGACAGACAAGGGAACGTGACCGACTGAAAGTGAATCTCGTTTATGTATGTAACCCTTGTTCCCTGAAGGAGGGAATGGAGACGCATGTCCTGTCGCCACAGTTGCTGTACCTCCGCCGTGCGGCCGTCACTAAACTCGGCTCCTCAGCGGAAAAACAAAGATGCAACACACCTGCTGCTCATTATTAGGGATGCACCGACATTTCGGCTGCCGGAAATTATCAGCCAAAAATGGCATTTTCGTTTTTTGGCTGAAAGAGAAAAAAGGCTGAAAATATGCCTCTCCCTGCTATAATAGCTTTGTAGGACTAATTTATTTTGATAATAGGTAAAACAATAAATCTGTTAAATATGATTCTGCTGCATAGAATTGAATGAAGAATAATATATTGATATTAATATATTGATATTAAATATTATTTTAGTATAGGCCTATTTTTTGTCCAATTTGTGTGTTACTTGAAATAAAAGTGTGTGAATAAATTCAGATTAATTAAAAAGTTTAATAATAATACAGTTATACAAAAAAAAGAAAAAAAAAAAAAGAATTTGAAATAAGAAATTAATTATTCTTTTATTTTTTACATTTTTTTAAAGTCATTTTCCAGTTTCGGTTTTCGGCCAAGTGCATCCAGAATTTTCAGTTTCCTACTCGGTATATACCCGCGCTGTGAGGCAGAGCAGCTGATGCAATCATCACATGCCAATGGGCGCTGGCTCGTTTAGTTTACACTCTAAGTAGATTGGTCTCTCAAAGCGATCCCCAATTCGTCGGTCAATTCCGTCGTATGTCTCCGTTCCCTTCTTCAGGGAACGAGGGTTACATACATAACTGAGACGTTTTCTCATGATTTCAGGTTAGACTACAATACACTAGTATAAAAAAGCATGAGAGGGTCTAACTTTCACTTTAAAAGAGTGAAAATCTTGAGAGGTATAAAAGTACAATTTATAATATCAAATATTTTTCTTATGTATTCTTATTATTTACAGTAATAAACACAAATTTCTTGTGTTTGTAGACGGTGAGGTGATTCTGGAGAGTTCTGTTGATCCTGTGATTGAGGGAGAGACTCTGACTCTACACTGTTTACATCGATCTACAAACTCCTCGATCCTCAGCGCTGATTTCTATAAAGACGGATCACTGATCCAGAATCAGACGACAGGAGAGATGAGCATCACTACTGTCTCAAAGTCACATGAGGGTTTCTACTACTGTAAAACAGAGAGAGGACAGTCACTCCACAGCTGGATCTCAGTCAGAGGTCTCTGAATAATCAGTGATGATATTATTGTAATATGATCAGTATCACGTCACTCACGGACAGATCTGTGTGTTTGTCATGTTCTTCCGTCTCAACAGCTCCATCTTCTCTTCTGGTCATTGGTGTGTCTGTAGGATTGAGTGTTTGCTTGTTGTTCTTCATCTCACTGGTTCTGCTGTGGAGACACAAACACAAGAAAGGTGTGGAGCAGTTCATCACATGTTATGAATTATTAAACCACATGAACAGCAACAAATGGAAGATACAGTTTCTGAATCCTAGACAGCCACTGCATGTTTATTAATAAATGAGCAGTTAATGTGTGTAATCAGATTATATGTGAGTGACAAAACTCTTACAGTGACCATAATGATCTCTGTCTCTATTGTAGATCAGCACTGTAACATTCAGCAGACATCAGTCCCGAATCCATCTGGAGAATCTCAAGCGTTAAACTCTCCTCTGCAGTCTGGTCAGACGCAATAACAAATGATTTAGGGATAGTTCACACACAAAAATGAATTCTGCCATCATTTACTTTTATGTCATTACAAACCTGTATGATTTTCATGCTGTTGAACACAAAAGAAGATGTTTTGAAAAATGTCTGTTTTTTCCGTACATTAAAAGTGGTCCAATGTTGCTTGGAGAAAGAACATTCATCAAAATATCTTTTTGAACTATCCCTTTAAGCTTTATGTTTTTTTTTTTTTTAATGTTTTGTTCAAGACTGATTTTACATTTTGTCTTCAAAATGTTTGCTGTCAAGCAGATTCTGATCACATTTATGATGATGTGATGCCAGCGAATAAGAGGGACAAAGGTGGAGTATTAAACTTTATATAAACACTTATAATTTAAAATCAACAAATATCATTCATGTCGGCTTGACTTGTTTGTTTTAGAGCCGCTGGAAGACGTCACATATTCAGAGGTCACTGTTAAGAAAAACAAATTTGTGGATAAAGGTTAAAAACCTTCTTCAATAGAGTCATTAACCAATAACATTGACAGTGTCTGTTTTTATATTGCATAAAATATGAATAAATATTTTCATGAATTAACTATTTTTCTAGATGATACCATGGCAAAGTCAAATAATGTGATGTACTCAGAAGTCGGAACAAAAGTAAAGAAAAGCAAAAGCAAAGGTGAGATCCTGTTTTTCCTGAAGTACAGCATATTTCCAGAATGTTCTGAATAATCTGATTTATTTTCTGTTCTGTATTAGATATTAATACTGCAGGACCCAGTGATCTGACTTACGCACAGATCAATATACAGGACAAAAAGAAAGGCAAGGGCAAAGGTAAACTCTCAACAAACTGCATCTAAACACAACTGTCTGAATGAATCATCACATTTAACTAGATATAATATATAATGCCTCTATGTTATCAGGAAAAGAGAACCATTTACAATCATTAACAGAACTGATAAAGACCTTCATTTTGGAAATTTAACAACAGTCTCAACAATCACACATTTACTGTAGTGAATAAGACTGATAATAAGAGTCAGATAATCGAGCTGGTGTTCTTCATGACAGGCGCTGGACTTGCTGATGTTCTGATTGAAATGAAATCTAAGGAGAATCAAAGAGGATTATATTGCATAAAATATGAATAAATATTTTCATGAATTAACTATTTTTCTAGATGATACCATGGCAGAGTCAAATAATGTGATGTACTCAGAAGTCGGAGCAAAAGTAAAGAAAAGCAAAAGCAAAGGTGAGATCCTGTTTTTCCTGAAGTACAGCATATTTCCAGAATGTTCTGAATAATCTGATTTATTTTCTGTTCTGTATTAGATATTAATACTGCAGGACCCAGCGATTTGACTTACACACAGATCAATATACAGGACAAGAAGAAAGGCAAGAGTAAAGGTAAACTCTCAACAAACTGCATCTAAACACAACTGTCTGAATTAATCATCACATTTAAAGCTGCAGTCTATAGCTTTTTTGGGTTAACCTGTTAAGCTGCAACCCCACTTTTGAAAAATCCCCAGAAATGACATAGCCTACCCAAACTGAAACAGATACAGTTCATGAACCCTTTGTACTAAAAGCACAAGTATGATCTCATTTGAAAGCTGACACCTGGTAGTTTATTGTAAATGTAGAATTAATTATTGTCATAATGAATTTTTAAAAAAAAAAATAGCTTCAAAGTTTTGTAAAGTTATTAGAAATTTATTTTTATGAAACATATTCATGAAAATAAAATTGAAGTTGGCACTGTAGCAATCTAGAAATGCACTGCAGCTAAAGCCACATGTGTGACCATGTTATATTTAAAATCTGAAAATGATAAGTCTAAAACTCTGTATTTAGTTATATGTTTTTCAAGATCATGTCAAATTACTTTATTTTGATTAGACTCTAAAAATGCTACTGATGTTTAGTCTTCTTCTAAGCATCTATCCAGTATATTGTCTCTATTGTTTTGTGGTGCAAACGATCCCCATTCAGTCTCAGTCTCCCCCTGCACACATTCACACCTCTCCAGCCTGGTTATGGCTCTAAATATGCATTTCTTTTGTCTGCATTATAGTTACTAACGACTGGCTATTCACAGGCTATTCATAGGGTTTCAATCCCTAATTTCTTTTATCTAAGTTCTCACTTCACAAAAAAACTGTTGAAACTGTATCAAATGCACTAAAACATTTCAGTAGCTGCTAAGCATTCCTTTTTAGAAAAAAAAAAAATCATAAAAGAATAACAGGTGGCAGGTGCACCTGGGCTAGCTAGCATGTTAGCTTAGCACACCATCAATATACGACCATTTATGAGATTAAAACCATGTTTGTGCTCCAAACTTACTTTTATAACGCAAGTCGAGTGTTTTAAATAATCTTCTGTGATCTAATTTGGCTTCAGATAAAAAAAAAATCAGTCAGAAAACATTATTTATAGTTTTCTGCACGATGATAAAGTCTATATCGATTAGCATTACATTATACATATAATCTATTATTATGAAAATACCTGGCATGGCTTGAAGAACACAGGCAAGTCAAATATCATTGCAATCATGTTTATTGTCTTCAAAACGTCAGTATCTGCATATTACAGCGATATCTGTTGTGTTAGCTTTGTGTGTATCAGTGACGTCCTGGAATGTCACATGATCATGGCTCTTCTTCATGTTCCATATATGGACTATTATTGTGCATAATATAGCGCCCTCAGGCTATTGGTATGAATTGAAAACACACATCTCAGTAAGAAGCGCTCATAATGATTACATCGACGCATTTGGGTATAAATTCAATAAATATTATTCCTGTCTATAGAAATATGATGTGAATGTATGAGAATATATCAATATTTCTCCAAGTCTGCACATTTTTTAGCTAAAAGCCCTGAGGGACGTTGTTTTGTGTATCGCTGTCATGACGACAGCACGGAGTTTTTTTTATGAATGAAAGTGGCTGACGCGCATAATTCATATTAAAGGTATCGACTCATTTTTTCATTTCATAACTCCTGACACAAATTAAGACATAACTGCCACTATAAGTTTCTCAGAATACAATAGTAGTCAAAAACTGAAACTTGAGTCTTATATCTTTTTAATGATGTATAGTTTGTCAAGGTATAACATTAAATCTGATAGTAAATTTGAACTAAATAAAAATAAAAACGCTTCAGTGCGCCGACGCACTGGTGAGGCTTAACAGGTTAAAAAATATCCAAAATACATTTTTGAGCAAGTACATAACCAGCCAGTGTTCAAAACTCTCTGCTCGCCTTAGCTCGATTCAGAATGTTAAGCTTGTAATAGTGTTTTTAACTCCAGTGGTTCTGGTGAATTTCCGCGGGAAATTCGAGCATGTCTTTGCGTCATTACGTCACATCTGATCACATAAAGAAGAGTCTCGGCTAGTAGGCTATGAGTATGAGGATGTTGTAGGTGGAGATTTATAGCCTTTTCTCACGGCACTTGATATAATTAAACTGATCAATCTGATGACGGATCCAGAAAGGTTCAAACGACAATCACCAGTGACAACTAGAGATTCACCCGTTGTAAAACGCGAAAGACTTCGGAGAAAAAAAGAGACTGCAACCGGCCCATGCGAAAACAAGGACAAATGTGATGCGATCTGGGAAAACCCACCACATGGTGAAATTTACCTATTACAGGTTTTGATATCATAGGGAAGCTGGTATCAAGCCCTTTCCAAATCTGTTTTTATTTTTATCATAGCTTGTTGGTAGCAAAAGTTATGTTTATCTGAAGTCGGCCGATCGCTATGATTTTCTGGAACGGAATTTTGAGAAAAACAGGTTTAATAACTGTCACCGTCGAGACGCTTCTTGTCCATCTCGCGACTGTTATAAAACTGCGTGACGTTATAGTTTAAACAGGATTGCCGCGAAATGCGCACTATACACATTCACTGTACATGTATGTGGTTTATTTTAAAGGTAAACTATCTTTGTAGTGTTAAGGGACGGACAGATGTATGGGATATACGGCGATTGTTTTTTTTTTTCACCTCTGCCGGGCGTTAGAGAAATGGTCGCATAGAATGCATTAGAGAAAGAGAGTATTTTCAGCTTGACACTATAAATCGCTGTTTTTCTGCACTAAACAAGGGAATTTTGCCAAGATATTTTCAGAGATAAGAGAAAAGATGTTATAGAATAATAATTTAATGGAAAAAAAATTGACAAAAAAAATGACATTCAAACTATTTTGGAATTTACTGAAAACGGCCCAGCGCGACATCCGACGGGTTTTCCCAGATCGCATCACAAATATTGGAAGGGCATTAAATGTAGTCACGCAATGCTGATATTAACATTAACAATTTGAGAACAAAGTATAATTTGCACAGTTTGATAAGCGATCGTTAGATTTAATCGGCGCGATTTACTGCAATGCTTTTTTCCCCTTAGTTGGTCAGAACAAAAGTGGATTTTACTTGCTTGTTCAGACGTGGTTCAGATGTTGGTCATACTTCCAAAAAAGTAGAATCTGTGATTGCGAATGACAGTATCCACACCGGCGCGGTGATTGACAGCCGCATATTCTCCTCAAAACATTGGATTCATCCGCGCTGTGCCATGCCGAGGCACAACACACGTAAAGTTGATAATTCCACGAATAATTGCAATTGCAGATTTCGAACAGAGATGGAGACAAAGAGAAAAAACTGCAGACTGCAGCTTTAACTAGATATAATATATAATGCTTCTATATTATCAGGCAAAGATAAATATTTACTATCATTAACAGAACTGATAAAGACCTTCATTTTGGAAATGTAACAACAGTCTCAACAATCACACATATACTGTAATGAATAAGACTGAGCATAAGAGTCAGATAATCTGGTGTTCTTCATGACAGGCGCTGGACTTGCTGATGTTCTGATTGAAATGAAATCCAAGGAGAATCAAAGAGGTAATGAAGAGATGCTCTGAAATATTGTCTTCAACAGGTTACAGATCATGTGAAAATAAAATATATAAAATAATATACAATATTTAAACAGCACCTGCTAATAAATGTTCATTGTGGTTTGAGAGGTTCTGTTCTCTCTTGATATAATCATGGATTATCAGTTATTATTGTAGTTGCAGATGTAAAGCGTGTGTTTATTCTCTGTTTCTCTTGTTCACTGTCAGGGAAGAGCAGCAAGTCTGGAGACACCTTATACTCTGAACTGAAGAACAACACAGATAGAGGTGAGAGAAACAGAGTCAAGCTTCATCACTGTTAAAGTTTAACTATTAAACATCAACAGATCAGAATGATTCATAAAGTCACGTGGATCATTGAGGAAGTGTGAAAATCTCATCAACATCTGTGTTCTTCAGGTGCTGATGCTGGAGTCGGTGATGCAACGTATGCTCAAGTTTTAAGGAAGAAAGCTCACAAAACCAATAAAACACGTAAGATTTTTCTTACAAGGATTTTACAGTCACTGACAAGAAGTTCACAATTGCACTTTCATGTAGAATATAAATCTGTTTTTAGTGATTCAGTTCAGTTATTTGTGAGGATCAGGTTCATTGTGATCTTAAAACTGTAAATCATCAACAGCATGAGCTCAAATCAGAGCTTTTTATTGTCCACGTTACCTGGATAATTCATCAAACTGCGTTCTCTTTTTAAAGGTCCCTGAGAGCAGTGAAGAAAACAGACGACAAGAGAAAAACACCAGCAGAAGAAATGAACCTGAGTCAACTGCTCATGCCTGAATGAAAGAGAATTGCACTATATTATCTGCACACATATTATATAAGCAAATGTAAAACATTTTCTCTAGTGATGCCATTTTCTCAATTTTTGATGGCAGTCTTACATTCGATTGTTTTGTACATATTTTTCATCTCAGAAATATAGCCAGATTGTGCACTATGCAAATTGTTTCTCGTATAGATTACTGTAACACCTTTTTAGCCAACGTTTCTAAATCCACATTTAATAAGCTCCAGTACAAAACTCTTCCGCCAGGATCCGGACTGGGACCAGGACATGCAACCGCATTACTCCTGTTTTGGCTCTCGCTCAGGTTCAGTGTCGATTTTAAGATGATGATGCTGGCATTACATGGCTTGGCTCATTATTTATCTGCACTGTTAACCCCTTACACCCCGAATCACAGACTCCTCACGGTCTAATTCGTTCACCACTCAGACCTACGACATCTTTAAAGCTCAACTCAAGACATATTTTTTTTAAACTAGCATTTTTTGATCTTCAAAACAAAGTCCAATAGAAGAGAGCGTATCTCAGGGAAACGTGTAGAGTTAAGGTGCTCTATAGAGTTTGTAATAGTCCATCAAAGAAGATTTTAGGATGACCATGGCACTCTTTCAAATTAAAAAGCCTTGATTCAAAAAGCCTATTATGGACTTTTAATTTGAAAGAGTGCCATGGCCTTCGTAAAGTTTTCGTTGATAGCATTTGTTGATTTTGACTTTTATTTTGTATTTATTGTGCAGTGTGTTACTTTTTTTCTGTACAGCGCTTTGAGAAGCTGCTTTTAAAGTCGCTCTATAAAATAGTTCATTATTATTACAATTGGCCATTTATGTTTAACACGTTACCTGTCTTCTCTAATAGGGCCTGTTTTTGCAAAGACAATAATATTTTTCTTAATCCTTCATAAATGCTGTTCTTTCATTCTTTCTTTTATTTGTTTCATACTTTTTTCTTTTTTTTTTTTTTTGCTGCAGTTAATTAATGAAGTGTTTTTTTTTTTTTTGCTGCAGTTAATTAATGAAGTGTTTTTTTTTGCTGCAGTTAATTAATGAAGTGTTTTTTTTGCTGCAGTTAATTAATGAAGTGTTTTTTTTTGCTGCAGTTAATTAATGAAGTGTTTTTTTTGCTGCAGTTAATTAATGAAGTGTTTTTTTTTTGCTGCAGTTAATTAATGAAGTGTTTTTTTTGCTGCAGTTAATTAATGAAGTGTTTTTTTTTTTGCTGCAGTTAATTAATGAAGTGGTTTTTTTGCTGCAGTTAATTAATGAAGTGATTTTTTTGCTGCAGTTAATTAATGAAGTGTTTTTTTTTGCTGCAGTTAATTAATGAAGTGGTTTTTTTGCTGCAGTTAATTAATGAAGTGTTTTTTTTGCTGCAGTTAATTAATGAAGTGTTTTTTTTGCTGCAGTTAATTAATGAAGTGTTTTTTTTTGCTGCAGTTAATTAATGAAGTGATTTTTTTTTTTTTTTGCTGCAGTTAATGAAGTGGGGTTTTTTTTGCTGCAGTTAATTAATGAAGTGGGTTTTTTTTGCTGCAGTTAATTAATTGTGATTTTTTTGGGTTTTTTTTTGCTGCAGTTAATTAATGAAGTGGGTTTTTTTGCTGCAGTTAATTGTGATTTTTTTGGGTTTTTTTTTTGCTGCAGTTAATTAATGAAGTGTTTTTTTGCTGCAGTTAATTAATGAAGTGTTTTTTTGCTGCAGTTAATTAATGAAGTGTTTTTTTTTTTTGCTGCAGTTAATTAATGAAGTGTTTTTTTTGCTGCAGTTAATTAATGAAGTGGTTTTTTTTTTGCTGCAGTTAATTAATGAAGTGTTTTTTTTTTTTTTGCTGCAGTTAATGAAGTGATTTTTTTGCTGCAGTTAATTAATGAAGTGGTTTTTTTTGCTGCAGTTAATTAATGAAGTGGGGTTTTTTTTGCTGCAGTTAATTGTGATTTTTTTTTTTTTTTTTTTTTTTTGCTGCAGTTAATTAATGAAGTGAGAAATAAAGATATAGGCTACATATGATTATCTTTACGAGTTTTTCACATTTGTTAAAATTTTGAAAATTTGACTTTGCTTTTGTTCATAAGAATAACAACAATCTATGACCATATTTTAAAAGTCAGTGTGTTTTCTGGGACTAAACTGTATAAAACAGATACTACTAAAAAATCATTGAAATCTTGTTTTTATTTTACTTTGCAGTGCATTATAAACTCACAGTCAACAGGATGTTGTCAATAAAATAATATTCCATTCTTGAGGATATTTGGCATCTTTAACATCCAATCAGCAAACTATTCGAGCCATTAAATGAATCATCAGATTCTGCTAGACGAGGAAACCATGGATGTTTCGTTTGTTGCTTTTAAAGTTCTTTAATTCCAGGAGAGAAAAGTAGGACAGAGGAGAAAAGAAACTTATTTTGCTATATAGTGTATTGAGGGTAAAATGCATTTTTTGGAGTTTATTTTTTTTATGCATTGTAAATTCAGTGTAAAGAGGAGAAAGGTTCATTATCTCACTGTCTGTGGGAATTTACTGGATAAGGATGTATGTGTATTCATAAAAGTTATTTGATTTTATTATTTTTCATGACTTGCTTTGCTTCATGACTCATGACTATTAAAAAAAACTGACTTTTATAAATGAGCCACCTCATATACCCAGTTGTTGAAGGGGTAAAAAAAAAAAAAAATTGCCAATAAGAAATATTTAGATTTCTAATTGTTTCCAATTATTTTAATGCTTGTTCTGTTATTTAAATCATTTTAAGTCATCTGGAGGCCCTCTTCGAAGTGTGCTGAGGACCCCTAGTGGACAGCATGGTTAAGAAGCACTGGACCACATGTGGAAAAAAGACAAGAGTCCTGATCAAACACATGCTGGAAGAAATGCCATCATGCCTCACTTTAGAAAAGACATGTAAAAGGAAAACAGCTGGCTTGATCTTGCTTTTCAGTGGACCATAAACACAGGTTCAGAAAAGTATCCTCAGCCTGACTGCCGTTCAGTTAATTCCATTCCTTTGTGGATTGTGCAGTCCTGTTTTATTTTGTTGTGTCTCATTTAGCGTTGTACTAGAGTGGCACTTACAGTGCACACGAGATATACAAGCAACTCATGGCCTTTGTGTTGCATGTTCATTTTTTTATGCTTCCTTGTTCGTTCAACCTCACTTTATTTTTTCTCAAACATTATTTTGCTTTGTTTCAGTATGATAAAGAGACATCCACTCTTGCATTATATGTTTGTTCATTTTGAGGGTGAAGCAATGAAGGGAGGGGGTGTGTTTGTGAGTTGATTTCAGATATCATCAGCATTGAACAACGATTCTGTGAAATTGCTTCTATTGCTTTTCAGTTGTTCAAAACTGTGTTGACAGTGTGTATCATTATGCAAGTAATTTCTGCGTATAAATAGCACGACAAATACATTGCATGCAATAGATACGCAGTACTAGGAGATTGTGTTGGTCATGCACCATCCGCTGCTCACAACAGTGGAGGAATATTTTTATCCCAAAGCCGGAGACTAAATACAAGTGAGGACTGCATGTTGAAAAATGAAAAACCTTTTTAATATTATGGGATTAAATACCTTTTGACATAAAACAACAAGTAGCCGGTGTTGGATTACATATTTTATTAAATGTTTAATTTAGTTTCCAATATAGACTGAGAAAGTTTAGCAGCGGTTATGATGAGTATATCAAGAGATTCCTTCCAGTGTTGTTCTCTAAATGAGTCAATTCCTGAGACTCTCACCCTCACCCTTTGTCCTTATGCATTTCCTGCCCAGTAAGCTCAATGTACAGCTGTGCTTTTGTCTCTGTGATCATGTGAAGGTATGGGTGATACCGTCAGGCTGATTGGATCATTTGAATAATAGTGTTATGCTGATTAGTTCTGTCTCTCTTGAGCAAGCCGGATAACCTGCCAAACTGGTTTTGACTTGATTGATCATATCATGCCTATGCTTTGTCTTGATTTGTCTCCACCTTCAAAAGTCCCTCCTCCTAAAATGCCTATAAGACACCATGTCAATTTATATACTTTAGATTATGTTGGATTCCTGCAGCCACGTACAGCGGAGTTCTCAATAAAGAATAACTTCTGTTGAACGCGATCCCAACTGTCTCCTGGTCTCTGCTTCGATGAAAGAAAACTTTACACCACCGGTCAGTCTCTATCTATCATGAATTGCTGTCTCTGCTTTGGTGTGACACTGCAACTCTATTCTTTTCCCTCAATTTGGTCTGGAGAAATGTCTGAAGGCCTGCTGTGCTGTTTCTGTTGGACTCTGCATGGCTCTCTGTTGAAGAGCACACATCAAGAAAAGAAAACACTTCTTGAAACATGGTAAAGAAAGGGACATTTTTTCCTGAAGCTATCTTGTAGAGTAAATCAGTGCCGTTACAGCATTTCTATCTACAATATCCAAAGAATACAACCACCAAGCAGTGAAATAATACTTAGAGCAGTTGGGTAAAATATTTGTTACTGCTTCTCTTTCCAGGTTAGTCTTCAAAATAACACTGTATTTCTTATTACAGTTTCCACAGCTTTCACAAATCTAAACCTAGTGCACACTGACATGCACAACAAAACGCTACCAAACATGGCTCAGTTATAATATGCAAAACAGTGAAAACACTGTGACATTAAAACACAATCAAACGTTTTGCAGTGTTCATGTTCATGCATTAATATGAACAGGGCATCTGTCCTCTGGCCATTCCATAAATGTTTGATAAACAGCCGAACCATCAATGCAGGATAGTGTCGACTCCTCAGAAACCTACAGTTGATCCTTCAGCTTGTGATGGAGGACATGAAGGACCGGGACCCTGCAGAGACCTTCATATGATCCAGTGGTTCTCAATTCCAGTCCTCGTGACCCACTGCTCTGCACATTTTGTATGTCTCCCTTATTTAACACACCTGAACCAGATCATCAGCTCATTAGGAGAGACTCCATGAACTGAAATGAGTGTGTCAGATAAGAGAGACATACAAAATGTGCAGAGTAGTGGGTCATGAGGACTGGAATTGAGAACCACTGATATGATCAGACGTGATGGACCAACTCATGTTTAGTTATGCACTTCAGAACTAACAGAGAGTGTTGAGTTCATATCTAGACTAAGAAGAGTTTTGATTTGTGCATTTTGTGGTCCCTACATTAATATTATCAACCATATTTTTAACATGAGAGTGGGCACAATCATTTTGTAACTTGAATGTGCAAGGCTTCCAGTGTCATTCACCTCCAGTTATTTTAGCTGTATAACAACAGTTCATTATGCTGCAAACTTTTACTTGGTAGCATATTATGTTAAACTATTATCATAAACACACTGGACTGTTGCACAAAATGTTATATAATGTATGGCACATTGTTATTCTTAGTTATTTACTTAATGAATCAGAAGTCGTGGACATTCATGAGAAATAGCTTTGATCTGTTTCTGTTATGGCACAGTTTTGAACACTTCACTGTTTTGTTATAAAATGTAAAAAATAGTCGTAATAAAGGATGAGCAGGTGTCCTGACTTTTAACATTCATAAAAACATATTTTCCCCAAAGCATCTTGACCAGCATCGTCTGGAGAAATGTTCCAACAACAGCAGTGCAGCGCTCCGAACTTGCCAGTCACGGGCCGATCTCGCGGCACTGTTATAGGAGATCCAGACTCTGGAGATCCAGTGAAGAAATCCATTGAATTCGCCTCTGAATTAATAACACCATCGCTGCGAGATCCAGTGAGAAACAGAGTTCGGCGCAGAGTTCTCTGTTATAAACCATAGATATCAGATCAAACAGCGCTGACGTGGAAACCAGGAGAAACACTTACAGAAGGCTTTCAGTCCACGAATCAGCAACATTCACCATGGATTTAGGCTAATGTAGTAACTCAAACCATATGGTATTGTGACAGAAATAGTCAAACGCTTACAAGTACTACACATCTTTTTCCAGCACTTCAAAACTATAATATCATACAACCCCAAATCAGAAAAAGTTGGGACACTGTACAAATTGTGAATAAAAACAGAATGCAATGATGTGGAAGTTTCAAATTTCAATATATTATTCAAAATACAACATAGATGACATATAAAATGTTTAAACTGAGAAAATGTATCATTTTAAGGGAGAAATAAGTTGATTTTAAATTTCATGGCATCAACACATCTCAAAAAAGTTGGGACAAGGCCATGTTTCCCACTGTGTGGCATCCCCTCTTCTTTTTATAACAGTCTGCAAACGTCTGGGGACTGAGGAGACAAGTTGCTCAAGTTTAGGAATAGGAATGTTGTCCCATTCTTGTCTAATACAGGCTTCTAGTTGCTCAACTGTCTTAGGTCTTCTTTGCCGCATCTTCCTCTTTATGATGCACCAAATGTTTCTATGGGTGAAAGATCTGGATCTATGGATTTCAGTACTCGGATCCTTCTTCTACGCAGCCATGATATTGTAATTGATGCAGTATGTGGTCTGGCATTGTCATGTTGGAAAATGCAAGGTCTTCCCTGAAAGAGACGACGTCTGGATGGGAGCATATGTTGTTCTAGAACTTGGATATACCTTTCAGCATTGATGGTACCTTTCCAGATGTGTAAGCCGCCCATGCCACACGCACTCATGCGACCCCATACCATCAGAGATGCAGGCTTCTGAACTGAGCGCTGATAACAACTTGGGTTGTCTTTGTCCTCTTTAGTCCGTATGACATGGTGTCCCAGTTTTCCAAAAAGATCTTCAAATTTTGATTCGTCTGAGCACAGAACAGTTTTCCACTTTGCCACAGTCCATTTTAAATGAGCCTTGGCCCAGAGAAAACGCCTGCGCTTCTAGATCCTGTTTAGATACAGTATGGCTTCTTTTTTGACCTATAGAGTTTTAGCTGGCAACAGCGAATGGCACGGTGGATTGTGTTCACCGACAATGTTTTCTGGAAGTATTCCTGAGCCCATGTTGTGATTTCCATTACAGTAGCATTCCTGTATGTGATGCAGTGCCGTCTAAGAGCCGAAGATCACGGGCATCCAGTATGGTTTTCCGGCCTTGACCCTTACGCACAGAGATTTTCCAGATTCTCTGAATCTTTGGATGATACTATGCACTGTGGATGATGATAATTTCAAACTCTTTGCAATTTTTCTCTGAGAAACTCTGATTTGGGGTTGTATATAAATGTTATTTTTAATGTGATGACCAAGACATTTTTTGTTCATCCTTCAAAGATTGTCCTAAAAAAAAAAAAAAAAAGATGTAGGAAAACTCTTTTTTAAAAAAGTTTATTTAAAAAAAAAAAAAAAAAAAAAAATTACCATTGTAAACAATACCTATAATAGCTTACTGGCTATTTTGACTCCCTAATATAATTTTTCTCACTCGTTTTGCTTTTTAATTAATATTAAGACATTATGAATGATAATAATTAAAGTTAATTTCATCTACACCCTAAATTAAGCTTAGTGCTTTATTGTCAGCCCCAGTGCTACCTTTCTGTAGAGCTCAGTGGCTCAGGTGCCGCTGTCCTCAGATGTTAGTCTGGAGCCCTGTGAACTTAAATGAAAACTGCACATTGTAATATCTGTACGTTAAGTCTATTTATTATTAAAGAATTTGTCACTATTACAGTTATTTTGTGGGAAATTTGAATAATTGCATTGCAAGCTGATTTAAGGTGTGCCCCTTAATTGTCTGCTTGCGCTCCTAAAATGTTCAGTCAGGGGCTACAGATCTCCTAGTAAAAAAAGTTAGTCTGGAGCCCTGTCCTTGATCAGAATCAGCCTCTCTCAGTCAAGCAAAATGCAGACTAAACATTTAATCACATTCAAAAATCAGACAACAAAATAAAAAATAATTATTATGGAAAATATATATATCACATTAGGCTCGTGTATATCATGTGTATGTGTCGTATTGCGTGTTATCTCTGTTATTAACTCTGGGCTTTTAGCTCTTACATTAACATTATTCAACATGAAATAAACCATTGTTTCAATGGTTAATACATACATACAGTAACATGTACATGCTTTACATCTGGGCTTTTCAGTGCTATTGAACATTAATCAAAACAAGAAAACTTTTTAAATGAACACATTATATTCTTAACCTGTTCAATTTACTTGTTCAATTTCAAAGAGAGCAAAAGTTCAGGATTCTACCCGCGATCAAAATCAGCCTAACATAAGAAAAAGGACAACTGAAACACGTGGGCTACAACACAAGAGGATAGAATGACGATCGCTAACATACAGCTAAACAAAACACGAGGTTAGCTGTGTTAGCAATTTCTCAAACTCTCAAAACAGCGAAGTTCTCGACACATCTCGCTTAAATGTAAGTGCACTCATCATAAAATACACATACAAGTTACCATGTGCACTGAAACTGAAGTTTTAACAGGTACATCTCAAGTTTGCATTGCTCTGATGTGAACACATACCTCTCTCAGTCAAGTAGAATGCAGACTGAGAAAATAACGCGAAAATTCAGTATGACCATCACTCTAGCTCCTATCCAATAGAGGGCGCACTTACACAACAAATAACTCTCCCAATACCTATAAGCTACCATGACATGACTGAACAATACAATATTTTGGTGAAATAAACTCACAAACAATAGAATATAGAAAATGAAAGGTTGCAGAAATATTTGTCATTCTTTGACCTGTTACACATGCATTACACAGTATAAAACCTTGATATTCTCTAACCTCTGGTTGCTTCTTTCTCCTGGGTTAAAGCCTCAAATGCCTCTTCTTGCTCCTCAATGATCTGTGGACTGAAGTTGAGGAAGAAGCATCAGTCTTGGTTTTCTGGATGGAAGAGTAATCGTCCTGCTCAGAAGAAGAGGACATGTGTGGCAGACAGAATGACTGCATTCAGCCAGTAATGCGGTGCAGAGATCGAAACCTCCATTTGTGTGAAGAGTTGAGGAGCTTGCTGCCGTCAGCAGGAGCTTTAGAGGACGAGTCCATCACATCAACTGAAGAAGACCGAGCAAACTTAAACCTCTTCTTGTTTTTTGGTCTTTTTAAGCATGTTCTACCTAATTAATGTCGCTCACCACTTTTTAGAGAGATAAGCATCAATCAGAATTAATACTTTATGCATTAATATTTATGCTTGGCAATCTGTTAATTAGTGGACATCAGGGCTAGTTGTCACAGTGGAAGTGGAAGTTTTTCTCTGCCAGTGGTTATAAAACTTTTTTTGTGAATGTGTGTATATATATCAAATTCAAATAAGGACTTTTTTTTTTTTTTTTTTTTTTTTTTGGTAATGTGTTTGATAACAAGCTAAAACAATAAAAAAACACATTGGAAATGCAAAAGCAAGAGTCACCAACACATGGACGAATGTGTTTTTACAGGACAAAGGTATTGTTTCCCCCATAAATGTAAGGTCGGGGCAGGTTGTCACACAGGCATCCTATAGTGAAGCTGTGTCCGTCAGTCCTTCTGAGGCTTGTGGGCTGTTCATCCTCAGCATTAAACGCTAGACAGTCTAAGACAGTCTAAGTCTACATGGCATCACACATGTTCCTGCCCCCACAGTTTCAGCACCAACATACTATAATAACACTTACTTTTGGAAAAATGCATTAATGCAATAGAGTGAATGACACTCGTCTGTGGTCTCCCAGTGGCTGACATTACTGGCAGTTTAGTGTTATTAATTTACACCAAAACAAAAGATAACATTTATGCCTTGATGTCCCGAACATTAATTTTGTATTACATTTAATAATAAACTCAGATAAGCTCAGAGCCGACTCGTTTTCTGTACGTTTATTTTTCATGAATTGAATGTGTGCAAAGGATTGTGGGTGATTGAAGGACGCGAAGGATACACTTGATGAATCCTTCAAAATAATCAGTTAAATTGAGACGTCCTCTGATAGTTTGCTGGATGTTAAAAGCGTTAAATGTTCTCAAGAATGAAATATTATTTTAATGACGACACCCTGTTCAGTGTGAGATAATGCACTGCAAAGTCAAAACACAGCTAAGATTTCAGTTAATTTTGATTGCTATCAGTTTTCATACTCATAATGTGTAGTTACTTTCCCTTTGTTGGGCAATTTAGTCACAGCATCAGAGAATCAGAAAATACACTGAAAACACCCGTGACCTTCACTGAACTGTTTAGAATATGGTCATTACTTTTGTTCATAAGAATAACAACAATCTAGAAACAAAATTTGTATTAGCATTTTTTCAACCCTTGTAATCTTAGGTTAACAAATGTGAAAAAGTCATGCAAAGAAAATGTCACGTCACTCTTTATTTATCAAATAGAAAGCTTACAGTTTGTTAACTTCAGCAAAAAACAGCAAATATGAAATAAATGAAAGTAAGAAAACAGTAGGCTATATATGAGCAGTGTCGGGAGAGTTACTTTGAAAAGTATGCATTACAATATAACATTACTCCCTTAAAACAATACTTTTTAAGAAAAGTACTTTTTCCTCACATGGGCTCTTTTTTTATTATTTTTTATTATTATTACAAAAAAAAAAAAAAAAAAAAAACGTAATATTTTTGGGCAAATGTAAAGGCCCTTTCACACCAAAATCGAAATAAGGCTGAAGGAAATGCAAATCCTCGCGTGTACAGTAGAGGGCGCTCAAACAAACTTTTCAGCTGCTGCCATTCAAGATTGCAGAAGAATAGGATGCAGGAGAAGAAAGTTTAACACTTTCTTCAGCAATAATAACAACAAATCTAAAGTCATTTTTGCTTATGGTGTGACTGAATCATCGAAGGTCAGCAGCAAGTACACTGGACAATAAAGTGAGATTAAATGCATAAAAATATGCGTTACTTGTGATGCATTACCCCAAAGACTGTACGCTATAAGAAAAATCATCTTGTTTTGGCAAAAACAAAGACACTAATTAATAAGACGTGTTAAAAATAAATGCTCATTAGAGAAAATGTTTTAGTATATATTAAAGATAGGTTTCCTCATATAATATGTGTGCAGATAATGCAGTGCAGTTCTCTTTCATTCAAGCATGAGCACTGACTCAGGTTCATTTCTTCTGCTGGTGTTTCTCTCGTCATCTGTTTTCTTCACTGCTCTCAGGGACCTTTAAAAAGAGAACGCAGTTTGATTAATTATTCAAGTTCCACAAATTGTTGTTCTAAGAACGTTTTCCAAACATTCTGTTTTGGTGATGGAAATGTTAAAATGTCCAGTTTTCATAATGTTAGAGGAACGTTTTTAAAAGGATATTATGATGTTCCTAAAACATTCTTTCAAACATCCGGACGCCTGCTGTTAACAAGCAGAATCACTGAAGGAAAGTCAAACAACAAGAACAGAAACTACAACTGACTTCAGCCCAGTCTTAGATGAAATCAACTGAAGATAAAATACGTTAAATCTCTGAAGATCTCACAGAGGAGGATTAAACAACTCCACAAACAGCATAACTGTCATGAATTTGAGGATGAACCCAAGCGCAGACAGGATGCTTAACACTCAGTTTATTTACAGACAGAAAAAAACAGGGAAAACAAAACCCACGAGGGAGCAAAACATGGACAGGACAAGGAGTGACTAAACTAGACTATTATTTGACAGATAACTAGATGACAAACAAACAGCAAATACAGAATCAGAATTTTCTCTAGACAATACTCTTGACAGGATACTTAAGGTTTCACAAGGTATGATAATGAACCAGCGCAGGACAGCAAACACAAGGGGATTAAATAGGGAGAAACTGATAATGACAGCAGGTGACACAGATGAAACAATAATGACTAACGAGGAGAACAAGGGGGCGGGGTAAGTGACGAGACAACACAAGCACATGGCCCAAACAAAAGGCCATGTGCTTGCACACAAAACATGGGTCTGTCATGATCCTGCCTCAAGACTAGCGAAAATCAAGGACAAGGCGGCAGAATCATGACAATTACCAGCTTCACTTATTACTAACCAGACTGACTTTATTTCTGTCAGACGTCTACAGAAGCTCTTACTGAGAATTAACAGAGGTTTAGATGTTGATGATTTATGGTTTCATTTGAACACGCCATTATGGTGATCAGTGTTTGATTTAGTTGGGCTCTTGACTTTCGTTAGTTTATTTCTCTTTCAGCAATTGCAGTTTGGAAAACTATTCAACATTGATAAAGAGATTTATGAATAGGCAGCTCAACATGTCTTTCCAATGACATTCAAATTACTGCATTAAAGTGATTTAAATAATTACAGTTGAGACATCAATGAAAAAGGTCATAAATCCAGCTGTTGACACCTCTTGTGTAAAAGTTGAGACACACTTGGGCATCAACAGTCATCATACAAACCTCAACAATGGTAACAGTAACAACATATTTAAATAAAAATAGTAAAAAAAATTCAGCTGAATAATTTACTCATGCCACAATACATGCTGGGCTCCGTTTTGTTTGTCGACATGATGTCAAGATTGTTATGTTTCATATGCTGATTGTTGATGTCTTTGAGTGTATAACACTGTTGCTAAAAAGTTTAATTTTCAGAAATTCTGACTTTTGCTATAGATTATCACATGGTCTGTAACACACGTCAAGAGAAATGGACTGTTCTCTTCCAATTCGTTTCTCAATACCAAGTTTGCAAAGTTCAGACTTGCCAAGTTCGACCGGACTCCCAAAGATGGGAGGATGAAAGTCCGGTAAATCTGCAAATGGAACATCAGCGTACTTGATAACGTCACTCAGCTTGCTCTGGCTACTCCGGTTATCTCAGTATGTAGTCTATATTTTAGGCAACAATAAAACAAAATGTTATAACATCACTCTGCCTGGGTGGGTTAAGATGTAAGGGAAGGGTAAACAGTGTAATTACAAATGTAATTTATTAATTATAATAATTATAATTAATAATTGAATTAATTACAGCTGTAATTACATGCAGGTATTTTCAAAATATAAGTACAAACGCACCGGTCTCGTATCTCTCACAGAGGAGCAGAGGCATAAAAGAAGGAGTGATGAGAGAGGAACAGGCCTGGAATATTTATGTTGTGTTATTTATGTTTTGTTAAGTTTATGTGTGTGCGACAGTCGGCTGTGAGGGGCTGCCGCCTTTACTTTCGTTTTGTGTTTATTTATTTTAGGATTATTAAAGTTGTTAAATGTCCTTCTTCCCACAACAACATATCTTTGTTACAACCACTTAATTTGTTTCTTCATTTTAATCCCTAGAGTGTTTCCGTTGTACGTCACACAGCAGCTGTTTGCGTGCCGCTGGTTGCTTGGTAACAGACCTGAGAGTTGATTACCGAACTCGATTTCCTAACTACAGATAAGATGAGATTTTGTAAGATAGGATAAGAATCCTAAATCAACTTCAGATTTGCTTCTGTAATACGAATGTGTGAAAAATCCTAAAATAACTTGTCAGATCTTAACTTGAGACTTAAGATAGAAAGTTTCTGTAATACTCCCCCAGAAGATCAAGATAAGAAACCTGACATTTTTAGAGAAGAAAACATACACTGAACAAAGACAGGGTAAGCTTTAAAATATAATTGTGTCTCTGGCATGGATCTTCCAGCTTAGCTGGCAGAGAGTGATGTATTTAGCTTTTACCTTTGCAAGAAATAATAAAATGAGAATGAGGACTGCCCTCAAAAATCTGATAGGATTGTCCCAGTCTGTTCATTGCTGTAGAGTAAGAATCCTTTTGGGGTTTCATGAGATGACTGTCTGAAAAAGACTTTTATATAGCGATTTTATATAAAATAAAGAAAGAAAGAAAATAAAGATTTTTATAGCGATATCCAGACAAGGTTGTCAACTGAGTAGGCCGTGGGAGAGCATGAGCAGGAATAGGAGAGACAGCTGTGGTGAACTGAACTAGCCCACTACACTGGTAGGCTTGGCTGTTTTCTGAACCGTAGGCCTGGGGGGTACAGTAGATCAGAGCTGACCCTGAGATAATATAATCAGAGAAGACAATATTATTATTAACAATGAGACCAGGCTGGATGTTATTCTGTCTTGAATCCTTCTGACACATTAAAAGTCTTTTTTGAACACACTGTTAAAACAGCCAGAGAAAAAAATTATTAAAACAATCAAGAACTCAACTACAGGGAACACTGATCACCACAATGGGGACTTCAAATGTTTATTCCTCTTTCCATCAGTGATTTTACTCATTAAAGGGATACTTGACCTCTGGAAAGATGAATGTGTATTTAAATTGGGTCATTTATGTAGTAGAAATGTGAAATTATTTTTGAATTTGGAGCCTTCTAGACTGAGAAAAGCCAGAAAATTTCTTTTTGGCTCATGTGGATGAAAGACAACAACTCCCAGAATGCACTTGCTTCGCTGCCCTACAAGGCCACTCCCAAGCCACGCCTACCAGTTAGAGAGCTTACAAAGCTAAGCTACTAGTGAGTCTCCGTGACAAGTCTGCTCGGGTTTTTGAGATCGCACAAAATGTCCGGGATTCGGCTTTTGCGTTCTACAGTCGCCATTCATCATGTTTACTGTGGCGAGCAGGACGAGGCTAGGGCCGCGGGAGAACGATGCGAGGCCGGTGGCGTGATTACTGATGCAGACGCACCGGTCTCGTATCTCTCACGGAGGAGCGGGTATTTTCTTAGCAATGTTAAAACGCACATCAACCGATCACTTGTTTAGCGTTCATGTAAACACTACATTCAGATTCACCAATCGGAATGAATACAGTTAGATTGAAACAAAAGGTGTGCAAGTAAACAATGAATGACGACTGTAGAAAGCAAAAGCTGAATCCCGGACATTTTGGACGATCTCAATGGACGGACATGTTCGGGAAAGAGAGGATGTATGGTAACCCCTACTACTCAGCTTTCTCCACAGAGTAAGAACCCGTTAGCTTAGCTTCCAAATAAAAGATGGCTGACACTGTGTACATTCTGTGAGTGAGATCCCACCCTCTATGGGCGGGTTGAGAACATCCTCTGGCCAAAAAATCCTCCGATGACGCAAAATGACGATTTTTGCGTCATCGGAGGATTTTTTCCAGACAAAAAAGACATAAATCTCTCGTCTCAGGGGGATATGAGGGAGGAGAGCATGGTACATTACATTTACATTTATTCATTTAGCTGACGCTTTTATCCAAAGCGACTTACAATTGCTATATATGTCAGAGGTCGCACGCCTCTGGAGCAACTAGGGGTTAAGTGTCTTGCTCAGGGACACATTGGTGTCTCACAGTGGATTCGAACCCGGGTCTCTCACACCAAAGGCATGTGTCTTATCCATTGCGCCACACCACCCCATGGTAATTCGAAAATACTACAGGTTTTCTACTGATACAAAGCTTAATGCTAAATCCTGAAGTATCCCTTTAAAGGTGGGGTAAGTCATTTTTGAAATATGCTGTTTAGAAGTTAGTCGCACCGACACAACAACAAACGCGTGTAGCCAATACATGACGGTGGAGGAGGGAGAACGATTAAGTGGGAGATTTGAAGAAAGACTGCAGAAATACTGTAGAGATGAGACACAATACAAAAGAGAAAAGCTCAGAAGAATAGCACTGAAAAATGAAGGGTTATGATCAGGCTGGAGAGAGCGAAGCAGGAAGGCCTGAAAGCACACACAGATGTTGCTTTGATTCGCTCCACACGTGAGTAATGCTGGGGGCCCTATCTTGCACCCAGCGCCATTGACTTTGTACACCGACGCATGTATCATTCCTATTATGCACCCGACACACAGCGGACTTTTCCCTCGGCAGATGCACGTTGGTAAAGTAGCGAATGAACTTGTGCACCCGGGGGCGGTTTGGCGAAGAGAGGTCTCATCTACACACAGACGCAGCAGTTGACATTTTTGCAAACCATACATAATTACAAGGACAAATATTCCACACGAGGGAAATCATTGTGGTGTCCATGAAGATGTGAAAAAATAGGCATAAATCTAGCTTACACATTTACCCAAATTATTATACGCCTGATTAACCGAAGCTAGTTTGGGTGTGTTTCTCCATCCCCATACAATGTCACTTCTCTGTCTTTTATGGCCCTGACGAGAACGTTGGTCTCCTCGGATGTGAACCGCTCCTGGCATGTGCCTGGCAAATCCGCCGTTATAATAGCAATCCGCCATGGAACAAGCGCTCCTGCTTTTAAAGGGAATGTGAGATGACGCTGTGATTGGTTTATGGCACGTTACGCCCACACCACACCTATGAGTAATGAAGCTACTTCAGACCAACCCATTTTAGATTTGCGTCGGGCGTAAGAGTCATTTATCCCGTCGGTATAATAGCAACAACGCGCGAGATCCGCCCACAAAGTTACTTGCGTTTCACATTTGATACTTGTGTTTCAGATCGTTAAAATAGGGCCCATGGTTTGATTCGCTTTATTTTTGAGTAAGCATTATTTTGTTGCGCTTCTGCTATGATAAACAGACAACTACTCTTGGATTGCATGTGTAATGGAGGTCAGCTAGTGTGAGTCGCGCTGACGACTGCTAGTGAATGCGGTGTATACCGTCATTGTTAGTGCACTTGCCTCGCTTGCAGGGGATCGGGATCCGACTCGGGCTGTTAGGATTGGAGGCTGAGTTTTGTAGGCGGAGCAATGAAGAAGGGGTGTGTCACAGTGGGGCTCTGTGACTAGAGACTCTTATTTTGTGAAATGACTTTTATTATGACACTGGAATGAGAACATACTATGCATACATACACTTTTCATACTAACATTACACATAATTTGTTTTGCGCAAATTTTAACACCAGTTAACGCAGATACGTGTGTGTCAATGATTGTGTATTGTTTAAGTGCTGTTCCTATCCTCATCGTGTCCTTTTTCTTTAGCTTAGCATTTACTGAGTCATCATTTTCACTATGTTGATTTATGTATTGTATCAAGAACTCAAAAAAGACCGGTTACCATGTTAAATGTTTATTGTTTTCAATTATCCACTTGCATAATATGAATTGTCATACTTACATACTGGAACATTTTCCCATACCAAACAGACGAAACCCGGTCACAGTAACTGCCACCATTTTTAAATTTCTGTTTCCCGCCAATGGAAGGCACAGTTAATTGTTCTCATGTCTGAGGGGGAGACTGATGTTCTGTTTGATTCTTCGTTAAACATTGTTAAACATTAATAATTGAGTTTGTTTTGTTTCCAATGTTTGTATATTTTAGTATTATGATGTCTGTGTTACTGTTAGATCTATTTTTTTTTTCTTAAATTTCTTTATTACCTTTAATTATTAAATGGTTTAGTCCAAGTGGGAGGGGCTTATCCTTTTTAACCCCTTACCTGTCACCCCCAATTTTGGCAAGTGCTGCATACATGACACACCCAAAATAAAAAGGTTGCTGCTCATAAGTCATTCTGAATAGACACATAACACACATATATTTAGAAAGCCTTATAGTTCAAGTTTATAGTTCAAGACTCAAAATTAACCAGACTGTTATTAATATTGAGATATATAAGCTCAAACAGAATTTTGAACAACAAAAATCTGGGATCACTGGTGATCCCTGCCAGGCAAGGCCTAGGAGGGCCTCTCAGTGTTGAAAGGAGCTCGTAGAGTGAGTTGGTTGCTCGGTTTTTGGGTCAATTTATTGGCATAGCCAAAATCATTGTTTGCAGTTAACTTTGAACAGTTTATTTATTTATTTTTTTTCTTTTGGATTTTCACTGTAAATATCATTCGCACTCTACTGGAAAATCTTTGTTTTTCACTTTTTGGGAATAAACACTGAACTTTTGACTTCATCAGCACGTCACATCATTTTTTTTTTTACGCCTCCATCGGCCGGTATATTCAGGGCAGTGGTGCTACAACTGCTCGAACATCTTTGGGGCCTCTTTGTGGCAGGTGTCTCTGTTACAGGTGTGTTTGTTTGCGTTGATTTCAAATATCAACATTGGCCAACAGCATATTTCAAAAACGGCTTTCCCCACCTTTAACATCAGGTGTCGTCACTAATGCTCACTCAGAGCTGTTCATTAAACACAGGGGATTTTACTGTGTAACATCCAACCGTAAGACATGTTCAACCCAGAAAGTTAGTGATCCTTAATAAATTAAGGAGAAAAGTTAGGAACCTTGCCAGAACAATAGCTAAAATTATAAGAACGTTCCCTGTTATCTGGGGAACGTGGACAATAAAAAGCTCTGATTTGAGCTCATGCTGTTGATGATTTACATTTTTAAGATCACAATGAACCTGATCCTCACAAATAACTGAACGGAATCACTAAAAGCAGATTTATATTCTACATGAAAGTGCAAATTGTGAACTTCTTGTCAGTGACTGTAAAATCATTGTAAGAAAAATCTTACGTGTTTTATTGGTTTTGTGAGCTTTCTTCCTTAAAACTTGAGCATACGATGCATCACCGACTCCAGCATCAGCACCTGAAGAACACAAATGTTGATGAGATTTTCACACTTCCTCAATGATCCACGTGACTTTATGAATCATTCTGATCTGTTGATGTTTAATAGTTCAACTTTAACAGTGATGAAGCTTGACTCTGTTTCTCTCACCTCTATCTGTGTTGTTCTTCAGTTCAGAGTATAAAGTGTCTCCAGACTCGCTGCTCTTCCCTGACAGTGAACAAGAGAAACAGAGAATAAACACACGCTTCACATCTGCAACTACAATAATAACAGATAATCCATGATTATATCAAGAGAGAACAGAACCTCTCAAACCACAATGAACGTTTATTAGCAGGTTCAGTAACAGATGTGATTGTTGAGACTATTGTTACATTTCCAAAATGAAGGTCTTTATCAGTTCTGTTAATGATAGTAAATTGTTCTCTTTTCCTGATAATATAGAGGCATTATATATTATATCTAGTTAAATGTGATGATTCACTCAGACAGTTGTGTTTAGATGCAGTTTGTTGAGAGTTTACCTTTGCCCTTGCCTTTCTTCTTGTCCTGTATATTGATCTGTGTGTAAGTCAAATCACTGGGTCCTGCAGTATTAATATCTAATACAGAACAGAAAATAAATCAGATTATTCAGAATATGATGGAAATATGCTGTACTTCAGGAAAAACAGGATCTCACCTTTGCTTTTGCTTTTCTTTCCTTTTGTTCTCACTTCTGAGTACATCACATTATTTGCCATGATTTTGTCAAGAAAAATATAGTTAGTCAATTAGAAAGAAATATATATATATATATTTTTTTCTTTAACTAAAATTGCATAAATGTTATTGGTTAATGACTCTATTGAAGGTTTTTTTTTAACCTTTATCCACGGATATGTTTTTCTTAACAGTGACCTCTGAATATGTGACGTCTGAAAAACACAACGAGGAATAAGTCAATCACAGATTTAATGATTATTGTTGATTTTTTCATGATGCATGTGTAGATTTTTTCTAATAATTTTTAAGACTCAACCTTTATTTCCACTATTCACTGGAGTCACATCATTATAAATGTGATCAGAATCTGCTGGACAGCAAACAAGGAGAATGTTTAAAAGCAAGACAGTCTAAAAAGGGGGAGAAACATTAATAAATAAATATAATTCATTTGCGTCTGACCAGACTGCAGAGGAGAGTTTAACGCTTGAGATTCTCCAGAAGGATTCGGGACTGATGTCTGTTGAATGTTACAGTGCTGATCTACAATAGAGACAAAGATCATTATGGTCACTGTAAGAGTTGTGTCACTCACATATAATCTGATTACATGCATTAACTGCTCATTTATTAATAAACATGCAGTGACTGTCTAGGCTTCAGAAACTGTATCTTACATTTGTTGCTGTTCATGTGGTTTAATAATTCATAATGTGATGAACTGCTCCACACCTTTCTTGTGTTTGTGTCTCCACAGCAGAACCAGTGAGATGAAGAACAACAAGCAAACACTCAATCCTACAGACACACCAATGACCAGAAGAGAAGATGGAGCTGTTGAGACGGAAGAACATGACAAACACACAGATCTGTCCGTGAGTGACGTGATACTGTATGATCATATTACAATAATATCATCACTGATCATCACTGACCTCTGACTGAGATCCAGCTGTGGAGTGACTGTCCTCTCTCTGTTTTACAGTAGTAGAAACCCTCATGTGACTTTGAGACAGTAGTGATGCTCATCTCTCCTGTCGTCTGATCCTGGATCAGTGATCCGTCTTTATAGAAATCAGCGCTGAGGATCGGGGAGTTTGTAGATCGATGTAAACAGTGTAGAGTCAGAGTCTCTCCCTCAATCACAGGATCAACAGAACTCTCCAGAATCACCTCACCGTCTACAAACACAAGAAATACATCAACAGATGATAGTGACGATACAGACTGTATTAATCAGAGCCATACTTCAATTATTAATAAGATCTGGAGGGTCAAAATGTTCACTACCGTTAATCTGAGAAACTGATACTTTTATTCAGCGAGGATGCATTATCAAATGCATTGATCAAAAAAGACATTTATAATGTTACAAAAGTTTTATATTTCAAATAAATTGTTCTTCAAACTTTCTATTCATCAAAGAAAAAATAAATGTTTTCCACATAAATATGAAGCAGCACAACTGTTTTCAACATTGATAATAATCATAAATGTTTCTTGAGCATCAAATCATCATATTAATGATTTCTGAAGGATCATGTGACACTGAAGACTGGAGTAATGATGCTGAGAATTCAGCTTTGATCACAGGAATAAATTACATTATATTCACATAGAAAAGGGTTATTATATACTAATCCAATACTTAATGATAATGTAGTGTATTTTATTTTATTATAGAGTTGAAATCTTGATATTCAATGTGCTGGGGGGTAAAAATCTGATATTTTCAGTTAGTTTAATGCATAATCACATGACTGAATTCTCAATTATAATAATTTTTAATCTGAACAGATTTTTTTTTTTTTTTATGTTATAGTTGTAAGTTTGATCGGACTCACCATGTACAGTGATGTTTCGAGGATGGCGTTTCTCTCCAGATTCAGACTCACACCAGTACACTCCAGTGTCAGATGTGCTGAGAGAGTCCATTACACATCCAGATCCTGTTTGTTTTGCACAAGTTTGTGTGTCTTTGTCTGTGTATCTTCTCACTGTCCATCCAGCAGAGTTACTCTGATCCTCACAGCTCAGAGAGAGAGAGTCAGATGAGAAGTGTTGACTTCTGCTGGGCTTGAGGACCAGAGACACTGAAGCAGAAACTCCTGAAAAGAGGAAAATCTCCATCAAAACTGACAGCACAGAGACTGCAGTGAAACACAGATCCGGATGAGCACAAGCATAAACCCTCACCAGTGATCCACAGTGTGTGTGAGCTGCTGTTGTGTGTGTAATAGGCTGGTCGTCCTCTCTCTGCTCTGCACGTATAAACTCCTGTGTGCTGTAGAGCAGCAGGACTGAGAGTGTAAGATCCTCCAGCTCCTCTGCTGCTGTCTGACAGATGATCATGATCTCTGAACCAGCTGAACGTCCAGCCTTTAGAGGAGCCTGAAACCTCACAGGTCAGAGTCACTGATTCTCCTTCAGTCAGCCACGGCTGTGGAGACACTCGCACTGATGCCTGAGCTTCAGCTGAACAAAACATCACGAGTTACAGAGCCGTAGAGAAACTGATGGAGAAGCTGATCACAACAAACACACACTCACCTGAGACAGTCAGTGTAACAGCATCACTGCGCTGAGAGCTTTGAGTGTGTATCTGTCCTGTACAGGTGTATTTACCGCGGTGAGAGAGATCAACACTGCTGATGTTCAACTCTTGTGTTGAGGTTCGGCTGACAGTGTTTTTATATTGGTTGTTGGTTCCTTCTATTTCCCATCTGTATGTCCACTCAGTGTCTCCTCCCCACTTTATATCACATCTGAGAGTGACTGTTTCTCCTCTAAACACTCGTTCATCAGGTCGTACCGTCACCACAGCTTTAGGACTCACTGTACAAACACAGATTATTGCATTTATAGTTTCAGAAGTTGTGTAGATATTGTCTCTGATCTGTATTTGTTGCATCACACACTACAGTCTCTCTCACCTGTAACATTTACCCACAGTGCATCACTGTATTGTGTGTAATAGACTGGTTTCCCTCTTCCAGCTCTACACCAGTACTGGCCTCCATCAGACACTGAATCAATCTTCAGGCTGTAGGGGTTTGTTTCTGTCTTCTCTGTCTCAGGGTTCAGTGTGTGATTGTACCAGTAAGAGTCCCAGTTTCCAGTGGACGGATCCATGCGACAGGTCAAAGTCACTGTGTTTCCAGTCAGTGCAGCTCCTGCAGGATCTGATGTGAGTTCAGGCTTCGGCTTTAGATCTGCAGGAGAAAAACAACAGATTCAGATCCTCAAGACTCAAATAAATGAGCATTTAAATGACTAAAATAATTGCTTCAGTCCTCTTACTGGAACAGATGTGGCTGATACAGAAGTGCATAAGAAAAGAGTTGAGCTTCACATCACCCCTTCACTGTCACCCCTCTTTATCACAGAGACATGAACATCACTATCCAGACTTAAATAGTTGTAAATCAAGAATGCTTTGGAATATAGACCTATGACTGCTCTTGTTTTAAAGACGACATTTGGAAGATTATTGTAGAAGTGAAAATTATGAAAGTGAAACAGAAAAAAATGTTATAGAAGTTTTAGTTTATGAAAATGTATAATGTAAAAAAAAAAAAAAAACGTTTTAAAAAAATGAGCTTTCAGTGAGATTTAGTTTGTGCGCAGTACCAAACCTTTTCACTAGAGGACAGTCAAGCTCTGTTAATGACCATATAAGGACGCCTCCATTTCCATGCATGTTTAGAGTGATCTGAACCATATATTTACATCATTTCCATACAATTTATGAAGTATATCTATTTAGAAGTAGTATGAGCAGTTTGCAGTATTTGATTTGAATTCAACCTCTAATAAACGCATAAAAACACGTATGTGCGTTACAGCTCGCCGCCGCATCACAAATCAAGAATCCATCATTTGTTTCATTATATTTAAAACCTTTTCAGACCTTTTTTCCACATAAGTTTTATCTTTTGAACTGTTGGCATTAAAAAGGAGTTTCTACCAATCTTTCATGATTTTTCATGTTCATAGCTATTTTAAAAATAAGGCCTGAACACGCCTAATGCGTATTAAATATTCTAGTTGCAAATTGATAAATTACTGATCCTCTGTCATTTATTTAAAAAAATCAGTCAGCAAGCTTTCAAATTATATATAGTTTGTCAATATTACTTTAGGTTTTTACTAAAATATTATTGTTGTTTAAAATATATAATGACAAATGTACCACCTGTGGGTCATGTGACCCTGCAGTGTCTTGGTTATGTGATCATGATAATGTAGAGAGAGTTTAGGAGGACAAAGAGTTAAAGAGTGAGAGTTTAAGAGTTTAAGGGTGTTGAACTCACCCTTCACAGAGAGAGAAACAGCAGAGCTTGATGTTGATGAGTTTGGTCTTCTATATCTCTGTCCTTTACACCAGTACTGACCCTGATCAGACTCAGTAGCTCCTCTGATAGTGAGAGTGTCTGTGTTTACAGTGTAATGATAATCAGACGTCTGTAATATTACACTGTCTTTATACCACTCATATCTCCAGTAACTGTAAGAGTTTATCACACACTTCAGATTGACTGCTTCTCCAGTGAATACACGACTGTCTGGTGTCACAATCACTGTAGATGTGGGTAAATCTGAGAGGAAAGACAGAAACACAAACTAAGAGACTCAAACAGTGTTATGAGGACAGATGATCAAGTCTCCAAGCTTGTTTGCTACACTGATGGTTTCATTAATCTGCAGACCCTTATGAAAAGAAAATATATTTCCCTATAAATGATCAATATATTAAATGGTTTAACAGTATCTTTCAACATATACATATTAATATATTGTGTAAATGTAAACTCACTGATTTGTCACGCGCAAACAACACGTATTTAACGCATATTTCACGTGTATTTAACACATTAAATATGCGTTAAATACGTGTTGTTGACATGTTAAAATTCACGTTTTTGGCCCTCTTGGCTTTCCATCTGGAGGGGAAGCACAGACCATAAACCATAAACTTTTGTAATTAGTACCTGCCCTTATAAGCCTAATGTAGCCTATTCAGTGTCGTATTTTCTCACCACACACTTCAAAGCTTTTGCTTGCACTCCCACATCTGCTTTTCAGAACACGATCCATATTACAGTAAAGTAATGTTACTGCATCTGATCGAACAAACGGTCAATCTGACGTTGTGACGTGATTGGTGTTGCGATATTTAAACATAAATTAGCCTTTAGATAATGCATCTTGACTTAACTTGAGTATTTTGGATCATATGAATACATAAGAACAATCAGATAATTAGAAAATAACAAGATTTGTCAATTAAAAAATAAAAAATAAATTAATTTGGGGGTATTGCCTACACAGCCCACCAGATGGCGCTCCGAGGCCCACGGCCCACCGGTTGAGAATCACTGGCCTAATCGATACAAGTATCTAAAATATAATTTTTTAGTTTTTCTTGTAAATTTTTCTTAATTTTTCTTGTAAAATGTTCTAAATTTTTCTTGTAAATTTATGATCAAAACTATTTTTTTTTTCAAACATTAATAGCCTACTATTGTAACGTCTGAAGAACGACAGAACAACTGAACACAAACGCACCAGCCGAACTCACTCGCTCGTTTCTCTACTGGCCTTCTCCGAACTCACCGCATTAACCCTATAACTGCCGGTACAAAATAAAACAGCAATTTCACAACCATTATAGAGTCAGTGCGCTACACTATTTAAAGCGTATTAAGAGGTGGATTAATTCAGCTAGAACACCACTGAAGGTTAGGTGTGAAATGCACCTCCCGTTACTGGTATTAATATATCGCCATATGGTCAATGCATTGCAGTATATTAAAAAATATATAAGCCCTAATTTCCCATATGGACATGTATTATGTAATATATTGCATTATATTTTGCACAGCTCATGAATGAACTGAACATGTCTGGAGGACAGGGGTGAGCGAGGCACAAACTAACGCAGAGCTAGTTGTAACACACGGTTTAAAACTCACACATGCCAGCATGATGAAACTTAGAGCCCGTACACACGGAGACGCGTTCAGCGGTATAGTCTACGTAAATCGTACGCGTCCGGCGTTTTGGGAGCCTGAAACCGCTATTTTTTTAAACCGGGTCCCAGAGTGGATAAATCTGAAAACGACACACTTGCGTTTCGTGTGTAATCTGTGTATTTTGTGAAACGATGATGTCATCACCCCACGTGTCAGCACCTCTACGTCACATAACAGCAAAAACAACTGCGGTGTGTTCGTGTTGCAGAAGCTGAGCCTCTTATTTCTTTATTTATTCACTTGAATGTATTTTTGTTGTATTTCTTTGTTTTATTTCTTTATTTCTTTATATTTGATTTCTTATGCTATGATGCTTGTCTGTTGTCTGATTAAAAGGGATACTCCACTTTTTTTTGGAAATAGGCTCATTTTACAACTCCCCCAAAGTTAAACAGTTGAGTTTTACCGTTTTCGAATCCATCCAGCCGATCTCCGGGTCTGGGGGTCCCACTTTTAGCATAGCTTAGCATAATGAATTGAACCGGACATGCCCATTAGCATCTCTCTCAAAAAAAATTAACTAGGAAGGTTGTGCACTTTACATAATATATTTAGCCTATATTTAGTTTACTTAGAATAATTGTGTTTGTTGACTTGAAATGTTTTTTTTTGTTTTTTTTTCTATTAAGGTCCACGTAATTATGTCTCAACTTAACAGTACAAAATCCTAACGTGTTGTCTAAACACAAACCATTTATGTTAAGTAAAAAAATCTTACATCCAGAGGTTGGCAGTATAGTGTGACACCAACTGCCATTTTGCCCTAACTTAATTTGATTGTGTTCAATCTGCTTAATATGTATAATTTAAGTTTACTTATTCCGTTTGTGTTGGATTACATGAATGATTTGTGTTGCATTAACTGAAACTGGGCAGTGCTTGTTAGTTCCCAGCATGCTTTGCATATGGTTGAATTAAGAGAGCATAAATGTTAAAATTAAGTGTTATTTTATGTTTTTTTGAGAAAATGAGAAAAGGGGAAGACTTGATAGTGTGTAATTGTGTTTAATGTTCAATTACATTGGAATTATTAGAACCATTTAAATTACAGTGGGTTACCATTGTGGAGAAGTGTGGAGCATTTTGTTCGGCTGTATAAATAATTGTACTTCAAGAATGATTTGGAATATAGACCTATGACTGCTCTTGTTTTAAAGAAGACATTTGGAAGATTATTGTAGAAGTGAAAATTATGAAAGTGAAACAGAAAAAAATGTTATAGAAGTTTGAGTTTATGAAAATGTATAATGTAAAAAATATAATTATTTGCATAAAATATATATTTTTACAAAACATGTTTCACTTTAAAACTGCAAGAAAATCAAAGCCAAGTTGTGTACCAAATTTTAGGTTGAAATCTCAAAAAATGAGCTTTCAGTGAGATTTAGTTTGTGCACAGTACCAAACCTTTCCACTAGAGGACAGCCAAGCTCTGTTAATGGCCATATAAGGATGCCTGTATTTCCATACATGTTTAGAGTGATCTGAACCATATATTTCCATCATTCCCATACAATTTATGAAATAGACATCTATTGAGAAGTAGTATGAGCAGTTTGCAGTATTTGATTTGAATTCAACCTCTAATAAACGCATAAAAAACACGTATGTGCGTTACAGCTCGCCGCCGCATCACAAATCAAGAATCAATCATTTGTTTCATTATATTTAAAACCTTTTCAGACCTTTTAACCACATAAGTTTTATCTTTTGAACTGTTGGCATGAAAAGGAGTTTCTACCAATCTTTCATGATTTTTCATGTTCATAGCTATTTTAAAAATAAGGCCTGAACACGCCTAATGCGTATTAAATATTCTAGTTGCTAATTGATAAATTACTGATCCTCTGTCATTTATTTTAAAAATCAGTCAGCAAGCTTTCAAATTATATATAGTTTGTCAATATTACTTTAGGTTTTTACTAAAATATTATTGTTGTTTTAAATATATAATGACAAACGTACCACCTGTGGGTCATGTGACCCTGCAGTGTCTTGGTTATGTGATCATGATAATGTAGAGAGAGTTTAGGAGGACAAAGAGTAAAGAGTTAAAAGGTGAGAGTTTAAGAGTTTAAGGGTGTTGAACTCACCCTTCACAGAGAGAGAAACAGCAGATCTTGATGTTGATGAGTTTGGTCTTCTATATCTCTGTCCTTTACACCCGTACTGACCCTGATCAGACTCAGTAGCTCCTCTGATAGTGAGAGTGTCTGTGTTTACAGTGTAACGATCAGATGTCTGTAACTTTACACTGTCTTTATACCACTCATATCTCCAGATGCTGTGAGTCTCTATCACACACTTCAGATTGACTGTTTCTCCAGTGAATACAGGACTGTCTGGTGTCACAGTCACTGTAGATGTGGGTAAATCTGAGAAGAAAGAGAAACAGAAACATAAAGACTCAAACTCTTTCAGGGAATAAAACTGATTGTTCAGAAGGACCTTCGGTTGTAAACGCTGGTTGTAAATGGGAATGTTGCTGGTATAAACCCACTAAACAGAATAACTAAATTATAGATTGAGAAGAAAATTCCAGAGCTTTCAAAGAATAATGTTAAAGTCTCTGGAAATTTCAGGGAATATTAGTTATAGATCAGAGTTTTAACAGGTTATGTGACAGACCCGGGTAAGTTTATGGATGAGTAAGTGGATAATCTCAACTTTTTAATAATAAATATGATAAATATCATCATATAACAAATGTTAAAAAAAGCCAGATATATAAAATAAACTTATTCAGCCATATAATCTTTGCAAGCACAGACTGTTTTTAGTTCAGACAATCTTTTTGAATTTATTGAAACCATCAAAAACAATATAATTCTTGTTCACAGTAATATACTTCTCAATAGTCAGTAATACAAACTGTTTAAAGATTAAAAGCTAAGTTTAAAATAATAATGACTGCACAATCTGCACTAAGAATATAAATTGTGAATTGAAAGGAGAAGAACGACTCTCTGCTTCTTAGCGTCTGTTTTCATGGATCTGTGTCTCATGTCGAAGCTGCGTCCTCTTGACGTCACATTTATCGGCCGCATACGTCATAAAGAACGTCTTATTTCAGGACAGTCTCCATTATAAAACTGAGCGTTATTGCTAGTGAAGTGTAAACTGTTGTAGTTTCCTCATGGGAATGTAATGGTCAGTTTACTGAGATGAAGAGCCTCATGACGTTTGCGGCAGATAAATGTGACCTCCGGAGGATTCAGCCTTCCAAATGAGACACAGCCGGTGACTCCAGGATTTGACTACAGCGGCCTTTCTGGAGCCAGTGACGTGCGGTGATGTCTTAAAGAGGCTAGGCACTGAGTTATGAAAGCCAGATTACCTGATTTATTGTTTAGGCTAATAATACATAATAACAGTAAACGTTACGCATAAGCGCGGCATATCAAGAAATGTAAATCAGGATGTCGCGTGTATTCTCTCTCTCTCTCTCTCTCTCTCTCTCTCTCTCTCTCTCTCTCTCTCTCTCTCTCTCTCTCTCTCTCTCTCTCTCGAATGCAACCATTATGATTATGCGTAACTGCTACATTTGTCATCCTAACGTCTAAAAAATTGGAATAACACACATATTGCATATATAAATCACAAGAATAAACAGTAAAAATACAAATACAAGTTTATTATTTAATAAACAATTTTATTTTTTAATTTTGGCAGGGTAGGCAGTGCCTAGTTTGCCTACCCAGACCGCACGTCACTGTCTGGAGCCCATAACCACGAGTGAGAAAGGGCTATATTAATTTAAATATTATTAAACACCAGTATTGGTGTCGGCCCGAAACTGCGCTCTCATACTCATAAAAATGCTCCGATAACAACCGATACTAATGCAGTGTGTGTACAGTGTGTGTACAGTGTGTGTGTCCAGACAAAGAAACTGACAACAGAGAGAATAATGGGGATACAAAAGCTGGTTAAAAAAAAATATATATACTATAGAAATTATCAGAAGTAAATGTCTAATTATTGGAATATTAAACTAAATATAGTCACGCCTATATTGCTGTTACGAGACGCACAAGCTTGTCAAGCGCATCCCTTTCTCACAGACATCAGTTCAAAGTTTGTAGTGAAAGTTTTTAGGAGGACAATGATGTTGAACTCACCCTTCACAGAGAGAGAAACAGTAGAGCTTGATGTTGATGAGTTTGGTCTTCCATCTCTCTGTCCTTTACACCAGTACTGACCCTGATCAGACTCAGTAGCTCCTCTGATAGTGAGAGTGTCTGTGTTTACAGTGTAACGATAATCAGACGTCTGTAATATTACACTGTCTTTATACCACTCATATCTCCAGGGTTCTGACCAGTAACTTGGACTATAATGTGTCTGGCCAGTTCTCCAGATCCAGTCACTGTGAGTCTCTATCTCACACTTCAGATTGACTGTTTCTCCAGTGAATACACGACTGTCTGGTGTCACAGTCACTGTAGATGTGGGGGAATCTGAGAAGAAAGACAAATATGTCAATATTTTGTCAACTAAATAGTTTCATTCAAATTCCGCTGAGGACTTTTAGAGCTTAAAGATTCTCTATAAACTCACTTTATTTCCTCTAGTAAATGCAGTGATTATTAAACCTGTTCCTTTGTGTTTTGAGTGATTTCTGTTGAACATCTGCAGTTTATTTTCCTCTGTAAAACTCAGTAAATGATCCTGTATTTCTGCTGTGAAATAACTGGACAGTCTGAACTTTCTGTCTCTGTTTCTGGTCACAGTGTTCAGAGTTTTGACAGTGACAGTCTTTCTTCTTCTTCTGCAGAACATCAGTGATCAGAGATGACTGTAAACTGTCAGTAAACAGAGACTGTGTGTTTTATTTCTAAACTGTGTCTCTGGACAGGATGATGGAGACTAAAATACTCTTCTTAGTCATGATTTCTGTCATATAGTAACTCTAAAAGTTCTGTCAGGACCACTACCGTCAAATACGATTGACAATTAGCATAGGGTTTGGATTGAGGGTATGGTTCTGTTCTGGGCGAGAACTCCCTGCGCATCCATGCAGCCTAGCCTAGATAAGAGCAGGGAGAGCAGCAATAACCCCCCTTGGGGTAAACAGAACAGAACCAACATGAAAGTTTGCAAATATATTTAATTCTAAATTTAAAAGTATGACATATTTCGAGGATTTATTCTGATTCAAGGGGAAACAGAATGGCAAAACCTGACTGATGAGAGGAGGAGCAGGGGATGGAGGAGGGTAATTCGCTCCTGAGAAACACGATATCTGCTGATAACACTGAAGGAGCTTATATATGTATACGGTGATAGGCGTCGTATAGTTAGATGTGGATCAGCTGAGAATCACTGATGCGAGCTTGACTAACGTGACCTGCCAGAACTAAAGCTACACTTGATTTCACCATCTCATTATTATAGCGATCAGCACATTATATGTAAAAAATATTCTAAAGAAGAAAAATATAATATATTCAGAACGACATGAGGGAGATTAAATTATGACAGTATTATTATTTTCAGGCGAGATAATGAAAGCTCATCAACTGTCTATCAAACATTAGAATTAAGATTAATTTCATCCAACACTCAAAGTTTCAACATTTATAATCAGAGACAGAACGACGACAGGATCATCTGAAAATCAAAGCAAAGCTGCATTTGTATAAAAACTTCAGTAAGTGCACAAAAACAGATATTTATGGAAATATGTAAAAAAAAAAATTAGATTAAAGTGTATTATCCGCCAATAACACAGCACTTCTTTTTAGCTGTTTCACAGGTCTGTATTCACGTGTCAGACAGACGTCTTTATCTGTTATACGATCACACTTCAAGTAAAATACTTCAGCTTTAACATGTATTTTCAGATCACTGCATTCAGTTTCATTCAGTTTTGCTCCTTCAAGTTTGAACACAAAAAATTAAACAGATTGAAAGCCTCAAAAGAGAGATGAACTGTAACGCTCAGTCATAGTCTGAAGCAGCATTTGTGCAAAGATTCACAGATAAAATAATTAAATACAAAAATATGTTTTTGGAAGTATTTTAGCTGCTGGTTCATATCATGTGTAATGAGTGCAGTGTTTTTATGATGCCGTTTAAATACTTTAACTATTACAATATTACAATTTCAAGAGCTCTGCGTTCAGATCTGTCTTGCTCAATCTAATGGTTTTAAACACAAGAACACGTCATCCGTGAGAGAATTAAACAGAATTAACCCTTCAAAAGAGGAGTGAGAACCGCATTATTAGTGTGAACGATCTCAGTCAAAGACTCTCGATTGTATTTGTGGTCATAAATAGGAGAGAGAGTTTATGAGGACAATGATGTTGAACTCACCCTTCACAGAGAGAGAAACAGCAGAGCTTGATGTTGATGAGTTTGGTCTTCCATCTCTCTGTCCTTTACACCTGTACTGACCCTGATCAGATTTAATAGCTTTAACAATACTGAGAGTGTCTGTGTTTACAGTGTAACGCTCAGACGTCTGTAATATTACACTGTCTTTATACCACTCATATCTCCAGTAACTGTAATAAGGGTTTATCACACACTTCAGATTGACTGTTTCTCCAGTGAATACAGGACTGTCTGGTGTCACAGTCACTGCAGATGTGGGGAAATCTGAGAAGAAACAGAAACATAAAGACTCAAACTGCTCTCTCAGGGAATAAAACTGATTGTTCAGAAGGACCTTCGGTTGTAAATGCTGATAAATATACTTTTGCAAAAAGGAAGAGAAAGTTGGCAAACCACAGTTTGTTATAGTTACAATTAAAAAAATATATATATATTTATTTTTATGTTCTCACCACAGGTGAAGTGTTGAGTCTAATGGCCATTGAGAACATGAGATAGGGAACGTTATCATAACTTTGGCTAAATTTAAGGATCTCTCAAAGTTATGAACAAAAATGATTCCAGTAACGTTAATAAAATGTTTGTTCAATGTTATCTGGTCTTTAATAATGTTCTCAAAATTAGCACAAAAACTGTAGTTTCTTCATCTTTAACACTCTTGGACCCATTTAGACATCGAGTTCATTCAACACTGAGGATTTTGCTGTGTATCGCGTCACTATAACTAAAGTCTTTTTTTTTAGGAGGATTTTTGAGTTGTTAATACAAATTAGGTTAAAAGAATATTTCAGGAACATCATGCTTACCTACCAAAAAAAATAAAAAAGAAAAGCTCCACTAGCACTAAGAAAAATGGACACTTTAAAGTTTCCATCACCAAAACAAAAATGTTTTAAAAATGTTCTTGGAACAGAAATGTGTAATCTGTGAAAACACTCTGGTCTGGGTTTGTGGTTTTGACTTCAACACTAATAATCTGTAAGTCTCGTCATTCTCTCTGACTTCAGTCCAAAACTCATCAGAACTGAACTCAATCGCTCGAGTCCTTTTCTATTCTCATGACACTCATGAATATCTCCTGTAACCATAGTGACAGTGACTAAATATCAAAGATGGAGACGCACATAAATTAAAGAAGGAGACGCCTATAACACTGGAAAGTCACAATTTACATGATTTTATAATAAACCAAAACCTCGTAAGACGTGTGCAGTTACTGAATAATTACTAAAAAGTGAATTGTCAGTCCTCTTATAAGAACAGATGTGGTTGAAAATTGTAAGTGATGGTCAATAAACAGATGTGAATATGAAGACTCACCTGATACAGTCAGTGTAACAGCAGCACTGAGGTCTGTCCATGAGCCTGATATCACTCCTCGACAAGTGTATTCACCACTGGCAGACACATCAGCTGTGAAACTGAACTCTGCTGTTGTATATGTATAGTCAGTGTATCCATCTTTAAACCATCTGTATGTCTGAATGTCTCCTCCTCCCTGTATGTCACATGTGAGAGTGACTCTCTCTCCTCTGAACACACGCTGATCTGGCTTCACCGTCACTACAGGTTTCACTGAGAAACAGAAGTAAATATTGAAAACCATTGCAGTATCAAGATCTCTGTCATGAACTCAAAACTTCATCAGGAGAAAAACACAAATTAAAAATCTAGTTTGCTGGTAAATTGTAATGATTACAACAAAAATGTATGTGTTGGTAAAAACTAAATGAAACTGATGTATTTATCCAGTCTGCATGTCCTGTGTATTATTGCTCTTCCAGTTCTGACCAGTAGATGATGCTGTTCACAGTCTGAGTGTTTAAAGATCTGAACTGAACTTACTAACTTCAGTCTGTCTGTTCTCAAGCCCTTTTCTCTTCCAGCCCTTCAACCAAACCACACTGAATGAATAAAGCTGAGCATTGAAGATCTTAATGACACACAGTCAATAATTAATATTGCAGCAAAAACTCAGAAACATGCAAATAAAACTCACTGTGCAAAACTCATTTCTGTTTTATAAAGTGGATTATGATCTTGTGATATCAATGTCTGACTGAACTACTTTACAACTGAAGACTGTTTGATTGATTGAATAAGAAGATTTCTGTAATGTTTTCCAGCATAAGGAACTACAGTCAGATGATTCTGTGAAATATGCAAAACATGGACATAAAACATCAGAAAACAGACAAATGAGGGATCCTGATGAAGACAAATAAACTACAACACAATTCACATTAGTTAAAAACTCAAATGCAGTAACGGACAGTACCTTGACTGAGTCCAGAGTGAACGAGGGACATCAGCACTAAAAGCAGAAGAAACAGATATGAAGCTTTTCCATTCATTCAACACAATGTAAATCACACACTGAAACATGTCTAGAGTTTATTCTACATGAACTGAAAGTGTTTTTCTGTTGTGATGCTCATTCAGGAGAACTGATGGTTTATTGTCCAGCATTTAACATCATCACACACGATGACGTCACAGGACTCGTGAACTGATACGCGAGTCGATTCACTGATTCACTGTTTGATTCACTGTTTGATTCACTGATTCACTGATGCTCAACAATAAAGCAGCAGTTTGAACCACTGAGCTTCACAACATACAACATTATATGACATTATACTCGTCAATAAATGTGATGTCAGTGTATTTCTGTAACTGTCTTCATAGATCTTCTTGTTCTCTTGTTTTGTGTTTGTTTTTTGTTTTTTTAAGTTTTGCATTTATTTATTTTTGCTCCCTATTGAATTTTGCCTGAATAACATGTTCCTGACCCTAACATGAAAGAAACTATTAAAAATGTATAAATAATATAGAATTATGCACCTTTCACACTACAATGCATTATATCACAGTGCATAAAGATACACTTTATGAATAAAGACACTTATACATATTAACATTAATATGATTAACGTTTCACATCACTGTGAGCACTGGAGCAGAACGAGCTTCAGAACCAAATCAGGTCAAAGTGTTTGAGACACACGACATCACTTCCTGTTTGACGTCGGCACCATCAACTTCATTGTGACTTTATAGTGGCTGCAAAAATAATTTGGACACTTAATTACTTTTAATTTTATTTTTTTGGTGCTTGGGATTTATCATGGATTCACTTTGACTTTTTTACTTTTTTGTATTTTCTTTTTTTGAAAAGAAATAACAGTTTTTAATATTCGTGCACACCCGTAATTGTGACTTTATGGTAAAATAATGTGGATATAGTGTTAGCCTACAGCTGAAATGAACCACAACCAGAAAGAAAAGCTTCTGCAAGTGACCTCATGCTTCTGGTCTAAGAGTATTTTCACACCTCGTGTGTTTCAGCACTTCAAGATCTCTCGCCTCGGCAGAAATAATTCATACGTCAACACTAAATGATCTCAGTTCCTCCTAAAAGGACCCAAAAACCAACCATATTCAGACCACAGTATGTTAATGTGTTGACCGCTTGCAGTCTCTCAAACAAACTAGTGTGAAAAAGCCCTTAAACCACATTAAACATGTATCAATATATTTGCTATTTAAATAAATAAAGCTCAAGCACAGTTTTCAATCAAGACATTTGTCAAAATAAAATGTATTAGCGTTGCTAAAATATGAATAAATAAATATGTTTAAAAGGACAACAAAAGTCTGAGACACTTCCTGATTGTCCAGCATTGGTGGAACATGTTCATATGTCGACGTCATGAACTTGCTCTGGAAACCTGTGGTTATTCTGACACACGTGTGAACTGACTTCACACAACAACTAAATATGAAGTTCAGGCGAACTGGTTAAAAATAACTGAAACGTGTCTCAGAAAAGAGAAGTTAGCTCTGAGAAAAGCTCTACATGTTTGATAAACTGTTTGTTTGAAAAATGAAAATTTAATTGGCCAAATTCTTTTAGCAGTTATTTCTCAATAAGAGAGTCAGAGAGAAAGAGAAGTGATAGAGAAGATGAGTGTGTGTTCGGTCTCTCAAACTCTCTGAGTCTCTGATGGAGAGATTATTTAAAGATACAGCATCATTCAACACTAACTCACATCAACACACATACATCTGATTTCCCAGACACAAAAGACATATATATATATATATATGCAAATATATTTTTTATTTTTTTTGAAAATATATTTTAGTTAAATATGTGAATATATTTATATGTCAATATGTTTACTAACAACATATATGTTCACATATGTTTTAACTTTTGCAAATTGTTTCAGTTGAAATATATTTTGAAATTTAAAAAGTTAACATTTTCACAAACAAACACTTCACTGTTGGAGTGTCACTGCTATACTTGCATCATAAATATTGTGCATATTTTCAATATTTAAATGACTTCAGGAAAGATGTCAATAAAACACAACAATAAATCTAATAATTGCACTTAGTGTTAGGTACGTGCCACCTAACATGGCCTAATAGTCCTAGGAAAGCAACTATCTGTCATTTTACATTGCAGTCATTTAAATGTAAGTACAGTATTTATTATAGCTGTGTATCAGAATACAGTAGTGAAATATGGTAGCCTACTGTTGTGTATAGGGGAAAAGTAGAGGAATTACTATGATCAAATTACATTTTCGACCCTTCTTTAGCAAGCTAAACATTTTATGACCATATATTTTGTCATATATTTTACATTACATGTTATAAATGTAAATATATTTCACACTTAACATCATATACTTTTTGTCATATTTCAGAATATATTTCAAAATGATAAATATAAGTGAACAACAATATGCAAATATATTTCAATGTATTTGGAATATATGCCACATATATTTTTGACACTTTAAAATATATTTCAAAATTTTTTTTTTTCTGTATGGGTCTGTATCTCAACTACTTGAAATAGGAAGAAAGATGTTACAATATCAAAGCAGAAATACATGCACACATTGCCTCCATCTTTCACACGCATTATCACACAGATAAATGCATCATAAACCTCTTCATCTGATCAACACGCAACATCATCACATATGATCTGATCAATAAATAATACAATAAGCAGTGAGACTGTGGATTCATAGACTCTCCTACACAACAATCATTATTATATCCCATCTTCAGCTGAATACAGTGCATTAGGAACAGAAAACAGAAGATAGTAAAGAATATGATCTTATACTCACAGATGAGAGGCAGTGCACCGGAGCCCATACTGTCACATTAACAGACTGTGTTAACAGCGCTGAGTGTTAAAACACACACTTCCTGTGTTTGAAAGAAGAGACGAGGGAGGAGATAAACTCTACACAGAAATACACAGATAAAGGAAAGAGAGATCCAGTCTAAGATATTTAGCTACTAATTTATTCAAGTTGTTACAGCTCTGTTCATCTACTTAAAATCATATTTATAATCATATTCCAGATCAGTTCTGATGGAGATTGTTCTCACTGTTATTGTGTTCGTTCACAGTCACACATAGAAGACAGACAGTGATTAAAGTGAAATCACCACGTGACATCTAATGTGTGTCTAATGTAACTCTACAACATATCAATGAATGAAATATACAGCCTTTTTTATCATAAAGTGTTGTTCCATAAAACCTAAAATGCTGCTGGTCAAAGGAGTTTTCTGTTCCTCAGCGCTTCGGCTCTCAGTATAACAGGCCTCGACTCGATGGAACTGAAGAAATAGTTGGAGAAACTGACTCACAAAAGGCCAGAGCTTCTTTAAGTTAGGGTTAGGGTTAGTAGTAGTAAGTTAATAAAGTTAATAAAGTTTCCTTTTGGAAAATGAGTCCTGACCTTTAAAAAAGTTTCCTTAATGTGTGTTAACAGACCCTGAATCTGGAGAACATTAGGACCCTGAAACACACAAGCTGTCGACTAGCGATCTGCAGTCAACATCACAATCCCTGTTGCTGATAAAGTGGATGCATTTGAAATAACTTGTTGGTTTAAAAAAGCTTGTTTTACATGAGGATTGAATAAACAAGTAATCAAATGTCATTCAATTCTGGCAGAATCTGCATATTTTCCATCCTTTGTTTATTTTATTAAAAACATCATTTCTGTAATATGAGATAAAAATCTTCGTCATGAAAGTGTTTTCATCCTATTTCACATAATTTGCAGCAATTTGTCAACATTTAAAGCCCAGCGTGATTGTTTCTAAGAAAGTAAACAAAGATATTCATTCTAAAATATTTCACTTATCTTTTACTATATTACTGTAATTTCAAATGTTCAGAGTCTCAATATGAACTCATATGTACAAATGAACTGATAATTGTCCACAACAAGATGGCATGATGTTGCTCTCAGGCAGCAAACTACCTTTTTGGACCTCACACTGCTCCTTTAATTATTAATTGTTTTAATAAAAATAAAATAAATAAAAAATACAAAAGATATATAATATCAGCTGACATGTCTGTTCGGTGAAATGAGTGTGTTTGAGCAAGTTTGTGTGTTTGTGTGTGTGTGTGTGTGTGTGTGTGTGCGTGCGTGCGTGCGTGCGTGCGTGCGTGCGTGCGTGCGTGCGTGCGCGCGCGTGTGTGTGTAACCGTCTAGCAACACCATAGCAACCACCATGAACACCCTAGAACACACCCAAAATTCCTTAGCAACCGCCTAGCAACACCATAGCAACCCCCCAGAGCACCCTAGCAATTGCCTAACAGCATAGCAACCACCAAGAACACCCTAGCAACTGCCTAAAAACCACCCAGAACACCCTAGCAACAACCCAGAATACCCTACCAACCGCCTAGCAACACCATAGCAACCTCCCAGAACACCCTAGCAACCACCCAGTTTAAACGTTAAACTAATTTAAACTATAAACTAATTTCAACTTCTTCTTCAAACTTTCTGGTCCAAACTTTCTCAAGCCAACTTAAAGTTTGCCTTGATGAACTTTTTAGTCTAGTTATTATTATTATTATTATTACTAGTAGTAGTAGCAGTAGTAGCAGCAGTAGCAGTAGTAGCAGCAGCAGCAGTAGTAGCAGCAGCAGTAGTAGCAGCAGCAGCAGCAGCATTAGCAGCAGCAGTAGTAGCAGCAGCAGCAGCAGCAGCAGTAGTAGCAGCAGCAGCAGTAGTAGTAGCAGCAGCAGCAGCAGCAGCAGTAGTAGCAGCAGCAGCAGTAGTAGTAGCAGCAGCAGCAGCAGTAGTAGTAGCAGCAGCAGCAGCAGCAGTAGTAGCAGCAGTAGTAGTAGCAGCAGCAGTAGCAGCAGTAGTAGTAGCAGCAGTAGTAGTAGCAGCAGCAGCAGTAGTAGTAGCAGCAGCAGTAGTAGTAGCAGCAGCAGTAGTAGTAGTAGCAGCAGCAGTAGTAGCAGCAGCAGCAGTAGTAGTAGCAGCAGCAGCAGTAGTAGTAGCAGCAGCAGCAGTAGTAGTAGTAGCAGTAGTAGTAGTAGTAGTAGTGGTGGTGGTATGCTGCAGAGAATGCTGGGAAATGTAGTTTGGTCACTCAAGCCCTTCAGCTCATGTCTGAATGAGTGTTTTCTGGTAAGCTTTATCTCTCTTCTTCATTAACAATACACATAATGCGTAAAAACTAAATTGTATATTGTCAGTATTCAAAAATACATTTATGATTGAAAACAATTTGTTTCTGCCATTGCTTCCCACTCGTAATTACGACTTTGTGGTGCAGTTCATGTGCGTTCAACTCGTAATTACCATCTTTCTGACATGACCTGAACGCACCAATAGTCAATATTTTTACTGATACTTACAGGAATTGGACACAATAATATTTTATGGGTGGAAGGAACATGATCGGGTCAATCCCTCTGACAGTGAGCTTGAGGAGAGTCAGGAAGAGAGGATCCCTGAATCAGGCTTGAGAGACAGTTAGGGGTCAGGGGTCAGGGGTCAGTCAGTAAAGTAATGTGTGTATGGATGCGCATGTGTATTTGTAAGGATAGTGGGAAGGGCAGTTTAGAAGAGACATCTTTCATCACTTCTCAACAACCCTTTCTCACTGCCCTCCTTTTAGAGAAGAATTAACATGGTTTTGGATTTCTAAAAAAAGGGAAGTCAATGAAAATGACACAGACATTCGTTGAATCTTTGATCTTGTGATGATATTTTGAGGTTTATGAAACTAAAGATGCAGAAAAGGCATAAATGTTTCCACTACTCTGGTTAAAACCACAGAGCAGAAACAGAGCAGAAGTCAAACCACAACTATGAGCTCAACTCTATTATTAGGCCTGAAGAAATGTTGGCTGTTGAAAGCACAATCATCTTTAAGTGTCCGGAAAGAGATTTGGTCAGTAGATATTTGAGAATAACCCGTTTATTTGTCACCACATATCTCAGATATTAGCAGTTGTTGTTGTTGTTTTTTTTTTTACAAAAGTACAAATAAATCCTCACCTCTTTTACAGAGCATCATCATGCATTTGTGGATACGTGCAATGCACATTAAAAATAACAACACATAAAACAATAATTTTCTCACATTACACATGCAGCTTTCCTGGCACAAGATACACAACAAAACAATTTCCAGTAACAGTCAATAATATAGACATTTTACATCCTTAAAGCATTTCCTTCTCTTATACATGGAGCCAAATAATACACACCTCGCTCCGCTCACCAAGGGTGCAAACTTTAGACTTGCTGCTTTCCTGAATAGCCACTAGCTTGAAGGTCTCTGAAATATGTCCCTGAGCTTCTGAGATGAAAGAAATCAGGCGAGAGCAAACTGTTGATCAGCCGTACAGGATCCTGGCCTCACAGCCTCCAACCCAGTCACATGAATGACCTGACTGTGAATGCATTACCTCTAGCGGCCTCCAGTGGCCACTTACACAGACTAATAAGTGTTTTAAAATAGACACATGATGAATATTTATAGAAATACAGACATGAGATTAATAATTTAAGAAAAACAAACTTGCTGTGTCATACATTAGAGTAAACCGTAAACAGTTTTTCTGTCGGTGAATCTGTCTGGGCTTCATGCGCATTGAGTTGTTTACAACTTTAATGTACCTCAAGCGAATTAAATTACACCAAAACAGATGAAATATACATCATCAATACACACACACACACACACACACATCAATATAAACATCAAAGCATAAAGATAATAGGCTACAATACAACATCATTCTAAAGACGTGACAATCTCCTATCATTAGCCTTACAAGCTAAGGCACAATAATGGCAAAACTATATATTAGACAAGTCAAGTACAAATAATCGCTGAAAGGATCAAATATAATGTAGGCCTACTTACTTTGCATTGACGCACAACACCAGTGAAACCCAGGGGGGGTAATCTTTCAGAAAAAAACTGAAGCTTCCCCGGGCGCCGCCATTGATTAGCGGACCATCACCTGCTGTTAGCATTGAATTGACTACCATTCATTTTGGCGTCACTTTGACAGCGAATAACTTTAGATCTGAGGCGTTTAAAGACTCCATTTGTCCATTATTTATTTCTAAAGAAACACGAAAATGTATAAAAGGCTCCATTACCTCGTATCTTACGTTATGGCCCCGTAGAAGCAGTTTTTGTAAAAATAGGCTAACGATTGCGTCATAACCACGCGACTCTCTGTCGCACAGTAGAGAGATTACCGTATGGACAAGAGGAGAAGCTCGCGGGCAATCGGGGGGACGTGGAGGCAAAATGACTAAATAATTAATCAGAATACTTAGCAAAAGTTTCTCCTGCTCCAGCTCATGGACAGCTCCTACTCACACTCTCTGTCTCTGCAAGTTTCGGAAGGGAATGATTCAGATTTCTCTCGGCACAGCTACTAGAAGACAGACGGGTTGCCCACGTCACATCTACGTCGTTAAAGTCCGCGTGAACCGGAAGTTCCAAACGACTTTTCTCCAGTGTTGTGACGCATTTCCCAGTGAAACGGAATATTGAACAGAGGGCAGGGTTTTACTCTAGCGCTCCTCCTCTCCATCTCTGCTCATAACAGACTAACGGTTTGAGGGGAGTGGTTAAGCGTTGCCCAAACCAATTCCTCAAACCTACGTCATCAGAGAAGGTCCTCCAATGCAGAGGGGAGGGGCATTTTCAGATTTTGATTAAAGATTACGAAGCCAAAAAATTTTTTTGTGTGGATTGACTTGCATGGATGAATTGTTCACCACAAAACGATCAATTTAGGCAAACAAAGTAAATATGGTCAATTCTGATTTCATGTGGACTTTAAGCTCAGTTTGAGTCTGCGCAGTCGCTCAGCCATCAGGAAGTGAGTGCTTCTAATTGACTTTACTTTTCTCTGTTGAATCCAATGGGGTCGCTTTGTCTATTTCTTTTACTGTCTATGGTGAAACCACACATTATGTGTCACAGTGTCTGGTTTGTGTTTCCCCGGGTGTCCACTTGAGGTCTCTCTCCCTTATTGTCACATTCATTCTGGAACTGCATTTCCCACAATCCTTTGTCTGTTCTCATCACTCTTCATTGCACGCAGCTGTTTCAAATTACATTGTTTAGTTTCTGTGTATAAATACCCTGTCTGTTTTAGTCCTTGTCACGGAGTCATTGTTTAATGTCTAACACTGAAGTCTGTTTTCGCCTGTTCTTGTTTCTTGTTTCTTGTTTCTTGTTTCTTGTTTCTTGTTTCTTTGTTTATTGGACTGCTAAAATGGATTTTGACACTGGCATGGATGACTACGATTCGGATTACTTGGATTTTGACCCTTGCATGGACGACTATGAATTGGATTGCCCTTTAATAAATACTGCTAATGGATCTTCCTGTTTTACAGTGTGTTCACGTGACATTATGTGCATGTAATTATATTATAATACATGGGGAAGTTCAGCTGAAAGACTGTGGGTTGGAGATGTTCGCCTGAACACTGATTGGCTGAAAAAATTGCGGCAAAAAAAAAAAAAAAGATTTAATCAGAAGGTTTATAACTAATGACCTTTTTAACAAGGCCTCTTAAACTAAAGACTTTAACAGTCATATTCACACTACAAGCAGTTGATAAAGTGACTACATCTTCAGTGAGCCGAAAGAAGCTCTGCAACATGTGAAAATGTAAGTGATGTGTTTTGCTGTGAATCTAATTTCAGTTTTCTCCCACACATGGCCACTGAAAAGTTAGACCCACTATATAAGAACGGCTGCTTTTGGAAACAACCCACAACATACTGTGACTTCTGCTATAAAGTTACTGCTAAACCACCTGAGAGAAACTGAACTCATTTAGACTGTGAACAATGATGACATTTATTTAAAGGCCTGCCAACGTTGGTTGATATCACTTTTATGGTCATTAAACCTCAATAAATGCATATATAAAAAACTATAATAAGTGTTCAACAGATTATGATTATCCTTCCTATATATTAAGATAAATATGCAAGATTAGGTACAAAACCCAATCCTACCCGAATTCAGTGTAATCATAGACAACTAATACACAACAACTACAAGAGTTAAAACCGTTCTGCCTTGGTGGAAACAGTGAAAAAAAAAGGTGTCATTCTGAACTGAGTTATAAATCTTTTGCATCTATCTTTCTCTTAAAGTTACACAGACAGATAAAGGCATCCTAGTCCAGACTAAAGGGACTGGCGCCTCTGGCTCCTTCAAACTCAACAAGAAACAAAGCGAGACCAAGACAAAACCCGCCAAGAAAGCGGCTCCTAAAACCGCTGCCGCTAAGAAGCCCAAAACTACAGCAGCTAAGAAGCCTGCCGCTCAGAAACCTCAGAAGAAGGTGAAGAAAACCGCTGAAAAAAGGCAACGAAGAGCCTTAACAAAACAAATAAAGCAGAGACTCCTAAGAAAGCAGCCAAGAGCCAAAAGTCAAAGGCGACCAAACCCAAAAAATGCGAAACCTAAAGCAGCAAAACCTAAAAAGACAGCAGGCAAAAAGAAATAAACTCAGTCTTTTTACTTGTTTTATATATATAAAAAAGCTATTTTAAGAGCTATCCACTATAGTTAATAGTAAAGAGTGTTATTTCATTGGTCAAAAGTGACATTGGCTTTCAGCCAATCTGATTGACATCTTTCAAATTGATTAAACTGAAATGATCAATATTGTACCTTCAATACTTAACACTGCAGTGCATTACGAAAAATGCGGGAGAATGAAACAAAGAAACATGATGTAATGGGGGATGGTAGCAGGACATGAGGCGATGGGCGGGATTAACATTTAAAGCCTGTGATTGGGTGTCCTACAAGTCAAGGAACGTTTTATGTAGCCAATGAAATCATTCTATGGGTTGGTCCAGGCAAACTAGCAATCAGAGAAGGCCGTACTTCCCTTTGGAAACTAGATGTACCGCATCGCGGTACAAAATATGACCGCCGCTCAGGCCTGCACTGGCTTTCCACAAAAATAAATGACGTGGAGTAATTTGGCTGTATTGCGTGTTTATGTATATACCTAAAAAAAGTAATAGTATGTGCATGTCTGTCTGTGTGTGTGTGTGTGTGTGTGTATGTGTGTGTGTTTGTGTATGTGTGTGTCTGTGTGTGTGTGTGTGTGTCTGTGCGTGTATGTATGTGTGCGTACATGTGTGCGCGTGTGTGTTTGTGTGTGTGTGTGTCTGTGCATGTGGATTTGTATGTGTGTGTATGGGTGTGTGTCTGTGCGTGTGGATGTCAGTGTGTGTGCATGCTTGCGTTTGTTTGTATTCCTGCATGTGTGTGTGTGACAGTATCATCCTAAACCAGCAACCCTTCGCTCAACAGCACCATCTACAGGCCGATGAGTGTACAGTCACTAAATGTGCACATAAATGAATTTATTTTATACCCCCCCATGGATGAAATTCTACAAAACTTAGCAGAGGATACCCCCAGAGGATGTCAAGTTAATCATACACATGAAATATGGTGCAGTTCTGAACATCTCCACTGAAGATAGGGGCGATTAAAGCAGAATAATATTGCATTTTCATTTTTTATGGGAGGGGCGCAAATCACAAATGAGTGATTATGGGCTAGGTTGATGTGGGCCCTTAAGAGCAACATACCATAAAAATTTCTTCATCCTCGGTGCCACGGTTCAGGTAGTTATTTAGGAAAAACTGCATTTTTTTGGGTTTGGGGGGGCCCAGCGCGGGGGGGGGGGGAGTGGCCCCCTGGGACCAAACGAAATTTTTCCGTAGAAGTCTAGTGGGGCTACATGCCCACCAAATTTCATGTTCCCCGGTGTTTCGGTGTCCCTGGTATCGTTGACGAAAAATTTACGGGGGCCCCAGCGCAGGGGGGGGAAGTGGCCCCCGGGGACCAAACGAAATTTTTCCGTAAAAGTCTAGTAGACCAACATACCATAAAAATTTCTTCATCCTCGGTGCCACGGTTCAGGTAGTTATTTAGGAAAAACTGCATTTTTTGGGGTTTGGGGGGGCCCAGCGCGGGGGGGGGGGAGTGGCCCCCGGGGACCAAACGAAATTTTTATGTAAAAGTGTAATGGGGCTACATGCCCACCAAATTTCATGTTCCCCGGTGCTTCGGTGTCCCTGGTATCGTTGACGAAAAATTTACGGGGGCCCCAGCGCGGGGGGGGAAGTGGCCCCCGGGGACCAAACTAAATTTTTCCGTAAAAGTCTAGTAGACCAACATACCATAAAAATTTCTTCATCCTCGGTGCCACGGTTCAGGTAGTTATTTAGGAAAAACTGCATTTTTTTGGGTTTGGGGGGGCCCAGCGCGGGGGGGGGGAGTGGCCCCCGGGGACCAAACGAAATTTTTCCGTAGAAGTCTAGTGGGGCTACATGCCCACCAAATTTCATGTTCCCCGGTGCTTCGGTGTCCCTGGTATCGTTGACGAAAAATTTACGGGAGCCCCAGCGCGGGTGGGGGGGGGGGGGGAGTGGCCCCCGGGGACCAAACGAAATTTTTCCGTAAAAGTCTAGTAGACCAACATACCATAAAAATTTCTTCATCCTCGGTGCCACGGTTCAGGTACTTATTTAGGAAAAACTGCATTTTTTTGGGTCTGGGGGGGCCCAGCGCGGGGGGGGAGTGGCCCCCGGGGACCAAATGAAATTTTTCCGTAGAAGTCTAGTGGGGCTACATGCCCACCAAATTTCATGTTCCCCGGTGTTTCGGTGTCCCTGGTATCGTTGACGGAAAATTTACGGGGGCCCCAGCGCGGGGGGGGGAAGTGGCCCCCGGGGACCAAACCAATTTTTTCCGTAAAAGTCTAGTAGACCAACATACCATAAAAATTTCTTCATCCTCGGTGCCACGGTTCAGGTAGTTATTTAGAAAAAACTGCATTTTTTTGGGTTTGGGGGGGCCCAGCACGGGGGGGGAGTGGCCCCCGGGGACCAAACGAAATTTTTCCTTAGAAGTCTAGTGGGGCTACATGCCCACCAAATTTCATGTTCCCCGGTGCTTCGGTGTCCCTGGTATCGTTGACGAAAAATTTACGGGGGCCCCAGCGCGGGGGGGGGGGGGGAGTGGCCCCCGGGGACCAAACGAAATTTTTCCGTAAAAGTCTAGTAGACCAACATACCATAAAAATTTCTTCATCCTCGGTGCCACGGTTCAGGTAGTTATTTAGGAAAAACTGCATTTTTTTGGGTTTGGGGGGGCCCAGCACGGGGGGGGGGAGTGGCCCCTGGGGACCAAACGAAATTTTTCCTTAGAAGTCTAGTGGGGCTACATGCCCACCAAATTTCATGTTCCCCGGTGCTTCGGTGTCCCTGGTATCGTTGACGAAAAATTTACGGGGGCCCCAGCGCGGGGGGGGAAGTGGCCCCCGGGGACCAAACTAAATTTTTCCGTAAAAGTCTAGTAGACCAACATACCATAAAAATTTCTTCATCCTCGGTGCCACGGTTCAGGTAGTTATCTAGGAAAAACTGCATTTTTTTGGGTTTGGGGGGGCCCAGCGTGGGGGGGGAGTGGCCCCCGGGGACCAAACGAAATTTTTCCTTAGAAGTCTAGTGGGGCTACATGCCCACCAAATTTCATGTTCCCCGGTGCTTCGGTGTCCCTGGTATCGTTGACGAAAAATTTACGGGGGCCCCAGCGCGGGGGGGGAAGTGGCCCCCGGGGACCAAACGAAATTTTTCCGTAAAAGTCTAGTAGACCAACATACCATAAAAATTTCTTCATCCTCGGTGCCACGGTTCAGGTAGTTATTTAGGAAAAACTGCATTTTTTGGGGTTTGGGGGGGCCCAGCGCGGGGGGGGAGTGGCCCCCGGAGACCAAACGAAATTTTTCCTTAGAAGTCTAGTGGGGCTACATGCCCACCAAATTTCATGTTCCCCGGTGCTTCGGTGTCCCTGGTATCGTTGACGAAAAATTCAGTAAGGTGACGGGAAAAAAAAAAAAAAAAAACTTTGACAATCCCTATATGACCGCTTTCGCTAGCTATGCTAGCGGCGGTCATAATTAGCATAGAGCAGAGCATAAAGCCCGCATGTAGTATCACAGTTTTATTGTACTTTTGAGTTTCTCTGACTGAATCATCATGCCTGAACCAGCGAATAGTGATGGGCACTTCGAGGCTTCGTGAAACACTGAAACAGTTGAAGCAAATGTGCCATATTGTGTCGAGGCTTCGAAACAATTTGACACCCGTCTCAACGGTGACACCTAGTGGTCACTTGCAGGAGTTGATCTGAAACTACCTCGACAACGAGCCATTAAAAAAAATTGTTGTTTTTTTATTATTGTATTTTTTTAATATGTTAAGCTTGTAACCTGTTGGCTCCTCACTGTGCATAATGTTATTTTGGTCATGAAAAATCAATATTACTAAAAGAAATCAAGCCACAATGTCTCACTTTTTTATAGATTTTTATTCAAAAATATTAATTTCTCTGCTGTGGAAGGACTTAGCCTACTTCTTTTTTACAGATAATTATGACCGCCGCTAGCGTAGCTAGCGTACTTCTTTTTTTTTTCGTCAGCTTACTGAATTTTTCGTCAACGATACCAGGGACACCGAAGCACCGGGGAACATGAAATTTGGTGGGCATGTAGCCCCACTAGACTTCTACGGAAAAATTTCGTTTGGTCCCCGGGGGCCACTCCCCCCCGCGCTGGGCCCCCCCAAACCCAAAAAAATGCAGTTTTTCCTAAATAACTACCTGAACCGTGGCACCGAGGATGAAGAAATTTTTATGGTATGTTGCTCTACTAGACTTTTACGGAAAAATTACGTTTGGTCCCCGGGGGCCACTCCCCCCCCCCCCCCCCCCCCCCGCGCTGGGGCCCCCGTAAATTTTTCGTCAACGATACCAGGGACACCGAAGCACCGGGGAACATGAAATTTGGTGGGCATGTAGCCCCACTAGACTTCTAAGGAAAAATTTCATTTGGTCCCTGGGGGCCACTACCCCCCCGCGCTGGGCCCCCCCCCCCCCTAAACCCAAAAAAATTCAGTTTTTCCTAAATAACTACCTGAACCGTGGCACCGAGGATGAAGAAATTTTTATGGTATGTTGGTCTACTAGACTTTTACGGAAAAATTACGTTTGGTCCCCGGGGGCCACTTCCCCCCCCCCCCCCCCCCGCGCTGGGGCCCCCGTAAATTTTTCGTCAACGATACCAGGGACACCGAAACACCGGGGAACATGAAATTTGGTGGGCATGTAGCCCCACTAGACTTCTACGGAAAAATTTCGTTTGGTCCCCGGGGGCCACTCCCCCCCCCCGCGCTGGGCCCCCCCAAACCCCAAAAAATGCAGTTTTTCCTAAATAACTACCTGAACCGTGGCACCGAGGATGAAGAAATTTTTAAGGTATGTTGCTCTTAAGGGCCCACATCAACCTAGCCCATAATCACTCATTTGTGATTTGCGCCCCTCCCATAAAAAAATGCAATATTATTCTGCTTTAATCGCCCCTATCTTCAGTGGAGATGTTCAGAACTGCACCATATTTCATGTGTATGATTAACTTGACATCCTCTGGGGGTATCCTCTGCTAAGTTTCGTAGAATTTCATCCATGGGGGGGTATAAAATAAATGCATTTATGTGCACATTTAGTGACTGTACACTCATCGGCCTGTAGATGGTGCTGTTGAGCGAAGGGTTGCTGGTTTAGGATGATACTGTCACACACACACATGCAGGAATACAAACAAACGCAAGCATGCACACACACTGACATCCACACTCACAGACACACACCCATACACACACATACAAATCCACATGCACAGACACACACACACAAACACATACGCGCACACATGTACGCACACATACATACACGCACAGACACACACACACACACACACACACACACACACACACACACACAGACACACACATACACAAACACACACACATACACACACACACACACACACACACACACACACACACACACACACACACAGACAGACATGCACATACTACTACTTTTTTTAGGTATATACATAAACACGCAATACAGCCAAATTACTCCACGTCATTTATTTTTGTGGAAAGCCAGTGCAGGCCTGAGCGGCGGTCATATTTTGTACCGCGATGCGGTACATCTAGTTTCTCCAGCCTTTGAAATAATCCTCTCACAAGGGACACCTGTTGCTGGCATGCAAAGATATTTTTTTTAGCAAGGACATACAAATAATTATATTTCAAACAATGCATACCTTGCTATGGCAGGATGAGTGCTCCTCAAATGGTGCATCATGGATGATGTATTGTTGCAGTAGGCTAGATGCCGATCACAATACACACATCTCACTTTATTTGGGGTTTCTAAATGGAAATGCTCCCACACCACAGATCTACAGCATCTCTTCTGAGCCTCCATTTTTATTTATCTATCTATCTCTTAATCTATCTATGTATATATACATGTATCTATCTATTACTCTATCTGTCTATATATATTTCTATCTATGCATCTACTAATGTGTCACTATATTAAATGAATGAATGAAATCTTTATTTTGAACAATTAAAAAAATAAATTAAACAAAAGACAGCAACACCTGAAATATCCATCAATAAAATAAAACAAAAACAAGAAAAACAAAACAAACAAAAAATGTATATGTTATGTATATATATGTATACTCTGTATCTAGCCTAGTCAAATGTAAGCCTAAATATAACTAAACAAATCGCACTATAAATGTCACTTTATCAACAAAAATCCGCTATCTCAAAATCAAACTCCTCTCACAAAAATCCAAGAGGTCAAGATGCGCTTCACTTATACAGATGTGCGATTGTTAGCTCCCAGACTACAATTCATGTCATAACATAAAATCGACTTATTTCAAGGGTTTAATTTTATATTTTTGCTGTAAGATAAAGTTAATAAAAAAAAAAAAAAAAAAAAAATCTAGATATCTTTTAAATCTATTTGTTGCTTTTTTTTTAGACTGAGAAAAACTTCTGTTCTAACAACAGATTGGCTTTTGTCTTCAGCAAATGTTGTGAATGCAAAAACATTATTTTCATTAACATTTATATTTGAATGTTGTTGTTTTTTTGTGTTTTGGACAATCCAGCTTCTTGTCTGATGTTTACAGTAACTGAGATAGTTCATCTTCCTCTTCCCTCATAAAATACAGATTGAATCAGTTTCTGGTATTTTTTTTACTATAGTATATCAGAGGTCTGTGCGCTGCACTATTGTTGTTCACAAATGTTGACTTGTCAACCTACAAATGTAATTTAAATGAAGAGAATAGTGGGTGAATTTTAACACCCATATGAGAGTCAAACAATATGTTCAAGCTCTCTGTCTGTTTTTATTTATTTATAAATCTTTAATGTCAAATCCATTTCACATATAGTGTGTATGTCATGAAGAGGACATCATGTTGAATAACACAGGTAAACATATATTTAACTATTTACTTTTATAATCATTTTTATTATGCTGCTCTTTTAATGTCTATTTCCAGCTTTTCTTCCAGTTTGTAGAAGCGAACAACTAAAATCAAAGCAATCTCGACTGTGATGTTTCATAAGAGAACATATTTAGGTTATTTGAATACTATTTGATAACTTATTTATTTTAATATTTTGATTATTAATTATCAGAATTTCACAAACTCTCTTATGTCAAACATAATGGCATTAAAGACTAAAGACTTTTTCTGTATTATTACAAAATATGTCTGTCTAAACCGCATCAATAACAGTCAAGTATAATTCAACAACAAATCCTTTACATTTTACCATTAGGCTGTTCAGAATAGCTCAAAGTTACATATATATATATATATATATATATATATATATATTAAATTATATTTATGGCTATATTATGAACAATGAAGCCAAACAAATTTATTTGTAGTGAAACTTAAACTACAACTCTCAGCACAAATACAAATGTTTCCATATTTTATTACGTAAACATGGCTTAATGCTTAAGGCCTGTTCCAGTATCCATGTAAAACATCATCCCTCACACGAGCATAAATGTGTTTAGCAGCTCGGCTGTCTGATCAGGGAACACAAAGACTCTTTTAAGAGCCTCCTGTATTCTCTCTTAAAGGGTTAGTTCAGCCACAAATGAAGTTTCTGTCATTAATTATTCACCCTCGTGCCGTAACAAACCCGTCAGACCTTCGTTCTTCTTCGGAACACAAATGAAGATCTTTCTGATGAAATGAATGAGGCATTTATATAACGCTTTTTATACTAATGTACACCCAAAGCACTTTACATTCCAGTCAGGGGAATCTCCTCAACCACCAGTGATGATACAGCCACAGTACAACGGCACCAGTGCGCTCACCACACACACACACACACACACACACGCACACACACACACACACACACACACACGCACACACACGCACACCTACACACACACACACACACACACACACACACACACACACACACACACACACACACACACACACTCACACACACGCGCACACCTATACACACACGCACACCTATATACACACACGCACACCTATACACACACGCACACCTATATACACACACGCACACCTATACACACACACACACACACACACACACACACACACACACACACACACACACACACACACACACACACACACACACACACACACACCAACCAGCTACAGCTGGAGAGGAGAGAGAGTGATAAAGCCGATTCAGTGGATGGGGATTATTAGGAGGCCGTGATTGATAAGGGCCAATGGAAGGACTTTGGCTCCAGGACACTGGGGTTACACCTCTACTCTTTACGAGAAATGCTATGGGATTTTAATTGACCACAGAGAGTCATGACCTCGGTTTACAGTTTTTACCAACTGCTTACACACAAAATCTTTTCATGTCACACGATTTTTGAAACCTCTCACTCAAAGTGCAAAACTACATGCCAAATCTTCAAAACTATAAGCTATTTCTCAGCCTTTGACTCAGATTTCAATTGCATAAAACACTTTTTGCAAAACACTACACACAATTCTCTACCTAAAACACAAAGATCTATCAGGAAGTGACTTGCTTTCCTTTTCCAAACACAACCAATCAAAATGCACCAGGTCACACAGACACTCCTCACATGTGCAAACACTAATTGCTTAACTGATCACTAACCAATCACTGCTTTACTGTAGTATAGGCCTAAATAGGTCAAAGGTCAGATGATCTGTTTTGAACAAGCGGGAAGGAAGTCGACCGGAAGTTGAAGCCGGCCGCGTGCCACCATCTTGTAGCAGAACTTAACCTGCTGTTAGCATTCCATTGACTCCCATTCATTTTGGCGTCACTTTGACAGCGAATAACTTTACATCTGAGGCGTTTAAAGACTCCATTTGTCCATTATTTATTTCTAAAGAAACATGACAATGTATAAAAGGCTCCATTACCTCGTAGCTTACGTTATGGCCCCGTAGAAGCAGTTTTTGTAAAAATAGGCCAACGATTGCGTCATAACCACGCGACTCTCTGTCGCACAGTAGAGAGATTACCGTATGGACAGGAGGAGAAGCTCACAGGCAATCGGGGGGACGTGGAGGCAAAATGACAAAATAATTAATCAGAATACTTGGCAAAAGTTTCTCCTGCTCCAGCTCATAGACACCTCCTACTCACACTCTCCGTCTCTGCAAGTTTCGGAAGGGAATGATTCAGATTTCTCTCGGCACGGCTACTAGAAGACAGACGGGTTGCTCACGTCACATCTACGTCGTCAAGCTCAGTTTGAGTCGGTTTGAGTCTGCGCGTCAGGAATGGAAGTCCTAAAAAAATTGCTAAAAATGGGCTTCGCTTGTCTCAATTGAGTTCCAATGAGATGGCTCTGTCCACTTCTTATACTGTCTATGGTTTTGAACAATGGATTCCTGGGACCCATTTTGAATGCAGTGTTGCATTTTGAAGGAGATGTGAGGCGTTTTGCATTTTGTGTGTGCAGTTTTGAGAATTGTGTGTAGAGTTTTGAAAAAAGGAGACTTAGTTTTGAAAACGTGTGTAAGCAATTGGTAAAAACTGTAACATCTCATTCGAAGGACAGTGCTCTTTGACAGTATAGTGTCCCCATCACCACACTGGGGCGTTAGGGACCCATATAGACCCCAGGATGAGCAGCGCCCCCTACTGGCCTCACTAACACTTCAACAGCAGAAGCCTGGTTTACCCAGGAGTCTCCCATCCAGAGACTGACCAGACTCAACCCTGCTGAGCTTCAGTGGACAACCAGTCTTGGGCTACAGTGATACGGCTGCTGGCCTCAAATCTCAAATCTGAGAGATTTCTGACCCCACTTAAACAGCAATACAACGACCACTTTCAAGGCCCAGAAAGGTAGTAAATACATTGTTAAAATAGTCTATGTGACTCCAGTGGTTCAACCTTAATGTTGTGAAGCGACGAGAATAGCGTCTCTAAACACAGTGCAGCGCTTCCGGGTTCAATGTTCGACGGGTTCTGGAACGACATCAGGGTTCGAATTATGATTTCATCTTTGTGGGGGTCTCTTTAAAAAAAAAGGGAAAAAAAGTAGCCTATGAGCAGGCGCGGAGTAGCTTAATAATGTAGCCTAATATAAAAATTTGTAAATATAATACAAATTTAATAAAAAAAAAGTGTTGGTAACACAATTCAATTTAAATATTACATTTGGTTTAATTTGTCGTTTAATGAGGTCTAATATGTTGTTAGTTATGGGAATTTTCACGTGAGTAAATAAATAGGTCCGATAGCTTTAAGTGTGTACTGAAGTGGTCCAGTGGTGGAGCTTTTGCCAAGTGTGTCAGAGGTTCCGGGTTCGAATCCATTCTCATATAGGTTTTTTCTTTTTAAATCAAATCCGATTATGTTTATCAGTGGTTGTATATCAGGCAGAGACACGTTTGTGTGCATTTTTTTTTTGTAATTTCACTGGAACGAATAGAGAGTCTCCACAACGGATTGAAGCGCGCGTCCGAGTGAAGACTGTGCGCGAGCCACAAACAAACACAGTATCCGCGCCACTGATCGCAGCGGCAACGAGCACTTTGATCACTTGATTTAAGCATAAGGATGTAGTGTGATGACGATCCGAGATCCCGTGAGATCCATGTGTTTGGCATCTTGTCCTATCTTTTAAGTCATGCTACAGTAGTCTGAAGGAAAAAGTGCTTTATTTGTTATTTAAAATAATGGTGCTGATGATTTTTAGAGACCCCCACAGGTGTATGATTTTACTGCTTTCATGGGAGCTCATCCTCTCTCTATGGGAGCTCAGCTCCCACTGGCTCCCACGTAATTCGAACCATGAACGACATGATGGTGATTTCATTTTTTTTTTCATTTTTGGGTGAACCAACCATTCAAAGAGCATTGATGTTACATTAGATAAAACCAATGGGCAAATCTGGCCCCTGAGATCCACTTTCCTGCAGAGTTTAGCTCGAACCCTATAATGAAAAACACCAGAACAAACTCAAGATCATCAGGATTACTAGAAATATACAGGCATTTGAGTTCGATCAGGGTTCTAACAATTGTTCAAAAGAGCAAATCCAAATAAGTTAAAATCCACACTTGTTTATTCAGTAATTTGTTTATACAGAACATTTGATACAGAATAAAACTGGCATGTTTACTAATTACTCAGACGAGTGATCTAGAACAAGCAACATGAGATCATTGTCAAGCTATTGGAAGAACATACACAACAACACACATACACAACATTTTTACTTACAGTTTATGGTTAAGACAACAATGGTTTTCACAGGTTTATGAACACAAAAATGTTATAACAAAATCAAAACATTGGGGAATGCCTGAATTTTATATGAGTTTAATATTATTTTAAATGAGTTCCTGATTTGTATTTATGATATAGGCAAGCAATAAGAGCAAGAGTGCTGTTTTTCCTGGAAAACCATATTGCAAGTGTGATATTGTTATAGAACGGTTAAATAAACAAGTTCATATCATGTAACTTACATTATAGACACATATTGTCTGTTTTTTTGCTAAATGAAAATAGTTTTAAACAAAGCCACATGACAACAGTTACTCGTCTGAGCAACACATAATGAAATAATCTCTTAGATCTGCACGATTAATCGCAATGAAACCGCACCTGATTTGGCAAAGGCTGCGATTATTTTATGCACAGTTTGTCAGTGCAGAACGGCTGATCGGTAGTAAATGTAGTAAATGCTGCTCTATCTGAACGCCAGAGGGCGTCTCACACACACACACACACACACACACACACACACACACACACACACACACACCTGAACACTAGAGGGCGTCTCACACACACGGCAAATATGAAGTAGTAATACAATAACACACATCATTCCAGGAAATCCCTATCGGGCATCATACTGTCTGTTCAATAAACAGAAGATTGAAACGCTTTGATTAAACATGACTTAAGGCCCTTGCACACTGAGTCCGAAATTCGCATCCGAAATTTTCGCACGTTAAAAAATAAATACGACCTCACGTTATGTCAATCACGCTTGCACACTGCCTCCGAAACTTTCGTCAGTCAAAAAAAAAAATTGAATCAGGTTCGATTTTCTGCGTTTTTCGCGTCCGTAGCAAGCATTTTGAATGGTGTTTTGACAGTTTAGAGCCACCGAATCACGAATATTCACGATTACGAAAAAACGCATGCGAAAATTTCGGACTTCAGTGTGCAAGGACCTTAATAAACACACGACTGCCTTATTCTGTGTAAGAATCACATCATCTCACAGAAGGATGAGCTCAACTGTCCTTATGAAGTGAGTTTGGAGTAAAAGCATGTTATTAAATGTTGTCTGTTGTTGGACAAGAGGTTCATAAATGCTTCTCATGTTGGAAAAGTTGTTTGATGCGTGTTGCTTTTTCAAATGCACGTTATAAGTGACTCAAACTCAGTGTTTACAGAGCCATACATCAATGACAAGCTGCGCATAAAAAAATAATTGCAGCCTTTGCGATTTCATAATCGCGATTAATCGTGCAGCCCTAATCTGAACGAGGTTCAATGACTCACTCATTGCCAGTGATTTGCCGCCACCTCCTGGAGGATCTCCACTGCACTCTGGAGAACAAGGGCGTTTACATGAACACGATGTGCTAAAAACAGAAACGTTTTTCTGTGTACAGATGACAACGTTATCAAAAATATCCCTGTTCACACGGATCCATAAAAAACGACTAATGACTTTGTAAATGAAGTGATGTGACTTTGTAAATGAAGACAACGGGACTGTGCATACACACATTATTTTACTATAGTTCACTCGAGCTGAGCGCACAGGCCTATAGACAAAAATTACATAATCTATCATGTTTTTGTCCGATTTACATTCTAAGGATGTTAATCTTGATAATCATTACTTTGTCTTCTGGGAAAATTTCACCTTCACAAAAGCCAGAAACATTCACTGAAATCCCAATCTTAGAATGTTCTCCTCTGATATAAAGTCAATTTTACTTCCTTTAGGAAAATGTCAAAACCTTTGAACACAAGGGCTTCGAAAACATATATCATCCTTGAGTCTGTTGTAAGGAACCTTTCATTTAAAAAAGCTTATAGACTAAACACGTAATAGCCTACGCATGTGCATGATGTGACTCTTTTCACAAATTCACATTTTTTGTATTTACACGGAGATGATTAGGGTCTCGTTTTCAAAAACGTGCACTTTGAAACCCGTTTTTAAAAGTTTGCGCTTTCAAAAAAAAAGTATTTCGTCAGACTCGTTTATTGCAGCTCATTAATATCAGGTTGGAGTTTCTTCCTCTCTTACGGTGAACTGACTTTGATCTTCAGCAGTTGAAACTGTGAAATACACACAAAAAATATTTTCAACATTTAAACGGACATGTCTTATGTTTTTTTTTTCCCACTGCAGTTATTGCTTTCATGAATGTCCATTATCTGTTTAAAATATAGATTTATATAATATGAAAGACAGGCAGTATAGGCAGATCTGTCAGTGAGAGGAGAGAGAGAGAGTTTTGTGTGTGTGTGTGTGTGTGTGTGTGTGTGTGTGTCAGACAGAACTTTTACCTCTCGCTCTGTAACATTTGTAAAGCAGCACGACTGTCGCTAGCAGATACGGAGAAGCGGCCAGAAGAAAACTGAGGATTTTGAGGACAGAAATCTGACCTGAAAAACAGAAACACAAGCACATTATTCTGCAACAAAGTTTGTGAGTGAATATAAAACAAAATATTTTTCCTCCTGTCTCATCTTATTCCACCACCATTTCCCTTTCAGAGCTCTGTATTAAAGGAATAGTTCATTTAAAAATTCATAATCTGCCGAAATTTACTGACATTCATTTTGAATTTCTTTCTTGTGTGGAACAAAAAATAGATTTCTAAATGTAAGTATATCTGATTGTGCTAAAGTGAAACTATTGCAAGTATATTTTAGGTACACTTTAAATATCTTGCATTTAAAGACTGATATTTTACAGAGATCATACTATCCTTACTATAATAATAGATATTTTGAAGGATTTTTTTCAGTTACATTGTATGGACAAAAACACAGATACATTTTTCCAAATAACTTATTTTATGTTCCACAGAAGAATAAAGTTCTACATGTTTGGATGATATGAGGGTGAGTAAATAAATAAAAAACAAAACTAATTAATAATTAATGAAAAGTTGTGGGATGTTGTTTATAAGGTGTTGATTTCACTAAATCTCAGTATTGTCACGATCACCAGCTGGAGTGCCCTTGATAAACACCAGAGAACACTCAACCCCAGACCAGTGCCACTCTGTCATGGACTTCATTACCCATAATCCTTTGCCTGAACTCATCAGCACTCATTGTTTTCAGCTGTGTCTCATTAACCTTGTTAGCTCACCCTTTATAAGCCTGGTCAATTCAGTCATTCATCACTAAGTGTTGCATGTGTCTTGACTGCATTTCTAAAACTTTGTTTCCTGGATTTCCTGATTCTCTGCTTGTTCAGTTGGATTTCTCTGTTCGCCTCAGCCCTTAACTCGGTTATTGTTTGTAGTGATGGCAAAATGAGGCTTCCTGAACCACTGAGTAGTGGTGGTGTAAGAAAAAATGATGTGGACGTCGAAGATCTCAAAAATGAAGTTTATTACAGCATAGCAGTGGCAAGGTACACAAAGCACCTTGGGTTCACCGGCGTCAGAATGAACCCAGAACATCCAAATCTTAAAACTTTTATCCTGTTACAGTTTACAACTCTTAATGTAAATTAAGTTGCTCCTGTTGTGACAGCTGTGGTCTGTATGCAGTGCCGTCGCTGGTGGGGTGCGAGGCCCTGTGCGAACTTGAAATGCGAGGCCCTGCTCTTTGAAGTGGATGCTCAATTGCGCATGAATAACAGTCACACGGACGTAGCTGTTCTAGATCTATTGCACGCATAATCTCGCTGCAATACGTTTTTATCAAGTTGAATAATACAGCATAATCATGCACAGCTATGACTTTTTGCTATGTGCAACGAGTGGCTTTACATCAAGTCAGCTCGAGAATTATCGTGTGAATACATACATAGATCCGACTATATAACCAACGTGTGTCTAAATGGTCCAGTGGTAGAACTTTCGCCAAGCGTGTTAGAGGTCCTGGGTTCCAATCCGCACTCGTATAGTTTTTTTTTTCTCGTATAGTTTTTTTCTCTCATCAAAACCGATTATGTTCATCAGTGGTTGTATATCAAGCAGGGACACGTTTGTGCGCATTATGTTTTGTGATTTCACCAGAATAGAGTATCCGCAACGGATTGAAGCGCGCGTCCGAGTGAAGACAGTGCAGCGTGTGCGCGAGCCACACAAGAAAACACTGTATAACACCTAGGATATCCAGATCCACCAAAGGAGGGAGAGCATTTTCACATTTAGCTCCAAAACTCTGGAATAGCCTTCCTGACACTGTTCGTTGCTCAGACTCGCTCTCCCAGTTTAAAACTAGATTAAAGACGCATCTCTTCAGACAGGCATTCATATAATACTTTTAATCTTACAGTTAAATCCAGTCTCTAGTTCATAAACGCCAGAGGAGAACTGGCCCCCGACTGAGCCTGGGTTCTCCCAAGGTTTTTTTTGTTTTCTCCATTAGGTCACTTGATGGAGTTTCAGGTCACCATTAGGTCACTTGATGGAGTTTTTCGGTTCCTTGCCACTGTTGCCTTTGGCTTGCTCAGTTGGGGATATTTTGGGGATATTTAATTTTAATTTTATCAATCAATAAATTCCACTAGAAACAAACCTTGTTGTATTATTTTAATTTAATACTGTGAAGCTGCTTTGATACAATCTGTATTGTGAAAAGCGGTATACAAATATACTTGACTTGACTTGACTTGTATCCGCGCCACTGATCGCAGCGGCAACGAGCACTTTGATCACTTGATTTTAAAAAACACATTTCAGCGCTAGATCGTCTCTTATTTAAAAAACGAACGAAATGAATGCTCTGCCAGTTAACTGGAGATGTTTTATTTATTTGTAGAAATGGTACATTTGTGCCGCGAGATGTTTTAAAAAGTGGTGGGGACAAAAAAAACCCAAAACAAACAAAAAATAAACAGCAGGATTGCGAGGCCCCCTAGTGGCGCGAGGCCCTGTGCAGTGGCACAGTTCGCACAGTCTATGCGACGGCTCTGTCTGTATGTTAATAAAGTTGAGACACCCCATTGTCTGAGAAGGTTCTCTGTGTCCCACACCCAGTCCCATTCTACAATTGACTACCATTTGCTCAGGATGTGATCAACCCAAATGGTCAAGAAACAATATAACTTGACTGCCTTATTCTCTATGATAATTAAGCCATTTTGGGGATGAGCTCATTCTAAAATATATTTAGGAGTGGAATCTGGGTCGAGGCAGACTACAATTTCTTACAGTGGTGAGATGAAGCCTCATGAAACATTGAAGCTTTTCAGCCCAGTGCTTCACTAAAGGGTTCATTTCTCGAGGCTTCATTTGCTCACACCACCTGGTGGTCAAAGAGTGTAAAACAAGCAGATCTATTACAGATGACCTGATGTGATCTGTGATCAAGGCCGGACTTACCATTGAGCTTGACTGGTCTCTGCCTTTACACGTTAAAGGAGAACTCCGGTCAATTTTAACATTGAGCTCATTTTTTTGTACATTTGGAGTGCTGTCAATACAGAGAACAACGACAAAAATCGGTGTTGCCTACACCGAGTTATTCTATTTTTAAAATTTGCACCCTGTTGACTTCAATGGGGCAAGTACTAAACCTGCTTTTAGCCTCTTAACATCCTTGATGTGTCATTACAAGTGCACAGAAAATGTGAGTGATTCCTTCTGAGTGAACACGAGTGAGTCTGACTGCAGTAGATGTGAAAGAAATGTATAAAAATGATGTTATTTAAGCCAGCGCAAATACCTTTGTTTACATCCTGTTTTTCGGTGGAAGTCCAAAGTAGTCGATTGCCGAGTTCACGCGCGTGATCATAGGTACTAAACCTATGCGCGTGAACTCGGCAATCAACTACTTTGGACTTCAACCGAAAACAGGAAGAAAATACAGGTATTTGCGCTGGCTTAAATAACATAATTTTTATACATTTCTGCAGTCAGATTCACTCGTGTTCACTCAGAAGGAATCACTCACATTAGCTGTGCACTTGTAATGACACATCAAGGATGTTAAGAGGCTAAAAGCAGGTTTAAAACTTGCCCCATTGAAGTCAACAGGGTGCAAATTTTAAAAATAGAATAACACGGTGTAGGCAACACCGATTTTTGTCGTTGTTCTCTGTACTGACAGCAATGTTAAAATTGACCGGAGTTCTCCTTTAACCAAATTGCATGATTTTGTGGTTTTCATTTAAATCTCAGGCATACAACTAATATAAATATTAGAATTATTCATACAACAGGGGACTATATAGTATAACTGCAGGATTTTGTGGGGCCCCATGGGCAGCGGGGGCCCCTATAATTGTCACCACCTTTCACCCCACTAGCGACGGCCCTGGCTGGGTTTAAACCATGAGTTTATATATCTGTCAAAATATTGCACCAAGATTGGAACCGCTTCCTGAACCAGTCATCAATGACGTCATTGGTCTAAAGCGATACACACCTCGATACGAGCTTCACTGAAAGCTTCCGGGATTTCTCGACACACACTTCGAAGCCTCGGCACAGAACGCAACATCACTAATAAATACTGTGTTTGGATCCTCAACCTTCATGTCTCCGACCACTGACCAGTACATGACAAGTATATTTTGCATGTGATTTGATGGTTATGCTTTCGTTTATGTGAAACAATAAACACTGATGTCAATAACTGATTTTGCTCCAGCAGAAATATGAGCCAGAGACTATAATATATAATAGTCTATAATAATGGTGTGGCGTTTCTCATTAAATCATCTCACCGTTAAAGACTCCCGTGACTGAGATCCAGCTGTGGAGTGACTGTCCTCTCTCTGTTTTACAGTAGTAGAAACCCTCATGTGACTTTGAGACAGTGATGCTCATCTCTCCTGTCGTCTGATCCTGGATCAGTGATCCGTCTTTATAGAAATCAGCGCTGAGGATCGGGGAGTTTGTAGATCGATGTAAACAGTGTAGAGTCAGAGTCTCTCCCTCAATCACAGGATCAACAGAACTCGCCAGAATCACCTCACCGTCTACAAACACAAGAAATACATCAACAGATGTAGTGACGATACAGACTGTAATAATCAGAGCCATACTTCAATTATTAATAAGATGTGGAGGGTCAAAATGTTCACTATCGTTAATCTGAGAAACTGATACTTTTATTCAGCGAGGATGCATTATCAAATGCATTGATCAAAAAAGACATTTATAATGTTACAAAAGTTTTATATTTCAAATAAATTGTTATTCAAACTTTCTATTCATCAAAGAAAAAATAAATGTTTTCCACATAAATATGAAGCAGCACAACTGTTTTCAACATTGATAATAATCATACATGTTTCTTGAGCATCAAATCATCATATTAATGATTTCTGAAGGATCATGTGACACTGAAGACTGGAGTAATGATGCTGAGAATTCAGCTTTGATCACAGGAATACATTACATTATATTCACATAGAAAAGGGTTATTATAAACAGGGTTCCCACGGGTCATGGAATTTCTGGAATGTCATGGAATTTTAAAAGGTCTATTCCAGACATTGAAAGTCAGGGGATTTTATTTTTTTTTTGTCCAAGGGATGGAATATCAGGGAATTTAGTTTGTTACTTTAAATTTTACTTTCCATTTATCAAAATGTAATTTTTCTATACTGATTTTTTTATCGCGCTGTTTCACACATATTTCTGTATTGTTGTGCTTAGGCTATTTTGAGCGCCATATTTATTCCCTTCCTGCTCAATTGGAAATCACTTAGTTAACAGGTACAGGTGACTGCATTCGACTAAGGCAAACATACCAGGAAAATGTCAATTTCAAGAACTTTGGCTACAAAATGAACAATTTAAAGACTGGGTGTTAAAAGTAGACGACAGAAAAGCTGTTCAAAATGAAGCCGCTCCCACCCCCAGCAGTGAAGGCAGTGTGACTGTGCGTTCACACTGGACGCGAATAGCGCGTCAAATTCGCGCCTGCCGCGTCTAGTTATACGTTTGACCACTTTGTGTCCATTCGCGTGTCAAGAGCGAAATTGACGTGTGTAAAAACAAAAGTTTAAAGCGAAATTTACGCGCGTCAGAGGCGAAAGTTTCAACATTTTGACAGCCGCTATCAGCGGTGCTTCCGCCTGTCCCGCACCCAGTTTGATGACCTGTTGTCCTGCATCGGAGCGAGGATCACCCTTGCCCTCTCCCACATAATCTGTAATTTATTTTTGTATTCATGATAAATGGAGCCAGCCTCCAAAAGTAACCTGTCCTGTAATTGTTTTTTTTTTTTCTCACACAACACTGTCCAGACACGAACTATGTTCTTATACACTAAAGTATATTGGTTGTCTTTACATTAGAACAATAATATTTCATATAATCTGTATTTAGATATTGAATAAATAGCATTCAATACAAAATGAATATGTCTCATATATTGAAATCAAGTTTTTATGTGATAAAAGATTTACTTTGTTTTTAGTTCACCACGTGACAGCAGCAAGCAGGCTTCTGATTGGTTAACGCGGCGCGAATTGATGCAGAAGTTCAGATTTTTCAACTCGGGCGGCAGACGCGAATTCGCGTCAAACCCGTGAACGCACAAAAAACACTACATAAAATCATTCGCGCTTAAAGGAGAACTCCGGTCAATTTTAACATTGAGCTCATTTTTTTGTACATTTGGAGTGCTGTCAGTACAGAGAACAACGACAAAAATCGGTGTTGCCTACACCGAGTTATTCTATTTTTAAAATTTGCACCCTGTTGACTTCAATGGGGCAAGTACTAAACCTGCTTTTAGCCTCTTAACATCCTTGATGTGTCATTACAAGTGCACAGAAAATGTGAGTGATTCCTTCTGAGTGAACACGAGTTAATCTGACTGCAGTAGATGTGAAAGAAATGTATAAAAATGATGTTATTTAAGCCAGCGCAAATACCTTTGTTTACATCCTGTTTTTCGGTTGAAGTCCAAAGTAGTCGATTGCAGAGTTCACACGCATAGGTTTAATACCTATGATCACGCGCGTGAACTCGGCGTGAATTGACCGGAGTTCTCCTTTAACGCGCCAGACGCTCAATTCGCGCCAACTTGACGTGCGAATGAGGCGTATTCACTCTACCGTGCCGCGCTTTACACGGCCTGTTTTGCCGTTCATTATAGGTCATGGAAATTCATCTTTTTAGTCAGTGAAAGTCAGGGAAAAGTCAGGGAATTTTACATTTGGTTTAGAGTGGGAACCCTGTATAATATAAGGGTTATTATACAATCCAATACTTAATGATAATGTAGTGTATTTTATTTTATTATAGAGTTGAAATCTTGATATTCAATCTGCTGGGGGGTAAAAATCTGATATTTTCAGTTAGTTTAATGCATAATCACATGACTGAATTCTCAATTATAATAATTTTTAATCTGAACAGATTGTTTTTTTTTTGTTGTTTTTTTTGTTATAGTTGTAAGTTTGATTGGACTCACCAAGTACAGTGATGTTTCGAGGACGGAGTTTCTCTCCAGATTCAGACTCACACCAGTACACTCCAGTGTCAGATGTGCTGAGAGAGTCCATTACACATCGAGATCCTGTTTGATTTGCACAAGTTTGTGTGTCTTTGTCTGTGTATCTTCTCACTGTCCATCCAGCAGAGTTACTCTGATCCTCACAGCTCAGAGAGAGAGAGTCAGATGAGAAGTGTTGACTTCTGCTGGGCTTGATGACCAGAGACACTGAAGCAGAAACTCCTGAAAAGAGGAAAATCTCCATCAAAACTGACAGCACAGAGACTGCAGTGAAACACAGATCCGGATGAGCACAAGCATAAACCCTCACCAGTGATCCACAGTGTGTGTGAGCTGCTGTTGTGTGTGTAATAGGCTGGTCGTCCTCTCTCGGCTCTGCACGTATAAACTCCTGTGTGCTGTAGAGCAGCAGGACTGAGAGTGTAAGATCCTCCAGCTCCTCTGCTGCTGTCTGACAGATGATCATGATCTCTGAACCAGCTGAACGTCCAGCCTTTAGAGGAGCCTGAAACCTCACAGGTCAGAGTCACTGATTCTCCTTCAGTCAGCCACGGCTGTGGAGACACTCGCACTGATGCCTGAGCTTCAGCTGAACAAAACATCACGAGTTACAGAGCCGTGGAGAAACTGATGGAGAAGCTGATCACAACAAACACACACTCACCTGAGACAGTCAGTGTAACAGCATCACTGCGCTGAGAGCTTTGAGTGTGTATCTGTCCTGTACAGGTGTATTTACCGCGGTGAGAGAGATCAACACTGCTGATGTTCAACTCTTGTGTTGAGGTTCGGCTGACAGTGTTTTTATATTGGTTGTTGGTTCCCTCTATTTCCCATCTGTATGTCCACTCAGCGTCTCCTCCCCACTTTATATCACATCTGAGAGTGACTGTTTCTCCTCTAAACACTCGTTCATCAGGTCGTACCGTCACCACAGCTTTAGGACTCACTGTACAAACACAGATTATTGCATTTATAGTTTCAGAAGTTGTGTAGATATTGTCTCTGATCTGTATTTGTTGCATCACACACTACAGTCTCTCTCACCTGTAACATTTACCCACAGTGCATCACTGTATTGTGTGTAATGGACTGGTTTCCCTCTTCCAGCTCTACACCAGTACTGGCCTCCATCAGACACTGAATCAATCTTCAGGCTGTAGGAGTGTGTTTCTGTCTTCTCTGTCTCAGGGTTCAGTGTGTGTTTGTACCAGTAAGAGTCCCAGTTTCCAGTGGACGGATCCATGCGACAGGTCAAAGTCACTGTGTTTCCAGTCAGTGCAGCTCCTGCAGGATCTGATGTGAGTTCAGGCTTCGGCTTTAGATCTGCAGGAGAACAACTACAGATTCAGATCCTCAAGACTCAAATAAATGAGCATTTAAATGACTAAAATAATTGCTTCAGTCCTCTTACTGGAACAGATGTGGCTGATACAGAAGTGCATAAGAAAAGAGTTGAGCTCCACATCACCCCTTCACTGTCACCCCTCTTTATCACAGAGACATGAACATCACTATCCACACTTAAATAGTTGTAAATCAAGAATGCTTTGGAATATAGACCTATGACTGCTCTTGTTTTAAAGAAGACATTTGGAAGATTATTGTAGAAGTGAAAAAAAGTTGTAGAAAAAAAAGTTGTAGAAGTTTGAGTTTATGAAAATGTATAATGTAAAAAATATAATTATTTATATAAAATATATATTTTTACAAAACATGGTTTACTTTAAAACTGCAAGACAATCAAAGCCAAGTTGTGTTCCAGATTTTAGGTTGATATCTCAAAAAATGAGCTTTCAGTGAGATTTAGTTTGGGCGCAGTACCAAACCTTTTCACTAGAGGACAGCCAAGCTCTGTTAATGACCATATAAGGATGCCTGCATTTCCATACATGTTTAGAGTGATCTGAACCATATATTTACATCATTTTCATACAATTTATGATATAGACATCTATTGAGAAGTAGTATGGGCGGTTTAGCAGTATTTGATTTGAATTCAACCTCTAATAAACGCATAAAAAACACGTATGTGCGTTACAGCCATAGACTGTAAAAAAAGATGGACGACGCCCCTTCGCTCTCTTCCATTGACGAGAACTGAAGCCGCCAGAGTCCCAATATGGCGCTGACATATTGGATCTTGAGTCTGTGCAGTAGCGATCTCGGGACCAGACCTGCGCAGTAGTGATCAGGAAGTAAAGCCGCGAAATCAACGCTCCGCCCTCACTCTCGCCGAATGCACTCAGGGAGAGTGGATTCTGCACACTTTTTTAAAAATTGATTGCAGTACGACAAGAGGCTTGTTAAAATAAAGTAAATACAATCTCCTCAGTCCTCCGAAGATCCCGAAAAAAATGTCCGTTGGTGCTTCAGTGACTACTTCGCTCAGAGAACCTGTCAGTCACAGCTGTCAATCATGACGTTACACCACCGCATCACGTAACTAACTAAAAACCAACTTATTTTTGAAACAGACACTTGAACTTACATCAGCGTGATAAAAACGACAGCAAATGAAAGAAACCACCTTTGGAAAAAAGATATTTGAAGTGTAATTTAATTGTTTAGTTGGTCTCACGTCCCGTTGAATAACACGGGGAGGCGGGGCTTATGACCTATACTAGGACCAGTCACCGGGGGGCGATCGAGACGTTTTGGCTTCACTTTTCAGGGCTTGTGCGGCACGCTTGGTTACAGCTCGTGCCACATCACAAATTAAGAATCCATCATTTGTTTCATTATATTTAAAACCTTTTCAGACCTTTTTTCCACATAAAATTGAATTGGTTTTATCTTTTGAACTGTTGGCATGAAAAGGAGTTTAATCCGTGTATCATTCATTCAGTCGTTTCTTTTATTTAATATTGAAAGTAGAAAAATGAAAAAAAAAACGAAAAAAAAAAAAAACCTGTATATTTCGTTTTTTTCCCCCAAAAAAACGAAAAACAAGAATTCAGCTTTAGTTTTCGTTTTTCGTTCTGAGGTAGCATAATGAATAAACAGCTTGAATATTCGATTTCTACACGTGGGCGGGAATGAAATGCCCCTTTCCTCTGATTTGTCAGCCGAAGATCAAACTGTCCCGTCATCAGTTCTTCCTCAGTTCTGCACTGCATAATAAGAGTCCTCCGTTGTGCGGATTCTTAACACGTTTATTGCAACTACATTTCATCTTTTTTTCATCAAACAACCAGACTAACGAATGGCTCGACACAACCCGTACTGGGGAATAGACTAGACAGGGCTTTCTTCTTTGTAGACCAGAGTTCGGAAGTGCCAGGGGTTTGCTATTTTCCTATTTTCCGAACTGTAAAGTCACGTTTTTTTATTTATTTCTTTTATCATGAATCACGCTGTGTTTTATTCCTAAGTGACTATATAATGCATTTTACTTCAAATAATCTAAATGTTGACTTTCAAAAGTAGGCGCGTCAGAAGGCTATTCACTCTATTTTGGTTCATTTTTGGTGTGCGCCAGAAAGATGTTCAAGGAGACGCGCTAAAGCAGCGCATCATGTTGTTTTCTTTATTTTTCAAAGGCATGACATTTTCTAGTCATTTTGAATGTACACAAATAAAAATATAAATTTTACTGTTTTAAATGACCGAGTATTAAACGACAGAATATTAAGTTATTTCCCCTGCTGAGCAACAAATCCAAGTGATGGCGCCGGCGCATCGCTCACTCGCACAACATCTAGGCTATTATCTGTTCACTTCTGGCATTGCTAACTTGACATCGCAGCCTGTTCATCATTAAAATAAAACACAGTCAACCAAATATATATAAAGTTATTCTGCTTAATTTAATTGGTCTTCCTACAATATAAAGGTTGTGCCACACAGTCCTACTTGCTGTTATTCCAAACTCATTTCCCTTGCTGTGAAGATGCTGATTTAGCCTATACGTGTATATTGGGACTCGACTGAAGTATGAAGCCTTCTTTACATTACTAGTTTGCTAAGCTACATAACATTGCTAAGCTACGTAACATTTACATTGCTAAGCTACGTAATATGCTATCTGTTTCTGATGCAGAAAAGTTAGTTCATGCATTCATGACCTCGAGACTAGATTACTGTAATGCTTTATTAGCTGGTTGTCCTGCATCCTCAATAAACAAGCTACAGTTAGTTCAAAATGCCGCCGCTAGAGTTCTAACTAGATCAAGAAAATATGATCATATAACACCAATTTTATCATCACTACATTGGTTACCTATAAAGTTCTGTATTAATTACAAGGTATTGCTACTGACTTATAAAGCCCTAAACGGCTTAGCTCCAGTCTATTTAACCGATCTTCTATCGCCCTATAATCCATCGCGCTCTTTAAGATCACTAAATTCGAGGCTTTTGGTCATACCTAGGATATCCAGATCCACCAAAGGAGGGAGAGCATTTTCACATTTAGCTCCAAAACTCTGGAATAGCCTTCCGGATACTGTTCGTTGCTCAGACTCGCTCTCCCAGTTTAAAACTAGATTAAAGACGCATCTCTTCAGCCAGGCATTCATATAATATTTTTAATCTTACAGTTAAATCCGGTCTCTAGTTCATAAACGCCAGAGGAGAACTGGCCCCCGACTGAGCCCGGGTTCTCCCAAGGTTTTTTTTTTTCTCCATTAGGTCACCTGATGGAGTTTTTCGGTTCATTGCCACTGTTGCCTTTGGCTTGCTCAGTTGGGGATATTTGGGGATATTTAATTGAATTAATCAATCAACGATACTATTGATCAGCATTACCAAACGTGGACGTTCCACTAGAAACAAACATTGATGTATTGTTTTAATTTATTACTGTGAAGCTGCTTTGATACAACCTATGTTGTGAAAAGCGCTATATAAATAAACTTGACTTGACTTGACTTGACTAGTTAGCATCCAAATGTTACATTGCAAATATGGAAACTTTGGACCGAATGAGAGATGCGCGAAACCAATGTCCGTACAGTTTCAGTTTCGATTCAAATAAATGTGTTTAGGCTTGGCGTTTAAAATAGGCTAAATGTTGTTTATAATAAAGGACACAATAGGCTATTATTATAAGCTATTAGATTATATTTTTATTATACGTGGCTACTTATTTTTCATTCTTGTTGTTTTCTGAATAGGCTACCATTCATTTAAGGATTTGACATAGGCTACAGTAAGGGGAAGTAAAATACGTATAGACATAGCCTATTAATAGTGTTTATAATGTTAATGTTGTATTTTATTTACCGGTCTTTTACACTATTTCTGAATAGGCTAATAATAAAATGTGTTTGTTTCCCTCTCAACATGACCGCACATCTTTGAGATATAAATTAATACATTTTAATAAAACACAAGGTCTACATCAAAACTCAGAAGAGTATGTATTTTAATATCTCTGTTGCTCTCTGTTCTCCGGTTGTTAGATAGTCAGTCTGAATGACAGTTCATGCGTTTACGTTAATATAGGCCTGTTATATAGTCAATGCATTATTCTCTTCTTTTTGTATTAGTGTTAAAAATATTTAATTTACAACTAATTATATTGATTCATTTATATCTTCATTTATAATTTTTTTTTTAATTACTGGGCGAGAGCGACCATGGTAGGCTAACAGCCGTCATTTACCCTGCATACCCAGCGGATGCAAAGCGTAGGTGAATTTACTGTATATCTACACAGAAGAAAGTCCTGTCTAGTCTATTCCCCAGTACGGGTTGTGTCGAGCCATTCGTTAGTCTGGTTGTTTGATAAAAAAAAGATGAAATGTAGTTGCAATAAACGCGTTAAGAATCCGCACAACGGAGGACTCTTATTCTGCAGTGCAGAACTGAGGAAGAACTGATGACGGGACAGTTTGATCTTCGGCTGACAAATCAGAGGAAAGGGGCGTTTCATTCCCGCCCACGTGTAGAAATCGAATATTCAAGCTGTTTATTCATTATGCTACCTCAGAACGAAAAACGAAAAAATCAAGCTGGATTCTTGTTTTTCGGGGTTTTTTTTGGAAAAAATGAAAAATCGAAAAAGGAACTGTCTTCTCATTTTCCTACTTTCAATATTAAATAAAAAACGACTGAACGAATGATACACGGATTGAGTTTCTACCAATCTTTCATGATTTTTCATGTTCATAGCTATTTCAAAATAAAGGCCTGAACATGCCTAATGCGTATTAAATATTCTAGTTGCTAATTGATGAATTATTGCTCCTCTGCAATTTATTTAAAAAAATAGTCAGCAAGCTTTCAAATGATATACAGTTTGTCAATATTACTTTAGGTTTTTACTAAAATATTATTGTTTAAAATGAAAAACGTCCCACCTGTGGGTCATGCAGTGTCTAGATTGGTTGTGTGATCATGATCATGTAGAGAGAGTTTAAGAGGACAATGATGTTGAACTCACCCTTCACAGAGAGAGAAACAGCAGAGCTTGATGTTGATGAGTTTGGTCTTCCATCTCTCTGTCCTTTACACCCGTACTGACCCTGATCAGACTCAGTAGCTCCTCTGATAGTGAGAGTGTCTGTGTTTACAGTGTAATGATAATCAGACGTCTGTAATATTACACTGTCTTTATACCACTCATATCTCCAGTCACTGTAAGAGTTTATCACACACTTCAGATTGACTGTTTCTCCAGTGAATACAGATCTGTCTGGTGTCACAGTCACTGTAGATGTGGGTAAACCTGAGAAGAAACAGAAACATAAAGACTCAAACATCTCTTTCAGGGAATAAAACTGATTGTTCAGAAGGACCTTTGGTTGTAAACGCTGGTTGTAAATGGGAATGTTGCTGGTATAAACCCACCAAACAGAATAACAAAATTATAGATTGAGAATAAAATTCCAGAGCTTTCAAAGAATAATGTTAAAGTCTGTGGAAATTTCAGGGAATATTAGTTATAGTTCAGAGTTTTCAGAGTCAAAGTGGATAATCTCAACTTTTTAATAATAAATATGATAAATATCATCATATAACAAATGTTAAAAAAAGGCCAGACATAAAATAATAAACGTATTCAGTCATATAATCTTTGCAAGCACAGACTGTTTTTAGTTCAGACAATATTTCTTTATTTTATAGGAAACAAAAAACAATATACTTCATGTTCACAGAAATATTCTTCTCAATAGTTTAATCAGTAATAAAAAACTGTTTAAATATTAAAAGATAAGTTTAAAATAATAATGATTGCACAATCTGAACGACTCTCTGCTTCTTAGCGTCTGTTTTCATGGATCTGTGTCTCATGTCGAAGCTGCGTCCTCTTGACGTCACATTTATCGGCCGCATACGTCATAAAGAACGTCTTATTTCAGGACAGTCTCCATTATAAAACTGAGCGTTATTGCTAGTGAAGTGTAAACTGTTGTAGTTTCCTCATGGGAATGTAATGGTCAGTTTACTGAGATGAAGAGCCTCATGACGTTTGCGGCAGATAAATGTGACGGAGGATTCAGCCTTCCACATGAGACACAGCCGGTGACTCCAGGGTTTGATGATCTGTGAGATTGAGAATGTGTGTGTGTTGTTCACCATGAGCTCTGAGTGACTGAACTTACTCACAGCGGCCTTTCTGGAGCCCATAACCACGAGTGAGAAAGGTCTATATTAACACCAGTGTTGGTGTCGGCCCGATCGCGCTCTCATATTCATACTCATAAAAATGCTCCGATACCAACAACCGATACTAATGCAGTGTGTGTAGAGTGTGTGTACAGTGTGTTCAGTGTTTGTGTCCAGACAAGGAAAATGACAACAGAGAGAATAATGGGGATACAAAAGCTGGTTAAAAAAGAAAAAAGATACAATAGAAAGTCGTCTATGAAGTAAATGTCTAATTAGTGGAATATTAAACTATATATAGTCACGCCTGTATTGCTGTTACGAGACGCACAAGCTTGTCGAGCGCATCCCTTTCTCACAGACATCAGTGGAAAGTTTGTAGTGAAAGTTTTTATGAGGACAATGATGTTGAACTCACCCTTCACAGAGAGATAAAGAGAGCTTGATGTTGATGAGTTTGGTCTTCTATCTCTCTGTCCTTTACACCCGTACTGACCCCGATCAGATGTAATTACTCCTCTGATAGTGAGAGTGTCTCTGTTTACAGTGTAACGATCATCAGACGTCTGTAACTTTACACTGTCTTTATACCACTCATATCTCCAGTCACTGTAAGAGTTTATCACACACTTCAGATTGACTGTTTCTCCAGTGAATACAGGACTGTCTGGTGTCACAGTCACTGCAGATATGGGTAAACCTGAGAAGAAACAGAAAAACACAAACTAAGAGACTCAAACAGCTGGTTTCATTAATCTGCAGACCCTTATGAAAAGAAAATATATTTCCCTTCAATATATTAAATGGTTTAACAGTATATTTGAACATATACATAATAATATATTGTGTTAATATATTACAATATATTGAACAATACATAAGGAATTACCGCTTTTCATATATTGAAAAAAAAGTTACAATGTATTTACTAATATATCATAATGTATGGAATTTAATATTCAGTAATACACTTCATAATATATAGATGTATATGTGATCAGATATGGTACTGCATGTGTAATATAATATTGCAGATATAAACTCACCGCATTAACCCTATAACTGCCGGTGCAAAATAAAACAGCAATTTCACAACCATTATAGAGTCAGTGGCTACACTATTAAAAGCGTATTAAAGGAGAAGTTCACTTTTAAAATGAAAATTCTGTCATCATATACTCACCCTCATGTTGTTTTAAAGCTGTATGAATTTCTTTCTTATGCTGAACAGAAAGGAAGATATTTAGAAGAATATCAGTAACCAGACAGTTTTTGGGTCCCAATGACTTCCATAGTATATATTTTTCCTACTATGGAAGTCATTGGGACCCAAAAACTGTCTGGTTACTGATATTCTTCTAAATATCTTCCTTTCTGTTCAGCATAAGAAAGAAATTCATACAGCTTTGAAACAACATGAGGGTGAGTATATGATGACAGAATTTTCATTTTAAAAGTGAACTTCTCCTTTAAGAGCTGGATTAATTCAGCTGGGACACCACTGAAGGTTAGGTGTGAAATGCAACGCCCGCTACTGGTATTAATATATCGCCATATGGTCCATGCATATATTGCAGTGTATTGAAAAATATAAGCTCTAGTTTCCCATATATGGACATGTATTTTGTAATATATTGCATTATATTTTGCAGTATATTCCCATATATTTTTGTTCCGGAAGGGGATAATCTGAAGGGCAGCAGCTCATGAATGAACTGAACATGTCTGGAGGATAGGGGTGAGCGAGGAACAAACTAACGCAGAGCTAGTTGTAACCATAGACTGTAAAAAATATGAACAAAGCGTCTGTGACGTCACCCATAGACTTTCTGAAGAATGGTTTTGAGGCCGTTTATGGGGGTATGGGCGGCGCCATCTTGGAAAATCTTGAGATGGTCCTCAATGCAGTACAAAAGATCCGGGGGGAGGAGTCGGATCCAGATCCAACTCCTCCCACCTTACATACCTAAACCTACCCAACTCCACCCCCTGATCCCTAGACCCACCCCTAAACCTACCAATCTCCACCCCTTATATGAGATCCGACTCCTCCCCCCGGATCTTTTGTACTGCATTGAGGTGCTACTGAAAATCTTGGGAAATCCTAACCCCGCCCACCTTCTGGCCAATCCATATATGGGTAAAAGGGTGGGCTTTGTGTGAGACTGACCCGCCTCTTCAGCCAAGCAGCCTCAGCTATCTGTAACGTTACAAGATCGACTGGCAGACTAGGCTACTTTTTACAGTCGATGGCTACTACATTCACTGCAAAGCTGCTGAAGAGTACAACCCATCTGAATTTGCAGGTAAGTTGTAACGTGTAGTTCATGTATGTCTCTTAAAGGCATGTTCAGACACCTTATATAGTTATGTATCCTGCAAGGTACTATCCGGGTAAACTCATGTGAATAGTTAACAAGTTAGTACTACAACGAACGCAACCCATTTTATGTACGATATTTCAATACAAATGTCCAGAAAGGATACAGAGGTGGTATGATGTGTTGTGTCAGATCATGGCCGAGACGTCAAATTTCAGGAATTCCACTCGGCGCAGCCTATGCTCGTTATCAAGCTGTCAATCAAAGTTAACCACGCCCTTATTTGTCATACATGCTCGAGCACCTGCCCCTTTGCCCCTTGGTGCCCAAAGTGCCCTTTTGTCAAGGCAAAATTTCCTCTCCTTTTTTTGTAATTAAAGGCCCTTTTGTGGATGCCTGCCCAATCTAACTATTAGTAAAATTAATTAATAATAATTTAGCCGTAAATAAAATGACCCACATGATGACCTTTCACCTGACTAACTCATCCGGGACGATTCATCACGCTGCACGCACTTTTTTTTTTTTTTTTTTCGCGCGGCTACGCGCACTACCAGAGGATATCTTCAAATCTGCGGCTGCTGGTAAGTGGCGTTTCATTCTCAGCGAAGTGATTTTGATGTTCGTTTACTTATTATTATTATTATTATTATTATTATTATTATTATTATTATTATTATTTTACAAGGACGACGTGAAGAGAGCATGCAGAGATGTTGTTTATATTGCTGTGTGTGTAAGGTTAGGCTATAGAAGTAACTTGAATGCCATCAAGATTGAAACCGAGACTGATTTCATAGCAGGTCAATAAACAAATAGTTAAAATCAAGTCACTTACATTTTAGACGCAATGACTATTTTTGTTCTGTTTCAGCAGCGAAAATAGTTCCTAACAAAGATCACAGCAGAACCATATATAGGCCGGGAGCCAGGTCCACTCCTCAGGATGTTTTTGCTACCTTTTTTTCACTATTATTACCTATTATCTTATACCTTGGGCCATCACAAGTTGATAATGACCACCCCCAACTCGGCCCCGTTTGGTCTCAGGGGCCAAAAAACACCCTTTTTGGAAAAAGCTTTTGGCGGAATGATGTAATTGTGAATATAAAGGTACTGCAGCTACATAAATGGCCATATAACCCTAAAATTTTGCATGGTGTATCCTGACACATAGGGGAAACTAGCAGAAAAAGATTCTGGGCATTGCTGCCTTTTTTCTGTCAAATATCACCCTCAACATACCCCAAAAGACTAAAAAATGGCTGTCCGCCTGACAAATTGTCATCAAAAGTGATCATTTTCAAGCATTTTAATATATATATCACTGCCTCAAATGTATATGAAAAACTTCCCAAGTTTATAAGCTTCAATTTAAGTCCAAGATGACCTTTCTATCTAGAGGATTATAGCTGGTGTGACCAAAGTTCTCCACTGTACCTCAAATCGGAGAAAACAGTATTTTCAAGCATTACCATTCCTTATGGGTTCCATAAGTCCACAAAGTCCTCGCAACACAAGTAATAAAGATGACTCTAGTGTGTAGTCTGTTACAGTGCTTTAAGTGGCCCAAAAGAGGTGCCGGTACTCTATAAATTATTATTATTTTATTTTATTTTTATTTTTTTTGCTGACTCCCCTCCTCCCCTGAGGTAACAACAACTGAAGGGGGTTTATATACAGCAGTCAACAGACGACCTTATAAAAAATAATAAATCCTTTTATTAGTCTGTGGATTTGTTTAAGCTAGAAAGAGCTACTGAATATAAATAAAATGTGCAAAATGGTATTGAAAAAATACCCTTAGAAAGAGCTACTGTAGAAAGAGCTACTGAACATAAATAACGAGCTCGAACTTCTCACCACACCGGCACCCAGTTTGCAAGTCTAAATTAGTTGCTTACATTTAAAAAATGAGCATACAATTGCATAAAAGGTATTTTTATGAACATAAAGGTCCATGTTTAGTAAAAATCTTCACGAAACTTAATGAAATATTTAGTGAAATTAGAAAATATAAGATATTGTTAATTTATTTTGTATACACATTCTCATATCCATATATTTTGTTTTATTGTCACGAGTAATAATCTCAGGGTTTACTGGGTTTTACACGATTCTGTTTGTAGTGTGTTATTGGTCGTGGTGTACTAAAATAAACATTGTCACGTGTGTATAGCTTTCATCTTCTCACCGCTGATTCCTGATGGTTTAGACTAGAGGACAATTACTCGAGTCGCCCCCTATCGTTTCAAAGAATAGTACAACGGCGAGCGCGTCAAGTATAAACACCTCGTCTGTTTGGAGGTGCGCGGAATGCGCGCGCAGTCTGCGGAGACTCGCGCTGCGGAGCCAGGCGAAAGTATAAACAAGGAGGAAGCGTGCATTGTGAAGTAAAGCGGCAGCGCAGACAAAGGATTAAAACAGATGTGCAAACGAGCGTACCGGTACGCTAAAAGCACGTTCTGGGCGCACGGACAGGTGGCGGTACGCTCAAGAGCTATATTTGGAAGTGGCGGTACTGAGTACCGGCGCGTACCGGCCCACTTAAAGCACTGGTCTGTTATCAAAAAACCTTCAATAGAGTAAACATTAGTAACCTTCTGTACAGGTAAACATTCTTTACAGCCAAATGGCGAAACTAAAATACAGCTCAAACATAAAATAGAAAACATTTAGATCTTTTTGCTGCTTATCCATGCTGTACTTTGATGACTGGTCATGTTAGTGTGTTGTATTAGTGTAGAATATAAACTCTTAATCATCATTTTCCTCATCTTCATCTATATTTATATGGATTTCATCAGTTTTTGGAGCCAAGCACTTCGATGTGTTTCAAGGAGATTGTGAAACTGAGTGAGCTTCTTCTTCTTCGGACCTCTCCACACTGGTGCGGGTGACAGCACAGCAGCGCGAGCGGTCTTTATTCTCTCACTTTCTTTTTTTTTTGCTTTTGTTTTGACTTGAGCAAACAAAAGCTGTTCTCACAGCTGGTAAGGTGCGCTTGAGAGCACTCAAAGGCAAGGTGGTCGAGAACTTTGCCCAGCAGAAACTGGCTGAAAAGCAGACTGAGACCATCAAGCACATCCTGCTGCGGCAGTCAGCTGCTGCCTCCATCCCATTGCCCGCAGCCCCTCAGTCTGCTCGTCGCCGGGGTGGCCTTCTGTGTCTGCCCTCGCTCCCGCGCTGCAGCAGCAGCCTCCACCTAAGTGGAGCCAAGGAGCAAGTCGCAGGCAGGCAACCCCCTACCCGTCCAGGCCCCTGCCAAGCAGGGCGGTAAAGCCAAGAGCAAGCAGCCCTAGGACGGGCGACCCGGAGATGGATTGGGCCATTCACTCCACTACAGTGAGAGCAGCCGATGCCCATGTCTTGCGAGCAGAGATCCCAGTCCTACTAGGACGTGATAGAGCCAGTCCCTCCAGCCGATAGTAGGTCAGGGCACTACAGTCCCTACTTTATTGTACCCAAGAAATGTGGTGGGTTCAAAATGCCCATGCAGAAACGCATTTTCGAATGCATCCATCCCCAAGATTGGTTTGCAGCGATCGACCTGAAGGGTCGACGGGTACTTTCATGTCTTGATTCTTCCTCAACACAGGCCATTTCTGCGCTTTGCGTTCGAGGGTCGAGCATATCCGTAGAAGGTCCTGCCCTTCGGGCTATCCTTGTCTCCCCGTGTCTTCACAAAAGTCACGGAGGGTACCCTTGTTTCCATGAGAGAACAGGGTGTGCACATCCTGAACTATTTCGACAACTGACTCATATTAGCACACTCTCGAGATCAGTTATGCGAACACAGGGACCTCGTGCTCAGGCACCTCAGTCAGTTGCGTCTTCCGGCCAACTGGGAGAAGAGCAAACTCACCCCCAGAGGATCTCTTTTCTCGGTATGGAGTTGGATTCGATCACACAGACAGCACGCAGTTCAGCACCGACTGAGCAAACGCGCTCAGTCGGTGCTGAACTGCTTGAACACCTTCAAAGGTAGGACCCTGTGCAAAGTCAGGGAGGACGAGGAGCAGGTCCTTCTGGTGGCCCCCTATTGGCCCACCCAGACCTGGTTCCCAGAAATCATGCTCCTCGTGACATTCCCTTCCATTCCTCTGAGGAAGGATCTTCTGACTCAGAGACAGGGCACCCTATGGCACCAGCGTCCGGACCTCTGGAAACTCAATCTCTGGTTCTAGGTGACTTACCCCCATAGGTACTTAACACCATCACTTCTGCACAGACGCCGTCCACGAGACGTGTGCCTTGAAGTGGAACCTGTTCGTCAAGTAGTTTTCTTCTCGCCGAGAGGACCCCCAAAGATGTTCAATAGGGTCCGTGCTTTCCTTTTTGCAGCAAGGGTTGGAGCAAGGGTACCCCCAAAGTACATGCTGCTGCCATTTTAGCTTATCACGACCACATAGATGGCAAATCAGTTGCCAACTATGTGCCATCTATGGAAAGCACGAACTGGTCGTCAGGTTCCTTAGGGGGGCGAGAAGGTTAAACCCTCCTTGTCCCCCCCTCCATAACCTCTTGGGACCTTTCCCTGGTGCTTCAAGCACTTCAGGATGCTCCCTTTGAGCCTTTGAAGTCAGTAGACTTAAAGCTTCGCTCTTTGAAGATTTTGCTGCTGATTGCACTGGCCTCTATCAAGAGGGTAAAATTACTTAAGTATACTTCATAAAATGAACATGAAGACATGCACTTTTATGATGAAGAGATGCACTTTTATGATGGATAGATGCACTTTTATAATGGATAGATGCACTTTTATGATGGATAGATGCACTTTTATAATGGATAGATGCACTTTTATGATGGATAGATGCACTTTTATGATGGATAGATGCACTTTTATAATGGATAGATGCACTTTTATGATGGATAGATGGACTTTTATAATGGATAGATGCACTTTTATAATGGATAGATGCACTTTTATAATGGATAGATGCACTTTTATGATGGATAGATGTACTTTTATAATGGATAGATGCACTTTTATAATGGATAGATGGACATTTATAATGGATAGATGGACTTTTATAATGGATAGATGCACTTTTATGATGAGAGATGCACTTTTATGATGGAGAGATGCACTTTAATAATGGATAGATGCACTTTTATGATGGAGAGATGCACTTTTATGATGGATTGATGCACTTTTATAACGGATAGATGCACTTTTATGATGGACAGATGCACATTTATGATGGAGAGATGCACTTTTATGATGGATAGATGCACTTTTATAATGGATAGATGCACTTTTATGATGGACAGATGCTCTTTTATAATGGATAGATGCACTTTTATAATGGATAGATGCATTTTATGATGGAGAGATGCACTTTTATGATGGAGAGATGCTCTTTTATAATGGATAGAGACACTTTTAAGATGGATAGATGCACTTTTATGATGGACAGATGCTCTTTTATAATGGATAGATGCACTTTTAAGATGGATAGATGCACTTTTATGATGGACAGATGCACTTTTATAATGGATAGATGCACTTTTATAATGGATAGATGCACTTTTATGATGAGAGATGCACTTTTATGATGGAGAGATGCACTTTAATAATGGAGAGATGCACTTTTATGATGGAGAGATGCTCTTTTATGATGGAGAGATGCACTTTTCTGATGGATTGATGCACTTTTATAACGGATAGATGCACTTTTATGATGGACAGATGCACATTTATGATGGAGAGATGGACTTTTATGATGGAGAGATGGACTTTTATGATAGATAGATGGACTTTTATAATGGATAGATGGACTTTTATAATGATAGATGCACTTTTATAATGGATAGATGGACATTTATAATGGATTGATGGACTTTTATAATGGATAGATGCACTTTTATGATGGATAGATGCACTTTTATAATGGATAGATGGACTTTTATAATGGATAGACGCACTTTTATGATGGATAGACAATAATAGATTTTTACAGCGATTGAGTCCTGCTGGTTCCATAATGAGACTGGCGCGGCCAGAGACATTTTGGGTGCTGCGGCATATTAAATATATTATAAATAGTTTTTCCACGTGAGAAATACTATGTGTGGCGAGAGGGCGTGACAAAAGACCAAAATTTGTGACTGTCACGTGACACTTGAGAGCCCTGACTGCACTGTAGCAGTTACTGTTACACTGTTTAACCTGCAAGCTAGCTAGCCTGCTAGATAGCTAGCCTGCTTAAAACACCAAGCTTACATTAGCTACTGCTACTATTCCCCACCAATTCACAAGCACAAGAGAAAAAGTATTTTGTACTTACATTTAATACCCCTGGAACTCAATGGAAGTTGATTGAAGATGGCATAGTTGGTAGTGTTGTTATAACCAGTCAACTGAACCAACAATCTTTTCACAAAACTGACAAAACCATGTCAAACTGTTGAAATCCATCAACATTCCATGCATGAGCTACTTTCTGACATTCTAACTGAAAGTGGGTGAATATCAAAATACATGATAGAAACATTTTGTTAAACCACTTACAAGTGTTATGTTTACAACACCATTGACTACACTATTGAAACAATTACTTTTTATTACAACTGTACATGAATAAATAGGCCATTTGGCCCTGGACTAATAGGGTTCTATTACCAAATTCTATTTGTCCATTCTATTGGCTCTATTCTATTTTGAAGACTTGTGCTGGCTGCACAAGTCTAATTTAAGGCTCTCACAAATAAATAGTATGGGTATATTATAAATTTTTCTGAGTCATCAGAGTGCCTTGAGTATTGAAGTCGTTGAGTTTTGTGTCCGTGGTGTTCTTTCATGCAACAGGGATAATAATAATTCGTTACATTTATATAGCGCTTTTTCTGAGACCTCAAAGCGCTTTACATAGATGGGGGATCTCCTCAACCACCACCAATGTGCAGCATCCACTTGGATGATGCGACGGCAGCCATATTGCGCCAGAACGCCCACCACACACCAGCTTACTGGTGGAGAGGAGACAGAGATGAAGCCAATCAGTATATGGGGATGATTAGGAGGCCATGATGGACAGGGGCCAAGGGGCAAATTTGGCCAGGATGCCGGGGTTACACCCCTACTCTTTTCGAAGGACATCCTGGGATTTTTAGTGACCACAGAGAGTCAGGACCTCGGTTTAACGTCTCATCCGAAGGACGGGATAAAAGAAAGCATACAGTTTAGGCGGAAATTGTGAAAAAATGTGTGTTATTTCTGGTTTAAAGAAGTCATGTGACCTCTGTGTTTGTCAGACAGATTCAGTACTGGGCTTAAATGAAAGCCTAAAAGGTCCCCTTTCCAACGATACCAAGCACCATATTATAGAATATTGATAATATCCCTAGCATGAGCCTAAACCAGATAAACACCAGATTTCAAAAATGGAATTTATTTTAGGGGGTTAGTAACTTCATGAGCTCAAAAAAGTGATTTCGCTACCACCGCTGCACTGCTATCGTGATTTTTCTAATACTAGGGGTGTATAACTTGCCAAAAAACAATGATAGCATTTGCCTCCCCCGTTGATACCAATGGACCCCCCTGGCTCATGGACTATATGTTTCAATAAGTAATAAATAATGTTGGGGGGGGGGGGGGGTGAAACACTCATTTTCAGTCAATCTCATGTTAATCTTGAGTACCTATAGAGTAGTATTGCATCCTTCAAATCTCCAAAAAGTCTTTAGTTTTATTATATTCATAAAAAATCAAGATAGGCTGTACCGAGTCTTTCTGGATAAAAACAAGCGGCTGGAGGCAAGCCGTGCCGTGCCGTCAAATTACGCCCCAGCTGACGTCACACAGGCCCATACTCGAAAAAAAAACTTTACGAAACTTGTGACAAACCGGAAGGAGCATTTTTGGCACAGAAATACTCCTTCAAATGTACAATTTAATTTTTGAAACATTGTCCATGTTTAGCATGGGAATCCAACTCTTTAACAGTGTAAAAACTCAGTATGCATGAAATAGCATTTCACCCCCCCTTTAATAATCCGGCCCTTAAATGATGCTAATTGAATAGCCCTGACCTAGGGGCATAACATTGCTCACTTTTCATGCAATTCATTTCAGATAATATAGCTCATAAGTCAAGTCTCAACTCTTGTTTAAGACATTGTTCATATGTAAAAAATATGCTTAATCCAATATAGAATGGTAATGCTTGAAATTTCTGTTTTCTCCGATTTGAGGTACAGTGGAGAACTTTGGTTATACCAGCTATAATCCTCTAGATAGAAAGGTCATCTTGGACTTAAATTGAAGCTTATAAACTTGGGAAGTTTTTCATGTACATCTGAGGCAGTGATATATATAATAAAATGCTTGAAAATGATCACTTTTGATGACAATTTGTCAGGCGGACAGCCATTTTTTAATCTTTTGGGGTATGTTGAGGGTGATATTTGACAGAAAAAAGGCAGCAATGCCCAGAATCTTTTTTTGCTAGTTTCCCCTATGTGTCAGGATACACCATGCAAAATTTTAGGGTTATATGGCCATTTATGTAGCTGCAGTATCTTTATATTCACAATTACATCATTCCGCCACAAGCTTTTCCCCAAAAAGGGTGTTTTTTTGGCCCCTGAGACCAAACGGGGCCGAGTTGGGGGTGGTCATTATCAACTTGTGATGGCCCAAGGTATAAGATAATAGGAAATAATAGTGAAAAAAAGGTAGCAAAAAACATCCTGAGGAGTGGACCTGGCTCCCGGCCTAATAGCGCATCTCACAGCAACACTTGTTGCATTACTGAATGATTCAGCGTTTTGAACGAATCGGTTGAGTCAAAGATTCGATTACCTATTCATAAACTGCCTCATTCTGAATAAATCAGCCGTTTGAATGAATCGTTTGAATGAATGGCTCAATGACTCGCTCATTAAGACGGTCGCCTGCCGCCTCCTACTGGCGGTTTAGTTTCATAAAGTATCATTCTTTTCAACATTCCTTGTATATTCAAAAATAATTAAAATAATCTAATTTAATACAGTTATAATTTTTCAATGTTAATTATTTAATTTGATTGGTAACAGCCTAGTGTCTTATTATTTTAATTGAATATATTGATCAAATTTGAGAATTTGAAATGAAAGATGGAGCAAACATTTAATAAAATTAGGGGAAAGCATGCCCCCGTACCCCCCGTACCCCCCGTACCCCCCTAGAGGTACCAGGCTGCACCCACAAAAATAATGTGGGAAACACATTAGGCTATATGATGATCTACAAAAAAATACAAATTTAATTATCTTATTATTAAAATACATTATTAGGATTTTTACCACCTCCGCCTCATTTTGAGCCAGGAAAAACCCAGTTACTGTATTGATATTTTGATCACAGCCCTATTTAAAGCCTTGTTCCATGTGCCCCCTTTTATACTTTGAGCACCTGCCCCTCTAGAGGTCTCTGCACGGCCCTGCTGAACATTTATTTAACTATAGTGTATAAAAGGCTCTGACATTTCTGGGTGCCTGCCGCTTTAAGACTCTTCTTCTGTGGTTACGGTAGAGGAAGTGTGTTGGTTATAGTGGGTACGGAAACGTGTTCAAGTTCAACAGCACAGTTTAGCCTGCGTACCTGTGTTGTGTAGCTTCTTTAGTCCCTTCTGAATGATCCAGCTTCCAATATTCATGTGTTGAGTTAATGACGAAAAGTAAGTGACTGCCACTTTGTTGTGTTTGTGTTTCTATATTGTAGAATTACCGAGCATTAGCATGTGCCCAGCGTGATGAGTGAGATTTATAGTGATAGAACAGTGTTTATGCTGTAAAACACTGTAGGAAATAACTGGTGTGAGCCTTCTGATGTCTAAGTTACGTAGTAACGTTTATAACATTGAGTTAAGAAGAGTTAATATCGTGCTCAGGAGACCATGTGCGGACGCTGCTGTGCAGTAGCCTTGTCTGGCCAGAGGATGTCGCCATTGCTCCTTCTGTAAACCCCTTATAATACAGTTTCATGTGAACTGGTCAGTGAGAGAGCTGAAGCTCCTTATATTTCTCCAAAGAGTAATATCCTCGTTTATGTAATTGTAGATTATGTTTAAAGGGGCATAGCAATGTTTAGTAAGTGCACAGAAATATATCTATGGAAATATGTACAAATATTTTTAAATTAAAGTGTATAACGGCCAATAACACAGCATTGTTTCAGCTGTTTCTCAGGTCTGTTCACATGCGTCAGACAGACGTCTTTATCTGTTATAAGATCACACTTCAAGTAAAATACTTCAGCTTTAACATGTATTTTCAGATCTCTGCATTCAGTTTCATTCAGTTTTGCTCCTTCAAGTTTGAACACAAAGAATTAAACAGATTGAAAGCCTCAAAAGAGAGATGAACTGTAACGCTCAGTCAGTCTAAAGCACAGCATTTGTGCAAAGATTCACAGATTTCCAGTAAGTGCAGGCAGCAATTTAATAAATTAAATACAATAATATGTTTTTGGAAGTATTTTAGTTAATATCATGTGTAATGAGCGCAGTGTTTTTATGATGGTGTTTAAATACTTTAACTATTACAATAGTTTTTAAGAGCTCTGCGTTCAGTTCTGTCTTGCTCAATCTGTTTTGAACACAAGAACACGTCATCTGTGAGAGAATTAAACAGAATTAACCCTCAAAAGAGGAGTGAGAACCGCATTATTAGTGTGAACGATCTGAGACTCAATTGTATTTGTGATCATAAATAGGAGAGAGAGTTTAAGAGGACAATGATGTTGAACTCACCCTTCACAGAGAGAGAAACAGCAGATCTTGGTGTTGATGAGTTTGGTCTTCCATCTCTCTGTCCTTTACACCTGTACTGACCCTGATCAGACTCAGTAGCTCCTCTGATAGTGAGAGTGTCTGTGTTTACAGTGTAACGATGATCAGACGTCTGTAATATTACACTGTCTTTATACCACTCATATCTCCAGTCACTGTAAGAGTTTATCACACACTTCAGATTGACTGTTTCTCCAGTGAATACAGGACTGTCTGGTGTCACTGTAGATGTGGGGGAATCTGAGAAGAAACAGAAACATAAAGACTCAAACTCTTTCAGGGAATAAAACTGATTGTTCAGAAGGACCTTCGGTTGTAAACGCTGGTTGTAAATGGGAATGTTGCTGGTATAAACCCTGCAGTGAATGAACTGTTGACCATCACTATTGTGTCTTTGAGCATTTGACCAACGGTTTCCAGAGGGATTTAGTTCATGGAGCCATTCTGTGACAGAAATACATTACACTGGTCTTGGTCATATGATGATAAATATACTTTTGTAAAAAGGAAGAGAAAGTTGGCAAACCACAGTTTGTAACAAAGTTTTAAAAATAATGTAAATATATGTATTTCATGTTTTCACCACAGGTGAAGTGTGGAGTCTAATGGTCATTGAGAACATGAGATACATGTTTCTATTATTGGAGCTGTGGTGTGCAACTCTCTCTTCCCTTTATGATTTTATAATAAACCAAAACCTACACAAAACATGCAACACACACACACACACACACACACACACAGACACACACACACAGACACACAAGATGTGTGCAGTTACTGAATGACTAAAAAGTTCATTTTTCAGTCCTATTAGGAGAAAAGATGTGGCTGAAGAATATAAGTGTTGAAATATTAATTTAAATAATCAATAAACAGACGTGAATATGAAGACTCACCTGATACAGTCAGTGTAACAGCATCACTGAGGTCTGTGTGTGAGCCTGATGATCTCTCTCCTCCACAACTGTATTTACCACTGCGATACACATCAGCTGCACTGAAAAAACATTTTCATTCATCCAATTAAAAAATTTTAGGGTAATGGTTCACATCTATATTTTATAACTTGAGCCAATGAAAAATAAATAACTTGCCCTTACCAATATTTTCTATGTCAATGAAAACTATTTTATAACACTTGGCACAAAGCATATTTTTCTTGTTGAAAAAAATCAATTAATTTAAATTCTATTTTTGATCTAAACAAAAATATATAGATTTAATCAAAACAAAAATTCTCATTTAATAAATATGTATTAGAAATTATTTGTTTTCTCCAATTAAATAGATATTGATTTAATAATACAATAATTTCTCATTTTTAAAAATACAAGTTAATAGAAATTATTTATTTTAAACAAACAAAAATATATGGATCCAATAAAACATATTTCCCATTAAGGAACATTAATTAATCTCGTCCAAAATCAAATAAAAAAGACACATAATTTTCATTAAATCGATATTTATTGAATTATTATATACAGTACATTACTTCCACACATCCACAATTTCGTGTCAGATTTTCAACATTTGCGACAGATGGCAAGTCCCTCAGAACCTCTTGACCCTCAAGTATGATTCCAATGTTTGTGGGTATACAGCTTGTGCATCTCTGATGACAAAGATTTCCATGGTTTCTGCTGAAGAGTTTTTTCAGCCTCTTCCTTCTCCAACACCTGGAAAAGAATTTAGGAAGGAGAAAAGAAAAAGAAAAAAAGAATAAGGAATCAATACAGCTTGGGTTTCCCCCCAAATTAGTTTACATAATACTAATACTTCTAACTAATTATAAAATTTACTCCAATTTGTTGTTGACATAAATATAAGTTGCACAAACTTTCCAGCACATGGGACTCTGATTTTAGCTGAAAGTAATTGTTTCTATATTTGAAATTAACCTTCAGACTGTTTTCAGACATATATCTGAACATAGTCTGGTGGCTAATTTTGAAGTGGACAGCCATATCTAGCGTTTTCACATCTCTAAAGTAATCTGGCCTTACCAGGAAATCTTTGATGAGGGTCCTCCACTGTTTCTCCCATGTAAAGGATGAGATATTTAAGTGCTCTTTGTAGCGGTGTCAGTATCCTGCATCAAGATAGTACAAATTTGGCATGAGGGTACATTATGGTCAACAAACTTTAGCACAATATATGTTATCAGTTGATATAATAATCATTACAATATATGATTCAATAGTGTGTCAATCCTATTACTAACGCCACGAAAAAATGTCTGCCCCCAGTGTCCTCTGGCTAGTACTACACTTTTTTGAAAACCAACTGACATCAACCGATTGGCGCCAATGCAGCAATACTTCCATAAATAAAAAGCATACAATCCATAAATAAATGACCATTGTGAGTGTCGACAGTCATAAGTTTTAGTTAACGTTACCATTAATCACAAGTGAACGCCAGTCCTTTTACATGTAAGTTAACCTTAGCTCCTTAACGTTAGTTGTTGATCAGGTTTCTACGGTTTTAACCAGAGAACGTCATTCTTATGACGCTGCATCGAGATAACGTTATGTTCAATGATTAAACGTTCACGTTAATTACCATTGTAAAATCAAAATAAGCCAGGGGTAAACGTATATATGTTCCCTTTTTCAATCGGTCAGGAATTGATTAACGTCGACACATTAACGTTAACTTGCCTATATGTAAACTAAGCTAGCTAACACATTTTTAAACTAATGTAAGTTACATAACGATATCTACCAGATAAATTCGGCAGAGCAACATGTCTTGTACACTACAGGCTACTAAATATACAGCAGCACATTTAAATGGTTGTTTGTTTCACTTACTTCAGTTTATCCGCGATGAAATCTGATTCTCTCTGGAGCAGCAAAGTGACCCACGGAACGTAGAAGAGCGGTTACATCGGTCTGCTGACTGGTCGTGGTCGTCGAGAAGATTTGTGTTTAATGCGCATGCGCAATCCTGTGTGTAACCTTGAAATTGTACATTCGTCGAAACAAATATTTCTTATTTGAGCTCTTAATGAAAAATATTTATATTTAACTATGTTTTGAACGAAAAAAATATTATTTGAAAAGTAAAACAAATAATGGTAAACTGAATTGAAAGACAAATTATTAATTGGATGAAATACTGCTTGAAAACCTTTTTACAGTGTGTGAAACTGAACTCTGCTGTTGGTGTATATGTATAGTCAGTGTATCCATCTCTAATCCAGCTGTATGTCTGAATGTCTCCTCTCTGTATGTCACATGTGAGAGTGACTGTCTCTCCTCTGAACACACGCTGATCTGGCTTCACCGTCACTACAGGTTTCACTGAGAAACATAGAAGTAAATATTGAAAAGCATCGCAGTATCAAGATCACTGTCATGAACTCAAAACTTCATCAGGAGAAAAACACTTTAATTAAAAATCTAGTTTTCTTGTAAATTGTAATGATTATTACATCAAAAATGTATGTGTTGGTAAAAACTAAATGAAACTGATGTATGTGTCCAGTCTGCATGTCCTATTATTGCTCTTCCAGTTCTGACCAGTAGATGATGCTGTTCACAGTCTGAGTGTTTAAAGATCTGAACTGAACTTACTAACTTCAGTCTGTCTGTTCTCAAGCCCTTTTCTCTTCCAGCCCTTCAACCAAACCACACTGAATGAATAAAGCTGAGCATTGAAGATCTTAATGACACACAGTCAATCATTAATATTGCAGCAAAAACTCAGAAACATACAAATAAAACTCACTGTGCAAAACTCATTTCTGTTTTATACAGTGGATTATGATCTTTTGATATCAATGTCTGACTGAACTACTTTACAACTGAAGACTGTTTGATTGATTGAATAAGAAGATTTCTGTAATGTTTTCCAGCATAAGGAACTACAGTCAGATGATTCTGTGAAATATGCAAAACATGGACATAAAACATCAGAAAACAGACAAATGAGGGATCCTGATGAAGACAAATAAACGACTACAACACAATTCACATTAGTTAAAAACTAAAATGCAGTAACGGACAGTACCTTGACTGAGTCCAGAGTGAACGAGGGACATCAGCACTAAAAGCAGAAGAAACAGATATGAAGCTTTTCCATTCATTCAACACAATGTAAATCACACACTGAAACATGTCTAGAGTTTATTCTACATGAACTGAAAGTGTTTTTCTGTTGTGATGCTCATTCAGGAGAACTGATGGTTTATTGTCCAGCATTTAACATCATCACACACGATGACGTCACAGGACTCGTGAACTTATACGAGAGTCGATTCACTGATTCACTGTTTGATTCACTGATTCACTGTTTGATTCACTGATGCTCAACAATAAAGCAGAAGTTTGAACCACTAAGCTTCACAACATTCAACTTTATATGACACTATACTCATCAATAAATGTGATATCAGTGTATTTCTGTAACTGTCTTCATAGATCTTCTTGTTCTCTTGTTTTGTGTTTGTTTTTTTAAGTTTTGTATTTTTTTTTTCACATCACTGATTCTTCACTGGAACAGAACAAGCTTCAGAACCAAATCAGGTCAAAGTGTTTGAGACACATGACATCACTTCCTGTTTGACGTTGGCATCCTCAACTTCATTGTGACTTTATAGTGGCTGCAAAAAATAATTTGGACACTGTGTTTCACATATAGTACACTTTAATTTGCTTACTTTTAATATTTTTTTTTTGGTATTTATCAAGGATTCACTTCGAATTTTACTTTTTTGTATGTTTGTGTTTTCTTTTTTGAAAAGTAATAACAGTTTTGAATATTCGTGCACACCCCTAATTGTGACTTTATAGTAAAATAATGTGGATATAGTGTTAGCCTACAGCTGAAATTAACCACAACCAGAAAGAAAAGCTGCTGCAAGTGACCTCATGCTTCTGGTCTGAGAGTATTTTCACACCTCGTGTGTTTCAGCACTTCAAGATCTCTCGCCTCGTCAGAAATAATTCATACGTCAACACTAAATGATCTCAGTTCCTCCTAAAAAGACCCAAAAACCAACCATATTCAGACCACAGTATGTTAATGTGTTGACCGCTTGCAGTCTCTCAAACAAACTAGTGTGGAAAAGCTCTTAAACCACATTAAACATGTATCAATATATTTGCAATTTAAATAAATAAAGCTCAAGCACAGTTTTCAATCAAGACATTTGTCAAAATAAAATGTATTAGCGTTGCTAAAATATGATTTAATAAATATGTTTAAAAGGACAACAAAAGTCTGAGACACTTCCTTGTCCAGCATTGGTGGAACATGTTCATATGTCGACGTCATGAACTTGCTCTGGAAACCTGTGGTTATTCTGACACACGTGTGAACTGACTTCACACAACAACTAAATATGAAGTTCAGGCGAACTGGTTAAAAATAAATGAAACGTGTCTCAGAAAAGAGAAGTTAGCTCTGAGAAAAGCTCTACATGTTTGATAAACTGTTTGTTTGAAAAATTAAATTAAATTGGCCAAATTCTTTTTGCAGTTATTTCTCAATAAGAGAGTCAGAGAGAAAGAGAAGTGATAGAGAAGATGAGTGTGTGTTCGGTCTCTGTTCTCAAACTCTCTGATGGAGAGATCATTTAAAGATACAGCATCATTCAACACTAACTCACATCAACACAAATACATCTGATTTCCCATACACAAAATACATATATTTGAAATATATTTTTGGAATATATGCAAATATTCGAAATTGGCCCAATAAATATATTTTAGTTAAATCTATGTAAATATATATATATTTTTTTTTTTGAAAATATATTTGTTAAATAGCCTATGTGAATATATTTATGTCAATATATTTACTAACAACATATATGTTCATATATGTTTTAACTTAACATTTTCACAAACAAACACTTCACTGTTGGAGTGCCACTGTTATACTTGCATCATAAATATTGTGCATATTTTCAATATTTAAATGACTTCAGGAAAGATGTCAATAAAACACAACAATAAATCTAATAATTGCACTTAGTGTAAGGTACGTGCCACCTAATATGGCCTAATAGTCCTAGGAAAGCAACTATCTGTCATTTTACATTGCAGTCATTTAAATGTAAGTATTTATTATAGCTGTGTGTCATAATACAGTAGTGAAATATGGTAGCCTACTGTTGTGTATAGGGGAAAAGGTAGAGGAATTACTATGATCAAAATACATTTTCGACCCTTCTTTAGCAAGCTAAACATTTTATGACCATATATTTTGCCATATATTTTACATTACATGTTATAAATGTAAATATATTTCACACTTAACATCATATATTTTTGTTATATTTCAGAATATATTTCAAAATGATAAATATAAGTGAACAACAATATGCAAATATATTTCAATGTATTTGGAATATATGACACATATATTTTTGACACTTTAAAATATATTTCACATCTTTTTTTCTGTATGGGTTATCTCAACTACTTGAAATAGGAAGAAAGATGTTACAACATCAAAGCAGAAATACATGCACACATTGCCTCCATCTTTCACACGCATTATCACACAGATAAATGCATCATAAACCTCTTTATCTGATCAACACGCAACATCATCACACAAGATCTGATCAATAAATAATACAATAAGCAGTGAGGCTGTGGATTCATAGACTCTCCTACACAGCACTCATTATTTTATCCCATCTTCAGCTGAATACAATGCATTAGGAACAGAAAACAGAAGATAGTAAAGAATATGATCAAATACTCACAGATGAGAGGCAGTGCACCGGAGCCCATACTGTCACATTAACAGACGGTGTTAACAGCGCTGAGTGTTAAAACACACACTTCCTGTGTTTGAAAGAAGAGATGAGGGAGGAGGAGACAAAACTCTACACAGAAATACACAGATAAAGGAAAGAGAGATCCAGTCTTAGATATTTAGCTACTAATTTATTCAAGTTTGTCACAGCTCTGTTCATCTACTTAAAAATCATATTTTCCAGATCAGTTCTGATGGAGATTGTTCTCACTGTAATTGTGTTTGTTGACACAGTCACACATAGAAGGCAGACAGTGATTAAAGAGCAATCACCACGTGACATCTAATGTGTGTCTAATGTAACTCTACAACATATCAGTGAATGAAATATACAGCCTTTTTTATCATAAAGTGTCGTTCCATAAAAACTGAAATGCTGCTGGTCAAAGGAGTTTTCTGTTCCTCAGCGCTTCGGCTCTCAGTATAACAGGCCTCGACTCGATGGAACTGAAGAAATAGTTGGAGAAACTGACTCACAAAAGGCCAGAGTTTCTTTAAGTTAGGGTTAGGGTTGGTAGTAGTAAGTTAATAAAGTTAATAAAGTTTCCTTTTGGAAAATGAGTCCTGACCTTTAAAAAAGTTTCCTTAATGTGTGTTAACAGACCCTGAATCTGGAGAACATTAGGACCCTGAAACACACAAGCTGTCGACCAGCGATCTGCAGTCAACATCACAATCCCTGTTGCTGATAAAGTGGATGCATTTGAAATAGCTTGTTTGTTTAAAAAAGCTTGTTTTACATGAGGATTGAATAAACAAGTAATCTAATGTCATTCAAATCTGGCAGAATCTGCATATTTTCCATCCTTTGTTTATTTTATTAAAAACATTATTTCTGTAATATGAGACAAAAATCTTCGCCATGAAAGTGTTTTCATCATATTTCACAAAATTTGCAACAATTTGTCAACATTTAAAGACCAGTG